>CP025647.1:6124312-6284697 GCA_003576665.1 Ipomoea trifida | reverse complement strand
TATGATTCAGGTCGAGTGTTGCATGCCTAATTATCCTGTCAAATATATTATACACTTTCAGTTAACAAATTATGCACCTATAGATAAATTAAAGTTACATAATTTGTTAGCTGCATATACATAATATATTAAGTGTAGTAAGTACATAATTTATTAACGGAAGGCACGTAACATGTTAACTGCAGATAGACATATAATCTAATTGTTGCAAGGTGGACCCTAGTCCATGGTAAAACAATTGGGATATGGCGCAACTATTATTATACCATGGATCAAGGTCCACCTTGCATTATGGATCCAGGTTAAAAAATTATGTATTTACAGTTAACATATTATATATTTTCAGTTAATAAATTATATGATTGTAAATAAATTGAAAAAACATAATATGCTAACTAAATGCACATAATATGTTAACTGTATATTATTCCGTATGTGCATGCAGTTAACATACTATGTACCTTCAATTTATTTAGAGACACATAATATATTAACTGTATCCACATAATGTATTAACTGTAATAACATAATTTGAAAGTTATTATGAATGAAGGTTCACAATGTAAGGTGCACCTTGGTTCATGGTATAGTTTGGAGAGTGGGCTTTGCAGATGAAGGAGTGGATCCTAGTTTGCAAATTATACCGTGCACCACATACGTAAACGACGTCGTTTTGAGCATTGTAAATTAACCGTCCCTTTTTTTGGAAATCATGTTTTATGTTTCGGCCGGTCTCTGTATTTATGTTAATATTCTGTGTATTCTAGGTAATCGTTTTGTGTATTCCAGGTAATCATTCTGTGTATTCTAGGCAACCGTTTTGTGTATTCATGTTAGTAACACATGTTGTGATGTGTTTGTGCATTCGAATGTTTAGGAGGATGAGTTCTATGTATTTTGTGTCAATATTCTGTGTATTCATGTTATTAGCACAGGTTGTGATGTGTTTGTGCATTCGAATGTTAGGAGGATGAGTTTTGTGTATTTTGTGTCAATATTTTGTGTATTCTTGGCAAATATTCTGTGTATTCTAGGCAAATGTTCTATGTATTCTAGATAATGATTATATGTATTATAGATAATGAATTCACTGGAGTCATTCGCGTCCGCGTCCACTAACATCGAAACGACGTCGTTTTGGACCAGGGTGCACATTATATTGCTATGTGCACCGTTGTCCACGATATAACGATTGGAAAATCAGGTGGACAAGCTTGGTATTAGTTTTGCTCGATTGTTATGTCATGGACCCGGGTCTACCTTGCAAGGTGGACACAGGTCCATGTTCACAATTTTAGAATTCTATGTTTACAATTTTATAATTCTGTGTTCACAATTATTTCAGAACTCTATATTCACAATTACAGAACTCTATATTCACAATTTCATAACTCGATATTCAACAGTATAACACAACTTTTGAATATATATAACAAAATTGTGAATATAGAGTTCAAAAATTGTGAATATTATGTAATGTAATTTTGTATATTGAGATCTAAAATTGTAAATATAAAATTCTATATTACAAGCTAAGATGGACCCGGGTGCATAGAATTCTGCTCATATAACTCCTCTAATTTCTGATTCTATTGGAAGTAATTTGGCCCAAATTCACAACCCAGTGGAGAGGTTATTATTTCCCAGTTCATTTCTCATTTTATTCCCCCTTAGCTTCATCAACCCTGACCCAAGTAGTTAATCTCTCGTTAATTAATGACCCCATCCAATTAGCTTCCGCAAATTATACTATGGATCAGTGCCTATCTTACATTGTGGATCTTGGCTAAAAAATAACATTCATATTTTGTAGCTGCAATTAACACTTTTTTTTACCTACAATTGGCAATTTATGTACAAATCAACGGCACATCACATGGTAATTACAGACACATAACATGATAACTACAGACATATAAACTGTTATTTTGCACCTGCAGTTAACAGTTACTATATGATAATGTGCCTTCAATTTCTTTACATGTACAAAAATACTTAATTGTAAGTACAAAATGTGTTAACTGCAGACACATAATTTTTGGACCAATGTTCACAATGTAATATAAAGTCCGGTCTATGGTATAACAATTGATTAGCATTACAGCCTATTTCTTCTTCATATTCTCACTAGACTGCCCTTGCTAGTAAGAATAATTCTCCAAAATTAACTAACAAGCCCAATTCTTCTTAATTAAATCCATGTCTTTCCATGGCCCAAGAATTTAATTTTCCCAAAAAAAGGAGAAGGGCAGTATCAAAATAAGAATTAAAGTTATCACGTGAAAAATGTTCATTGCCTTTTAAATTAGAACAATTTTGTATGTACTTAAGTTGAAGACAAAAAAAATGGCGTTATTCCTTACATGTCGAGCGTATTCCTTACATATCGAGTGAACGAATCTTAAACTCTACAGACATTAGAATTTGAACCAAATGCCAAACATTTTGTCAAGTTGACTTGAGGTTTAGATTGGTTCGACTTTTGTCTCTTATTGATTTTGTCTTTACAATGATAAAACTGGTATGTCTTTGTTTTGGGTTTCTCAATTTTGCCACTATTTTTTAAATTCCCTTGGTTTATGTTAGACGGCTTCTGTGCCCTTTTGTTCTTGTTTATGAGGGCTTAATTCTTATACTTTTTCAATGCATTTATTGGTCATTTTGGGTTATTATTTCTTTAATTGTGATTATAATGGCCAATTATGTGATGAAGTATGTGAGAGGAGCTTAATTATTGTGAGTAATGTTGTATTTTAATTTGTAGGTAAAAAGGGGCAATCCTATGGGCAAAATGAAGAAAAATGAGTAAATTAGGATTAAAATCAAAACGAAACCGTCACGCAAGAGCATTACTTGTAACCGCGGCCCGTGAGGAATAACTTCATAAACCCATTATTTGCTATCACGATTCACGAGTAGCCATCACACTTAAATGGAGGTCATGAAGAAAAAATCTACGAGGTAGTCTTTACTATCACGAGGCCTCATTATGCGTAACTAGCACTATAAGAAAAATCGCGAATCGCAACAGAAAAATTCTGTGGCGAATCGACAAAATCCCATCGCTAATCACGTTTTGCGAGGAAATTGCAACATAATCTATTCCGCCGTCTATCAACTTGTCGTATTTTGATACACAACGGAATAATTTGGTCGCAAAATAAGGCGACAGAACAAGACGTTGCAAATTTGCGAACGAAATATTTATGTCGCAATTTGTGCAACGGAAATGATTCCAACGCTAATTTCGTCGCCATATCTAAAATGAATATTCTGTCACCATAGTATTTTTCCGTCGCATAAAAATGACAGAATTGTTTTCCGTCGCGATTCTGTTGCATTTATTGCAACAAATATTCCGTCACGGAATTATATTCTGTCACGATTATGTCACATTGTTGAATTATTTTTCAAAAAGTTTATTTAAAATTATTATTTTTAAATAGGAATGAAAGTTTATAAAATATTAATTAATATTAAACTACAATGATATACTAAAACACTATTAATTCTAAAAATATATCATAATTTTAAAACATTATCCATCCACATTAAGTTCAAGTAATAATACATTATCAATCCACATCTAATAAGTAATAATAGTCAATTCAAGTCTAAACAACAATATAATAGTCTTCACAAACAACAATCAAGTCGTTGGACCATTAACAACAGAACAACCAGCTATCAAATTCGCTCTCCCCCCATGGAGGTAATGATGAAGTACCAGCTCTCCCCCCATCAATAACATCAAGTCATTGTTGCATAAGGAGAATAGTAGCTTTCAAATTCGCAATATCATCTTGTACAATTGCAGAATTAGCATTGTCGGGTGGTCACGATGTTGGGGTCATATTGTTAGAACTGCTATCATTAGTTGGACCATTAACAATAGAACGACCATATGAACCAAGTCCATAAATTCTTCATTTCTTGTCATGTCAACCAACCGCGTCATAGTATAATTGATTATGATTTACTTGCTCTCCATTTTCTGTCAACATCTCACGTTGCCATGCAACTTGTTCCTAAAATATGTAAGACATTTAGTACAAAATATATGTGAAGTTATATATATTTTAAAAAATAAAATGAAATTAAACTTACATGAATTTGTTTGTCTTTTTCAACTATGAATGTCTGCCCATCGTGTTTTTACTATGTGTATGCTTGAACGGTTCAAAATACGTTAGACAATGGCCCGATTGCTCTTCCTACAAATTATATTTAACAAACAAAAACAAGTTTTAAAGAAAAAAGTAAGAAAAAAATTTGACATAGTTTCCTTTATAAATAAGACTATCTCCTGTTCAATATATAATGCAATTCAATTATAGTCTCAAACATCAAATTCAATAAACACAATAAAACACAATCACAATGATTTTTATTCACACCTTAATAAAATTTTCAACCAACACAATAACGCATACTTGATTTTTTAACATAATAACTGAATAACACAATAATAAACACATACATAATTATGATTTTCAACCTACACAATAACACATAATACTTATACCTTAAACAATTCAAATGAACTGCATTATATGGTTAATTGAGAATGCAGAAGTGTTGGTGGTAATTGTTCTTGCATGCACGTGGTCGGCTACGAAGATGATGAAGGCTATTGTTGGAGCCTTTTTGTAAACTATAGTTTGTATGGTTTGTGTTGCAACAATTCTTTGGTGTCCTGTTCCTTTTTCTTTAGTTGTTATTTATTTATTTATTTATTTATCGTATCTGATCCAATAACTAATCCAAATAAATAATCTTGATAAAATTAAGTAGAAATCTTAGGCCTTTCGTTTTAATTCAAGATCCACGATCCTATTTCATTTCCAATTCATGTCCTAATATTTCTAAGCACATACCAGTACTATTGGTTTTATATGGCTGGTCAATTTTAAATTTTTAAGATTTAAATTTCACATTAAAAATGTTTTGTTTTCCTTATTAATTTGTCATTGAATGCTAATCTCCTTAACATAATAATAAAATTATTTTAATACTACGCCTCCATTGAGACTCGAACCCACAAACTCTCATATATATGAAATATCAAGTTGGTGTCACTGGTTGGCAATAAAATTATTTATATTTATTGGATACTTGTAATTTAATAGTCTTCACATTGAGTTAAAATATCAATTTATTAATCAAATGAAATAATAAATAAAATAGTACTCATTATGTTTCATCTTAGATTTCATTTTTACTAATAATTGGTTAATTTAACTCTTCGTACTTAGGTTATTTTCTATAATATTTTGTTATAATTTTTAAATTCAATTTCAATTTTGTGTTTAATAGTACTTTTGAACAATTGAACATGTTTAGTTGGATGGAAAAGTTTTCCTTAAATTTGAGGAAAATGAAATTTGTTAGGTAGAAAATGTTATCCAAAGGGAAGGGATGGTATTTTGTTTTCTATGGAAATTGAGAAGAAATTATTATTGTGTGTAGACATTTTAACCAGATATTGGAGTTGAAAAAGGATCTCACAGCTACTTTCTCAAGTAACCTACTGAAGCACAAAGAGTCAACAATAAAGTAAACAATTGCCTCCGTTGAGGCTCAAACCAATTTCCATCACCCATGTCGGAGTGTAAACCGAGACACCAGGTGCCACTAGACCACAAAGTCTTCTGGCCTTCACACTTGTTTTTAAATCCTCTGCAGAGCAACTACTTAGTATTTGCGAATCAATATATCACTCCGCAAATTAATTCATAAGACACCAATTTTCTCCTTAAGAAATTTATGTAGAGATATATTCAAATTTGAATACTGACGGCAATTTAGTAAATTACTTGTGTACCTTTAATTCTTTGAGAAATAAAATATGGAAAGTACCTTTTCCATTAAAAGTATCTTTTCCATTTTGGTATATATATATATATATATATATATATATATATATGACAATGACCTTGTGATCTAGTGGCATCCGGTTGCACTCCATATCGAGGGGTGGGTTCAAGCCTCAGTAGAGGTACTGTTGTCTCTTTGTGCTTTGAGAAAGTAGTTATGAACAGAGTCACTACTACTCAATATATATAATATACTAAATATATCCTAATATGTCAATAATATCTAATTTTAGAAGCAGATGGACGTGTTAGGTGTGAATCAAGCTACAGAGAGGGAATCACGGGACAGAATTGAAGTGACATTGAAATGATTTAACTCTTTATTACTCCTCGGTCCATTTTACTTGTCCTATTTACTATTCATTGGTCAAACCAAATCTTCCTTCTTTACTTATTTTCTTAAGTAATTTTTTATTATTTTTAAATTTAATTTTTTGTGTTTAATAGTACTTTTAATGTAGTTTCTAAATATATAAATTTTATATATTAATGTCAAATTTAATAATATGAAAAATTGGATTAAAAATTACTTCAGTCAAGCCTCGTTAAATGAACCAGACAACCATTTTGGGACGGAGGTAGTATTAATTTATTATTCTTGTTGTTGTCATCATAATTAACTTTGGATTAAGAGCATTCCTTGTAAGACTGTAAGAGCATCCTTATCAATGGAGTTTTTCACGGTTTTTAAAGAGTTTTTGTAAGTGTGATTAGGAAAGAGAAAACTAGGAGAAGAAAAAAAAAACAAATTTGATTTAAAAAAAAAAACAATAAAGCAGTGCGTCAGGCACGCCTGACGCGCGTGCAGTGCACGCGCCCGCTGGGCGAGCTTGTTGCGCCTGACACGCGTCAAGTGCAACAAGCTTTTAATTTGTTTGGTACAAAGTTACTGTACCATGAACCAACATTTGCAGAGCGTTTATTTTCTTCTCTTTCCTATGCTCTCACTCCTCCACCTGTACATATACACTGTTCTAATCACCCCAAAAAAACCGCTGATATTCATGCTCTAAGAGTTTATTCACGATTTTTTAGAAAATAAGTGCCAACATGGTAGAGAGAGGGGGCAAAATGAACTCCTACAAAATAAGGGTTATTTCAGAAAAGTGGGACCCACGGTCCATTTACCCCACCTCACATGCCGTGCGTGGTTGTCACACATGCGCCCAACGGACGCATGCTTTATAGGCGCTATATTACTTTTTTTTTTTTTTGAATCAGATTTGTTTTAATTTTTTCTCTCTCCTTCCATATTCTCTTTCCCAATCACACTTACAAAAATTTCTCAAAAATCACGAAAGCAGTTCACTACTAAGGATGCTCCATATAATTTATCTGATTATTGTCGTCACGGATGCATGATTAATGCACTTAATCATGACACGCGTCATCTTTTCCATAGAAGTTGGGAAGAAAGTATCAAATGGTTGGACAATTTTATCCTCGTTACTCTTATTATCATATTATTATGTGTAGGATATTATATTCATTATTCCTTACTATTTCAATCTCATTTAACCAAACAACGGAATCAATCTTCCTAATAATTTCTTTTCATTATACAAACCATGGAATCAATCTTCCTAGTGATTTCTTTTTTGTCTAATTTCAATTCTATTTCTAAATATAATTTTTTTTTTTGAACCAACACTAAATTAACTATTAGAAAATCTAAATTATAAATAACTTCAATCAAGTCATTTTAGCTTAGTTGGACTTAAAAAATGGAACGAAAAGAGTATTAGATACAGACATGACAATTTGAAACGTGCAAGTAAAATTAGGAGGTAATGACTGACATAATTAAAGCCATAAAAGGCATTGTTCCTTGGTCAATTTCTTTATATATATATATATATATATATATATATATATATATATATATATATATACCAAACCAAAACAAAACAAAAAAGGAATTCCGTAGGGAGCAACAACATTAATATTTTTTTTTTCAAATATTTTGACGTATAATTCAACAAAATGGACTTGAAGAATGTAGAGATCAAATCCAATTTTAAATGGAATTTGTTTAATGTATTAACTGTAGTGCGCTTTCATACAGTATTAATAACTAATAAGTTAATTTCACAGTTAATCCCAGAAATATACTCCGTGTCAGGTGTGAATCAAGCTACAGATAGGGAAACACGGGACAGAAGTGACGTTCAAATGATATTATTAACTCTTTATTATTGTTCTTCTTTCTTGTTTTCATAATTATTTTTATGTATTAAATTTGGATTAGCATATAATTTATCTGATTACTGTCCTCACTGATGATTAATGCACCTAATTTTCTTCAATTTAGTAGATTTTCTAGTCAAATATGAAAATAATTTTTCCACATTTTAAATTCTAAAGAAAGTTTGAACTTTTCTGTCAACCAAACTCTCTCAGTGACGAGAGTGTTGGACTACTGATTATTGTGCGAAAAGATAGGGGCGAGAGTGTTGGCAAGTCCCAAATCCGGCGTTTTATGTTTAGAGACCCGAGAAGCATAAGATACGCGATGAAACGGCGAGGTGAGCAGCGCAAACAAATGAAACATCAATTTTGTGTTAGAAAAGAGAAAGAATAATTTTGTCTCAATGATTTTTGAATGTCGAATTTGATTATTTAAATAGGTAATTCAAAATATATAAATGCAAGATAATATAAGAGATTCATTATAATTGTCACTAAAATAAATGTTTGCAACTTTGTAAACTCGATAGTCTAAATAGTTAGTTTAAAACGATAATCTAAATAAATACTACTTTTGGTTTGAATTTGTTTAAGTATTCTTAATTTTCTTTTGGGTAGCATTGTCATTGTCTTCATCTTCACTATTTGTCATCTTCTTTTTTGTTGGTAGGATTTTAGTTGTACTATAAATTTTTGATCTTGCAAGCGCCTGTTGATATTTTGCAATAGTAGTTTTCTCCCCTACATGTTTCATGTGAAAGTGTTGAATAAAATATTAATATTTATTATACTTGTAGAAGGTTCATGAGTAGCATCTCTTGTTCTATTTTTATAACTTGTTAATTACTTGATAATAACAACAATAACTCTACAGGTAGTCTGAATACTTATGTCGCAACGTGTCTAGTTTCATCAACAATTTTCACTTCCATTTTGCACATGTTCATTTTCAAGTTCATATTTTTGGAATTAGTATGAATGGGTGTAGTACTTGATTTTGTGTGTTTGCGTGTGTGTGTGTGTGTTTTTTTTTTTTTTTTGTTTTTTTTTTTGTATTGATACTTACGTTGGAGTTAATTTGTTTGTCACTTTGTGCATAAACCTTTTTCAAACAATGGCTACATCTTATACACCAAGTGTCTTTGTTGTTAAGATTGATACTGATTTTGCTTTTAATCTAAACAGGTTGAGTCTAGAAAATAAAATGAAATGTAATTTATATTAGTTGTAATATATTTAATGAATGCACAATAAGTATTTTACATAAAGGATCAATAAATGCAGTAATGGTGGCTATTTTGAAATTTCTTTATTTTATAGATTTGTCAAACTGTTTGCAACATTATAGTAGTCTCGACATCTTTTCAATGCGTCAAGAGTGTCACGATATTCTATTGCCCTACATTGACATCTTTAATAATGCGTTTTAAATGTAGCTACGTAAGATAATTATCTAATTAACATTTACATATTATTATCAACATAAAAGCATACCAGTCCTTATTAGATGTTCTGCTCGAGGTTCATTTGGTTCAACCATTATTGTTGAATGAGTTCTTGTGGATCAAGAAATCCCTACTTTAAGAAATAAGATTAGATCAGGTAGTACAAATTTAAACATTTTAAATCATCTTAATAAAGAAATACTCCGTACAATTTTGCCTTTAAAGTGAACAAGTATGATGTAGTCCAAAGATATTACGGGATAATTTCCCGCATCAATTTATTGGGTTATTTGCATACTCTCTTATATATGGTTACAATAGATATTGTTATAATGATATAGTAAAACTTAACTTACAAATTTCTTTAGAAGTTTTCATGAATTAATAAAATTTTGAGAATGATGTGTAAACTTATTTAACTGAAGTTGGTGGGGAGTCATCATTATTAATTGGTTGGACAATGGTCCTATTGTTTAAAGTCCATGTATAGTTATATTTCTTATCAACAACTTTGTAGTTAGGCTACATAGGTTTGACAATAGCATTTGAAATAGTATACTAGGAGTTAGTCTGTAGAGTGATATCATACATTCTAATGTCGTGATCAAACGCTATTGCTTGAACTTGAGTTTCCTACATTTAAGTATAACCCTACACGGATTGGCTTCCCGCAATAAGTGCACACTCAGGAATCACTCAAGAACCTTTCGTGTCCAAAAGAGGATCTTACCTTGTAGACTCTTGGATTTTGAGATCCCAACTCTACAAATGCCTCACCAAACTAACAAATAATACTCTCAACCCTTAGATTATTAAGCAAGGCTAAGAATTAGAGTATTAGGAATCTAGTACTAGAATTAAGATACAAAAAAAAATTAGCTATATAATATGAGTAATAGTATTCTTTTTGGGTTTTTGGATATGTGTGTGAATATAAAGAACAAGATAAGGGGATAAACTAGCTTCTCACTAGCCTACCAAGATTGAATGCTTCTCACAAACAACCTAAACTTCAATGCACTTCACATGCAAAGAAAAGAGAGAAATTTCACTCAAATTGAATTCTTACAAGGTGTTGTCTCAAACGCATTGGGTTATGGGGTATTTATAGGGGAAAATAAGGTATTAAATATTCTAGGTCACTAATCCCACCAAAATAAAATACAACTTTGTAAAAGTAATTCCCACCCAAAATTAAAAATACAAAATAATTCCACCCAATTAAAAACAACATTTGCAAAATAATTTCCACCCAAAATAAAAAATACAATTCTTGCAAAATAGTTTCCCCTAAAAAAAGATGAAAAAAAATAATAGTAAAATATTTGTTAAGTAATTTATAATTATACCATTATAAAAAAGCAGACAAAAATTATTAAAATCATAATGACTTAAATTATTCTCAACAATACAAAAGTATAATTAAAATATTGAGTTTTGTTCTAAATAATTAAAAGGAGATTAATCAAACGAAAAAAAAAACACTTAATAAAGTTTTTTATTTGTAATCTTTGATGCTCAACTTTGAATGCTATGTATGTAGTCTGACTAATTAATTGACCCAAGTTCATGTTGAATTTTACATTGTATATTTTTTTAATACACTCTTATAACATATTCATAGTATATGCTCAACAATTATGTCAATTTCGATTGGGATAAGATTCGAAGTTAAGACATTCCTTATAAGAATTAATAAATTAAGAATAATAAATAACTAATGGAATATTTTGTTACTAAAGTTTACACTGACGGAATGCAATGGTATTTAAGAAAATGTAAATGATATAATAGAGGGTAAAATATGAAAAAAAAAAAATTATAAAATCAAAATACTACAAAACATTCATTTTAACAAATAATTACACCAACATTTATTAGTTCACGTTTTTTTTTAGTACTACTAACTCTGTTACAATGTAGTATCTGTTCATAGCTACTTTCTCAACCTACTGAAACATAAAGAGTCAACAATTGCCTCCACTAAGGTAGTATCTGTTCATAGCTACTTTCTTAACATACTGAAGCACAAAGAGTCACAGTTGCCTCCACTGAGTCTCGAACCCACTCCCGTCATCTATGTGGGAATGTAAACCGAGACACCGAGTGCCACTAAACCACAAGATCTTAATTTTAGGACTTAATTTATTAGTTCACGTTAGGGCTTAATTTTATTTGATCTTATTAGGTTTGTAGATGTGAATGTGGATATATATAGTAGATTATGTATACAATTTGTCTAATAACTATGATCTGTAATGCACTTAATTACGGCAATTTTTCTATAGCCATTTTTTGCGTATGTATACACATGTGCATTATTCATATAGTGCTCCGATCCACATCAATCTTGCAGAGTACGTGATTGACCTGTTTTCTGGGTTCTGTACAGTTGACAACGATAGCCATTTTAAGCCTATATATATAGGCATGTGGAGGTATTATTTTAAGGAAAAAAAAAAAAAACCAGGCTTAGGTTGTTAGCCCAAAACATGGAGACTAACCCTAGCTTCCGGACACCAAAAGCTGGTCGGCATTTGGCTGAGAAACAACGGCGACAGAAACTGAAAGGTCTTTATGATCAGCTCGCCTCTCTCGTAGTCATCTCTGGTGAAAACTATCCGGTATAGTTGATGAGTTTTAGTAATTTCAAATCTAAAACCATTTCTTATCACAACCTATATGTTTTTTGTTGAAATAATTGATGAGCTTTTATTAGGGTTACAGATTATTTATGAATGATTTGTTGTTGAGGTACTACAGGAAAAGAAAAAACCGTCGGGGTTGGACTTGTTGGATCAAGCCACTAACTATATCAAACAGCTAGAGAAAAACATTTCTGAGCTGAAAGCAAGAATGGATAGTGTACAAGTACCAGTTGAAATAGCTGTGAAAGAAAGTGAAACATTATTGGAGATAAATATAGTGTGTGGATCGGAGAACAAGAAGCTGAAGATGGATAAAGTCATTCGGATTCTTGAAGAAGAAGGTGCTGAAGTTGTGAGTGCAAGCTTCTCTACTGTGGATCTCAAGGTCTACCATACAATTCTTTGCAAGGTACAGTACAAATTAAAGAGGCAAATTATGCCATCCATCCAAGTTTTGTGTGTTTGCAGTTAACATATTATGTGCAAACAACATTTGTTATACCATGACCATGGTTCATATTGCATTGTGAACCCTAATAAACAAATTATGTAGTGTTTGTAGTTAACATATTCTATACCTGCAGTTAATAATTTCTATAGTTACCGGCAATTAATAGTTTATGCGTTTGAGTGATTTCAATTTGTTTATAGGTACATAAATGGTTAACTACAAGTATAGAATGTGTTTGTTTACACGTATATAAACGGTTGACTGCAAGTATAAAATATATCAATTGTAAGTACAGAATTTGTAAGTTATTTTTGGACCAAGATCCACAATACTAGATAAATCCTAATCCGTGGTATACCATGGACCAGGGTTTATATTGCATTGTGAATCCTGCTCCAATAATTACGTGTTTATAGTTAACATATTCTATACCTACAGTTAATAATTTCTATAGTTAATATATATATTTTGTACCTGTAGTTAACAATTTATGTGTATAGTTATTTTGTTATGTGAATCCAATTTGTTTATAGGTACATATATAAACGGTTAACTATATATATATGCATGTATAGAATGTGTTTGTTTATAGGTATGTATATGGTTAGTTGGTATATATACAATGTATCAACTGTAAGTACAAAATCTGAAGATTATTTTTGGATTAGGATCCACAATACTATGTAGACCCTGATCTATGGTATAATGTTTCTAAATATAATATGCAGTTAAATTATATGTTAACTGTTAACCCATAATTTTTAGATTAAATCTATAATGCAAGGTAGATCTTGCAGGTCCATGATATAACAATTGATACAGTAGACCTTGCTAGTAGGTCTGCTGATCCTAAGTTTTTTGCATACTCCTAACACATATTGATGTTCTTTTTACTCATAACTCGTGCATGTTTCGTTGCATGGTTTATTAATCTTTAGTAGTTGTTCTTGATTACGTTATGTTTTTTTTTTTTGGATAGGCATTTTTACCTCGACTTGGAATGGATACCATTATGGTGCAACAACGCTTGAAAAGCTTTATTTCTGGCACAGTATAATATCAACTCTGACGTCATATGCGTTCATAGAATGATAAGCAACTTTCCCGCGGATTTCATATGATGATCAATTAGTATATCATACCATATACTTCCTCTGTCCCATTTTACCTGTCCTATTTACTATTCATTGGTCAAACAAACTCTTCCTTCTTTGCTTATTTTCTTTAGTAATTTTTTATTATTTTTAAATTTATTTTTTTGTGTTTAATAGTACTTTTAATGTAGTTTCTAAATATATACATTTTATATATTAATGCTAAACTTAATAATATGAAAAATTGGATTAAAAATTACTTCAATCAAGCCTCGTTAAACGAACCAGACAACCATTTTGGGACAGAGGTAGTAATATATTAAAATAATGCTTCATACCATTTCTTTGGGAGAAGTTAAAAATAAATCACTTTATATTTTCAAAATATTCTCTCATAACTTGTCCACATGAGAATGCATATCTGCTAGGGAATGAATAAAAAGTGTACTCCATGAATTCACTATGTGCACTATATATAAATTACATATAAGAGTCTATAGAAGACTAAAATAGTATACTACAATAAAGATACAAACTCTTAAAAGTCTAGTCCAAATTAAATACTTCACCTTAAGTACAAGGCTGACCGCTTACAAATAACAACTGACAACATTGAGTTTGTCTTGTATCAAGGTAAATTGAGGAGATGGTAATGCCTTTGTGAAGATCGATGTCTATTAGCTGATTCTTGATGGAGATAAAATGTAATTATAGTTCCTTTAATGTTGCTTTATCTCGATGGAGATAAAAATCAATAACTAGAAGATAGCCATCAAGCTATCGTTTGTTGGACCATGTCCAAGGTACCTGCTTTAACCTATACAACGATATCTCTAGTTTGTTGACATAACTAGAATTGTTCTTTTCAATGAACCCTGGTAGTTGTTTCATAATCACATCTTCAAGAAAGTTGTTTCGATCTATCGCGAATGGAAGTTCGCGATAACGGTGATCAGGGCCGGCCCTGAGGGGGGTTCAGGGTGGGTACCTGCCCAGGGCCCATCTCTATAGGGGGCCTATAGGCCATAAGATATACGGAGTATTATATATATATATATATATATATATATATATATATATATATATATATATATATATATATATATATATATATATATAATATTACTTATTATATATTTAAAAAATGGAGTTTATTGTTTCTGGAAGTCGAGAACTGAACTCACAAAGACTGAAATAGACGTTGTCGCACACCCATCGCTCACGCCGCCCAAGAATATAATGGTCGTCGGTCGAGCCTACGCCACACCAACCACTCAAATATTTAAAGATTTTTGATTGACTAATTCGGTTTAATTGATTCATATAAGTGCCAGTTGCTTTTCTTCTTCTTCTTCTTTTTTTTTTTTTTGTTAAGATCACTTTTATAAGCATTTTTTTTAGGTCATTTAGCGATTATTGGGCTTCATTGCCTCAATTTGACATGTAAAAAGGTTTAATTGACTATTTTCAAAGTTTAGGTGCCTAATTGATTTTTGGTGTGCCAAAGGCCTTGTGGTCAAGCGGCATCCGGTATACACTCCCATGTGGAAGGGAGTGGGTTCGAGCCTCAGTGGAGGCATCTGTTGACTCTTTGTGCTTCAGTAGGTTGAGAAAGTAGCTATGAACAGATACTACATTGTAATCGAGTCAGTAGAATTCAAAAAAAAAAATTGACTTTTGGTGTAAAGTTTAGTGCCCTATTTGACCCTTTTCCTCTTTTTTTTTTATTATTTTTTTTATTTTTCTTACAATGTTGCTTAAAAAAACATTCATCCGAAAGTAAAAAAAGAAAAAATAAGTAAACAAATTGATCATCCAGAAACAAATTATTCATATAGGGGCTTTTTTTTTAATTTCACCCAGGGGCCTATAAAACCTTTGGACCGGCCCTGACGGTGATCTCTGGCAACACACAGGCTGAGAACTGATCACTCGCAGCCCGCTCAGGTTGACCTCTCGCAGGCTATCTTTCAACGTGACCCTCTCGTGGACAGTTTCTGGCCTAACGTTTCACCTCTGTGGTGACCGTTCAGGAGCTTAACTCTAGTTATCTGGGATTAATTTAAAATTAATTCCAATTATTAATATTCAGAGTTAAATATGTTGTTAATGGGGTTAGTGGAGAGCTGTTACGTAAGTTACACTACCAGAATTGATTGTCATGGTTAATGTGTCATTATTCCATCATCTCTTATAAATTTTCAGGTTGAGTAGTAGCATTTGGACAACAACGAAATACATAGCTTTTCACCTCGAGACTGTTCATCATTCTTTCTAGCCACATGTGTTCATCTCACATTCTGGTTCGCCAGGTTCCAAGTTTGTGTGCTCAAACACAGGAACCGTAGTACGTTTTATCATGGAAAATCTAGACCGCAACGCTCCAGCACCCTGGGGACAGTAAATAAGGTTTTAAGAAGAAAGGTAACTCGACTTGTGCTTATGACCTACCCAAAGATCCTCAACCTTCGTCCCTTACTGTTTCTAGATTTATTCTAACCTTTTGTAGGTTAATCTCCTGATTTATTTCTTATTTTGTGGATTTTTCTATTTTCTCATTTTTCTTGACTTTTCTAGAAAATATTAATTCTAGAAACAGCAAGGGACGAAGGTGGACTATCTTTGGGTAGGTCATAAGCACCAAGGGCCACTAAGACACTGTGATCAATCATTATTTCACGGACCATGTTCCACCTTACACAAGGTGAACCACTGACATAAGGTTCATTTTACGTATTTTGAAAGTTCATTTTTAATATTTTGAATGTTCAATTTGATGGAATATTAAGTGCAGAGTGAAAAGAAAGAAGAACGGAAGTGTTTGATTATCATTGAAGGTAAAATGATGGAAAAGCTTGTACAACAGAGGGAAGGTGGTGCCTTATATGCACACAGTGGTTACAACAGATCAGCGGTTACAACAGATCAAATGGTGTGAAAGGACAACAAGACCCCTAAGGCTATAACAGCTCTCAACGGTATGGTTAAGTTTGTTCTGGTTCATCACCCTCCAATACCCCCCCGTAAACTGGAGCATGCATGTCTTGTATGCCAGTTTAGAGGTAAACATCTGGAACATTGCTGTGGGGAGAGGCTTTGTAAGACCATCTGCGATCTGATTAGACGATGGAACAGCTAGGAGCTTGATAAGACCTTGGCTAACCTTCTCGCGAACAAGATGACAATCAATGTCAATGTGCTTTGTTCTTTTATGAAAAACATGGTTTTCTGCTATGGCAATGGCGGATTTGTTGTCGCAGAACACTGTGGCTGGTTTGAGCAATTGTATTTGAAGGTCATTTAATAACGATGTGAGCCACTGAACTTCACACACCGTAGCTGCGAGAGCTCGATATTCAGCCTTAGAGGATGATCTTGAGACTGTCAGCTGCTTCTTCGATCTCCAAGATATGAGGGCTGTTCCAAGGAAGACACAGAATCCAGTGATTGATCTGCGGGATTCCATGCAAGCCGCCCAGTCTGAATCGGAAAAGACATTAAGCTGCATGGCATCATGTTTCGGGTAGAACAAGCCTTGTCCTGGAGCCTTCTTTATATAACGCAGTACCCTATGTGCTGCGGCAAGGTGTTGATCTGTTGGAGCTTCGACATACTGACTCAACTGTTGTACTGCGAAAGATATGTCTGGCCTCATAGCAGTTAGGTATAATAATCTGCCTACAAGCCGTCTGTAATTGCCAACATCAGAGAGGCTGGTTCCTTCATTCTTGCTTAACTGATGACCGGGAACCATTGGAGTGTTCACCGGTTTCGAGTTGATGAAGCCCGACTCATTCAGAATATCCAGGGCGTACTTGCGCTGACAGAGATTTAGGCCGTTATCACTCATGTGAGCTTCAATACCCAGAAAAAAACCCCAAAGAACCGAGATCTTTGATCTTGAATGCATTATCCAGGAAGGTTTTTAAACCTTGTATGAGCTGCAAGTTGGGACTGGTGACCAAAATGTCATCCACATAAACAAGGATAGCAATGAAGTTGGCGGCACTGCCTTTAGTGAACAGAGAGGGATCTGCCAGCGACTGTTTAAAACCTGCTTCTTGAATGAGAGCTGAGCTTAAATTGGCATTCCATTGACGGCTTGCCTGTTTTAGGCCATAAAGGGATCGGAGTAATCTGCACACTTGCCCCGGTTTCTCTCCTTGGAACCCGGGAGGAAGAACCATGTAAACCTCTTCGTTTAGATCACCATGAAGAAAAGCGTTGTTGATGTCTAGCTGATGAATATGCCATGCCCGGGAGGTTGCCATGGCTAAGAAAGTACGTATAGTTGTTATCCTTGCCACGGGTGAGAAGGTTTCAATATAATCCACCCCGAGTTGTTGTGTATACCCTTTGGCGACCAACCTTGCCTTGTAACGTTCCACGGAGCCATCAGCTTTGAGTTTTACCTTGTAAACCCATTTACACCCTATAGGTGTTTTCCCGGAAGGTAGATCAGCCAGTACCCAGGTGTTATTGTCCTGTAAAGCTTTGATTTCAGCAGACATAGCCTCCTTCCAGCAGGTGTGCTTGACAGCTTGGCTATAGGACTTTGGTTCATCAGCAGAGGTTATAGCCATAGAAAAAACCATATGATCTTGTGAGAGATTATTGTATGAGATTACTTTGGATAAAGAGTGAGGTGAGGAACCTTCTTTTATGGCTGTGTCACAATAATAGTCCTGTAGCTTAGAAGGAACACGACGAGCTCTGTCAGATCGTCTGGGCTGATTGGAGGGAATGATAGGAGGCTGTTCAGTTGAAATACCCTCGTTACTGGCACTAGCACTGTCAGGAGCATCATCTGTTGTTCTCTGCTCAATATTAACGTATGTCATAGGAGTGTTATGCTGCTGCGATTGGTCCTGAATGATGGGACTCTGTTGCAGTTGCTCATGATCCTCAGAGTCCTGCACTGGCAGTGTTCTTGTCTCTATGTCCAGAGACGTGGGAATGTTTGGGAGAGATGGCTCTGGCAGCTGCTCAGTTTGCAATTCAGAGCTTTCAACCGCCATTGGAAACTGATCTTCATGAAAGGTAACGTCCCTGGATACAAAGATAGAGCCATCATTTAGATCATACACCATATATCCTTTTGTACCAGCAGGAATACCAATGAAAATTCCTTTACGACCGCGGGGAGCCATTTTATGCCTATTTGTTGAAAGCGTGGCAGCATAACACAAACAGCCGAAGACTTTGATGTTATCAAGAGTGGGAATTTCTCCATATAACTGCTGAAAAGGGGTAGACCCGTCAATAACAAGAGATAGCATTCTATTTATAAGATAGACCGCATGCATTACGCAATGCCCCCAAAATTTCAATGGGAGATGGGCTTGAAACCGAAGAGAACGAGCAACACTCAGAATATGTTGGTGCTTGCGTTCAACAATTGCGTTCTGCTGAGGTGTATTAACGCATGATGTTTGATGGATTATCCCATTCTCAGAGAAGAAGTCATGCATTTTGAACTCACATCCGTTATCACTGCGAAAGATTTTGATTCGAATGCCAAACTGTGTAAGGACATAAGCATGAAAATTTTTCACAAATTGTCTAGTTTCACCTTTATTTCTCATCAGATGAATCCATGTAAACCGGGAATGGTCATCAACTATAGTTAAGAAATAGAATTCATTTCTTAAAGAGCAAACCGGAAAAGGTCCCCATATGTCAAGATGAACTAGATCAAAGATATGTTTTGAGCAAGTAAGACTTATAGGAAATGAAGAACGTTTCTGCTTAGCATAATGGCATACATCACAAGTCAAGTGCTTAGAACTGGGAATATCAATGTTTTTGAACAAGTACATTTTATTTGCAGGAAAATGTCCAAGCCTTTGGTGCCAAGTCTCCAAAGTGGTACACTGCATAGCATAGCATTTGTTAGGTAAAACCGGTGGCTCCTTTAGCAGATACAGCCCTCTTTCCTCCTTAGCTATACCAGCTATCAGTCCATGATTCCCCTGAATTAAGCACTGTCCAGATGTGAATATTAATTTGTAAGTAGTATCTTGCAGCAACTTACTTACTGAGATGATATTGAATTCGAAAGAAGGGATGTGCAAAGCTTCTTTCAACCACAAATTGTTGGCAAGTTTAACATCACCTGTGTGCTTAACATCAATGCATTTTCCAGTAGGTAATTTTACCTTGACTTCATCAATGCTATGATAGTTAGACAGAAAATCCATAGAGCATACAATATGGTTTGAAGCTCCCGAATCAAGAATCCAAGAAGTAGAACTTAAAGAAACAGAATTCACAGAGTTCAAAGCAGACTTGCCTTCATCAATATGCTCATCAAAGTTAGGAATCAAGGCAACAGCAGCTGTAGTTCCGGAACTGGATGAAGTGGAGGACTGAGCTCGGTTGGCTCCAGTCTGTGTTTGCACCAGGGATAAAAGCTTTTGAAGTTGTTCAGCCGTGATCCCTAGATCACTACTTGTGGCAGTGAATTGCTGCTTTCCCTTTGTTTTGTAGCCGGGGACCCATCCGGGTGGATAACCATGCTTCTTGTAGCATTTATCCACCGTATGACCGGACATGCCACAATGTGTGCATTTTGCTTTGACAGAGTTAAACCTTCTTCCATTATAAGAGTTTATCGCAGCAGCAATAGCATTTTCATCAGTTATGGGACCTTGAATAGCATTAGACTGATTGATATCCAGGTTGCTCAGATTCAAATTGGTTAGACTATTCTGCCTCTCAATCTTTTCGGCCATAACAAAAACCCTATACACTTCAGGTATTGGATCCATGACTAGCACGTTGGATTTCAAGCTATTATAATCATCACTTAGACCTTGTAAGAATCTGATCACACGATCAGTCTCCCTTTCTCTCAAGATTTGATCCATGATAGTATCACAGGAACATTTAGGGTTGCATTTACATACCGGAGGTGGCCTCATAGTGTTCAGCTCCTCCCAGAGTGTTCTGTTCTTGGTGTAGTACTCATTGACGGTCATAGCTCCCTGCTTCAAGCTATACATCTCATTTTGGAGTATTGAGATGCGCTGAGCATCTTCTTGTGAGAAGCGTCTTTGAAGGTCTTCCCAAACGTCATTGCCTCTGTCGAAATGCATGAGGCTTTGAGCGATCGACGGAAGAACCAACTTGAAGATCCAGGCGCAGACCATCAAATTGCATCTTCTCCATGCAGCGTAGTTCGGCTGGCCTATCTCAGATGCCGGAACGCTGCCGTCAATCAGGGACCATTTGTTTTTTATCTCTAGAGCAAACTTCATTGATGTCGACCACGTGCCATAGTTCGAGCTCCCTGTCAATGGCGGACTGACGAGGATCGTTGAGGGAGTATCACTCGAGCTAAGAAACAAAGGATCGTCTAAGTCCTCCGTATTGTAATTCCGCCGTGGATTCCGTTGCGGAATCGTTTCTGGACTGCTTCTAACTGGATTGCGGATCGGCGATCGCGTAATCGGAGACGCTGTCCGTGCTCCTGGATTCGTCTCTCCGACGCCGGAAACTGCAGCGGCATAAGAGCGTCTTGGCTCTGATACCATGATGGAATATTAAGTGCAGAGTGAAAAGAAAGAAGAACGGAAGTGTTTGATTATCATTGAAGGTAAAATGATGGAAAAGCTTGTACAACAGAGGGAAGGTGGTGCCTTATATGCACACAGCGGTTACAACAGATCAGCGGTTACAACAGATCAAATGGTGTGAAAGGACAACAAGACCCCTAAGGCTATAACAGCTCTCAACGGTATGGTTAAGTTTGTTCTGGTTCATCACCCTCCAATACAATTTTTTGTTGTTCATTTTTCTGCATTATGAAACTAGCTAAAATTTAACTTTCAATATATTAAAAAGATCATTCAATGTACTAAAAATGAACATTTATACATGATCTACATTGCAATATTGACCATAGTTCATAGTACATCATCATTTACCCGCCCACCATTCTATCCGGCGGGGGGTTGGGGCCGTTGTTGTGCTGAGAATTTTGCTTTCATCGGTAAAGGTTTCTAGAAATCTTATGAAGTTAAATAATCTCTTAATATTTAATAACCAATCTAACGTATTGTTACTCATGCTCATAAAATTTATTCAAATTATAAATTTAGTTTCTAATAAATTATTAAGAAAGTGACACGTTTGATAAGAAATATTGAGGTTTAATCAAAAACTTTATGAAACAGATCTAACACTATTATAAACTTTTTTTGAGTACTACTGACTCTGTTACAATGTAGCATTGAAGTTAACAGTTGCCTCCAATGAGGCTCGAATCCACCCCTATCATCCATGTGGGAGTGTAAACCGGGACACCGGGTGCCACTAGTTCAATCTTTAAATCACTTCGCAATGTTTTATATCATAACGACGTGATTCAATACATATATTTGTATTCCATCTTATAATGTAAATTATCATTTTTTTGGTAAATCCACAGGGCCTTTCTCTGTCAGTTTAACGGTTCGGGTCCACCCGTGTTAACTCCGGGAGGTATGGGAGTTGGCCCAGGGAGATTCGTCACTGGTGAGAATTGAACGTGAATTCTCTTAAAATTCTTTCCCACAAAGAAAGCTCACTTGCTACTTGAGCTACCACATTGGGTTAAATTATCTTTCATTATAACAATTGAGAAAAAGCAATCACGCCACGTCACCATGTTGATAGGATACAATGTTGGCTACGAAAAGATGATGATATGATTGATATAAAACCATTCTTCATAGGCGGCTAATTTGTAAAAAGCAATTTAATCAAAGTGGCCACTAAGCCTTTGTACATACGCATAGCACAAGGAAAATTAGTCTTGTCAAATCAGATGCGCCGGATAATGAATATTCAGACTTGTCATTTTTAGAGCGGGGTCAAATAACAATTATGTTTTCTATAAATATTGTGAAATAATTTTATATTATGCTTTTATTTGATATGATTATGGACCAGAAAGGAAAGAAAAATAGGGTACAAAATGATATGGCATTTTAGTAATTATTACAATACATTGGGTAAAGTTTCACATTGCACTCGTTGATATGTTATAGAGTGTTCATATTAAGTGCATTTTTATATTTTTATATATCATAAGTGCACTGTCACATATTGGCAAGTACATTCTAAAATTTTGTCAAGTGTAAAGTAATAATTACGAAAATGCACTCATTTGGAAGTGCAATTAGGGCTGTTAGCGAACAGAGCTTTTGACAAACTACTCGTGTTCGAGCTCGGTAAGCGTTCGTTTATATTCGTTTATTAAGGTAAACGAGCATTAACAAACAAAATTTAGAGCTCGGTTAATAAATGAACAGAGTTTGAACAGTAGTAAGTTCGTTTGCTAAGTGTTCGCGAACAAGCTTGTTTGTGTTCGTTTAGTAGTGTTCGTGAACAAGCTCGTTTGTGTTCGTTTAGTAATGTTCGCGAACAAGCTCGTTTAGTGTTGGTTTAATAATGTTCACGAATATGTTTATATAATTATTCGTGAACATAGATTATTTCTTGTTCACGAACAAATTGTGTTCATGAACATGTGCAGGTGTTTGGTTATTAAATGTTCAAAAACGTGTTCATGAACGTAAATTAACATGTTTGTGAACGTGTTTGTTAACGTTTGCGAACACGTTCATGAACGTGTTCGTTAACGTTAACGAACACGTTCGTGAACATGTTCACGAACGTTAACGAACACTAACGAACGCTTAACAAACAAACACGAACAAGATTTTCAAAAACCTTAACAAACGAACACGAACATGAACACTCCAAATTCCTTAACAAACGAACACGAACAACCTCCGTTCGTTTATGTTCGGTTCGTTAACAGCCCTAAGTGCAATACACTTAGCACATTGAGTTCACTTGTTATAGTTTGTGCTTTGATTTAGTGTTGTGAATTGCATTTTAAAGTAGGAGATAAATACTAAAATATTATCAGATGTGTGTGTACACTCTTAGAGCAATGTCTGAATATTGAAAAATAAATTAAAGTACGTAGTTGGGGATAACAAGGGTTGATGAAATTAATAATCATGATTGAGTGACATGGCTAATAATGGCCAAAAGTGAATTGAAAAATAAATGATGAAATTAATAATCATGATTTAGTGTTGTGAATTGCATTTTAAAGTAGGAGATAAATACTAAAATATTATCAGATGTGTGTGTACACTCTTAGAGCAATGTCTGAATATTGAAAAATAAATTAAAGTACGTAGTTGGGGATAACAAGGGTTGATGAAATTAATAATCATGATTGAGTGACATGGCTAATAATGGCCAAAAGTAAGAAATGATAGTAGTGTGAAAAAGTTTGGGTTAGAGATATTAAGTTGGTTATATAGTGGCAAATTTGTCTATATAGTGGCAAATTTGTCAAAATATTACTGATCAGCCATTATTTTTTTTTGAAATAATCAGCCATTTAATATACAGAGTATTTACTTTAATGAAATGCATACAACCCACGTTTTTAAGCTGAACAAAGGCCAAGTGCTTTGAGATTTCAATCAAATTCTAGTCCGCTATCTTAGTCATTATAGAGGGCCAGAAAATATCCTTTCTAGGCCATAGAAGTTTAGGAGGAAAAAAAAAAAGTTTTCATTATCAAGAAGGATTCAAGATCCCAATTCAACGAAGATTGTGAATAAGGAAATGATTTGTTTAAATGGAAAAGATCAATAAAGTAGGAGTGAGTTTAGTGTGAGACCGTATGTCATGTGAGATGTGTAATACTTTTTAGTTAAAATATAAATTTTTTCTAGGGAGTGTAATAGTTCCAGGTAATAAGTATAGGAGCAGCTACAACCAAAAGTCTTTTTGATACCACTAACCTTACTTTTGATGGACTTTGTGTTTTTCTTGTAAATTGTAAGCAACAATTTATTATGTGCCTGTAAATTATTATGGCGTGATACAGACTAGGGTCCACCTTGCATTGTGGACCTTGGTCTAAAAATTATGTGTTTTTAGTTAACATATTATGTGTCTTCAGGCAATAAATTATGTGCATGTAAACAAATTGAAAACACAAAATATGTTAACTGTGGACACATATAGTACGTTAAGTGCATATTACTCCGCATGTGTTTGTAGTTAACATATTATGTGTCTTCCATTTATTTGTAACCACATAATTTGCTAACTGTAGACATATAATATGTTAAGTAGTGCAAACATATGCATTATTTGAATGTCATTTTGGACTAGTGTCTACAATGCAAGGTGGACACTGGTCCTTGGTATAATTTGGGGCAAATTATTGCATGGACCATGATCCACACAGCTGTGTGGACCAAAAATAAAAAGTACATTATTTTTGTACTGAAGTTACATTATATTTGTACTGTAAGTACATTATTTGATGTACATTATTTGATAGTATATATCAAATAATGTACCTTCAGTACAAAAATAATGTACCCTAAAATAATGTACCTACAGTACAAAAATAATGTACTTTTTATTTTTGGTCCACACAGCTGTGTGGACCATAGTCCATGCAATAATGATTGATAATTTTGTGGGTGGGCTTTGCGGATGATGGAGCGGATCTTAGTGAAGGGTTCTGGCAGAAAAATATTACATGTACTCTCAAATTTACGCTCAACTTTTACTCCATACTCTCAAATTTGTGATGTAGATAAAATTTTTTGGACCAATAAAATGAAAATATCTTATCCATGCTTTCCACATTAAAAAATATAATTGAGGGAGTAGAATTTGAAAATTCGCAAAGTCAAACTCGTTTTGGTAGAAGGTTGTTTATGAGAAAGTCATGACCTTTTGTTCGAGTTGTCTCAAATTTGGGCATATTCTTTAGGCTTGTAAAAACATGAAACGACGTCATTTTTAAACTGTGGTAGAATTGCTCATTTCTCATTTTATTCTCCCTTAGCTTCATCAACCTTGACCCAAGTAGTTAATCTCTCTTTAATTAATTAACCCATCCAATTAGCTTTACAGCATACTTCTTCTACATATTCTCACTGCTTTTGCTAGTGAGAATAATTCTCCAGAATCAATGACTAACCAGTCCAATTCTTCTCAATTAAACACCTTCCATGGCCCAAGAAAGTAATTTTCCTGAAAAGGAGAAGGGTAGTGTGGAAAGCATTGAGGAAAAGTTATGAGCTGGAATATATAACAAAATTAAAGTATCATTTTAATTTCAAAACACATTTATTGTCAATATACATATATGTATGAGCTCTATTATTTAGTTTTATTTTATACATATAATAAGTTCATTATATTAACACTAAAGTATCATTTTAATTTTATTACTGGTTCATTTGATAATATACATATATGTATGTGCTTTGTAATTCAATTTTATTTTATACACATACACAATAGGTTCATTATACTAACATTAAAGTATTATTTTTATTCTATTACATATTCATTTAATAATATACATATTTGTGACGTATCATCATGGTCTACACTGTTGAACATATAATATATAAACATAAATATGTAATCCAACTATCAGTTTAGACTTTTAGTTGAGATGGATCATATTCTTCAATTTGTTATCAGAGTCAACCCCATGACAAAGATCATGGATTAGAATCTCCGCGTCACCTGATAAAAAAAAAATTTATTTCACGTGTATGTTACTTGAAGCTCATCAAAAAATAATCCATCCGCACATATGAAGGGACGTGTTTACTAGAGCTTTGTCTATTTTTTTTTTTTTTAATGAAAACTCATTTTTTTTTCTTTTTTTTTTCTCCCATTCCTTCTCGCCTACTTGGCATTTTAAAATTTGTGCAAAAAATTAACTATTGAGGATGTTCTTAACTCGAAAAATCTAAATCTACTCTGACCAAACCTATCCACTCACACGTGCGATTTTAATTTGTTAAATTTTTAACACTACTGTTTTCAATACGTATTTTATCACAAATTTGCTATACATTTATTTAAAAATAATTTTAATGATTTGACTTGACTGCTAAGGCTATCTTTATCTCTGCAATACTCTAGCACTTTTAAAAGTGAACCATATTTTCACATCGTCAAATTTACAATTCCTTCACTATTTTATCTATATCTCTGCAATAATCTCGCACTTTCAAAAACAGACTCACTTACAATTTACAAATATGTATGTATGTATATATATATATATATATATATATATATATATATATATATATATATATATATATATATATATATATATATATATATATATAAAAGTAAAAAAAAAAAGTATAGGAAAGTTGCCAAATGGCAGCAAAATGCTAATGGTTGGCACTTTGCAAGACATGTAAGCAAATAAAATATATAAATAAATTATTATTTTACATAAAAGTATGCCATCTCACATTGAAAGGGCCAAAATTGGAGGGATGGAATTAGCGGAAAATCAAATAACATTTTGAAAATTAAATCTGACAGGTGTACCATTTAACATACAGAATATAACTTTAATAAGTCGTTAATCAAATGCATGTGACCCACAACCGCCTGCTTTTAGCCTAACAAATTGAGGCCCAAAGCGTTAAATTTTAAGTTAAATTCTATATAGGTCGTCGCTATGTATTTCTAATTTTGTCAACGCACGTTGCACTACACGCATTTGGCACTTTTATGAAGCAACCTATCTTGACTCCTGTACATATGGAGCCTGTATGTGATCATATTTGTTCCTCTCCTATCTCCACTCGTAAAACGATAGAGACAGGGACAAAACAGATATTTCCTATTCATGTCCTAATATTTTCAAGCACATACCAGTACTATTGGTTTTATATGGCCGGTCAATTTTAAATTTTTAAACTTTAAAATTCACATTAAAAATGTTGTGTTTTCCTTATTAATTTGTCATTGAATGCTAATCTCCTTAACATAATAGTAAAATTATTTTTTTGAATACTATTTGAGTATTTACGAATTAATATAACACTCCGCAAATTAATTCATGCAACACGTACTAATTTCCTCCTTAAGCATTTTATGTAGAGATATTCAAATTTGTTTCGAACTTGGGTAAAAACAAATTTGCCAAATGCCTTGTGGTCAAACGGGCATAGCTATGATCCTCCTAAGTGAGAGGTCATAGGCTCAATTCCCATTGGAGGCGTTGACATTAAAAAGAAATATTCAAATTTGAATACAAACGACAATTTAGTAAATTACTCGTGTACCTTTAATTCTTTGAGAAATGAACTATGGAAAGTACCTTTTTCATTTTTCGTATCTGTCACGTTCCTTTGTGGTTCCTTAGAATTTTCATATATATATATATATAGGGGCGCTCCCGTGCGAATTATCGCCCAAGAAAGAAATAAGAACACTTCACAGCTGTCCACGTGTCCAGATCAACGAATCAGATGTAATTTTAAAAAAACGACACGATGTCATTTTCGTAAATAACTCGAACTTTGGTGCATGTAATTGTGATATAAGTGCACCTAGTTTCACTTACAAGTGCACCTATTTGTGCACATATTTTCACTTATGAAATTCAGACTTGTTGAGTCTGTGATCCAAAGACTGTAGGCAATTTCCAATTAATGAAAGTAATTACTAATTTCATTGAAAATTCCTTGACAGTGTTTGAAGAAGGTGCAGTGAATAGTTCATGTAGTAAAGTAGAATAAAGTGATTAAACATAAAGCGGTAAAGACTCAAGAAGTTTGATAACTCAGTTCGGAATACCAATTCCTACATCTGGGGGGCATCACTATGATGGCCCAACTCTTCATTGATCAACAATAAGAAATGTACCGCCCAATACAATTGTGTTTCACGTGGTGACTCTAGAACTTCATCATAGAATTCTTCTAGAGTTTAACTTTGAAGAGTTGACAAGAGCTTGATCTCTCAATCTTCTTGTATTGAGGCTCCCCCTCAACAGCAGCGCAATACGCATTCAGAGTGACGAACTTTCCCAATTTATCTTGCGAACATATCTTGAATCAAAGGTAAGCTTTGTCAAGATTTTCTCTTAAGCTCTTATGAGAATTTCTTGTAGAAAAGTCATCTGTAAATTCTCTCAACCAAACTTGAATATGAGTTTGGCTCTTATTTAATATCTTCAGAATCTTGAAGCGGTTGTAACTTAACCAACTCTAAACATCTTTTATGTTCTAGTACAACAACTTGTTCACAATATCTTCATTGTTGTCTTCAATCTCTCCCGAACGTCTGTACTACTTATTGTACTATGTATATGCAACACTATAAAATATACAGAACAGACTTACTCTAACTTTGAACTATCCTCTGCACTAACTAAGAACATTGACATGAAACTTAGTGCAATTAGGGAGTTCTAAACTATTTGTTTTTTATACTCTTATTAACAACTTACAAGTGCAAATAATTTACTTTGTTAATATTCATGCACCTGGGTGCAACCTAGGTGCACCTAGTTATAACATTAGGTGCACTTAGTATTGCTGCTCAGTGTATAATTCATTTGCACCTGTAATACATTTTACTTGCATCTGCAATACATTTTACTTGCAATTGTGCACCTATTTTCACTTACAAGTGCAAGTAATTTACCTTGTTAACATTCATGCACTTGGGCGCAACCTAGTTATAACATTAAGTCCACTTAGTACTGATGCTCAGTGTACAATTTAATTGCATCTGTAATACATTTTACTTGCACTTGTGCACCTATTATCACTTACAAGTGCAAGTAATTTACCTTGTTAATATTTATGCACATGGGGTGCACCTAGTTATAACATTAGGTGCACCTAGTTATAACGTTAGGTGCAACTACATCCTGAACACGTGGCGCGCTGCGATTCGTCCGCAGTTCTCTCCTGGGCGGCCCGTATACACCTGAACGCGATCCTATATATATATATATATATATATATATATATATATATATATATATATATATATATATATATGCCTATTTATTTATTTATTGTCATATCCTAATAGAGTTTAATTACATTTTTAGTTCTAGATTTATTGGTGACAGTTTACTTTTAGTCTTTTTTTATTAAAACATATACTTTTGATCCTTATTATTGTGTTATGACCATTTTTTGTCCTTTATCAATAAAACAGTTTAAATATCGTTAAATACAAGAACATTTCGGCCTTCAATTATTAATGTTTTCAAAAAAAAGTAAATATAAAAAAATATAGCAGTTCAACATACTTTGTATAAAAATATTAAAATATCTTTGTATTTAACGATATTTCAATGATTTTGATAATAAAGGACTAAAAATGGTCATGCCACAATAATACTAGAACCAAATGAGAATGTTCTAATAAAAAAAGACTACAAAGGAATTATGACTTATAAATCTATAACAAAAAAAGTGGAATTAACTCTTTCCAAAGAACTTGTGGTTTAGTGGCACCCGGTGTCCCGGTTTACATCCCCACATGGATGACGGGAGTGGGTTCGAACCTCAGTCGAAGCAACTGTTGACTCTTTGTACTTCAGTAGGTTGAAAAAGTAGCTATGCGCAGAAACTACATTGTAAAAAAAATTCTTTCCTAATATGTCAATAATATCTTATTTTCAAAGCACATCCTAATATGTCAATAATATGTTTTCAAAAAAATATGTCAATAATATCTTATTTTCAAAGTAGATGGACGTGTTAGGTGTGAATCAACCTAGAGAGAGGGAATCACGGGACAGAATTGAAGTGACATTGAAATACTACTACTATTAGGAAAATACTACATGCACTCACATTTCATACTCCTAATATGTACTTCATCTCACAAACTTTTGAGGTAGACAATTATTCTGGGACCCACATGATGAAAACATCCAATCCTTATTTGTCACATCAAGGAGTAAAGTGAGGGAGTAAGAATTTGGAAATACATGTAGTATAACTCCTAGCTACTATTATTAGTATGATCATCATCGTCATAATTAACTTTGGATTAGCATATAATTTATCTGATTACTGTCGTCACTGATGATTAAGGGTCCGTTTGGAAAGTAGGAAAATGACTTCTGGAAATGTTTTCTGGAAAATGAGTCATTTTCCGGAAAACAGTTTCATTTCCAGTATTTGGATGTATTATGGAAAACTGTCTTTGTGTGTTTGGTTCATTTCCTGGAAAATGGATAGAATTGTATACTTAAACGTTGTAATTGTTTTATTTAAAATATAAAAAATTATAATAATTATTAAAATAATGGTATTTAATAAAAAGAATAGAATTTATTAAAAAATAAAAAATAAAAAAATAATAAAAATAATAAAAAATAAATGCAGCAGAGGTTTTTGGCGGTTTCCCCACCTCCTTGGTCCATGGTAATGGGTGATATGGCTTGGTTTTGGTCGAAAACATGCTAAACAACTATTCTGGCGATTCCGTAAAATGACTTACGAAAAAAAATTTCGTAAGTCATTTTCCAGAAAAATGAACTGATTTTACTTGGTCAACGGAAAATGTTTTCCGTTGACCACATTTTCCAGGAGTTGCCAAACACAGAAAACTCTGAAAACATTTTCCGGAAGTCATTTTACAGATTACCAAACACACCCTAAGTGTCGTCACTAATGATTAATGCACTTAATCATGGCATGCGTCATGTTTTCCATAGGATTTGAAGAAAGTATATATACCAAATGGTTGGACAATTTTGTCTTTGTTACTTTATTATTATTATTATTATTATTATTATTATTATTATTATTATTATTATTATTATTATTATTATTATTATATATTGTGTATAATATTTTAATTTTTATACTCATTATTCCTTATTATTTCAATTTCGATTCAACCAAACAACAGAATTAATATTATATTTTTAGTATTTTTTTCATTAATCAAACAATGGAATCAATCTTCGTACTAGTAATTTCTTTTCCGTCGGTTTTCAATTATATTTCCTATTAAATATTTTTCGCGAATCAAACCGGGTCTTGATAGATTTTCAAAATATATAATTTTTTTGAACCTACACTAAAATAACTATTAGAAAATTTAAATTATAAATAACTTCAATCAAGTCCTTTTAAGATAAACGTAACTATTCCATTAATTCATAATATAAAACGTTTACATCAATGATCAATGAAATGGTAAACTATTCCTTACAGTCAGACATAGAAACAACTTTTTTAACTATGCTATAGAAAACTTGAATCGCAGACTGTTTCATAACTAGGAAGCTATGTTCTTTCAGGGAACTTAAAGCTTCATCAAAGATCTGGGTCTTCGTCATCATTCTTTTTTGCTCGCCCAGGATAAGATCAACACTTGCCGAAACCAAACTAAATGATTTATGCTAATGAAAATGAAAAGCTCGTGAAAGTAACGAGAGGAAAAAGAGGAAAAATGCTTGTGAAAGTAACAAGAGGAAAACACAATAATAGAGAAAATAAAAAGTGGGTAAAGTCAAAGTAGGGTTGGGAGTTCAAGACTACCAACACAAACCCCAATACCTACCTACTATTATTTTATTCAAAGGGAGAGAAAACTGAAGAAGAAGATTTGTGGCGGTGGTTGGAGGCGGACGGAACTACGACGGTGGTCGGGACGGAAGAAGAGCGAGAGCAAACATAGAAGGTGAGCAGCAGAGAAAGGTGTTTGGTTTTAGAGAGAAAAGGGAGACCTAGCCTATGTCTTAGTCGAACTGATTAAGAAGTGTTTAATTTTAATCAAGTCCTTTTAGTTTAGTTGGACTTTAAAAAAATGGAACGAAAAGAGTATTACATATGGACATGACTGTTTGAAACTTATGGTGTGTTTGGAAAGCAGAAAAATGACTTCTAAAAAATGTTTTCTAGAAAATGAGTCATTTTCCGGAAAATGAGTCATTTTCCGGAAAATGAGTTCATTTTCGGTGTTTGGATGTACTCTGAAAAACTGTCTGTGTGTGTTTCGTTCATTTTCCGAAAAATGAGTGGAAAATGAGTAGAAATGTATAATTATATATTTTTATTAATTTATTTAATATATAAAAATATATAAACTACTAATATTTATTAGAAATTAGAAATACTTTTTTTACAAAAAAACGTCGCACGAAGCCATTTTCCGTTTCTGAAAAATGACTTCAAAATTTTTGTCCGGAAGTCATTTTCCAGAAAAATGAGCCCATTTTTCATGCTCAACGAAAAATGTTTTCCGTTGATCACATTTTCCGAATGTTGCCAAACACCAAAAGTTCAGAAAATGATTTCCGGAAATTATTTTTCGGGTTACCAAACGCACCCTTAACTTGCAGGTAAAATTAGGAGGTAATGACTGACATAATTAAAGCCATAAAGGCATTGTTCCTTGGTCGATTTCTTTAAAAAAAAAAAACAAAAAAAACAAAAAACAAAAACAAAAAAAAAACAAAAAACAAAAGAAAAAAGGAATTCCGTAGGGAGCTACAACATTAATATTTTTTTTTTCAAAATTTTTGACTTATAATTCAACAAAATGGACTTGAAGAATGTAGAGATCAAATCCAATTTTAAATGGAATTTGTTTAATGTATTAACTGTAGTGCGCTTTCATACAGTATTAAGTTCATTTCACAGTTAATCCCATAAATATACTGTAGCTTGATTCACACCTGAGACGAACTGACGTTCAAATGATTAACTCTTTATTATTGTTCTTCTTCTTATTTTCATAACGTTTAAGTGGATTACTGTTTATATATATATATATATATATATATATATATATATATATATATATTATAATTTTTTAATAATTTTTAAACAAAATAATTATTCGGGAATGGGCGGGGCGGGGAAGGTATCTCCGTCCCCGCGGAGAATTTGAAAAAATTCCCCGTCCCCATCCCCGAAATTTTTCTCCATCCCCGTTCCCGTTTCAAACGGGGGACGGGAATCTCCGGCGGGGTTGGGCACATTGCCATCCCTAAATTCACTGCAGTTGACGACGATAGCCATTTTTTACGTATGTATACACATGTGCATTATTATTGAAAAAGTGCTCCGATCCACATCAATCTTGCAGTATATTTGACCTGTAGTTTTCTGGGTTCTGTACACTTGACGATAGCCATTTTAAGCCTATATATATATACACATGTGAAGGTATTATCTTAAGGAAAAAAAACATGGAGACTAACCCTAGCTTCCGAAGAACAAAAGCTGGGCGGCATTTGGTTGAGAAACAACGGAGGCAGAAATTGAAAGGTCTTTATGATCAGCTCTCCTCTCTCGTCGTCTCTGCTGAAAACTCTCTGGTATAGTTGATGAGTTTTAGCAATTTCAAATCTAAAAATTAAGCATTTCTTATGATCCCAATCTATATGTTTAATTTTTTGTTGAAATAATTGATGAGCTTTTATTAGGGCTTCAGATTATTTATGAATGATTTGTTGTTGAGGTACTACAGGGAAAGGAAAAATCGTCGGAGTTGGACTTGTTGGATCGAGCCACTCACTACATCAAACAACTAGAGAAAAACATTAATGAGCTGAAAGCAAGAATGGATAGTCTACAAGTACCAGTTGAAATAGCCGTGAAAGAAAGTGGCGCATTATTGGAGATAAATATAGTGTGTGGATCGGAGAACAAGAAGCTGAAGATGCATAAAGTCATTCGGATTCTTGAAGAAGAAGGTGCTGAAGTTGTGAGTGCAAGCTTCTCTACTGTGGATCTCAAGGCCTACCATACAATTCTTTGCAAGGTAAAGGCAAATTATGCCATCCGCCAAAGTTATGTCTGTTTGTAGTTAACATATTATATACAGACAACAATTGTTATACCATGGGACCAGGATTCATACTGCATTGTGAATCCTAATTCAAAAATTAGGTGTTTGTACTTAACACATTCTATACCCGCAGGTAATAATTTCCATAGTTAACCTATTTTATACCTGTAGTTAACAGTTTATGTGTTTATGTGACTTCAATTTGTTTATAGGTACATAAACAGTTAACTACATGTATAGAATGTGTTTGTTTACTGGCCGGTTGACTGCAGTCTGCAGGTATAAAATGTAAGTTATTTTTGAACCATAGTCCACAATACTAGGTAGATCATGACCTGTGGTATAATTTGCCTAAATATAATATGCAAGCATATACTCCGTAATATTTTAATGGTTGACCTATAATTTTTAGATCAGATCTATGATGCAAGATAGATCTTGCAGGTCCGATCCATGGTATAACAATTGATCTAGTACATAGATCGTTTAGACCTTGCTAGCAGGTCTGCTGATCCAAGTTTTTTTCACACTCCTAAGACATATTGTTGTTCTTATTACTCATAACTCGTGCATGTTTCGTTGCGTACTTGCATGGTTCATTTATCTTTAGTAGTTGTTATTGATTATGTTATGTTTTTATTGGATAGGCATTTTTACCTCGACTTGGAATGGATACCATTATGGTGCAACAACGCTTGAAAAACTTTATTTCTGGCACAGGATAATATCAACTCTGACGTCATATGCGTTCATAGAATGATGAGCAACTTTCCCGCGGATTTCCTATGATAATCAATTAGTATATCATACCATATTAAAATAATGCTTCATACCATTTCTTTGGGAGAAGTTAAAAATCACTTTATATTTTCATAACTTGTCCAGGTATGTCTGCTAGGGAATGAATAATAAATGTACTCCATGAATTCACTATGTGCACTATATATAATATAAATTACATATAAGAGTCTATCCAAGACTAAAATAGTATACTACAATAAGGATACAAACTCTTAGAAGTCTAGTCTTAATACTCCTCAAGCACAAAGTTAAAGAATTGAGTTTGTCTTGTATCTAGGTAAATTGGGGAGCTCGTAATCGCTTTATGAAGATGTCCGTTAGTTGATCCATGGTGAAGATAAAATACAATTGTAGTTCCTTTGATGTTACTTTATCTCGTTGGAGATAAAAATCATGGGTCACACTTGTGTGAGATCGTCTCACGGTTCTTTATTCGTGAGAAAGGTCACGTTGTTGTATTCCCGCGGATATTTCCCTTTCTAACCAAACAATTACTAGTAAACCCATTGTGATTCCTAATACAATAGTAAAAATAGGGGCAAGTATCCCTGTGTCAGGCCGGGTTGAATCAACATACAAATGACACACTTATATGCTCAAATCTAATACTACGTACTAAATATGAATACAATTTGTCAGAGAAAAATGAAATATTTTTGAAAAATTCTATAATTCACACAATACGCGTCATAGTCCCAATCCTCAGCGTAACATCATGTTGGCAGCAATCTGTGTACATGATGAACACCACGCGGCAAGGAGAATGCTCTGACAGTGGCGGTTGCGGTTGTTCGCAGCAGAGGATGAGCCTACGACGCGTGGTACGGTTGCGGAGGAGAGAAGAAAAGAAAACTGTGAGGGAGATGGCTGTGATAAAAGTGACGTATCGTGTAACGACTGTGAAGAAGAAGAAAAGTGATGTCAGTAGACCTACGACATCGGTTTAATATAAAAACGGACATCATAGGTGTTTAATATTTTTTTTTTTTTTGTAATTTTGTATTCTCACAAGTCAAACGTTGTACAGAACACCAAACATTGAATTTTTTTCAAAAAAAAAAAATAATAATAGACCTATGACGTCGGTTTTTACGACGTAGTAGGTGTTTCATAATTTTTTTTAAAAAAAAATATTTAGATACAATTACTAAAATTATTAGATCAGAGCACTCAACAATCTTAGACTAAGAGATTAAATGAAAAATAGAAGAATAGATTGTGAGACCATTCAAGAATTTTAAAATCTATTTTCTTAATTTATGAGAGATCATCATCATCAAATATTCACAACTCGTTTGCTTCAGGCAAACTGACAAGATGCGATTCATCATTTAGAATACTTATATCATGCATCAGGTCGTGTGAGGATCATAAAATATTTTTGACAAAGTAGCATAATATTAAAGATAGAAGTTTAAAACTTCCTTCTGGAGTCATAGGTCATGAGTCATTATTCACCCAAAGATTAATTAATCCCATATGAGGTCTTCCAGACCTTTATCGGAAAGACACTCCAATGACCAAGCACAATATCAAGTAGGAAATGTTTAGAACTTATATAGTACATTCCCACAAAACTAAGTATTTGATGTATCTTTCAAAACTCAAAGACACTCAAAACACTTAGTATAGTTTTGCTATGTACTACTATTGTAGTACAAGATGACTAGCATAGAAGCCTACAACTAGAGTCACACTACATAGTATGATTTTGACATGTACTTCTACGGGAATACAAGACAAGATGACTAGTCTAGAAGGTTGATGGAGTCATTTCTTAATTATGTCTTTGTAATGTTTTGCTTACAAAGTTCCAATTGTAGAATAGTTTAATACGATGTTGCACTGGTCATATCCATAAATGAATTGAACTCAATATACTAAAAGCTTAAATTCGGTTAAGGGAAGATTATAATGGTTTCTTATCATAGTAATCCTTCCCGGATTGACATAGAATGTGTGGATCCTTTTCGATAAACTATTTATTATCGCGATATTGGTCTTAAGGGGTGATAGACAAAGATTGGTGCTTATAATTTATCTTCTGGGCATTAACTATATTCAAAATTGGGCAGTATCATTTGATTTAAATACTAAGATTTGACATCTTTAATGTTCAAGACTCATGGACAATAATTGTTATAACCAAGAACCAATAGACTTGGATTTCGACAAATAATGGTTGACTTTTTAAAATCAATTTTACATTGGAGTCATATATATAAAATTTCCTAGTGTTGTTATCTTATAATTAGTGCTATGAATTTGTTTTCTGGACAAATAGACTTAAATTTAAGCTATAGCTTGTTCACGTATCCAACAAGATTTATGGTTGTGCTTTAGCTTGGTCTCATGCTGCCTTTAAACAATCAATAGGCCCGCCTATCAGACTATATGAAGGTTGAACTATCTCACAATCACCGTTATAATAGCTCAAAATATACCAATGATACTATAAAAATTTATTTAGATTTTATACCATGTTTTGCATTTTGAGCAAAATTAAATATGAAATTTCAGCCTATAACTCAATCTAAAACATAAGATGTGAGATCAGCCTCAACATTTAAAGCACATATGAAATAATTATTATCACAAAAACAAGCACATATCAACATTTATACCAGAAATTCACGCTGGAAACCATAGCATCCTCCTTAGTTTGTCAATCACAAATTCGAAGCCCTCAGTGCTCATTAGGTTGACTTACAGGATTTAGCTCGCTAGGTGCTACAATTACAGAGAGAATCATCAATATTTTTATTACTCATCATTCATTCTAATATATACAAAGTTTAGAGTTTTTATATATCTTTAATATTACAAAGGATTATCATAATATAATTCCTCTAATAATATCTACATATATATGTTTTAAAAAAATTAATCTCCGTGTAGTATACTATTATCACCGTCCAATTTTATACATTTGACTTGGTTAACGAGGTTGGTTAGTGCTGGAAGGGGTGAATTTTTGGACAAAGACTGATAAAGGCCATGTCTAGTATCCGATAACTGGGAGATTGTTAGGCGAAGGCCCGTAAGGGAGATGGGGAATTGAGAATTTAGTATTAGTGTGTGTGTCTATATATATATATCAGCCGGCTTCCGGGCAAAGAATTAATTTTGATAAAAGTTTTTTTTTTTGTTTGAGATTAAAATAAAAGTTTTTTTGTCACATCTAAACATTGTAATTTTCACCGCATTACATGGCCCAAGAATTTAATTTTCCTAGAAAGGAGAAGGGTAGTATGGAAAGGGTAAATTATGGTCCACACAGCTGTGTGGACCATAATAAAATGTACATTTTTAATGTACTAAATGTGCATTATTTTTGTACTGAATGTACATCATTTTTATAGTATAAAAATAATGTACATTCAGTACACAAATAATGTACATCCCCTGAATATAATGTACATTATTTTTATACTGAATGTACATTATTTTTATATTGAATTAACATTATTTGATAGTATGGTCCACACAATAATGATTGGTATGGAAAGTATTTTGTGGACCAGGTCCACCTTCGGTTCAAAATACACAATTTACCTATTAAATGTTCACAATTTATATACATTTAGTATATAAATTGTGAACATTCAGTATGTAAATAGACACGAGTTCACCTTGTAAAGTGGACTCGGGTCCATGGTATAGCTATTGATGGAAAGCATTGAAGAGAAACTTATGACCTAGAATATATAACATTATAGACACACATTTTTACCATTTCTTCATTGGAGTCTTTTAAGATTAATTGCAAACTTTTTGTTTTTTAATTTCTTAACTAGGTAGGTAAAAATTATATATTGGGCCCTCTAAAATTTGAGACCCTGTACCGTTGAGCAGCTTGCACAGTCTAAAATCCGACCCTGATATGGCTAAGTGGACACCGTACCACTCTTATGCAAGACTTCTATGAGATAGATGGATTTTATCTGCTATCACTTAGCGCCATTATGTGTAACCAATTTGTAATGAAATAATAAAGTATTGAGACTCGCATGGGCAGTTTGGTTGATTCCTATTTAATAGATTATGAACAAGGATACAAGATCAAGCCCTTGCATAACAACTACAATGTGGGAGTTGAATGTAGTGGTTTCTTAGCTTGTGAACACCATATACTGGTCGCATCGTCTAATAGTTTATGTGCACAAAAAGGATCAAATTCAGACCTTATATCATACTTAAGCCTTTTTCCCACTCCCAATGACCTTCAGTTATGACTTTTAAATCAGACGACGAACCAACTACACTAAACCTTGGGACTACTATTTTCATTGTTTTAGCCCAAATTCACTATGATCCTGTTTGGTAAAGAATTAGCCTATCAGCCAATTTTGGCTTATTTGACCAATATTAGTTGTTTGAATTAGTTAAAAAATCAACGTAAATGTTTGGTTAATAAGCTTTTTGTAATTCCAAAATACTAAAATTCAAAAGGCTACTCAAAGCAGCATTTTCAATTAGCTTTTTGAAAAAAGAAATTATACAAAACAGCTATCAGCTAACAGCTAATTTATCAAACAACTTTCTACAATCAGCCAATGTTATCAACTAATCATACCTTTTAACCCAATCAGCTAACAACCATTTACCAAACAGGCCTATATATTTATCAAACATTAATATTAATGATTTGACTTGACTGCTAAAATCAAATAAATTTGTCAAAATCTGACATGTGTGCCATTTAATATACAGAACATTACTTTAACCTAATACACGCGACCCACAATCGCCTGCTTTTAGCCTTATAAATTAAGGCCAAAAGCATTGAATTCTATATATGTCACTATGTATTTCTAATTTTGTCACTGCGCGTTGCACTACATGCACGTGGCACTTTAATGAAGCGACCTATTTTGACTGCTGTACATATGGGGCCTGTATGTGATCATATTTTCAAGCACATACCAGGCCAGCACGACAAATTATCCTGTAGACCCGATTCACCTTGCAAGGTGGACCTACGTTTAAACTACACAATTTACATACTGAATGTTCATAATTTATATACTAAATATTCACGACAAAAAAAATCATCTTTCAATTAGTACCAATTAATCGAATTAGTATTCAAATCCTCTTTCAATTAGTATTTTAATCCAAATCTTCTTCAAACTTGTATTTAAATCATCTGCATAGCAGCAAATCTTCTCAAACTTTGCATATTTAGTATTAAAAGATTGCACTTGCGAAAGTGCATTGCACTTAGAGTTTTGATTTTAGAGTTTATGATTGAGTTTTTTTATTTAGTTTAGTGGTTCACTTTTTATTGTTTAAGGTCTAACATTTACAATTTAGATTTAAAATTTAGTTTTTTGGTTGATTTTATAAAATTTACCAGGTTTGCATATTTAGTTGTTAAGAGATTGCATATTTAAGTGATCAAATTTGCGTAGTAAAATTGATTATAATTATGAAAATGCCACAACATTTTTTTACAATCTTATCAAATTCGTCGAATTTTTACAGATGTAAGGTTGAAATTGATTCTTATTTCTCTCATATGGTACTATTCTTAAAGGATTCTTAGCATATATATATATATATATATATATATATATATATATATATATATATATAGGGAACGGTTCAGGCTCGGAATTGCTCCTAAGTAAAAATGGGGTTAAATCTGAGCCATTGATCAAATCTAGATCAATGGCTCAAATCAAAGAAAATTAAATAAAAAAAAACTCATGTCCTCCATTAATGCTCATCTGAGCACCTAGGATGATAAACAACCTAAAGGAATTCATAAGGAAAAACAAAACACCTTAAGAAGGAAAACAAAGCAACTTAAGAAGGAAAACAAACCACGCACCTAAAGGTTTAAAATGACGCACTTTAAGTACACAAATCACACACCTTAACATACAAATCACGCACCTTAAGAAGGAAACACATGTCACACCTTAAAAAGGAAATTCACGCACCTTAAGTTTCAACAATTGACTCACCTTAAGCACAAAAATTCACGCACATTAAAAAGAAAAAAAAAAAACCACGCACCTTAGACATGCACCTTAAATTTGACCTAAATGTAAAAAGACCAAATTACCACTGCGCATTTTTTTTTAATCACGGTTAATCCTGAACGTTAATTTAAGTAAGACCAATTGTTCAAATTTAACTCGCACAACTGCATCTGAGACCATCACCCGCTACAAAGCTACAGAGAGCGAATTGTGGGACAGAATTGAAGTGACGTTGAGATGTAGTTTTTGGACGGACAATTGAATTGCAGTACAACAACTACTACAAATGACCTGTTTTCTGGGTTCTGTATTGTTGACGACAATAGACATTTTAATCCTTTACATATACACATCCAGTGAACCCCTGTTCGGCCGACCTCATCCACCACAAAATCTTAATTAGCTCACCTCGTACAATAGTAAACCAAAGGAGGCAAATTTGTAAAGATGTGCACCGTCTCTCAAACATATGGTGCTAGCTGGATATTATAAAAGTTTTTGAAACAAGCTTTTATATTTCAAAATTCAACATCGCTTAGGTCATTCCCATTTGTGAGTTTTAGGGGGATTTTGAAATAGTAAAATATAAGGAATGAGCTTTAAACGAATGTGGAGGTGGGATTTAGGGTAGTTTTTTCTCCTGCAAGAACAGAAATTTTGGCAGGTTTTGTGGGCCCCATTGGGGAAGATACTGCGCCTCACGCTGCGTGAGGAGCAGTTCTCGCGCCCAGGCGCATAAATGTATTTTTCTTTTTCTATTTTTTCATTTTTTTGTTTGTTTTTTTTTTTTTTTTTTTTTTTTTCCTCCATCATCATTTTTTCTTTCCTAATCATACGTGTAAAATTTCCTACCGTTAACTATTCAGGAAGGCATTAGAGGCTTAGAGCTAAATTTTGAAATTGAGAAAACTGTGTTCACAGTCTCACACCCCTCGACTTTTTCTCATTACCTTGGGACAAATAAAAGGAAATATTTTTTAATAGAGCTAAAAGTGAATTTAAATTGTATGTGGATGTCACATGAATAACGATGAATATAAATTTAATAATAATAAAATTCTACTATGAGACCGTCTAACGGATTCTCATTCATGGTCCTCGTCGGTTTAATTCACAAGAGACTCACTCGTAATAATATACTCCTTTTGTCACACTTTATGTGTCTGGTTCGATTAACGAATCTTGAATGGAGTTATTTACAATTCAATTTTTCATAATAATAAGTTTAGAATTAATATATAAAATTTATATATTTAGAAACTACTACATTAAAAGTACCATTAAACAAAAAAAAAATAATAATCATAAGCAAATACAAATGAAATTAAACAAGAAAACAGAGTTGATTTGACCGATGAATAGTAACGTGACTGATAAAATGAGACATATGGAGTAATATGTTAGTAAGATATAATTTTAAAGACAACAACTTATGTAATACCGTCTCAGAGATCCTTATTCGTAAGACGGGTAGGGTTGTAAACAAATGGGTGTGTAAGTATCACTATTTCAGTTATAACTATTACAATATTTATCATTAGTAGCAATCAATTATATCCTAAATAGTATTGTAATTTCACATAGAAGTATTACAATATCTATCATAAGTAACGATTTAATTTTAATTCAAATTGGTATTAAATTTTCTACAAGCATTACAATTTCTTTCATAAGTAACATTTCACATATAAATATTACAATATTTATCATTAATTTTACGCGCGCGCGCACACAGATATATATATATATATATAAAGTAACAATTTATTTAATTTCAAATTCGTATTAAAATTTTTGTAATTAGTATTATGATTTATATCACAAGTAACAAACAATTATTATAGATTTGATTTCTTTTACGAATTAAAACATGTTAGACGGTGTTATACAAGTATGACTTAAATTTTAAAGTAGAGGGATGAGTTAGGTGGGCAAATTATTATATGCAGTATGGTCCACACAGTGCTATGTGAATTATAATAAAATAAATTTTTAATATATTAAAAGTACATTATTTGTGCACTGAATGTACATTATATAGATTAATGTACTTTTAGTACTCAAATAATGTACTTTCCCTAAATATAAAATACATTTTTAATATACTAAAAATATATTATTTTTACACTAAATGTACATTTCCCTAATATACAAAACAATGTACTTTAATTTTAAATAATATATTTTATATATATAAATAATATATTTTTATTTATGGTACACAGCTTGGCCAATAATGCTCCTGTCAGGTGTGAATCCAGCTACAGATAGGGAAACACGGGACAGAAGTGACTTTCAAATGATTACCCTTTATTATTGTTCTTCTTGTTGTTGTCATAATTATTTTTATTGATGTAAAATAATTATTAACTTTGTATTAGCGTATAATTGATGTAAAATAAATTTAAATTATATATTTTTAGTTAATATATTATGTACTATCGATTGATAAATTAGGTACATATTACAGTTAATATATTATGTAGCTATAGTTAATATATTTATATACCTGCAGTTAATAAATATGTAATTAGTAACATTACCGTATTATTTTACTTTAGTTAATAAATTATGTATATATTATAATTAATATATTTGATACATTTAGTTTTTGATACATTTAGTTTATTTATAGGTAGATTATTTAAAAAAAAAAAACTTCTCTGTCTTGCGACTTCTCTCCCTCTTAAATAGCACATAAAAAACAATGCAAAATATGAGAGCTCTATTGTGACCTGTTTTTCTGGGTTCTGTACAGTTGATGACGATAGCCATTTTAAGCCTATATATATATAGGCATTATTTTAAGAAAAAAAAACACGCCAAGGTTGTTAGCCCAAAACATGGAGACTAACCCTAGCTTCCGGACACCAAAAGCTGGGCGGCATTTGGCTGAGAAACAACGGCGACAAAAACAGAAAGGTCTTTATGCTCAGCTCGCCTCTCTCGTCGTCTCTGGTGAAAACTGTCTGGTATAGTTGATGAGTTTTAGCAATTTCAATTCAAATCTATATATATTGATCACATTTTATTAGGGCTTCAGATTATTTATGAATAATTTGTTTTTGAGGTACTACGATACAGGAAAAGAAAAAATGGTCGGTGTTGGACTTGTTGGATCAAGCCACTAACTACATCAAACAGCTAGAGAAACTCATTAATGAGCTGAAAGCAAGAATGGATAGTGTACAAATACCAGTTGAAATAGCTGTGAAAGAAAGTGAAACATTATTGGAGATAAATATAGTGTGTGGATCGGAGAACAAGAAGCTGAAGATGCATAAAGTCATTCAGATTCTTGAAGAAGAAGGTGCTGAGGTTGTGAGTGCAAGCTTCTCCACTGTGGATCTCAAGATCTACCATACAATTCTTTGCAAGGTACAACACAAAAAGGCAAATTATACCATTGACCATAGTCCAGCCACCTTGTTTTTAGTCCAAAATAACATTCACCTGCTAGCTTTAACTACATTTTCGAAAGGCAGGGTGTTGGACTACAATATATACTGTCACATTTTTTAGAGATAGGGTGCTGGCCCTTCACCGTGCCCACCCAACAAACTTCCTAGCCATTTGGTACTGGACTTACCCTTTACTAGCCTCCAACCAACAAAGATTATGCGTTTGCCATTAGCATATTTAACTATAGGTACAGAATATTAACCTTCACAATACAGACCTCGGTCCATTGTATAAATTGCCTAAATATAATATGCAGTTAACATATTATATACTAAAAGCACATAATTTTTAGATCAAAATCTATAATTTAACATAAATTCTGGTCCATGATATAACAATTAATTGGTACACTACATAGATGATTAGACCTTGCTAGCAGGTCTTCTGATCCAAGTTTTTTTATTACTCCTAACACATATTGTTGTTCTTATTACTCATAACTCGTGCATGTTTCGTTGCATATATACTTGCATGGTTCATTCTTTAGTAGTTGTTGCTGATTATGTTATGTTTTTATTGGATAGGCATTTTTACCTCGACTTGGAATAGATACTATTATGGTGCAACAACGCTTGAAAAACTTTATTTCTGGCACAGGATAATATCAACTCTGACGTCATATGCGTTCATAGGATGATGAGCAACATTCCCGCGGATTTCCTATTATGATCAATTAGTATATCATACCATATTAAAATAATGCTTCATACCATTTCTTTGGGAGAAGCTAAAAATACCTTTATATTTGCATAATATTCTCTCATAACTTGTCCAATGAGAATGTATTTCTTCAACGGAATGAATAATAAATGTACTCAATGAATTCACTATGTGCATTATATATATAATACATATAAGAGTTTATAAAAGATTAAAATAATACTCGTATATTACAATAAGGATACAAACTCTTAGAAGTCTAGTCCTAATACTCTCACTCTAGCCCAAAGTTGGCGGCTAACAACATTGAGTTTGTCGTGTATCAAGGTACTAGTTTTTCAAGCGCATTATGCAAATAGAATAATAATTACCAATTATTATTTTTAAATAAGTACTTCAAAATATATCATTGCAAGATTATATATGAGATGTTCATGCGTATGTAATTGAATGATGGATTTGTTTATTTAAATCAAGTATATAAATGCAAGATAATATATGAGAGAATGATTATAATTGTCACTGAAATAAATTAAATATTTGTAACTTTGTAAGTCTAAATACTTAGTCTAAAAATGATAGTCTAAATAAATATTACTTTTGGTTTGAATTTCTTTAAGTCTTCTTAATTCTCTTTTGGGTAGCATTGTTGTTGTATTCATTTTCAGTGCTTCTCATCTTTTTTTTTATTTTATTTTTATTGCATTATTGGTAGTGTGCCATGTGCAATTGGATTACTGGTTGTAGCATAAAGGGAAGCGTCATGCAATGAGATTATGGTATAAGAAGTTGTAAATTTGCCTTGTTGTGTATATGACTTGGATCTTAGTTGTACTATGAACTCTTAATTTTCCACGCAATAGTTTTATTTTAGCAAAGTACAATTTCATTTGACGACCATGGTCCACATAACACCATGGACCGTCGTGGTCCACTGTGTAACAACGGATCGTTCCCATTATATATAGTACGGTTTCATTTGACTTGGTAGGCCCGTGGATGTTGTAGATTGAATCACGCCCTTTGCTTGTGGATAAGTGTGTTGAGAGGTATGCAATGAAAAATTAGGAGTGATCTTTGGGGTTTTGTTATGTTTCCTTAAATTTTGATCTAATTGAGGGTGTCACACTCACCTCAGCACATCTCTAAGTAGTGGGCGGAACGACACATTCTTGACTTGTTTTGAATAGTTTGTTTACACAACCATTGTAGGAGTATGATTGCGTTGATTGTACTTAGACACTTTTATATTTGCTTGTCTTTGTTTTGAGTGCAAGCAATGTCTATTGATTATTGCTCAAAAAGATAGGCACGAGAGTGTTGGCAAGTCTTCAAGCTAGCGTATTATGTATTGAGAGACCAAAGAAGCAGAAGATACGCGACGAGAGGGCAAGGTGAATAGACAAACTAAATGAAACATCAATTTTCAGGTAGAATTGAAAATCTTAAAAGAGACATGAAATTCTAGTTCCGTTAAAATGAGGGAATTCTAATAATTCCCTCCTACTAAATGAATGAATTTGTTTACCTTCAAAATTAAGTTACAAGACTTGGAAAATGGCCTGGTGTGAATCCTGTGACTTAGTGAGAATGATGGGACTGAAGTAACGTGGGAATCATTAACTCTTCTTTTATGTTATTATATCATGTGCCAAGTTTGGAACGACATACTCACATACTCGGTTTACATTAATTATATTATTATGCATACAATTTGTCTAATAACAGTGAATCTGTGATCAGTAATGCACTTAATCACGGCAATTGAGGACGATATATAGCCATCTTTTGCGTATGTATACACATGTGCATTATTCAAAAGCTGCTCCGATCCACATCAATCTTACTAATAAAAATAAAAACAAAAACGCGTGAATTGTTCAACTGTGCGTAAAACTTTCTGTATTATCACGCACTCCCCTCCTTTCATTCGTTATTGATGGGTCAAGTCACTAACTACATCAAACAACGTTATTGATGGCACAAGAATGGAAGCAATAATGGTTAAATACATGAATTCTAAGATGTTAGATAAAATAATCTAACCATACAGAATAGTCTACGAGAAACTTGACACCGTGTAGTAGTAGCGGAAGCGGAAGCAATGTTGATCTCCGGCATTGATGTGTGATGCCTTTTGAATGGTAGACCGTTAGCCATATTTGGATCATACTTGACTCAGAATCCTAGATGGTGTATTGATGTCTACTGAGCAGTATGAGTACCGTATCTGAAGTGTTGTATAATAAATATCATGTATCCCATTAATCTAGGTTTATATTAGCACATACAGGGGCGGAGCCAAGAATTGGGGGGGGGGGGGGGGGAGGGGCAATTTCTATATGAAATTTGTTATATTAGTTGACATTAGTATTAACTCTACAATATCATTTTATATATCATATATGATTGTGTTGATTATTATTGATAATTGTTTTTAATTATACTATGTGCAATAATATATGAAATATATAATTATATGACTACGATCGCTAAGGTTGTCAAACATTACTTTTGAATTTACTTTTTTTTTTTCCAGATTTCTTGCAATGTTTATGGTTATTTATTATTGCTTTGCTTTGTTTACTTTTATGATGCATAAGTAGATAGCTTCTGAGTTTGGATTAGGGTTCTATTGCTATATGCTATGTTTATGATTATTGCATAAAGGAGATAATTTATTAACATAGGGTTTTTATGTTTGAATTGGATTATAAATTCCTCTTATTGATAATTGATGCGCAACTTTTATTGATTTGTTTTAGAGAGGATTTCATCACAATGAAAATTAGGTGAAAGACTCAAGCCTTATCAATTTCAACCTAATTTTTCCTACTATGAAAATAGGGGCAATTTGGTGGCTTACAATGCTTTTGTGTTTAAGGTTATGGTTGATGCATCACGAAAATGAGGCAATTTTAGTCTAATTCTAGTTTATTGATTACGAAAGTAGCTGAACTGAATTCTTGAGTGCATTGTCAATAAATCCCTTGGTTAATTGTTTTTCCCCTAATTCTAAGTTTGTTAGAGCATCATTGTAATACCCCTAATCTGACTCATTCTTTTATCATATAGTTTATTCCTTATTTAATTTGCATCCTTTTATTTCCATTCCTTAATCTTAGTTTGCTTGGATTCTAGTGAATTTCAAGACTTTAGTGCCTAGAATTCTACATATCATACAAGTACGTGTCATAGTCCCAATCCTCAGCGGAACGACATTTACATCCTCTTTTTACTATCACCATTTTATTCATCATGGTCACCTGCATTTTAATTCTCCAACTTAGGTCCTTCATGAACAAACCCAACGTTTATTCTCGGTATCGTGGATGTTTCTCAAACTATATTATGTGCACAACTGAAGAGAAGAAGCCATCCAAAAACATTTGTACAAAAAGGTACACTCTATGATCTCTAATTAAAATCTTTAAAAGCATGCCTTAAGTAGAGATCTCTTAATGCCAACATAATGCTAACTGTATTCCACGACTTCTTTATAACTGAACTTAAACACTACATCTAACAGCTACGAGCTTGGAGTTGACACGTCTGTCACTCCTACTCACTAAAACAACCAAAAGATAGTTAAGTCACAGAAGTATTCCAATAACTTATACAATGAACCAAAACTCTAAGTTCATAAATTTGGAATCTTAACATACACCATAACTTCCCAAATAATCTCAATGTCCACTTTAAATGAACTGAGCATAATGAGTTTTACTTATAAGTCTTGAAAAATTGATTTGAGCCTTACAAACCAAAATGGCCAAGGATAAATTTTGAAGAAACTAAAGACTCTATTAAACGCTAAAGAATTTATTAAATAACAGTGCACCACAAGTTAGATGATTTTGTTCTAATAAATAATATGTTGCACAACCAAATGTTCAATAATTTGAACTTATAAATTTATATGAACAAATACAAAATTAATACTTATGGAATTGCATGGACTTAGTGTCTGACATACAATCCAATTTGCATTGGGATGTATGGAGACAATAATTAAATCCATAATCTTTAGTGGAACATCTTAATGATCTCTTTCTAAATGATCACTCCCAATGTTCTTCAACAAAATTAATGATATACATACTCATAATTGATTTGACCAACTAATAAATGAAGATACAATTCCCCACCATTAGTTGGGCATCCTAAATAATCAATATTTGGTTCCAACTAAATAATGAAGACATAGTTCTCCACCATAGTTGGACATACTCAAAAACAAAATACACCGTTCAAAACCAAGTTAGAATTTGGCTCAAAAGATACATTTTATTCTTAGAACCCAAAAGAAGTATATCATGTCACGTAACTTACTACAGTTAGTGCAAAGAACCAAGTAAGCTTCGTGGATTAACTAATAAAAGTTGCTTATCAATATTAGTTGGTCAATGCAATAAAAGTTACTTATCAATATTAGTTGGCCAACGCAATCCAACTTGTTGCATTAACTCACCTGTGGAACGCCTATTTTGAAACATAGCCACTAATTTATAGAAAGTTAGTCGGGCGATAGCAGTGGCAGGTAACATTCGACAACCCTTCAGTGTATTGTTGAAAGATTTAGAATTGTTGGTTGTCAAAATGTCAAACCTGTGTCCACCGTCATGAGACAATGCCCAGTATTTCGATGGGATTTCTGCCAAGTACTGATATGCATCTGGAAACATCTCTTGTATAGTCACCATTGCCGAGTCGAAGTCTCTTTGTTTTACAGAACTACCTGCCTCTCAAACCAACGACTTTAGCCTCTTGTTCCGAAACTGTGTCATCAAGTTACTTCGTAGATGACGAAGGCAACATCAACGATGCACGTGTTGCCAGAGGGCACGGGAGCTCACCGTCCACATAGTCAAGAAGGCCCTGGCCACAGAGGAACGGAACTAGTTTGTGTTCGCCAAAAAAGGTAGTTTCTGGTTGTGAGTTTGATAGAGACGATCGAAGTGATGGGCTATGGAGAGGGAATTTTTGGTGGTGGCCGGAGCTGGTATGGCGACAACGGTGACCGTACACTCGGAGGAATTTGTCGACATGGCGTTGGGAGGTGGTAGAATAGGAAGACCTAACGCTAACTGATACAGATGAGGAAATCCAAATTGTATTATCAGTTCAAAACAATTACAACATAATGCTATACAATAAGGAAGTTAAAGACAATCACTCTCCACCACTCAAGTCACTAACCATACCTAACATAATTAATAATAATAAGACTAATAGTATTCACAATTACCAACCATATATTACGTAGTGTGATGAGTGTTACTATTCATAATGTATGTTCACAAGATTAGTTAATTAATCATTAACTTTAAAGGTGGTCAATTTAATTTTTTTTTTTAATCTTTCCAATCCATTCCCCCAAAGTGTAGATCGGTATAGTGAAGTAATACTCATTCAGAGTATTCTTAGCATGCTCGTATATATAGTTCAGTTAGTATTCCAGTGATAGATTGGGGGTGAGGATTCAAAATCGAACCCGCTGCGTTGTTGAAGTTAATAAGTTTAATCCAATGTAGTGAGTTCTTTGTGAGCACTATATGCACTAATTTTGCCACTTAAAAATATATCAAGTCACCATAATTTATCCATATATCTACCATCTTATCCGGCCTAAGTGTAGAGACCTAGAACGAGGGAATACAGTTTTTTAGGGTGAATATTCTTAGCATTTCTATTTGTATTAATCACACATTAATTTTTGTGTTCAATTAATTAATATTTATCATTTATGTATATGAAAGTCGAGTCAAGCCGACAAGAGCCGTTTTTCTTGATTTTATTTATGAAGGAAATCATTTTCCTCCAGGCTTGAATAGAGACCAGTTAAAGAAGTGGAATCTTGTTTCTGGATGATGCATGATGCAATATGATTGATCATAAAACTTGACGTAATATACCTCGTACAATGATGACGCCAATTTGTAAACTTAATATTAAATTATTGTATATAATAATTTAATATGGTATCATTCAAAATTAAATCATTATTTTAAAAAGTTTTTGAGGTTTTTGGGGTCCTTACATTTTGAGTAAATTGAGGGTACCGCAATCACTTTCCCATTTTTGCAAAGTAGAAAGAGGAACAACATATCATTGATTTCTTGTGCATAGCTTATTTACTTGATCTTTGGAATTGTATGATTGTTTTCGAGAGAACCGATATTTCAACTTGCTTAACTTGGTTTTGTCTTGTGGGGAGATTTGATAAGCCATGAATTAACTTATAAATATGCTTTAATTGTACTAACTTCTAAGTACAAATAACTGACTGTGTTTTTTTAGCAACAAGAAGTACATAAATTAACTTAGAATGTTTTACATAATTCTTTGTCCTGTACTGCTGTTGGAGTACACAAGGTTACTCACATGGAAAGTAGATAGAGTTTTCTCAATGAGTTATCTTTCTTAAATCATATCGTGTGTTTACACAGTTTAAGTTGCGAGACAATTTTGTGCAGCGCTGAGTTATAATCAGTTACGGATATAAAATCCTGAAACCAGAGGTTAAGCCAGTCAAACTGTGCCTGAGAAAGGACTGTGGAAGATTACTGGTCAAATCGATCCATGAGGGAAGTACATAAGACCATGAGGTCTTTTCCAGTTAAGTATTCATGCTTAATGTCGTGGTTTAAATGGTGGCGTAAGAAGATGAGTGCTTGTGCCTTCTGGGCATCGGTGCTCCGTGACGGGGCAACTATAGTCTCACCTAGTGATTTGGAAGCAAGATATATATCTCAACATCTAATTTCCAAGTTAGGTAATTATTCCCGTCAAGGGCGTGCTCGGTAAATTCACGTTTGGTGATTGAGAACATTATCGTTCACCGAGGAATGACCAAGAGCTCCGTGCTGATAACGTGTTGTGATTTAGGGTCGTTTCCTCGCGTGACTGATCTTCGATTACGTTTGCCACACAATCGTAATAGTATCTCAAGTAAGATATTGTAATAAGTTCACTATTAATAAGGAAAATAATATGTAAAGACAAAAGGAAAATTCAGTAGAGGGAAATCACTTTCTCATTCTTTACTGATCGGACATTTACAATATTTATACATCTCGCTCCAATCCCTAATCCTTAGGGATGTAACTAACCACTCAAAATAAAAAGTAATGACCATCCACACAAATAATTACAACATACCTCATATAATTTGTAGTTTTAACAATACGAAATGTTAAACAGTTTACTATATGTATATGTTTAGTTTGATAGATATTGTTATAATTTTAGGTCAAATTATTATATAATGTTTTAGTAATACTTTTAAAATTATTACATGATATGTTTATTTTATAATTCATATAATTAATAAATACATGTGCATTGTAGGAACTCAAGTGTGATTCTTTGAATGACTATATATATGACCATAATAGATCTAATATTGTCATTCAAAGTACTAAGAAGACAATTGCAGTTAATGCTTTCATATGCAATGTCTATTAATAAAAGTCAAGGGCAAAGTGACAAATATGATCTCATGCATGTTAAATTGTTATTGAGGAAATCAGTTTTTGTCAATACTCGATCAATTGTATGTTGTTGCATCTAGATTCTAGAGTTAACAATATCCCAAAAGTCTCAAAATTTGTATTTGCGGTGACTCTGGAAGAAGTTATACTTTAACTAATAATATAATTTACCAAGAAGTCTTTAATAATTTGTAATTTTAAATAATTTATATTGAACTTTTAAAAAAAAATTTTAACTAATTACCCATCTTAAATATCAATTCATATTTTAATTGCAAATATCTATATTCATAACAATTATGCAAGGTGGACCTGCGTCCAAAACTATGTTGTTTTTGATTTTTTTTAGTAAACATATTGCTAAATATAGAGTTGTCCAAAAATGTGTGAATGTAGAGGTTTCAAAGTGTGAATGGAGAGTATAGAAATCGTGAATGTAGATTTATGATTGTGTGAATGTAGAGTTGCCCAGAAATGTATGAATGTGGAGGTTTCAAATTGTGAATATGGAATATAGAAATCGTGAATGTAGAGTTATGCATGTGTGAATCTGTAATAGAGTTAAGAAGTTCTAGCAACTTGTAGCCCTGTAATGTGTGAATGTGGAATTCTCAAGTTGTGAATATGGAGTATAGGACCTATGAATATAGAGTTTTGAATGTGTGAATGCATCGCATAACAGTGATAATATAATTACTAAACATATAATCCTGTAATGTGTGAATGTGGAGTTTACAAATTGTGAATGTAGAGTATAGTGTATGTGAATGTAGACCCAGGTCCACGGCATAACACTTTTTCATATCAAATCAACATAACTATTAAACAACAAAAACTATATAAATGAATAAAGTTCATATTTTCTTTTTATATATGAAAATAATCTAAATATTTCAAATTGTTAGTTCCTGCAGAAAAAATGAAAAGTGTATAAATCTAAGAAAAAAAAAAAAAAGGAAAGAAAAGAAGAAGAAGAAGAATTATTTCATCTAATTTTTTTTAGAACAATTTCATCTAATTTTTACTCCCAACATTTTTAGTGTTTGATTGCTCCAACTCAATTTGTTTGGCTCTGTCGCCCGGGATTATTCATAGGTTCTTTTCCTCCAACCAAATCAATGCAGATCAATTCAGTATATAATTATAACCGAAAATAAAAATTATGTACTAACATGTTTCTTATTAAAATAAAATTATGTCTTCTTAATGCAATCAATATATATAGATGACTACTGATAAGTCTGATAATTTTTTATTTTTATTTTTGTTAGTAGTGATATTATTTGAATAGGCTTATTAATATTGTCAAAGAGTAATTAAAGAATTACGTAATGAAACTATAGTGTATGATATTGGAGCTGAGAGATTAAATCTCGTAGAGGCCAGATGGAGGAGTTGAGTCGAGGTCTTTTGCCCCATCTTTTTCCGGAACTGGGGAGACAATGAAGGGAACAACAGAAGAAGAAGACATTGATGCAATTGTAGGAAATTATCAAAGCTTGAGGTATATATTCTAACTTTATTTTGGACAACAAGTTCAACAAAAGCATCAAGAAATATTGTACCAAGCCAGAGTCAGTCTAGAAGAATTTTACCATGCCTTAGCTTCTTGTCGTTTGTGTGTTGTCTTTTAATTTACCGCACTTTGAATACACAATACTTTAAAGACAATGGTTTTTAAAACCGTTGTCTTTGTGCGTTTTATTTTTTTTAAAGACAATGATTTTATTTATCCGTTGTTGTTTGTGTGTTGTCTTTTAACTGCACTTTGAATACCCAACACCTCAAAGACAATGATTTTTTAAAACTGTTGTCTTTGTGCGTTTTATATACTTATATTATGCATCTGAGTAAACCATGTTGACCCTGTGGCTAATGAAGGTAAGCTATTATGTTAAATTCTATTATTTATATATTTTTACCTTAAAAACAGCTCTTTATGTGTAAGTTTTGCATTGTGTTTGCTTTCTATATATGATGACACTAGAAACAAGACATATTCTCTTTGAATGTCAGAAGTTAAACTAGACATCTGATCTATATGACATTTCTATATTTGAAGTTAGATGTGGTTAGTTGATTACGTCAGTTACGGTTTTTAAGATGTCAGATATCTCGATCTTAAACAATTTTCCTAATCACACCTACACAAACTCCTCAAAAATTACAAAAAGACTTCACAATGAACGGAGTTCACAATTAAGGATGCTAACATATGCCGTGTATGATAATTGCCTACTACATCATGAGTTCGGCTTGACAATTATTATTCCTTCCATCGATATCATATTTTTTTTATTATTTCAATTTATTTTATAAAATTAATCATATTGTGGTTATGCTAAGTACTCTAGTACGTAAGTTTTTATATATTTACTATTTATATATTTTTGGCATGTAGTTGCAACAAGTTGTTTACGACAAAATAGATATTGATCTAGTGCGTCACGAATGAGTAAATTGTATATCAAGTTATATAGAGTAGGAATGCATTTGATTAGAACTTTGTGAACAATATTTAATTAGACTCGGTGATTGGAATTGTTCATTGTATTTTGAAGTACATGATGAATTGTTGTGTATTTTGAAATACTTACATACTTGTAGAAGATGATTGTACTAATGAATTGATACTTTTATACTTATGGTATTTCGATAAATTGTTATTATTATATTATTCTTAAAATCAAAACATATTAAAAACAACGGTACCGTTGTCTATGAATGTGACACAAAATACAACGATTTTTAACCGTTGTCTTTGATATATAAGACAACGTACGGTTAAAAACCACTGTCTATGCATATAATTTTCAACAACACTCAATAGTCAATGGTTTTTAACCGTTGTCTTATATCGAAATGACAACTGTAACCGTTGTCTATGCGCATAATTTTCAACATTGGTTTTAACAACACTCAATAGACAATCATTAGTACAAAATCAGTCATATACATCGGAAGAATTTGCGTCCGAAGTTTAAACACCAGACGGGTAATGTGACGCAGTGGCATTTTTGTAATTAAAAGTTTACTAATTAATTTTTTTTAAATGCCTGACCATCTGCATCCGAAGTTTAACCATTGTCTAGCTTAGCTTATATAGAAAAGACGACGATTAAAAATCGGTATCTATCTGTGTGACTTTCAACAACACTCAATAGATAACGGTTTTTAACCGTTGCCATTTCTATTTAAGACAACGGTTAAAAAATTGTTGTCTTTGTATGAGACTTACAACAACATTTGTTTCAATAACAGAAATTTTATCTAATAGATAACGGTTTTTAACCGTTGTCTATGACCATTTTTCTTGTAGTGAAAGGGCAGAAGTGGCCAAGAAGAATGCAAAAGAAGATAGGAGAAAGAGTCATCAAGCCAAAGAAGTGCTTGAAAGAAGACCATTTAAACAACTCGGGAAATAAAAGGGTGGAGATACTAACACATAGGGGGAAGAAGTGTGCATATGGAGTTATAAGAAAGACTGGAAGTTGATTATATATATTTTTTGTTGTTGTTTAATAATTTGAAACTCTTGTAATAGTTGTAATTTATTGCTTTTTAGAAGAACTCAAATGTACCAAATTATTTAAATAGGAATTATCTGTTTTGATAGTGAGAGAGTAGTCAATAAAAATTAATTATTACTTTATCTCTTTCCATTTATGCATTGACATCATCAAAAATGAAAAAAATTGTTATGAATAAATGATTGGGAAAATTGCATTTTTGGTCCCTGAGCTTTAAGCAAGTTCCGACTCAGTCCCTGAGTTATGGCCGTATCCGAGTTTAGTCCCCCAGTTATGAACGAAGTGGCGCATTTGGTCCCTGGCCGTTAAAACTAACGGAAAAATTAAAAAATAGTTAAAATTTGAGGGGTAAAATAGGAAATTCACATTTTATTATCCTTCTTATATCAAAATCACTTTTATAACATTATTTTTCACTTCTTAGCCTCTTATTTTCAATATTTTTCAATTCTAAAAGCATTTCAATAACTTTAGTATGACTTGTTAGGAGTCTGGCTCTCATATAATAAACTTAAGACCTAGTATAAACAAAGAAACACTCGATCATTGTGTTTAAGCATTTGAAAACACTATCCTAATAATTTTTGGTTTCCTCTACTAAGCAACAAAGGTATCAAACTAGAACTTTTGAGATACAAAATAATTTCAAATTTCTCAGGTTGCTTTTATGAGAATTTCACCAAAAGAATAACTTGAGATTTTTAGTATGTAAAAAATATTTTGTATGCAATAGTTCAGTCAATTGTCGTTTTTTTTAAGTTACAAAAGTTTTTAAAATTTTCATAACTGATTCTTAGGTTCCACTTTCATTACTCTGGTTTTAAGAAAATAGAGTTTTGTATCTCAAAAGTTCTAGTTTGATTACCTTTGTTGCTTAGTAAAGAAAATCGAAAATTATTAGGATAGTGTTTTCAGATGCCTAAACACAATGATCAAGTGTTTCTTTGTTTGTACTAAGTTTTAAGTTTGTTATACGAGAGTCAGACTCCTAACAAGTCATACTAAAGTTATTGAAATGCTTTTAGAATTGAAAAATATTAAAAATAAAAGGCTAAGAAGTGAAAAATAATGTTATAAAAGTGATTTTGATATAAGAAGGAGAATAAAATGTGAATTTCCTATTTTACCCCTCAAATTTTAACTATTTTTTAATTTTTCCGTTAGTTTTAACGGCCAGGGACCAAATGCGCCACTTCGTTCATAACTGAGGGACTAAACTCGGATACGGCCATAACTCAGGGACTGAGTCGGAACTTGGTTAAAGCTCGGGGACCAAATATGCAATTTTCCCTAAATGATTATATATTTTTGACTCTATCGACCGTATTATTCCACATGTTCTTTTCCTTCAATCTATCAAACCAATGTAGATCGATGTAGTAGCTCTCTTCTTCATTTACTTCAAATTTATCATTTAATTTACTTCTAGAATAATGAAAGTGGACTCAATGCCCACAAGAGCCGTTTTTCTTGATCTTATTTAGGGTAATCATTTCTATTCCCTCCAAAATGGAAACAAAATGCAAAGAGTGCAATGATGGAGAGAGTTTTGACATCATATACCTTGCAGAATGATGAAGAGCGATCAAACAAAGATTGTGGATCATATCGTCTTATAGTGTTATAGGGTGTGTATAGTTATTGATTGTGACTCTCCTTCTTGGATCTGTACGACTGTACTGGGTTTGGTAAATAATCAGTCTATCAGGGACGAAAAGTGAACACGAGAAATTAGCATTGCTGTTGCATTTTTCGTCTATTTACTAACAAAACATTAGGGACGAAAAGTGAACACGAGAAATTAGCTTAGGAATGAAAAGTGAGCACGAGAAGTTAGCTTAGGGACGAAAATATTATTCTCTTAACAATTTTTTTTTTATTATAATAAGTTGAGTCTTCTTAGTGCGATATAGATGACTATTGATGATGAGTCAATAAACATGATTTTTTTGTTAGAAGTGATATGATTATAATAGGCTTACTAATATTGTCAAAAAATAGTAAAACAAAGAGTTATGCAATGAAACTATAGTGAATGAATGAATTCATAGGTTTTTTTTTTTTTTTTGTATATGATTTTTTAAATACCCATAATTCTTTACATGATAGTATATGTTTAATACTACTTCTTTAGTCGATCTTTTTCAGCCCAGAGAATCAATGCTCACGACATCGAGTTCAATCCTGTGAACCTGTAATCACCCATTTAAATTGCTAACAGTAGTAGCTTTTGTGTATATGATTTAAACTTGATCAAGGAGGTAGTAGTTTGTTGTAAACTTTATAATTTTGAAAAAGTATAGATTAATAGATACTACAATGTAATAGAGTCAGTAGTACTCAAAACATATTTTAACACTAATATATTTTATATTTAATATTTGTATTTTTGTAATATAATCATAATATCGTTAATTTAATTCTATAACGGCAATTACGCGTCTTTGCCAAATGCTGCGCTTGACAATTTCAGTACCACTGGGCAATAGTATTTCAAAGTCTTTGGTTTCGTTAGTCAATTTCAAATATTTTTTTTGGGAATATAGGTGGTTAAAAGTTTGTTTTTTTATGTTAAAAAGTTTTTTTTTTTTTTTTTTTAATGATAGAAATGGCAGATGGACTAGTATGGATAACAATGTTGCACGCATGTCCCTCATATTAGGACCACTAGACCTAACAATTCATAAATACAAACACTTTTTAAAATAATAATAATAATAATAATAATAATAATACAAACACTGTTTTTAAAACGTGTTGAATGGATTGTTTTTTTTTTTTTTTTTGAAAATATTTTGTTTAATGGATTGTTAGGACAACTAGACCAAGCAATTCATAAACGGGATGATGCAAAGATATTGTATAGGCATTATGTAGACCTTTGGAAATCAAGTCAAGGATGTCTTAAATGTTTTATCGAAGGAAGATTTGTAATTTATTACCTTACAAATATGTCAGTTATCAATGTCACCCATGAATTATTAGTGGTGTAATTGATGCTCTTCAATTTTCAAAACATGACATATATTGTCTCTCCCCTAAATTATTAGTGATGTAAATGTGATTGCTCATTGTTTTCCCTGTTTGAAAACCAAGCTTTTTTTCCCACTATTTTTCTTTCTTCATTTGTTCTCCTTCCACCGACAATAATAATGTCTCTCATTCTTCCCATTAAGGGAGGGGTAATATATGTCATATTTTGAAAATTGATGGATAACATTTACACTACTAATAGTTCATGGGTGACATTGGTAATTGCATATTTGTGAGGGGCATAAATTACAATTTTCCCTTCTATCAAATACATTCTCCACTATCACCCAGCCAAAAAGAGCATTTAATAAAAGCTTTTTCATGGAGAATAATTCTTAGAAGGAGCTCATACGAGGAAGAATTAAAAAAAAAAAAAAGTTAATTCCACCAGAGGTCCTTCTCTTTGGTGGCAATTTCAAATTTAGTCTATGACTATCGTTTTTGTCATTTAACATCATAAACTATTATTTTCTGGACACTTTTAATTTAGTCATTCTCATGACTTTTCCTATTCTAATAAGGGCATTTTTGCCACTTCATATTTTTATTTTATTATTTTTTGGTTTCAACTGATTTAATTAGTTTAGGACTTTACTAAAAAATGGTTGATAAATATCGTTACTAAAAATATAATTTTTTCAATTAGTAAATCTTAGTGGTCGGTAATTCAAATTTTAATTTTTTTTTCTATTTGTAAATCTTACCGATCACTGGTGGACCGTAATACTGACCAATTACCAACCACCAGCTGTCGTAAGAAATACACTATCCTTATCCGATTAAGTACCGTCTATGTTTCTGACATCCTCAAAAAGAAGTTAGTATTTTCGACTACCTTGACTAGTGGTTGGTAATACTAGTTCAAAACATATATGTTGGTCATAACATTATTATTATGATATGTCGCTCATCCCTTGGAATTGCTAAATGGCGTTAACTACAAAAAAAAAAAAAAATTAAAAAAAATAAAAAAGAAAAAATTGTATGCTCATGTTAAGTCCGTTTCCTTTTTTTATTGTAGATTTATAATTTTATATGTTTCATTCCAAATTTTAGTCTTTTTTTTTTTTCTCCAAAATATCCCTCATCCAAAAAATACTATTTCCTTGTAGGAGGAATAACTCATTCGTGGAAATTAAACAGTAAGTACTATCGAAGAACGGATCTGCCTTCCTGGAAATGTCATTCCATGGACCAACAATACTGTTATAGTTATATAAGGTGTGGTGTGAATCCAGCTCGGTTAAGGAAAAAATGAGTGCTATTCCGAGTTCTTTATCGTCTGCTCGCCTATATATACACATGTATGTGCTTCTTATCAACCACAAAACATGCAGCCCAACTGCAGTAGTTTACCGCCACCCAGACCTCGCCGCCATTTGGCGGAGAAACATCGGCGGCAGCAAATGAAAGGCCTTTATCGTCGCCTCGCCTCTCTCGTCCCCCATGAAAAATCTCTGGTATGCTTTAGTCCATTCACAGTCCATTCACGAATAAGTGATTGTGCGTGCATCTTGTATATATTGTAATTACTTTTGTAATTAATTTGGATTATGTATCTTGTATTGTATTGTGTGATTGTGTATCTTTAAAATTAGGGTTAATTAATTAATGATTTGTTGTGGACGTACAGGAAAAATCTCCGGCCGTTGACGTGTTGGATTATGCCACTAACTACATCAAACAACTAGAGAACAACGTTAATGAGCTGAAAGCAAGAAAGGATAGCCTACAACTACCAGTCGCCATAGCCGTGAATGAAAGTGAGGGAGGTGAAAGTTTGGAGATAAATATAGTTTGTGGATCGGAGAAGAAGGAGGTGATGAAGATGGATAAAGTGTTTCGGATTCTTCAAGAGGAAGGTGCAGAAGTTGTGAGTGCAACCAACTCCACTGTGGGTCTCAAGATCTACCATACAATTCTTTGCAAGGTGTAGTATACTATAGTTGTTTGGTTAATTGCATGATTCATTTATGTATAGTTGTTTGGTTGCCAACGTTAAATGTTTTTCTTCATATTTGTTGGATAGGCATTTTCACCTAGAATTGGAATGGATACCATTCGAGTGCAAGAACGGTTGAAGAACTTTATTTCTGACCTCTGATGATTTTGTAGAATAATGAGCAAGACAGACGCCATGCTGCAGATTTTTTGTAAGTTTAATTTTATCTGTCCTACTTACTGTTCATTTGTCAAACTACGTCCAATCAACTCTTTTTATTGTTTATTTCTATTGGGCGCTTTGCATCTTCAACATGCTATATCCAAGCTAATCCTTTTCCTTTCTTTCTCAATCAGTGGCCCCATAAAAAATGGGTTCTTGCATATAAAAAAACAAAAAAACAAAAAAACAAAAAAAAACAAAAAAAAAAAAAAAACCCTTAAAACCCCCATCCCACATCAACAAAAAACCACTCCATTTTTTTTCCTGTTCTAAAAACCTTCAAAAATGCATTACTATAAACGCTATTAGTAGTACAACTCATTAGTGATTAAGTGGTATCATAAACAATAGATGGTTCACAAATATCATTATGGAAGCGTATGAATTCACTTCTATATCTACGTACATAAATTCAAATTCACTATAGAGTAATATACGGAAATACGAATAAAATACTCTTTATTAATGTTTAGAACGGGTTTGGTACAAGATACTATACCCAGAATTCAGTTTACGTGACAGTGGGTCAGAGGTTTCTGGTATTTTGACTGTTATATAGTATAAACAACCAAAAGTCCCCTTGCTAGCATTAAATGCGCTATTTATAGGGAACCGTGGAGACAGGTTCCGGGCCAGCGGCATGTGCTACGCGTGTCAAGCATGCACTGGTCTGAAATACGACCATATAGGTGAAAGTCAGATGTTAAAGCCCGAACGGGTCAAGACTATAAGCAAGTACCTTCTTGAAGAAAGTCAAAGTCAAAGTGTCTCAAGGGGTTTGGCGCCCCGACCCGGAGAAGTCGAGTGACATATCTGACCGACCCTCTACCAGACAATCGGTCAGGGGCAACTCGCAATAACAGACCGGTAGCTAAAATAGACCGGTAACGATACTTAGACCGGGAACGCCTTACCGGGCTACGTAGAGCCCTATCACTATTGTTGGTGAATTCACTTCTATATCTACATAAATTCAAATTCACTATTGTTGGTGCCAATTTTATATACTTCCAGTAGTATTAATTTTAATGCAGTAAGATGTACCATGCATTGACTTAGAAATTTTATAGTGTGGTTCGAGAACTCCGTACTTCAATCTTTCTCCTTATAATGTGTTTCACTAGTAATGATATAAATACAAGTGAAAATTAGTCTTTCGCACTAGTTGCAAACCAATGCAACTAGGTTAATTACCCGCTAAATTACATGTTCTTCACTATCTGATTTTAACCGTCAAGGGTTATAAAATTCATAGTTGTAAAAATTCATATTATATTAAAAAGTATATTTGATAATTTAGGCAATAATTATGCATGGTATATTTAGTAATTGTTAAAGGAGGAATTTTAGATATGGTAAAATAATTAAATATAATTATGATAACATTTAATATATATTCTCTCTGGGAGGCATGGGAGCTAACCCATGGGGAATCATCACTTATGGGAACCTCGAACCTAGGTTCTCCCGGAATTCTTCCCCACAAAGAAAGCTCACTTGCCACTTGAGCTACCCATTCGATTAAATCAATGGTATTAATTAACTTGAATTCACCTTTATAAGTGTTATTTTAGATACATGGACAAGTTTCAAGTGAGAACAATGCTTCCTCTAAAATTACAGATTAATTTCAAGGAAGAAGAAAACAAAATGGGACAAAGGGCGGTGGGCTAAGCTTATCTTTGTGGGTGGGTGTATGGTCTCATTTAATTTGTGGAAAAGCCATTTTCTCGGCGCCAACAAAACAACTTAGTAATCCTTATCCCAAAAATATTAGCACTTGAAAGATGATGTGGACACTGATGTTACATCGTAATTTTTTGTTTTGTTTATTTTTTTGTCATGTGTCTCGTAAGCTTTCTAATTAAGCTTGCTAAAATTGCATGGCAGCCTTTGTGTACTTTTTTTTTTTTTAATTTCTTATTAGTTATTATATTATTATTTGGTTATTATATAATAATATAATATGAAAGTGTGACCACTTATGAAAGCGATAGAATATTGCAGAGATTTAGAATAAGTAGTGAAGATTTTTATAAATTTGATAATATGAAAGTGAAACACATTTTAAAAAGTGAAAGAAATATCTAGCTTAAGGATAACCTAAACATTTTCTTTTGGACCGTCACTATTCAATTACCTCCCATTTGTCACACGCATGAAATGACATTAATGTAAATATCTCATGGTGGGCCATTAAAATTAAAGTCATATCTCCAATCAATTCAAACAATTGTTCCCTGACATTTATTAGCACAAAATACTAGATGGACTCCCAAAATCATACTCCCAACTTTTACTTTCATTTGTGTTCAAATTTGATTGGAGGATGGAATTGAAAGGAATAGATAAACATCATGCCCCTATAAAATTAAGCAATCAAAACATGTCAGCTCATATGGAGTAGAAAATGGAAGTGTGAATTGGGAGTATATGTAGAATTACTATTAGCATGCCCAAAAAAACATATGAAGGACATAACGTGTGTGGTTGTCACTCTCAGGTAGAATGAATCTTAATAGTTATGGGTTCTTTTTTCCTTATTTGTTTTGGTCTCGTCATTCATTATCTAACTTAATTTCAAAAATTATTCTTTCCAACAATTTAAATAACTAGTAGTTGTTATTCAACTAGACTTTGTGCCTAATATAAACCATGATTGATGGGATACATGATATTCATTATATATCACATTCAGCTACAATACTCATACTGCTTAGTAGACACCAATACACCATCTAGGGTTCTGAGTCAAGTATGAGTCAAATATTGGCTAACGGTCTACCGTTCAAGAGGAATCACACATCAACTATGGCTGGAGATCAACACTGCTTCCGCTACTACGATGCTAGGTTTCTCGTAGACTATTCTGTATGGTTAGATTATTTGTATCTAACATTTGGTATCAGAGCCTGTATAATCTCTGCCGGGTTGATTATTATACCTAAAAATCAACATTAATTTTCGTATACATAAAATATATTCTGAAGCCATACATCCCATACAGACGGCCAGGCAGGCGCGTCGTCGATTTTCTTGATTTTCCCCGTGCAAGGGTTGCACACAACCACTTTCTAGTCGATTCCTCGGAAACAGAGAAGCCTGTTGTGGGCTCCCAGGTACCTGAGAGCCACTTCCGGGACCTTAAGTGATTAGTAATCTGTAGGGTATTGATTTTCCTTGACCAGGATGGAAAAGAGGGACAAGTGCACCCCGTCATCATCGGTGGCAGAAAACGTGGCTAGTTTATCCTCCTCGTCATTCTTCTGGAGATCTAGTTGGGTTTTGATGAAATCCGATGATGAGATCATAGCAAGCCACACCTTTGAAATGCATTGGAAGCGCATCAGAGGTTTCACCGGCAACCTTGGAAATTTCTCTCATTGAGTGGTGTAAAACGCACCAACTGCACGGGAAGATGTGACCACATTTGAACATAACTGAATTTTTTCAGTTAAAGAACGGTTAACCGAAATTCTTCGGCTCGATCGGTTAAAGTACATATATACATACCATTAATTGAATTGAAGTTTTTCGGATGAAGAACGGTTAATCGAAATTCTTCGGCTCGGTCGATTAAACGAACTTTAACCCAAGTTTGCACCCAACTAATATCAACCTAGATGGTAGTGTGAATCAAAGAAATATGTAGTGTAAATACAGCGACAGAGACTAAGGAATATAATCAAATTAAATATGAATGGTCTATCCATTAGTCAATAATTCAAGGAAATTGAACGGTGATTGGAATCCTAGCCAAAAGGTCCACAGTGTATTTGACGTGCGAATCATTATTAACTCTTAATAAATGTTACTATTATGTGTTAACTTTGGATTATTAATTCATTAAAACGACATATTGCTTATGTACTTGTCTGATGACTGATGATTATGTTAATGCACTTAATCTCAGAAACGAAAACCTAGCCAGGCCATGCCAGCCCATTGTTGGGTTGTCTTGTAGAATGATAGCAAATTGTGCCCGTTGTTGGGCTGTCTTGTACAATGATAGCAAGCAAATTGTGCCTGTATATACACCTGTAATGCATGTATGCTCCAGACCAATTTGATAAAAGTAAAAATAAAATGCAGCCTAACAGCAGTTTGCCGATGAGACCAAGACCGACGAAACCTGGCCGGAATTGGACGGAGAAGAATCGGCGGCAGCAAATGAAAGTTCTTTATCGTCGACTCGCCTCTCTCGTCTCTCTGGTATGGTATTATCACCTCATCCTTTCATCCATTCATGTCTTTTATTTATAGTTATCTGAAAATAACTCGGTGGTCGAAAGATTAAATATGGATGGGTGCAAGTGTAATGACGTACCCAACAACTACCCGAGTTTGAATTCTCAATGGGAGAAGACGATCTCAGTCTTGGAGTAAAAAGTAAGTACTCAAGACTCTGTGTCGCTAAAGCACATCTCATAATTTACCTCATCTCAAAATCCCTAATGTAGAGGTGAGGGGCCCTTAGGTCTAGAGTGTAAACCTGTCTATCATATATATATAGTAGAAAAGACCCGCACGAGTACTTTAGTTGATTGTGTGTGGTAAACTAGTTAAAAGACTAATTCCTTAGTTAGTAGTTACAGGACTTATTCCAGAAAACAATTATTGAATAATAAATATACAAATATATACTACTCCTTGACATGTGATAGGTTCGACTAGGCATTGGTCCTCCCAGTTAATAAGTTGTTGAATTACTGAGATTTAACCCTCAACTATCTTGTCCGGCTTTCTAGGTCAGAGAATTTCACCTTTTGTGGACTTGAATTGGTCTAATTTGCGAAAGCATCGATTGGAATAATGTATATCATTAAAACTGAGGCTGATTTAAGGATTTCTTTGTTGTTGATGTACAGGAAAAATGTCCGGCTTTCGACTTGTTGGATCACGCCACAAACTACATAAAAAAACTAGAGAAAAACGTTGAAGAGCTGAAAGCAAGAAAGGACAATCTACAAGCATCAGTGGTGGTATTAGCCGTGAATGACAATGAGAGAGGTGAAAGTTTGGAGATAAATATAGCGTCTGGGTTGGAGAACAAGAAGCTAAAGATGGATAAAGTGTTTCGGATTCTTCAAGAGGAAGGCGCAGAAGTTGTGAGTGCAACCAACTCCACTGTGGGTCTCAACATCTACCATACAATTATTTGCAAGGTATACTATACAGTAATAAACAGCCATTTTCATCTGCTTTGTGTTAGCATCTTGTTAGCGGGAGCCGGCGAATGGCCAAGTCCAATACCAAATAAGTAGGGAATTATTGGGGGAGACTTGAAGGGTAAGTTTAGCACTCACCTCTCGAAAAAATGTGACAGTATAAGAAAATAAAAGAGTGTTTGGTATGAGAGTCAAGTCACGGGTTCGAAGTAGTATAATTTTTTTTTTTGAATATTACTGACTCTGTTGCAATGCAATATCTGTTCATAAGTAGTATAACTTCTAGTCTAGTGATAGGTGTTTCATCCTAACACATCTAGTTCATCTAATATGTCGTGAGTCATTTATTGACTCTATATATTAGTTTGGTCTCGCAAATCCCGTTTTATGACCCTAACTGACAAAAAATCATAAGATCATAAATCAATCTAGGTTGCCCATAAGTAACATTCCTTATCATTAGTTATTTCTCGATTATGTGTATGTTGTTGACAGTGTTTTTTTTTTTTTTTTTTTTTTTTTTTTTTTTGCTGAATAGGCATTTTCACCGAGGCTTGGAATGGATACAAATGGAATACAAGAACAGTTGAAGAACTATATTTCTGGCGTATCATATCAATTCTGACCTCATATGCCTTCACTGAATGATGATCAGACCAAGAAACCAAAAGTGATAGAGTTTTTGTGACATGTAAAATAAGGAAAAAAAGAGAAAGAGAATTTTATAAATATTATAAATTTTAAAAGTTTATAATATTTATAGAGTTGATATGGTCTTTTTTTCCTTTATTTTACATCAATTGGTGAACACGTGGATGAATACTTGATATTAATTTAAATTTTTTAAATGAAGCATTGTTTTCGCTTAAACCTGTTGCTATATGTCTAATTTTTATTCCAAACATTTGTATTGCTCAATTTTTTGGACTCTTGTCGGCGGGATTGTTCATAGGTTCCTTTCCTCCAACCATGTTGAAAAAATCGCTTGAGCGCCTAGAACGCCTAGTCGGGGATTAATCAGCGCCTAGGCGCCCGTGTATTTTTTATTTTATTTTTTTATTTTTTAAAAATTTGTTTAAGTATTTTTAATTTTTTAAAGACTAATAATTATAAATTATTTAATACTTTAATAGTTAATACTAAAATATTAAATATTAACCTAAAAAATATATAAAGTTTGTACAATTTATGATTATTTCGCTCAAAACGATGTTGTTTTGAGTGAAATAACCCATTAAAAAAAACAATAGTTAATCGATCAACTAAAAGGCCTAGTCGGTGTCTAGTCGGTCTAGTTGGCGCCTAGGCGGTGCTTTGGCGGCCTAGGCAGAGCTTAGGCGGCCTAGGCGGTCACCTAGCTAGCCGGCCAGCCGCCTAGAGAACCATTTAATATGATACGCTAGGCAGTCAACCAGCGCCTAGCGCCTAGGCGGGATTTTTGCAACACTTCCTCCAACCAAATCGAATAAGGTTTTTCCATATAGGTTCCTTTCCTCTAACATATTTGTCGTTGCACTTTTCATCATTTTATTAAGTTTTTGTGCTCACTTTTTGTCCTAAGTTATACTAAAGTAGTAAATTTCGTCTCTAATATTTTGTTAGTAAATAGACGAAAGATAGTTTAGGCATAAAAAGTGAGCATAATCAACAATTAGAGAGAATTCTGCAATTACTATATAACTTATGGACAAAAAAAAATGTAATTTTCCCATAATAAAATATGAATAAGTGGAAAAAAAAATCAATAGAGACAATGCCTTAACATGAAATCGAAATGTGAAAATCAGGTGCCTTTTTTTAGTTGTGTCAAGCCAAAAGTCACTATCTTTATTGATATTCTTTGTCATCCCCTATGACCTTTTATAGCAGAAGAAATACAATACATAATGCGATGTAATCTGTTTATGGTAATTGGGTATGATAGAGTGAAATATTTTGGGATGTAGAGGTGATAGATTTAGGAGATTTAAAGATATTTAGATATTGGGGGTAATTTAAGGAAGAAAAAATATTTAAGAAAGTAGTTTGATCATATAGGTTGACTTAACCATGCTTCCTTAATTAATCTTTTAAATGAAGCATTGTTTTCACTCAAACTTGTTGCTATATATCTAATTTGAGTTAATTCACTCAAATATTTAGATATAATGTTGTTACACACTTTGTTGCGATATGTACCATCATACAAGAGCAATTTTTCAATTTGTTTTTTATGGTAGTAGGTATTTGCTATATGCCATAAATATTGAGATTAATCTCATATCTTATAAATGAAACTATAGCCTCAATTTTTATACATAGCATTGCCCAGAAGGTGACAAGTCATAACACTAATTACATGATAATAGCGCTAGGACAATTTATATGATATTGGTTGTAATTCAAATTGAACCTGTGAGCTCTCACTTGGGAAGGTTACAAGTTACAACTATGCCACTTAACCACAAAGTCTTTGGTAATATCTTGGAAACCATTTAGAAAGGAAAGATCTTGGAAGGAAAGAAATTGGAAGGAATGAATTTGGAAGAAGTTGATTCGGAAGGAACTCAGGAATGGAACGGTCGGGCCTATATAAATTCAATTGTTAAATGGGACATTGTTTATTCAAAAACAAAACCAAAAAAAAAAAAAAAAAAGGATAAATTCAATTGTTAAATGGGACATTGTTTATTCAAAACAAAACAAAAAAAAAAAGGTACATTATTCTCACTTGAACTTGCAACTACATAAATAATTTTGAGAAAATATTACTCCCTCCGTCCCATTTTACCTGTCCTATTTACTATTCATTGGTCAAACCAACTCTTTCTTCATTGCTTATTTTCTTTAATAATTTTTTATTTTTTTAAAATTTAATTTTTTGTGTTTAATAGTACTTTTGATGTAGTTTTTAAATATATAAATTTTATATATTAATACAAAACTTAATATTATGAAAAATTGGATTAAAAATAACTTCAGTCAAGCCTCGTTAAACGAACCAGACAACCAAAATGGGACGGAGGGAGTACAATTTATGCCCTCCATAATATGTCAATTATCAATGTCAGTCTTGAATTATTAGTAGTGTAAATATTACCCCACAATTTTTTAAGTGGTACATATATTGCACTTCCCTAATATAAATGTTGTTCTCTCGTCGGTACGAGAGGGGCATAAATTACAATTTCGACAATAATTTTTATTCCCAACATTGTTAATTAGCTGTTATTGCTCCCATTCAATTCTTTTTGACTCTGTTAATTAGCTGTCGACGGGATTATTCCACTTCCACATGTTCTTTTCCTTCGATCTATCAAGCCAATGTAAATTCATGTAGTAGCTTTTGTTCATTTACTTAAAATTTATCATTTTAATTTATTTCTAGAATATGGAAGTCGATTCAATGTCGACAAGAGCCCTTTTTGTTGATATTATTTAGGGTATGTAGTCATTTCTATTCCCTCCAAACTTCAATGTCGACAAAATGGAGACAAAATGCAAAGAGTGCAATGATGGAGAGAGTTTTGACATCATATACCTTGACGAGCACGTAACCAAACTTCAAATTAATCTAAGGGTGTGTATATATAGTGTTAGCTTGGATCGTCTTATTGATTGTGACTCTCCTTCTTGGATCTATACTGGGTTTCATACTCACAATGTCGATCGCACTGTTGGACCTCTTCTTATCCTTTTGCTGTATGTTTCTTATTATACCCTTAGGAGGAATTTTTTTTTTTTTTTTTTAAAAAAAGTAGAGGAGTACGGAACAGCCTTAAATTTCCAAACCAACTGTCACATTCTTAGAGGTGCTTATAATTCAGGGAATCCTAACGATGGAAATCCTGAGTTACACTCAAAATAATAATAATAACAAAGCGGAAGGGGAGGCCGGGTTGAGGAAGGTGTGTTAACCTAGCTTATCTTGAATACTAGTTACCATGTGTATTAAGATAAAATTAAAATTAGTAAATAATTAATAATATAATTTTTAAATATGTAAGTTAATTAATATATAATAAATTTACGAGAAGTTACACATTTCATCCCTAAGTTACAGAATAATTGTAGAATTCGTCCCTAAGTGTTGATCTTGCTCACGTACTTTTCGTCCCTAAGCTATCATTGGTGTTGCATTTTTCATTTCTTTACTAACAAAACATTAGGGACAAAATGTGAGCACGGGAAGTTAATAAAATGACGAAAAGTGCAACACCAATGATGGCTTAGGGCAAAAAGTGAGTCAGACCAACACTTAGGAACGAATTATACAATTATCATATAAGTTAGGGATGAAAAATGTAATTTTCCCTAAATTTACTATTTCCAATATGATCAAAATGAGTATATTTATCTTGTGATAATGGTAACAGTAAAGATGAGTATTATTATAGATAGTTATATACAATCAAAAATAAAAATTATTCTCTAACAATTTTTTTTTATTAAAATAATTTAAGTCTTCTTGATGCGATATAGATTACTATTAATGAGTTGATAAACTTAATTTTTTTTTTGTTTGAAGTAATATGATTATAATAGGCTTACTAATATTGTTAAAAAGAGTTGATATATATGATTATAATAGGGTTACTAATATTGTCAAAAAGAGTAAAATAAAGAGTAGTTATGCAATGAATTCATAGGTTTGGCCCGACCCCACAAAGCAGAGAGGATGTAAATCATTATCTTTTACTTACTGCACACAAGGAGCCCCTTTATTTTGAGAGGTTGTCCACATAATGGGACTGGTGAGACTCGATCCCATAGTCTTTTTTCTTTTTTTCTTTTTTCAAAATTCACCTATGTGACCAGTTTAGCTGCTCATGCGAGCTATATGATTTAAACTTGAGCAAGGAGGTTGTAGTTTGTTGTAAACTTTATAATCTTTAATTAATGTTTATGTTTTAACTTGTAATATAATTATATTTAATTTATATTTTAACACTAATATATTTCATATTTAATATTTGTATTTTGTAATATAATCATAATATCATTAATCTATACTATATATAAAACCAATATCCTCCTCCCAAATTTTCCTTCCCAAACTTAGTGGCATTTTAGTAAAATCATTTATTTTATTCATTTATTATTTTATTGTTTATCCATATATATTTATTCATAAAATCAGTCCATTGCTAAGAACATACCAATTTCATTCCCCTATAATTGATTAATTATCCATATATTTTTTTTGAAATAATTAATTATCCATATATATTTATGGTAATATGGTAATATTGTTAATATTCATTGGTAATTGGTAATTGGTGATATATTCATAATCTATACTATATATTCGTAAAAATATATATTATTCTTAATCAAATCAAATCATGTATCAAATCAAATCATCTATTATAATTGGCATGTATTATAAAAATATATATATATTATTCAAAATGTATTATTCTTGAATTGCAATTCAGTGAATTCCTAAACTACACTGTTTGGTTGGAGGGACTTGCAATTCTGCAGAATTGCAATTCCCTCCAAATTATGAATTGCAATTCATGGGGTACCTCCCATGAATTGCCATTCGGTGGAGAGGATGGGCAATTGTGTTGGTGTAAAGACAATTTTTCCATACTCTCATACCCTTTTTTTTTTTTAAATTAAAAAATTTATTATTATTATACTTATTATTATTATTGAAGGAATTATTATTATTATTATTAGTATACTTATTATTATTATTATTATTATTATTATTATTATTATTGAAAGAATTATTATTATTATTATTATTACTACTACTACTACAACATATACTACAACATAAGGACATTTTAGTCATTTTATCGTTTTTACCTTTCAATTCCCTGTACTCTTATTCATGCATTCCAAACACTATAATTTCAATTCCTACTTTATTCATTGAATTGCAATTCTACCGAATTACAATTCTTTTCCTCTCTAATTCCCTCCTTCCAACCAAACACCCTGTAATAGATCTAAGATTGCCATTTAAATTGAGATTTTAGGATTTTAGGCTAATTTCATCCATGCTTTACATAAACTCTAATTTCTAAAAAAACTAATAAATTGAAAGTAGCTATGAACATCTAGTACATTGTAATAGTGTCAGTAGTACTCAAAAAAAAATTAATTGACATTTTAACATAAACATATTATTAAGAGATTAACTCACAAAATCTCTTACAATAATTAACTATTTAAAAAAAAAAAAAAAAAAACTTATTCAACTCCCTCCTATTTGTCACATGCATCAAATGACATTACAGTAAATATCTCATGGTGGGCCATTAAAATTAGTCATATCTCCAATCAATTCAAACATTGTGCTCTGACATTTATTAGCATGCCCAAAAAAAAGCATATGAAGGACATAAGTACATAACGAGCGGTGCCAAGCACCTTGTGCTCAAATGGCATGTAGTGGCCTCCCTCAATTGAAAGGTCATGAGTTCTAGTCTCAGTGGAGGAGATATCGAAATTGACTCCTCCCTCAATTGAAAGGTCATGAGTTCGAAATTGACTCCTCCCTCAATTGAAAGGTCATGAGTTCTAGTCTCAGTGGAGGAGTGGATATTGGAACAGTAAATGTTGACAACTGTTTTTTATATTTTTTTTATTTTTAAAAATTAGATTTTTTTAATTTTTTTTCTTTTCTTCCCACTTTCTCTTTCCTAATCACACTTACAAAAACTCCTCAATTACCGTGAAATAATTCCATTGATAAGGATGCTCTAAAAGCAATGTTAATAGTTACGTTTTTTCCCTTTCCCATTAGTAACTTTTGTTGAGTTTTTCCCCAACTAAAAACAAGAGTTTGAGATTTTAACAAATATAAAGTGATAGATTTTGAAACTTGCCGCTTTGAGCGCGTTTTTTCTGTTTCAAAAATTGAGAAAATTGTTTAGTTAATAAAACAATTTCATCATCCTTACCTGTTTTATCTGGACCAATTATTAAATCCAGCCCTTCAGCAGCAAAGGCATCACTTTTTTGTTTTTTGTTGTGATCGGTCAAAATTTTCCTTTCATAAGTTGTAAGGTTCCCCATTAGTTGAGCAACAAATTGATTCTCCTAACCTGCATTTTCCTGAATAGTAGTAACTTTCATCTTGAATGGTGGTGGTAGGGACCGTAGAATTTTTTTAACAAATTGAGTGTGTCTTCCCAACAATGGCTATAGAGAGGAAAACGAATTGAGTGTGTCTTCCCAACAATGGGAGGGGCCTCTTATATACTGTTAGCTAAAATAGCCTCTCATTCAGGGAGACACGTTCAGACCACCATAGTTGGACACGTTTCTGGTCTGTTAGGAAGCTTGCGGACAAGGTCTCAAGGTGATCCACAAAAATAGGGTGTAAAAGTTATGACTGGGAGCAAAAGGTTAACCACACCTCGCGTGCGGGCGGCGGCGCGTGGGGTCCCCCCTTATTCCTTCTTCATAAGATTTCAAAGCTTCTAAAAAAGATGAGGTATATAAGGAAGGTCAAAGCTTTTAAAAAAAGGTGAGGTATATAAGGAAGGAAAAGGTGGGTTATCTAAGCAATGTGGGACAACACTCAAAGCAAACTCATAAAAAGTCTTAGCCTTTAAATGTTTCCCAACACACACCAACCATGATGCTCTGCTCATCATGCAATTCCAACATATTCTCTAGCCATGTCACAAAGGAAGAATGACTCATACCATGCGCATTTAATCCAGACACTGACCATGTCTCTCTCGGGAAGTGGCAAGACAAAAAGCAATATGAATGTTTCCTGAAAAACGGCAATCACGCGTCTTTGCCAAATGCTGCGCTTGACAATTTCAGTACCACTGGGCAATAATATTTCGAAGTCTTTGGTTTCGTTAGTCAATTTCAATATTTTTTGATAATATAGGTGGTTAGAAGTTTGGTTTTTTTTTTTTTTAAATGTTAAATACCGCTTCAAAAGAAAGGGTGATAGAAATGGGAGATGGATAACAATGGTGCACGCATGTCCCTCATATTAGGACCACTGTTCTAGACCTAACAATTCATAAATACAAACTCTTTGTAAAATAATAAATACAAACACTATTTTTAAAACGGGTTGAATGGATTGTTAGGACCACTAGACCTAGCAATTCATAAACGGGATGATGCAAAGATATTATATAGGCATTATGTCGACCACACATTTCTTGTTGTAAACTGATCAAAATCCTTTGTAAGCTAAATTATTAGATATCAGCACTAGTCTGACCTGAAGAAATAGTTTCCGAAGGAAAGAACCTGAACGGAATGATTTCAAAAGAAGGAGGTTGGAAAATTAGCACTAAAATGACATTTTACGTGATTATTTTGTGGTACAATTTAAAGTGAGTCTACATTCGATTTGGATTGGGTCAATGTGGATTTAGGTTTTTCGTAGTTAGACGAAGAAATCCATATATTGTACGCTTAAAATGGATAATGGGTGAATGTGAAATTAGTTCTCAAAGTAGACTCATTTGAGATGAAATTTGAGTGAGGAAAAAACTTATGTAGCTTTTGTCCCACATTGGTTGGGAATGAAGATTTGGTCCACTATTTGTCATTTAAAATCCCAAATCATTATTTTTTGGACACTTTTCATTCTCATGACTTTTCCTTATTTTAGTAAGTGTATTTTTGTCACTTCATATTTTTTCTTTTGTTATTTTTCTGGTTCAATAGATTTAATTTGTTTAAGACTTAACTAAAAACTGGTTGATAAATATTGTTACTAAAAATATAACTTGTTGATAAATATTGTTACTAAAAATATAACTTTTTTTTTCTGTTAGTAAATCTTACCAAACACTGGTGGACGATAATATTGACCACTGGTCCGTAATTCAAATTTTTATTTTTTCTATTTGTAAATCTTACCGACCACTGGTGGATGGTAATACTGACCAATTACCAACCACCGGTGGTAGGAAATACACTATCCTTATCCAACGAGGTACCGTCTATGTTTCTGACATTCTAAAAAAGAAGTCAGTATTTCCGACTACCTTGACTAGTGGTCGATAATACTGAGGGCCTTTTTCCGAATCCATAAAGTAGTTGGCAAGTTGGTCGAAAACTGTATTTTCGATCGAAAATATCCATTTTCTGACCACCAGGTGGTCGGAAAAATGAATATTTCCATCAGTATAAAAACACTTGCAGTCGCATGTTTGGTTTAAGGAATGAATTTCGAGGGAATAGAAATATTATTTCATAGGAAATGGATCAGGATATGCAAGGAATAGAACATTAATTGTATTCTATTATTTGGTTCTTAGAATTGCTATTTCCTTACCGGAGGAATAACTCATTCATTGACCAAAAATACCGTTATTGTCTTACAATGAGTCTAACCGTCATACAGGTGTGGTGTGAATCCAGCGAAGCCGGTTAAGGAAAAAATGAATGCTGTTCCGAGGTCTTTATCGTCTGCTCGCCTATATATACATATGCAGCGTAGCGAGCATGTGCTTCTGATCAATCTTACAAAGGAATAAAAATAAAAATAAAAAACGCGTTTACCAAGCCCAAAACATGCAGCCAAACTGCAGTAGTTTACTGCCACCCAAACCTCGCCGGCATTTGACGGAGAAACATCGGCGGCAGCAAATGAGAGGCCTTTATGGTCGCCTCGCCTCTCTCGTTCCCCATGAAAAATCTCTAGTATGCTTTCGTCCATTCGTGGATAAGTGATTATGCATCTTAAAAAAAAAACACTTTCTTCTTGTAATTATTTTTGCAATTTGAATTGTGTATGTTGTAATGTCTGATTGTGTCACTTGGAATACCTTATTATTCCAATATTCTCATTTGATCGTGCTTTAAAATTGAGGTTAATTAATTAATTAATGATTTGTTGTGGACGTACAGGAAAAATCTCCGGCCTTTGACGTGTTGGATCATGCCACTAACTACATCAAACAACTAAAGAGCAACATTAATGAGCTGAAAGCAAGAAAGGATAGCCTAAAACTACCAGTCGTAATAGACGTGAGTGAAAGTGAGAGAGGTGAAAGTTTGGAGATAAATATAGTGTGTGGATTGGAGAAGAAGAAGGTGTTGAAGATGCATGAAGTGTTTCGGATTCTTCAAGAGGAAGGCGCAGAAGTTGTGAGTGCAACCGACTCCACTGTGGGTCTCAAAATCTACCATACAATTATTTGCAAGGTTTAGTATACTATAGTTCTTTGGTTAATTGCATGATTCATATATCTATAGTTGTTTGGTTGCCAACGTTAATTGTTTTTCTTGATCTTTGTTGGATAGGCTTTTTCACCCAGAATTGGAATGGATACCATTCGAGTGCAAGAACGGTTGAAGAACTTTATTTCTAACCTCATATGATTTTGTAGAATAATGAGCAACACCTATAAGACACCATATTGCAGATTTTATGTAATCATAATATATATACTCTCTCAGTTTCATTTTATCTGTCCTACACTATTCATTTGTTAAAGTACTGTCAAATAAACTATTTCTTCTTTACTTATTTCTATTAGAATTTTTTCTAATAATTTTTCTTTTGTTTAATACTACTTTGAATGTAATTTCTAAATATATGAATTTTATATACTAATTTTAAACTTAATATTATAAAAAATTAAATTGTAAATAACTTTGATCAAACCTCGTTAATTGAACCGACACCGGGCACATAAAATGATTTTATATATATATATATATATATATATATATATATATATAGGCGGCATCAGATTCGAACAGCATCTCCCGTGCGGCTATATGGCCTGATCTGCACCATCAGATTCCATGATCTAAGGGTTCATATTAATCCAAACAATACAGGCGCTTGGTCTTCAGTTACGCGAACGGGAAGGACTGTTGACAATTCACTCCAATTTCGAAACCAGATAGGCGACGACGGAGACTTGAAGTCGATGAGCACTGAACAACGAACACCAGACGAACGTAGAAGGACTCCATCACCCGCAACGAACGCTCCGTTCTGAACAAAATACACATGTCGACTGTAACAGATGAACGATAATGGAGTAATTCGCAAAAGTATTTGCACTATCAGCATTAATCTGGTTCATATTTGAGATAATATTGTTGTAATTCGCAATAGTATGTGTATTTGGTGTGTGGTGGTTAAGTGATGTATTTTAATATGAGAATTGGTGCATTTTATAACGTATAATGGTGTGTTTTAATTTTGTTGGTGCATTTGAATTGACTAAGTGTATTTCGGTATGGTGGGGAATGGTGTGTTTTAATTTGTCCAATGGTGCATTTTGTAACGTATAATGGTGTGTTTTAATTTTGTTGGTGCATTTGAATTGAGTAGTGTATTTCAGTATGGTGCGAATGATGTGTTTTAATTTGTCCAGTGGTGCATTTTATAATGTAGAATGGTGTGTTTTAATACACATGATGGTGAATTTTTATGAGAGTAGTTGCATTTGGTGTGTGGTGGTTAGGTGGTGTGTTTTAATCTGAGAACTGGTGCATTTTATAACGTAGACTAGTGTGTTTTAATTTGAGAGTAGTTGCATTTTGTGTGTGGTGGTTAAGTGGTGTGTTTTAATCTGAGAACTGGTGTATTTTATAACGGTGTGTTTTAATTTTGTTGGTGCATTTGAATTGAGTGGTGTATTTCGGTATGGTGGGGAATGGTGTGTTTTAATTTGTTCAGTGGTGCATTTTATAACGTAGAATGATGTGTTTTAATAATACGTTTGTTGGTGCATTCTGTATCCTAACATTACCTTCCCCACTTACAATTACCATAAAGCCCTCACTTAAGTTACGCGAATTAAACTTTCTAAATCCTAATATATCACCACCACCGTCGGATCAGCACAATCGAATGGCGCACGTTTGGCCACACGACTGCACCTATCAACACAGCCGCATTTGATTAATATTCTATATATATATATATATATATATATATATATATATATATATATATATATATATATATATATATATATATAGGGTCATGTTCAGGTGTGGCCGTGCCTTCCCGTGCGGCCGTGCGGTTTACACCACTCAATGTTACGAAATACACCACTCAATGTTAATAAACACACCACACAAATATGCACTGTGGTGTGTTTCTTAACATTGTGGTGTGTTTCATTGTGTTTCACTGTGGTGTGTTTCTTAACATTGAGTGGTGTATTTCGTAACATTGAGTGGTGTGTGACCGCACGGCCACACGGGAGAGCACGGCCACATTTGAACCAAAATCTATATATATATATATATATATATATATATATATATATATTTCAGAGACTTTAAAGCATCCTTATTACCGCAAATTATACTTTGGACCATGATCCACAATGCATTGTGGACCATAGTCATGGCTATCGCTGATACTGTAGTTGTGGTGAACTGATACTGCATTTGTGCTGAACTGAAACTGCAGTTGTGCAGAACAGAGGCCGTTCATCAGTACAACGCAACTGCAATTCCAAATGGATGAAACGGCCTATGTTCCCTGCAATTGCAGTTCCCTTGCAACACAACTGCAGAATCAGCTATGACCCATGATGCACATTGCATTATGGACTATGATCCACGGTATAACGACTGCCTTATTACTTGAAAACTTTACTCAATTTTTTAAGTTCCCATATCTAAGCTGATCCTTTGCCTTTCTTTCTCAATCATACTAATATCATTGACCTGAATCTGAGCACCAACCTGTTCATTCTCCCGTCGTCTCTTCAATTCACCATGCACCATAACTTATTCTTCCATCTAGCTAGATAGAATCGGAAACTGGTATATTCGAAGTAGATGGCAAACTGGTATAATCGGAAACTTTTATTAATAATAAGGTTATTTGCTTTAAAAAAGAAAATGAAAAAGAATTGATAGTATCAAGTGTTACTCTAAAGTCTGATCTATATACTGTAACATGTTTTTCTATTTTACAGTGAAAACAATGCTTCCTCTAAAATTACAGATTAATCTTATCCTCTATTTGGGTTGATGGCTAGCAATTAAGGAAAAATCATGTGGCATGTCAATTCATCTTGCGAATGAGTACATTGGCTAGGATAATGTTAGCATAATATTGACATCATATGCCACGTAGAATGATGATCGATCAAACAAAGACCGTGGAGTATAGGAACTGTTGCGCCAAAAATCTTGTGGTCGAGGATTATAACTGTGACTCTTCTAGATGAGATGTTGCAAATTCAAATTCCAATGCTGATAGGCGGATAGTACCAACCAAAAAAAAAACAAAAAAAAAAAAACAAAACAAAAAAAAAACTGCTGCCAAAGTGTTTTGTATAGTGTCTGCTGAAGTTGTTTCATACTGACAGTCTGACACCCTCTCTGCCTCTTTTGTCCATATTGCTGATGGAAGAAAGAAACAAAATGGTACAAAGGGCGATATGTTCTCATTTAACTTGTGGAAAAGCCATTTTCTCGGCGCCAACAAAACACCTTAGTATTTTTTTTAAGTAGTTCTCAACCTAAAGCACAACGAGTCAATAAGCCTCAAACCCACTCCCATCATCTATGTGATGTGTTAATCCGGACATCGGATGCCACTTGACCACAATGTCTTTAGCCAAAAAAAAAAAACAACTTAGTATAATATTGCATGAATCATTACATTTGTTTAGTGCAAGTATCAAATAAGGTATTTTTAGTATATTAAAAATGTATGTTATATAACATATCAGAGTTAATAGTACATTAGTACTTAAAAATATATATATATATATATATATATATATATATATATATATATATATATATATATATATATATTACATTTAAGAAAAGTATATTATTTTGTATAATGTATATTTAGTACACAAATAACGTACTTTTAATATATTAGAAATGTACATTTTGTTATGGTCTACACAGTACTGTGTGATCTACATAATAATTTGCCAATAGTCTTGATATTTTAGTCCTTTTAAAGTCAATAATCAATGGAAATATTCCCTTCGGAATAAAAGTGTTACACCAGCTGCAATTTTAGTGGGATTTTAGGCTAATTTTTTTTTTTTTGAATACTATAACTACTTTCTCAACCTATTGAATTGAAGCACAAGAGTTGACATTGCCTCCGCTAAGACTCGAATCCACCACTTTCCGCTTCCCGTATAAAGGGAAGGGTTTGATACAATTGGACTACAAGGTCCTTGGCAACATAAAACATAAATATATTGTTAAGAGTTTAACTCACAAAATCTCTTACAACAATTAACTATTTAAAAAAAAATTAAAAACTTATTCAATCCCTCTAAACGTTTTCTTATGGACCATAACTATTCAACTCCCTCCTATTTGTCACATGCATGAAATGACATTACTGTAAATATCTCCAGTTGTTATGCCGTGGACCCAGGTCCAATACGACGCCGTTTCACAATTTATTTATTTTTATAAAAAAAAAAAAAAAATTAACAGCGTTAACGGCTTCTTATCGCAACAGAACACAAACTCTACAGTTACAAACCCTATACTCCATATTCACAATTTGAAAACTCCACATTCACATATTACAAGACTATATGTTTAGTAACTATAATACCACTATTATGCATTATTCACAGGTCTTATACTCTAGGTTCTCAACTTGGGAACTCCACATTCACACATTACAGGGCTACAAGTTGCTAGAACTCTGTTAACTCTACTACAGATTCACACATTCATAACTCTACATTCACAAATTCTATACTCCATATTCACAATTTGAAACCTCCACATTCACACGTTTCATGGCTGCTAGAACTCTGTTAACTCTATTACAGATTCACACATTCATAACTCTACATTCACAAATTCTATACTCCATATTCACAATTTGAAACATCCACATTCACACATTTCAGGACTATATGTTTAATATATTTTTTTTTAAAAAAAAATAGTGAAACGGTGTCGTATAAGGTGGACGTGAGTCCACCGGCATAAATTGCCAAATATCTCAACGGTGGGCCATTAAAATTAAAATTCGTATCTCCAATCAATTCGAACAATTGTGCCCTGACATGTATTAGCATTCTAAAAAAAAAATAATAATAATAATAATAATAAAATAAATAAATAAATACATATGGAGGACATAACGTAAGTGGTTGTCACTGTCAGGTAAAATGAATCTAAGGCTATTCTGATCCCAAAAATGTTAACACTTGGAAGATGATGTGGACGTTGAAGTGATATTTTAATTTTTTTTGTTTATTTTTTATTAGTTATTTATTATATTATTTGGTTATGATATTTATAATATAATATGAAAGTGAGACCACTTTTGAAAGTGAGAGAATATTGCAGGGATGTAGAAAATAACAGTGAAGAATTCGCAAATTTGATAATGTGAGAGTGCGACCCATTTTAAAAAGTAAGAGAAATTTTTGGATTAAGAATAACCTAATAATTAGGGTTTTTTTTTCTTTATTGTTTTGTGGATCTCAACATTCACCTCATCATCATCCATTATATAACTCAATTTCAAAAAGTATTACTAGTATAATTTTTTTTCAAAATTTTTGTAAACTGTCATTTTACACAGGTATTATCATTATAAAAATATAATTGTAATTGTTATTATTATTATTATTATTATTTTGAAAAACAACGAATCATTATATTAATAAAAATGTTCAATACATGACATAACGGAAAAGAGGAAAACCAACTAGAAGAATAAGACTGAGAATGAGCCGCTGGATCGAACTAATGCATGAGCTAACTTATTGGCTGAATAAACTGAAGAGACACCTACCACCTCAAAGTGTCGTTTTAGAGTTCTATACTCATTAATAATAACACATCCTGCATATGAATGATCTGGCAATGAAGCATTAAATAAATTGCAAACAATACGACAATCCGAGAAAATAGAAATCCTTGCAAAATTTATGTCCTTGCACCATGCAATGATAAAGCTTCTTTAATTGCTGCAAGGGCCTCTGCTAAATGTGGACTGTAAGTGACCATTAGTTGCAGCGCAGCTACAAAAACCCCATGCCCATCATTAACAAAACTCATGGAATATGTTGGTAAGGCTTGTGCAACACTACTTTTAATTAAAATCTCCTTTCCGGCACGTGATAATATATATTCTTTTTCACCAACCATTAAGACGTTGCTGGCCTCAGCTTTGCTTCAATAATAAAAGAAAAAACTTCTCTCTTGTTTCGGCCAATGCCCAAATAAGTCCCGAAAGAAGCAACCTGGCAGACATTAAAAATTCCAGAAACAGTATGTATCTGTATTTCCGCTAAATAAAATGGAAGACTTGCCGAAATTAATTGTTTGTCCAGACATACGCTCGTACGTAATCTAACAGACATTATTGCTTCAATGTCATCCCCTCTGCGGATGATGCCTTAAAAAATAGGAGGCTATCATCCACAAAAAAATAAGTGCGGTATGCCTGAAGCTCCCCTACCAACCCCGCACGGAGAAACCCGTTTACTGTTCACCGCCTTTGAAATCAAATGAGAGAGGCCCTCAGCACATAAAATGTTGACAACGGATCACCTTGCCTAAAACCACGGGTTGGTAGAATAAAATCCGTGAGGCTACCATTGACAGTCACTTTATACCGTACCGTTGTTACACAAAGTAAGAGCAACCGAATCCACCTATGATCAAACCCCAAAGAAAGCATAATTTTTTCAAGAAAACCCCATTCCATTTTATCATATGCCTTCGCCATTATTATTATTATTATTATTATTATTATTATTATTATTATTATTATTATTATTATTGTTTATATTTAAATTAAACATGACAAATTTCAATTTAATTGATAATTATAAATTTAATAACAAAACTAAAAAAATTTTAAAAATAAAATAAAATAATAAACTAGCCTTTCTTATTGCAAAAGCCATTATTAGAAAAAGAAAAATTAAAATTTATAGTGGCACTCCCTTCCATGTGGGAATGTAAACCGGGTGCCACTAGACCACAAGATCTTTGGCATCCTCATATGACTTGATTGTATTGAGTATAATTTGGAGATGAAAATGATCAAATAATGTTTATTTATATATTACTATAATAGTCATTATTATAATAAAATATATAATTATAATATTTTAATTTAAGAGTCCATTTGGATACCTGGAAAAATGCATTTTGGAAAATAATTTTCAGAAAATGACTCATTTTTTTTTTATAAAATAATTTAATTTTCTAATGTTTATCTACAAGCCATAAATCTATCTTTTTTTTTGTTTGATTAGCGGAAAATTAAGAAATTGCATTTTTCTATTTTGTTCATTTTTCCTAAAAATGAACATATTATTTCTTATACAATAATAATAACAACAAAAACAGAAACCAACATGGTTGGCGTGGTGGTTCAGCACCTCGTCCCTTAAGCATGAGGTTGGGGGTTCGATCCCCACCCATGTGAATGGAGCAAACCATTTGGCCAGTCCCCTACCACTAAGTGTGCTGACCGTTGGGACGGGAGGATTAGTCCTTTGGCTGTCGGCCGGAGGGACACCTTTGGGTAAAACCCAAAAAAAAATAACAACAAAAACAGTAATAATAATCATAAGTGCGGGTGGTTGTGTGGTTGTGTGGTTGTGGTGGTAATTGTGTTGATAAACAAGTAATTAATCCATAACAAGCGCAATTAGATAATAGATCAATGTAAACAATCACAAAGGTAATTTGCAATAAAAGGAAATTGGGATAGACTTAGCTAATTGGAGATGAAATTGAATATTAAACACTTGCTTGTTTTCAAAGTAGAAATTGAATTGAATCTGGATAGAACTTGTAATCGAAACTTGGAATTGAAATTGCAAATTGAAATGAATTTTACTAAGAGGAAGAAAGAAAATTCTCTAGATCTACTCTACACTGTAATTCTATCTCTAACACCTAATTGAAGATCTCCCTTTTTGGTTCCTACTCCTAATAATCCAAATGATTCTCTATTCCCTCTATTTATAGTCCTAGACTTAGGCTGCATTTCAAGGCCTCTCACGACATAACGAGCCTTATGACAATCTCGATCTCTTCACTTTGTAGAAGTTTAATTATATTCTCACGAGCAGCTTCACTACGTGACCAATAGCGTGACAACATCAGATAGCTTGCAGAAGTTAGTTTCGCACCATTCATCACGTGCGTGACGCCTCCTCATAGTATCGTACTTAGCTTTGTCTTCATCATGTTTTACTCTTTTTTTTTTTTTTTTTTTTGAAAACTATCCAATTTTACTCTAAATTTTCCTTGATTTGATCCTCTATGCCTATAAAACACGACAATGGTCCAAATTAACTCCTCCCACATAATTTATCACATAATTTTGTCACTTTAAGCATAATTAACGCAATTTTAAACCAAAGTTTGATCATTTATTGCACCATAAAAGTAGTACAATTTACCACTCATCAAATATGACACGTATAATATGTTAACATAAAAATATATTTCGTAATAAATATGGATTAAAATTGAAATGATAAAATAAGGTTTTTTTTAAAAAAAAAAAAAATCTTAGAAAACTAAAAAATTAATGTGGATGGCATGATAGGTTCTCTAGAAAAATTAATATAATTTGAACCAAACAAGAAGATATGACATTTCAAAACTTATAATCATTTATTAAGAGTTAATTTTTAAAATGGTCTTCCGACTATAACCTTTTCTCAAATTAGTCATATAACTTTTAATTGCACCTAAACTGGTCCTCCGACTATTGAAATTTAAGTCATATTAGTCCCCCGTTAGCATTGGCATTGTAAATGTACAATTAATACATGCTAGAATATTATAAATGTACAATTGATACATGTTAGCAACTTGGCTAAACAATTTGTCACACATTAGGCTAAGGGTGTGTTTGGTAACATGTAAAATGACTCCCGAAAAATGTTTTCCGAGTTTTATGTGTTTGGCAACCTCCGAAAAATGTGGTCAACAAAGAAAAATCAGTTCATTTTTCCGGAAAATGACTCACGGAATTTTTTTCCGTAAATCATTTTACGGAATCGCCAGAATAACTGTTTCGCATGTTTTCGAATTCTTGTGTTCTGTCCGTCAACCGAATTTCTATCGAAGTTTGCACACCTTAATATGAACCTAGATGATAGTGTGAATCAAAGAAATACATAGTGTAAATACACCGACAGAGAGTATGGAATTAATCAATTAATGAATGGTCTATCCATTAGTCAACAAGGAAATTGAAATGTGATTGGAATCCTAGGCCAAAGGTCCACAGAGTATATGACTAGAGCTGTCGTCAATGGCTTGTCTTGTACGATGATAGCGAATTGTGCCTATATATACACATGTACAGGCATGTAATGCATGTATATAAAAGTAAAAATAAAGTGTTTTGGATTCTTCAAGAGGAAGGCGCAGAAGTTGTGAGTGCAACTAACTCCATTGTGGGTCTCAAGATCTACCATACAATTCTTTGCAAGGTAGGGGTATAATATAATTAATAGCCATTTTCATCTGCTTTGTGTTAGCATCTTTCTAGCAAAGGGTCAAGTCCAATACCAAATGAGTAGGAAATTGTTAGGTGGAGGCTTGAAAGGACAAGTTCGGCACTCTGCTTCTCAAAGGTGTAACAGTATAAGAAAATAAAAGAGTAGTATGAGTTTCAAGTATAACTTTTAGCCTAGCCTAGTGATAAGTGTTTCATTCAACGACCCATTTATAATTGTAATTAACATAATAATTATTAATAAATTATACTAATATCTGTGCAATTATACTATAAAAATATATACAGAGAGATTACCATAAACTTTCCATAGTAATTACACTAAAGAATAAGAATGATAATTTATTTTGTTCTCATAATATTATACCTTAATATATATATATATATATATATATATATATATATATATATATATATATATATATATTATATATATATATATTATATATAATCATATGAGAACTATGCCCCAAGTGAGAACGTGGGACAAATCCAAACCGTTGATCAGTAAGATTTGACGGATGAGAAATCAAATAAAAAATGAGCGGGTCATTTTCATAAATATTATAAACTTTTAAATTGAGCGGGGTCATTTTCATAAATATTACAAAATTTTGTTTATTTCAACCGTCAGATCTACTAGATTAATGGTTTGGATTTGTCCTTACGTTCTCACCTGGAACATGGTTCTCACCTTATTAAGGACCTATATATTTACCTATATATATATATATATATATATATATATATATATATATATATTATATATATATATTTGTTCAAATGCGGCCATGCTCTCCCGTGTGGCCGTGCGGTCACACACCACTCAATGTTACGAAATACACCACTCAATGTTAAGAAACACACCACACAAATATGCACTGTGGTGTGTTTCTTAACATTGACACACCACAATGTTAAGAAACACACCACAGTGCATATTTGTGTGGTGTGTTTCTTAACATTGAGTGGTGTATTTCGTAACATTGAGTGGTGTGAACCGCACGGCCGCACGGGAAGGCACGGCCACACCTGAACATGACCCTATATATATATATATATATATATATAAGCAACACTCGTCTGACCAAAAGAAACCTTTTATTAGAAAGGAAAGATCTTGGAATTGAAGGAATGAATTTGGAAGAAGTTGATTCGGAAGTGGATTTAATTTACTCCTACAATATGGAAGTGGATTCAATATCGACAAGAGCCGTTTTTGTTGATCTTATTTAGGGTATGTAGTCATTTCTATTCCCTCTAAAGTTCAATGAAGACAAAATGCAAAGAGCGTGCAATGATGGAGAGAGTTTTGACATCATATATATTCCTTGATTTCAAAGGATGTGTATTGATTGTGGCTCTCCTTGTTGGATCTGTACTGCGTTTCATACTCACAAAGCCGATCGCACGGTTGGACCTCTTCAGATCTTGTCCTTTTTTCTGTATGTTTCTTATTATACCCTTATTGCTTAAGGAATAAAAAATAAAAGGCCTAGGGGTATGGAACAATATTAAGTTTTTAAACCAGTTGTTCTATTCTTAGAGGTGTCTATAATTCAGTGAGGTCAATGGTTAAAACCCTGAGTTATCCTCAAAAAAATAATAATTATTATTGTTCTCTAACGAATATTAAAATAAGTTAAGTCTTCTTAATACGATATAGATGACTATGATGAATCGATAAACTTAATTTTCTTTTTTGTTAGAAGGGATATGATTATAATTGGTTTACTAATATTGTCAAAAAGCTTAGTAAAATAAAGAGTCATATATGCAATGAAATTATAGTTAATGAATTCATAAGTTTTCTTTGTGTATATGAATTTTTTTTTTTGAAACTCTGTAATTCTTTACAAGGTAGTATGTGTTTTATACACGCTCTCAATCTTTTTCAACCCAGACAATCAATGCCCTCACCACCAAGTTCAATCCTGTGATCACCCATCAAGGCGGGTCCCGGTCATGTCTTGCCAGGGCAACCGCACAAGGCTCCCAACTTTTTTTCATAGATTGGTCTTTAACTGTAAATGAAAATAAAAATTTAGAAGGAATTGACATTGAAATTTTGGTGAATAATTTTATTTAAATATGAACGAAAAATAGCACTTTTAAATCAACTTTTGAATTGTATTCTTTATTTGTTAAATTTTTATGCATTATATTTAAATAAAATTTTTTAATTACATTTTTAATTTTGTCATAGAATACAATAACTTGAAGTCCAAATGTATTTAAACTCAATTACCTTAGTTATACATATTTTCTAAATCTTTTGAACTTATATCTTCATCTTTCAGAGGTCCTTTACCGCATGTTTGGTACACAAAATGAATTTTAAAGGAATAGGAATACTATTTCATAGGGAATGAAATAGGTAATAAGGAATAAATTAGGAATTGTATTCTATTATTTGGTTCGCTGAAGGAATAGACTTTAGGAATGTAATTTCAGTATTTGGTTGGTTTAAAGAATAGAAATCGAATATGTGTTTAAAAGACATAAATACCCCTATATAAAAATGTATTATTATTGTTATTATTATTATTTTTTTTTTGAAAATCAACTCATAACTTAGATTAATAAAAATGAATTATTATTATTATTATTATTAATTACATCTTTAATATATAAATAAATAAATATATTTAAATAAACAAATATTATATATAAGGATTATAATACAATACAATACAAAAGGGTATTTTCGGTACTATATTATAAAAGTTATTCCCAAATGCTTGCGAATAGCTAATACTACGGGGTCCCCTAGGAATGGCTATTCCCCTCACAAAGCGAATAGCTCATTCCCGGGAATGCTATTCCCAGGAATTGAATGAGGAAACAAACAATGGAATAGGTCTATTCTCGGGAATGGTATTCCATTCCCGACCTATTCCACGAATCAAACACGCTGTTAAGGTTATATTTCTTACCTTTATAAATAGAAATCTCTACCATTATAGCGAAATTCAAATATTAAAAAAATCTATCTCCACATGTTCTTGTCTCTCTATTATTGTCTTCGTCTTTACAGTTTAATCTATTGTATTTAGATTGCATCTCAAAACAAAAATAATGAAGGTTCAAATTAAACTATTAGACAGACCTATTTTTAATAAAACGGCCATGTCACCTATTTAAATTGCTAACATAGGTATCACCACCCTACATATTGTGAATATCCTTTAAACTTGAGCAAGGAGGTAGTAGCAAGTTTGTTGAGATGCTTTACACTTCAAGTCTTCACATGATGAAATGTGCCAAGCCCGGGCTAGTGGCTAGTTGTAAATCCTTCACATCTTGGTAAGTCATATTTATCTCAATAGATGGTATTAGTAACTTTTCACTCGAAAATTGGAGACAATTCCAGGAAACGAAATATGTACAAAAAGAAAACTTATACTCCGTGGTCTAATGGTACGAAATGACTCTCATAAATGGGAGGTTATGCGTTTGAGCTTTAGTACTGCTTGCACCTAGTCCCCGATTCCTGGTTCCTCTTCTAAATGGGATGTTATGACTTTGAGCCTCAGTGTACTCCGTATCTTAAAGTATCACCCGGTTCCACTGTACCATGGTTTCTCTTCCAAATGGAGGTTATGGCTTTGAGCCTCAGTGTACTCTGTATCTTAAAGTATCACCCAGTTCCACTGCACCAAGTTACCCTGGCTCATACTTAGCTCGCATCTAGTCCCCGATTCCTGGTTCTTCCAGGACACATTAGGTAACATTATATAAAACAAGTTTAAAAAATTGTGTATAAGAAAAGAACAAAAGCACATAAATTTTTTAAAAAATTTCTCCTCGCCTTCCGTTGTAACACAAGCAACTCCACAACCGCGATTTTTTGTTCTTTTCTTCTTTCACTTGATATCACTATTAATAAAATGGATTAGGCAGTACTCAATAACTCAGGGTAATTATATATATAATTATGATTCAAAAGTTATATATATTCTAGAATGAAAGAAATCACAGAATCTAGCTATTATCCAAATAAACATTACATATTTACATTACTCATTAGAGAATTATAGATTTATAGCCCTAATGCCCTATATGTGTATTGTGTTGCCTGTGTGCAGAATTGCACAATGGTTCAAGATAGGGTTTAGTTATAATGGTTGCATTAATTATATATATATATATATATATATATATATATATATATATATATATATATATATATATACTTTTCCAATCTTTTTTAGCCTAGAGAATCAATGCTCCTACCACCGAGTTCAATCCTGTGAACCTATGATCACCCATTTAAATTGCTAACAGTAGTTAGCTTTTGTGTATATGATTTAAACTTGATCAAGGAGGTAGTAGTTTGTTGTAAACTTTATAATCTTAGAGAAAATATAGATAAACAGATACTACAATATAATAGAGTTAGTAGTACTCAAAAAATATTTTAACACACACATATCTTCTTTAAAGGCAACAAGAACCGAACACCACACCAACCATGCTCTGTTCATCATGCAATTTGAACATATTCTCTAGCCAGATCACAAATGAAGAATGACTCATACTATTTGTTTTATGACTTGTTAGAATAACGAGAATATAGGAAAAATGTAGAAAAAATATATGGAGAGAATATAGTATTGTATTGCTCATAATTGTTTGTCCCTGTTTCATGAATGGAGGGTCTATTTATACATATTTTATGCCTAGAGCCCTACAAGGAATAAGAATCCTGGACCGCCCTCATATTAGGAGTCCCAGTTACATTTTTAACTAATAAGCCTTAATCTTACTAATATTATAATTGCTAAGTCTAATCCTTATCGAACTTTTCGGTAGCTCTGTGTTGGCTCCTTCTTGAGATTTATTGATCCAGTTCCTCTCTTGGACTGGTCCATTTGGCCCAGGCCTAGTGTGTTATCCATCACATACCATGAACATTTAATCCAGACACTAACCATGGGCAAATTATACTGTGCACCATGGTGCACATAGCAATGTGCACCACATACCTAAACGACGTCGTTTTGAGCATTGTAAACTAATCGTCCGTTAGTTTTGGAAATCACGTTTCCCGTTTCGGTCGGTCTCTCTATTTATGTTAATATTCTGTGTATTCCAGGCAATCATTCTGTGTATTCTAGGCAACCGTTCTGTGTATTATATGCAACCGTTATGTGTATTCATGTTAGTAACACATGTTGTGATTTCATGTTAGTAACACATGTTGTGATGTGTTTGTGCATTCGAATGTTTAGGAGGATGAGTTCTGTGTATTTTGTGTAAATATTATGTGTATTCATGTTATTAGCACAAGTTGTGATGTGTTTGTGCATTCGAATGTTAGGAGGATGAGTTCTGTGTATTATGGGCATCAATATTCTGTGTATTATGGGCAAACATTCTGTGTATTCTAGGCAAACCTTCTTGTATTCTATATAATGATTATGTGTATTATAGATAATGAATTCCCTGGAGTCATTCGCGTCCACTAACATCTGTGTATTTTGTGTCAATATTCTATGTATTCTGGGCAAACATTCTGTGTATTCCAGACAAACGTTCTGTGTATTATAGATAATGATTATGTGTATTATAGATAATGAATTCCCTAAGTCATTCGCGTCCGCGTCTACTAACACCGAAACGACGTCGTTTTACGTACGTGGTGCACATTGCTATGTGCACCGTGGTGCAGGGTATAACGATTGCTGACCATGTCTCTCTCGAGAAGTGGCAAGACAAAAAACAATATGAATTTTTCCTGAAAAACGGCAATTACGCGTCCTTGCCAAATGCTGCGCTTGACAATTTCAGTACCATTGGGCAATAATATTTCAAAGTCTTTGGATTCGTTAGTCAATTTCAATATCTTTTTTGTAATATAGGTGGTTAAATGTTTGTTTTTTTTATGTTAAATACCGCTTCAAAAGAAAGGGTTATAGAAATGGCATATGGATAGCGATGTTGCACGCAGGTCCCTCATATTAGGACCACTGTTATAGACCTAACAATTCACAAATGCAAACACTTTTTAAAATAATAAATACAAACACTATTTTTAAAACGGGTTGAATGGCTTGTTAGGACCACTAGACCTAGCAAATCATAAACGGGATGATGCAAAGATATTATATAGGCATTATGTAGACCACACATTTCTTGTTGTAAATTGATCAAAATCCTTTGTAAGCTTTTTTTTTTTTTTTTTTTTTTTGCAAACTAAGCTAATATATGTCACATTTTGAAAATTGAGGAACAACATTTATACTACTAATAATCCAGGATTGATATTAATAATTATCAAATTTGTGACCGACATAAATTACAATTTTCCCTTCTATCAAATACATTCTCCACTATCACCAAGCTAAAAAGAGAATTTAATAAAGCTTTTTTCATAGAAGATAATTCTCAGAGAGAGCTCATACAAGGAAGAATTTAAAAAAAAAAAATAATTCCACAGAGGTCTCTTCTCTTTGGTAACAATTTCAAATTTAGTCTCCGACTATCGTTTTTGTCATTTAACATCCCAAATTATTATTTTTGAAAACTTTTAGTCATTCTCATGACTTTTCCTTATTTTAGTGAGGGCATTTTTGTCCCTTCATATCTTTCTTTTGTTATTTTTCCGGTTCAACCGATTTAATTGGTTTAGGGCTTTACTAAAAACGGGTTGATAAATATTGTTACTAAAAATATAATTTTTTTTTTAGTAAATCTTACCAACCACTGGTGGACAGTAATATTGACCACTGGTCGGTAATTCAAATTTTAATTTTTTCTATTTGTAAATGTTATTGACCACCAGTGGTCGATAATACTGACCAATTACTAACCACCTGTGGTAGGAAATACACTATCCTTATTCGACGAGGTGCCGTCTATGTTTCTGACATTCTAAAAAAAGAAGTTAGTATTTCCGACCACCTTGACTAGTGGTCGGTAATGCCGAGGGCTTTTTTCTAAATCCATAAAGTAGTTGGTAAGTTGGAAAAATGAATATTTCCATCAGTGTAAAAACACTTACAGTTGTATGTTTGGTTCACAGAATGAATTTCAAGAGAATAGAAATGTTATTTCATAGGAAATGGATCAGAATATACAAGGAATAGAACATTAATTATATTCTATTTTTTGGTTCGTGGAATGAATATAATTTAATTAGAAATGCTATTCCTATGTTTGATTGGTCTAAAAAATAGAAATAGAATATATTTTTAAAAGACAAAAATACTCATATACAAATTATATAATAATAATAATAATAAATATTATTATTATTATTATTATTATTATTATTATAATATAAGATTTTTAAAACAGTATTGTAAAAGAAAATCATGGTGTGTAAGTACTTATCAAACAAAATATTCATATTCTAATTACATAGAATTTACACCCACCTCATATGGACTATTTGTTAAAACATAAGTTGGGTCATTTTTATAAATGTTAAAAACTTTTGTAATAGAGTTAATTGTTTTTTTTTCGTCTTAGATTTATAAGTATTAGTCCACTTTTAGTCTCTCTTTTTTTAAACATTCTTTTTTGGTCTTAGTAGTATTGTACCATGACAATTTTTTGTCATTTGTTAATAAAATCGTTCTAATGACGTTAAATACAAGAACATTTTGGTCTGTTCAATTATCGTCTGTTCTAATGGCATGACAATTATCGTCTGCTCGCCTATATATACATATGCAGCGAGCATGCATTGAATAGTTATGTGCTTCTGATCAATATTACGAAGGAATAAAAATAAAAATAAAACGCGTTTACCAAGCCCAAAACATGCAGCCAAACAGAAGTAGTTTACTTCCACCCAGACCTCGCCGGCATTTGATGGAGAAAAATCGGCGGCAGCAAATGAGAGGCCTTTATGGTCGCCTGGCCTCTCTCGTTCCCCATGAAAAATCTCTAGTATGCTTTCTACATCTTAAAAAAACATTTTCTTCTTGTAATTATTTTTACAATTCGGATTGTGTATGTTGTAATGTCTAATTGTGTCTCTTGTAATACCTTATCAGACAGTTTTCCCGCTTTAAAACTGAGGTTAATTAATTAATTAATGATTTGTTGTGGGCGTACAGGAAAAATCTACGGCCTGTGACGTGTTGGATCATGCCACTAACTACATCAAACAACTAAAGAACAACATTAATGAGCTGAAAGCAAGAAAGGATAGCCTACAACTACCAGTCGTAATAGCCGTGAATGAAAGTGAGAGAGGTGAAAGTTTGGAGATAAATATAGAGTGTGGATTGGAGAAGAAGAAGGTGATGAAGATGGATAAAGTGTTTCGGATTCTTCAAGAGGAAGGCGCAGAAGTTGTGAGTGCAACCAACTCCACCGTGGGTCTCAACATCTACCATACAATTCTTTGCAAGGTTTAGTATACTATACTTGTTTGGTTAATTGCATGATTCATATATCTACAGTTGTTTGGTTGCCAACGTTAATTGTTTTTCTTCATCTTTGTTGGATAGGCATTTTCACCCAGAATTGGAATGGACACCATTCGAGTGCAAGAACGATTGAAAAACTTTATTTCTGACCTCATATGATTAATTTCTACAATCTATCTACATACATACAAATACAAATACAAATACATACAAATCTAATAAGAAGCAATAAAGTTAGGCTCCTAGCTGGAAATAAAAATGTTTGTTTAATTGTTTGATTAAATGAATGATTCATATTATTTTGATTTTAGTAATTTTTTTTTTTTTTTACTTTCTAACTTTATCCTCTATTATATCGTTTATTTTTCCTAAATATCCTTGCAACTCAATCAGTGTAAAGTTTAGTAACAAAATATTCTATTTACTATTTGTTATTCTTAATTTACTCATTGATTTTCATAAAGATGGTCTTAGGTTCATTCTTACCTCATCACAATCAAAATTGGAATAATTGTTAAACATATATACTATGAATATGTTAGAGTGTATTAAAAGATACAATATAAAATTTAACATGAACTTTGGTCAATTAATTAGTCAAATTATAATCATTGACATTTGTCCATTCGCACAATGCACGTGTAGAATTGTAGAATAATGAGCAACACAAGCAAGGCACCATATTGCAGATTTTTTGTAACCATTATATATATATATATATATATATATATATATATATATATATATATATATATATATATATATGATGGTCAATGAAACAAAGACCGTGTCTGCTGAGGTTGTTACATATTGACAATCTGACACCACTGAAGCTCTCTTGTCCATATTGCTGAAGGAAGAAGAAACAAAATGGGACAAAGGGCGGTAGGCTAAGCTTATCTTTGTGGGTGTATGTTCTCATTTAATTTGTGGAAAAGGGGAAGCCATTTTCTCGGCGCCAACAAAACAATTTAGTGTAATACTACATCAACCATTATGGTCAACACACAGTATATTCAAAGAAAGTACATTATTTAGTATCAATACTCTTCTGCCCCACTACCTCTCGAGCCCATGATCTTTTATATTTAGAAGAATCATTTCGTGTCATTAAACCACAAAATCATTAATCATCCAGACTTTACATAAACTGTATGCTTTACAAAACTCTAATTTCTCAAAAACCTAATTAATTAAAATTTGAGTTAATTTCATTTTTGGTCCTAGATTAATTTATAGGTGACAATCTACTTTTAGTCTTTTTCTCTTAGAGCATCCACTTTTGGTCCTAATATTATTGTGGCATGATAATTTTTTGTCCTTTATTAACAAATCAGTTTAAATATCATTAAATACAAGGGCGTTTCTTCAATTATGAATGTTTTCAAAAAAAAAAAAAAACATAAAAATATAGCGGTTCAACATATTTTGTATGTATGTATGTATATCTTTATGTATGTATGTATGTAATCATATGAGAACAAGTCCGTAAGAGAAAATTAAAAACTAATTACAATCTTACAGCTGGAAAAATTAAAAGAACCAAATCAGATTTTTTCACCAATTTTGTTATGCAAATGTGAAAACTAAAATATGCTATTTATTATTAACGTTTTTCACATTAGTGTTAACATTTTGCATATTTAGTATTAAAAGTTTACACTTGCAAAAATGCGAAAGGACATTGCATTTTAGGTTTCGATTTTAGAGTTTTATTACTGATTTTTTTTTTTTTAAATTTGGTCTAGTGATTCACTTTTTACTGCTTAAAATCTAACTTTTACAGTTTAGATTTAAAATTTAGTCATTTGTTAATTTTATAGAATTTATCATGTTTGCATATTTAGTTGTTAAAGATTGCATATTAAGTGTTACAGTTTGCACAGTGGAATTGATGATAATTACGAATCTGCCACCGTATTTTTTTTTAAATCTGATAAGATTCGTCGAATTTTTACATATGTAAAACTGAGATTGATTCTTATTTCTTTCTTATGGAAGTGTTGTCATAGGATCCATAGCCTATATGTGTGTGTATTATTGAGGACGACATTATAGTAAATTGATCTATATAACATAGAATATAACTCTTAACCATACAAGATAATATTATATTCCACAATCCAAACCGTAATCTTACATTCCTAAAATTTCATATTACCTTCCTAAAGGTAATCCTGTTATCTTGGATAATCTATGATTCTCTTAACCAAATGCCTCTAGGAGATTAACTCACAAAAAACATATTCAATCCCTCTAAACTTTTTCTTCGGGACCATCACTATTCAACGCCCTCCTATTTGTCACATGCATGAAATGACATAACAATAAATATCTCACGGTGGGCCATTAAAATTATTGTCATATCTCCAATCAATTCGAACATTTGTGCCCTGACATTTGTTAGCATGACCAAAAAAAAAACATATGAAGGATAATGCTTAATAGATAAGTTTTTAGCACAAATTTTTAAGTGTCAATTAGGAGGAAAGGAGAGAAACAAGAAGAAAAAAAACTAAATGTCAAAAAATAAAAACAGAAAAGAAAAAAAAAGTTTGCTAAACGCGCCCGACTGGGCACAGATGTGCACGTACTCCATGCGGATATTGAGGTTCTTTGTTTTTTTTTTTTTTTTTTTTTTTTTTTTTTTTTTTTTTTCATTTTCATTTTTGATCTTACTGTTATTGGGGCATTGTCAATTAGTTCATTTCATTAATTTTTGCCACATTGCGGTCAGTCTTATTTAGTCCTTGCCACTTTTAGTCCACCGTTAAAATTTCCGTCAAATGACCCTCCAAAACATGGGTATTTTGGTCTTTTCATGCTTTGGTAATCTCTTTTGTGATGTGCTTTGTCCTAAGAGCGTCGCCGATGACGACCATGAGCTCCCGAGCCAAGGAAACTCCGACCATGCCTTGTTCGTCTTCTCTTTGGTAGACAAAGTTGTAGCTGTTGGCGTTGGTCGGAAGACAAAGCACAACACAAAGGAGATGACCAAAGCATTAAAAGACCAAAATACCCATGTTTTGGACGGCCATTTGACGAAAATTTTAACGATAGACTAAAAGTGGCAAGTATTAAATAAGACTGGCCGCAATGTGGCAAAAATTAATGAAGTGGACTAAAATTGACAATATCTCGATCAATAATAGTAGGACCAAAAATGAAAATGACTCATTTTTTTTTTGTGGGCCACTAAAGGAGACAAAAAACTCATGTTCCTGCAAGAGTCTTATCTACTCTCTCTCTTCCTTCTCTCACTTCCACATAAGTCATTTTGCCTCAAAAACTTCACCAAAATCTACTAATAGGGGTAGCTTAATAAGGACATAACATGCATATATGGTTGTCACTGTCAGGTAGAATGATTCTAAAAAGCAATCTTAATAGTTAAGTCTTGAAGTCTTGAAGTTGTTTGGCCAAAGCGGCAACCTCATCGGATACAACGGCAATAATATTTCGAAGTCTTTGTTTTTGTTATACAATTTCAATACTTTTATGGTAATATAGGTGGTTAAAAGGTTTTTTTTGTTTTTTGTTTTTGATCAACGCTTAAAAACAAAGGGTGATAGAAATGGCAGATGGACTAGGATGTCTAACAATGTTGCACGCATGTCCCTCATATTATTAGGACCACTAGACCTAACAATTCATAAATACAAACACTTTAGAAAAAAATAATAATAATACAAACACTATTTTTGAAACGGGTTGATTGGATTGTTATGAACTTAGGACCACTATGTTAGGATTCTTGTAGTTGTGTTCGGTTAGGACTTGTCTTGTTGTACTATTATATTATTGTTGTATAGTTCTATGTGAATACTATTCAAACTTTTAATTCTCTTCCGGAATCATAGTTTTCAGGTTTGGTCATGGCAACAATCGGCTCTAATAATGACGGCTCTATTGGGGAATCTTATAAACGGACTGTCTCCGAGGTTGTCATGTTCGCTCCGTTACAATCCAATAATTCCCTATCCTCTGCACATCATTTTGTATCAATTAAGCTGACCTTTCACAATTACCTTTTCTGGCGCACACAATTGATACCCCTCTTACGAGGCCAAGGACTGTTAGGGCATGTTGATGGCTCGTTGCAATGTCTGAGCCTTGCGCCGCCGGAGGAGGTTCCCGCGGATGGTGTCTCGCCTACTTCGGCTGCTTTGTCACACGCTCGTGATGCCTAGTGTTAGTGTACAAAGTTATACACTTTGAACTACCTGTTTATTGGCTTAATTATCAGTCAAAAACATATGTTTTGTTATTAGGTAGTTTGGTCCGTCATCTTGGTAAAAGGCAGTTTTTCTCACATACTCTAGAGCAGTTTTTCTCACATACTCTGGAGCAGCGCCAGTGAGTAGTCCAGTGGACGGGATTTATTCTAATCAGAATTCAGTCATCATGATCCTCATTTTACTTAGATCTAATCTTATGGCTGATCCTTATTTGGAGTGGTTTTCAGCTGCAAACTTTAAGGGAAGGTTGGTTAATGGCTTGGCTATAAATATAGCTCTATCACTTGGGATTCATTACACCAATTATCATTCTAAATCCCACTTACATTATTCTTCCAAATCAGATGCTATAAGAGGATTTTCATACTGGTTTTTCTACAGTTCTTCGTGTGTTCTTGTTCTGGTTGCTTGAAGAGTCAGCCGTGTTGGTGAATCGTGATGTTCTGCACAGTGTCAGCTCCAAGATGAGGAAGGCTTAGCTAGGAGTTTTCTTTTGTAACTATTAGTGTAGGATGGTTGTTGTTAGACTCCTTGTAACCCTTGTGATCATCTAGTGGATTGGGCTGACGTGAAGTGCCCCGCAGATGTAGGAGTGGAGCTCCGAACTGCGTGATCAATTCTGGTGTCTGGTTCCTTTTTATCGCTTTTTTTTTCTTGTTGTTTATTTATCTGTTTTTATAGTTTAATTCTTTCAGATAAATATTTTCTTTTAAACAAAGTTGGAACCTTTAGCTAATTTGTACATTCAAGACCCACAATACAATTTCACCTAGCTTTGTCAAGACCAGGCAATTCTCTCCCGTAGGGAAGTCAACAACCTACAGTGTTAAGGAGAAAAAATAACCAAAGAGTGAATCAGGAATGCATGTAGGTATCCTAGTCTCTAAGTCACTCACGTGAACAAATAACCGTCAGTGTTTCCAATCCTCATTCTCTACACCTAACAATTCATAAACAAGATGATGCAAAGATGATATTGTATAGGCATTATAGACCACACATTTCTTGTTATAAATTGATCAAATTCCTTTGTATGCTAAATTATTAGTTATCAACACTAGTCCGAAGAAATAGTTTCGGAAGGAAAGAACCTGGACGAAATGATTTCAAAAGAAGAGGAATCGAAAGAAATGGTTTTTGGAAAGAAGCGATTAGAAGGAATGATTTCGGTAAAAGAGAATCGGAAGAAAACCTTTTGAAATCAAGTCAGGATAGATGTCTTAAATGTTCTATCAAATACATTATCCACTATCAGCAAGCCACAAAGAACCTTTAATAAAGCTTTTTCATGAAAGATAATTATAGCTCATACGAGGAAGAATATATATATATATATATATATATATATATATATATAAAAGCTATTAGACACACATGGTTGGAATTTTGTTACATAAAATGACATAGAAAGTGACTATTTTGTGGTACAAATATATATAGTGTCTACTTCCGATTTGGGTCGAGTCAAATTGGATTCGCACTCTTTGTAGTGAAGTGAAGAAATTGATTTATTATACGCTCAAAATGGATAATAAGTAAATGAAAAATTGATTCTCAAAGTAGATCCATTTGAGTTAGAAACGAAGGGGAAAAGGCTTTATAAAAAAAGCACTTGTCCTACATTGGTTTGAGAAGTGAGTTTGGACCACTATATATACAAGAGCCTTTTAGAAGAAGGTTAAATTGTATAGCATAGATGCTCTTTCTTGCGCGTATGGAGTGTACAAATCACTCATGTACAAGTAATTAAAGGGCATTGCAAACTCTAGTCTTCTAAGATGAAAGAAAAATCTATTTGATTCTTTAATAGTTCAGCAATCAAGAAAACTTGGTGATTGACACTTCGCTAGCTCTTATCAGGCTGTGAAAGATAAGAGGTTGTAGGCTTTTGATTCACTTGTATTGTTTTAACGCAAAATACATAGTGAAAATCCCCCTTGAAGTTTAAGAAGAAGAGTGGAGTACAAATTCTTCCGAACTACTATAAATCTTTCTTGCACTTTACATTTCATATTTCAAAATTCAAGCTCAATGGGATTCGAACATGTGACCCTAACTAAATAACTCTGATACCACTTGTTGGATCAAGCGCTTACTCATACGTCAAAACCTATAGCTAGTAGCGAAGGCACAACATTATTTCCTTACACTTGCGTAGCAATCAGTCCCACAATCTAATGGTAGGAAGCTGAACTTAGCTCTCTGAGCTGCTGCCTAACAATTATATTTTTAAAATTCATAGAATAATTTTAATTGTAATTGAAAATAAATTTTTGAAGAAATTGACAATGCATTAAAATTTTGGTGTATAATTGTATCTATATATGCACGAAAAATGTCACTTTTAAATTAAATTGTGAGTTGTATTTTTTTTTTATTCGTTGAACTTTTATGTATTGTATTTTGACCCAAAAAAAAAAAAGTTACATTTTTATTTACACTTGTACTTAGTATAAAAAGCGGGTCCAACTTTAGGAAGGTGTATTCAATCAAGACTTTCAAAGACTTTAATTTTAAAGTGATGGATTTTAATTGACTTTTGTAGAGTTCTTGTAGACTTTTCTGGAATCTTTTAAACTTTCATCAATTTTGTAAGAGAATAAATATCCGTAGGACAAACATTTATAGACTTTTAAAAACTTTTTCAAATTAAAAAGTCTACAAAAGTCATTAAAACTCTAAATTGAATACACCCTTACAAGCATTTCATAACTTCTATTAATATATTATTTATAATTTTCTTACAAAAATAAATATTGATTGTCACAAAATTAGATCAGAGTATATTATACATAAAGAAAATATAATTAATGTTCACTAAATATAACCAATAAAAATATGAGTTAATTCCATTTTTGGTCCTTGATTTATAGTTGACAATCCACTTTTAGTCCCTTTTTATTAAAACATCCTCATTTGGTCCTAGTATTATTGCGACATGACCATTTTTAGTCCTTCATCAACAAAATCGCCGAAATATCATTAAATGCAAAGGCATTTCAATCTTTTTTATACAAAGCATGTTGAACCGTTATATTTTTTATGTTTATTTTATTGAAAACATCCATAATTGCAGACCGAAATGTCCTTGAATTTTACGATATTTAAACTGTTTTGTTGATAAAAGACCAAAAATGGTCATGTCACAATAATACTAGGGCCAAAAGTGGATGTTCTAATAAAAAATGACTAAAAGTGGAATGTCACCTATAAATCTATGACCAAAAATGGAATTAACTCACAAAAATATTAACTAATGAAAGAACTATGTTGAGTAATATAATTATCAAAATGTCTAGAATGAAAAACTACGAATTAAAATATTCACCTTATTAGTATCGAGAATCAACAGAAGTAGCTCTTCTCCCTTTCTGCAATGCTTGAATAACTTTTGGTCTACAACTCTTTATTGCAGGATTGAAATCCACCTCCACTCCATCCAGAAATAATGTTATTTTATAGGGAATGAAATAAGTAAGGAATAGAACAATATATTAATTGTATTCTATTGTTTGGTTCGTAGAAGGAATAGAATTTAGAAATGCTATTCAGTATTTAGTTGGTCTAAGAAATATAAATAGAATATATGTTTAAAAGAAATAAATACCTCAATAATAATAATAATAATAATAATAATAATAATAATAATAATAATAATAATAATAATAATAATAATAATAATAATAACGACGACGACGACGACAGTATTGTACAAGAAAATCAGATGTGTAAGTATTTATCAAACAAAATATTCATATTCTAATAACATAGAGTTTACATTCACCACGTATGGTTAAAATCTAGTTCTATATATATAATCAAATGAGTCCACCCTATTCCATGAATTTGTGTGGACAGATCTGAGCCATTGAATGCTTGAGATCAATGACTTAGATAATTTTGAAGTACTAAAAGTCATGAGAAGGACTAAACGTGTCCAAAAATTAATAGTCTAGATGTTAAAGAGCAAAAATGATAGTCTGCCAATCTGGGACTAAATTTAAAATTGCCACCAAAGACAAGGGTCCTCTGGTTGAATTAACTCTTTCGATCTACTAAATAAATTATTTGAATTTGTACATAAATTCTTACTTGGGGCATGGTTCTCATTGTAGTTGGACACACACAGTGTTACAAAAATCACGCCTAGGCGCCAATTAATCTCCGCATAGGTGCTAGGCGTTGGTCGGGCGCCTAGCATATCATCTTAAATGGTGGTCTAGGCGGCTGGCCGGCTAGGCAACCGCGTAGGCCGCTTAGGCGCTAACCGTCTAGGCCTCCTAAGCGCCGACTAGACCTCCTAGGCACACCGCCTACCGCTTAGTCGACCGACTATCTATTGTTCTTATTTTTAATGGGTTATTTCACTCAAAACAACATTGTTTTGAGCGAAATAACCCTTAATTGTAAAAACTCTAGATATTTTTTAGGTTAATATTTAATATTTTAGTAGTAACTATTAAAATATTATATAATTTATAATTATTAGTTTTTAAAAAAATTAAGAATACTTAAATAAATTTTAAAAAATATATAAAAAAAAAATACCAGGCTTGGGATTTTTTCAACGATGTACACACTACCGAACAACAGGATAAGCTTGTTTCAAAAAAAAACAGGATAAGCTTGTTTCTGCCTTCCTGGAAATGTACGTCTTACAAAGACTCATATAGGTGATGTGTGAATCCAGGTTAGGGAATAAATGAATGCTGCGCTATCCCTATTATATTCCGAGGTCTCTATCGTCTGCTCACCTATATATACATATACAGCGTAGCGAGCATGTATTGAATCTTACGAAGAAAAATAAAAACACGTGCTACCAAGCGCTAAACATGCAGCCCAGCCGCAGTAGTTCATTGCCACCCAAACCTCGCCGGGATTTGACGGAGAAACATCGGCGGCAGCAAATGAGAGGCCTTTATCGTCGCCTCGCCTCTCTCGTTCCCCATGAAAAATCTCTGGTATATACTTATTTCGTCCATTTGTGAATAAGTGATTGTACATCCTAAAAAAACAATTAATTAATGATTTTTTGTGGACGTACAGGAAAAATCTCCGGCCTTTGACGTGCTGGATCATGCCACTAACTACATCAAACAACTAGAGAGCAACATTAATGAGATGAAAGCAAGAAAGGATAGCCTACAACTACCAGTCGCCATAGCCGTGAATGAAAGTGAGGGAGGTGAAAGTTTGGAGATAAATATAGTGTGTGGATTGGAGAAGAAGAAGGTGATGAAGATGGATAAAGTGTTTCGGATTATTCAAGAGGAAGGCGCAGAAGTTGTGAGTGCAACCAACTCCACTGTGGATCTCAAGATCTACCATACAATTATTTGCAAGGTTTAGTATACTATACTTGTTTGGTTAATTGCATGATTCATATATGTATAGTTGTTTGGTTGCCAACGTTAATTATTTTTCTTCATCTTTGCTGGATAGGCATTTTCACCCAGAATTGGAATGGACACCATTCGAGTGCAAGAACGGTTGAAGAACTTTATTTCTGACCTCATATGATTTCTACAATCTGTCGAAATACATACAAATACAAATGTAATAGGCCCCCGATGTAAACGATGTTTGTGTAATTGTTTAATTAAATGAATGATTGAGATTATTTTTATTTTAGTAATTTTCTTTTAACTTTTCACTTTATCCTCTATTATATCATTTAATTTTCTTAAATACCCTTGCAACTTGATCGGTATAAACTTTAGTAACGAAATATTCCATTAACTATTTATTATTCTTAATTTACTCATTGATTTTTCATAAGGAAAGTCCTAGGTTCTTACTATGAATATGTTAGAGTGTATTAAAAATACAATATAAAATTTAACATGAGCTTTAGTCAATTAATTAACCAAATTATAAACTGGGCATTAGTACATTTCGTGCAATACAAAGGTAAAACTAGTTGTAGAATAATGAGCAACATAAGCACCATATTGCAGATTTTTTGTAATCATTATACATACATACATACATACATAAAAAAAAAATTGACATCATATGCCATGTTGACCGTGGAGTATAGGAACTGCGTCCTGCCAATTCAATTGTTTGTATAGTGTCTGCTGAGGTTGTTTCATACTGACAATCTGACACCGCCGATTCGCCGAAGCTCTCTTATCCATATTGCTGAAGGAAGAAGAAACAAAATGGTACAAAGGGAGGTGGTCTAATTAAGCTTATCTTTATGGGTGTTTGTTCTAATTTAATGTGTTTAGGTATATTAAAAATATATATATTATATTCAGATACAATATATTATTTTGTATCAATACCCTACGGCTCCCACAGATATTCAAATCTATGACCTTCCATTTAAAAAAGTCATTTTATGCTACTAGACTACAAGATCATTGATCATCCATTGTTTACATAAATTGCATGCTTTACTCTAATTTTTCAAAAAAAAAAAAAAAAAAACTAATTGATTGGAATTTTAACATAAACATATTGTTAAGATTAACTCACAAAATCTCTTACACGAATTAATTATTTAAAAAAAAAAACAAAAACAAAAAAAAACTTATTCAATCCCTCTCAACTTTTTATTCTGGACCATCAGTTTTCAACTCCCTCTTATTTGCCACATGCATGAAATTGACATTACATTAAAATATCACGGTGGGCCATTAAAAATTAAAATTAATGTCATATCTCCAATCAATTCAAACATAACGTGTATGGTTGTCACTGTCAGGTAGAATAACTGGTTCAGGAAATGTTATACGTAGTATTATTTTAGAGAATGTTATATTTCTATATTTGATTTAAAATTGAAGTATGTAATATAAATCATTTTGGTTGAAGAGATTTTTTTAATGTCATGATGATTTTTTTTTTTAACTAAGAACTTAGACTAAACATAAAAAATTATATGGCATAACTTGAACTAAACATGGAAATCTTATATTCTAAGCAAATATAACTTTGGTTATCTTATATAACTTAAACAAAACCATCCCTAAAGGCTAAAACCAATCTTAATAGTTAAGGTTTAAAAAAAAAATTTGTGAGTCCTAGCATTCATCTTACCATTCATTATTTAACTCAATCTTAAAAATTATTCTTTCCAACACTTTAATTGTTTTGAAAATTTTTTGTGAACCTATAATTTTAAAAAAATTATTTTTGTAATTATTATTTTTATTTATTATCATTATAAAAATTATAATTGTAATTATAATTATTATTTATATTTAAATTAAACATGAAAAGTTAAAAGTAAATTTGAACAAGTAATATAATATAAAAAAATTAGGGAATATGGCATTTCAAAACTTATAATCATTTTATAATGTTGTATATGTTGAATAAAATATCTCCTAGTATATTATTTTATCGTGACAATAAAAGTTAAAAAAAATAAGGTGAAAGAGTAATCAGTTTTGTTTGGTTTTATGGGCGCCGAACTTCAAAATTTTATGCCATTGACTCAGTCACGTTGCTGACAATTTGGGTCACTCCATATATTGAGTAAAATGTTAGAAGTCAAAGACCTTGTGGTCAAGTGGTACCCTGTGTCCCGGTTAATACTCTCACATCATGTGGGAGTGGGTTCGAACCTCAGTGGCTGTGCTTCAGTACTTTGAGAAAGTAACTATGAATAGATACCACATTGTAACAGAGTCAGTAGCACTAAGAAAAGAAAGAATCAAATATCAAAATAAACTTTATAAAGGCTTAAACTCCTGACGTGGGCACAAATGTCATCTGTGTTTGGTTCTATGGGCGCCGGAAAAAGGTTTTAAATTATAGTCAAGAGTAATGTGGACTTTGAATTTTTGACTTCAAATTGTATACCATTGTCTCAGTCACGTTGCTGACAATCTGGGCCACTCCATATATGGAGTAAAATATCTCAAGGAGTCAAGGAAGTTTTCAAATATATGGAACACAATTTCGTTTTTGATAATTACAAATTCGTTTACTACAAATTCTTTCTCAGTCTAGCTTATTACATAAGGCTTTTTTAATGTGATTTATATATTTTATGTAACTAGTATTTGCGCCCATATGATGTATGATCATTAAGATTGGCAACGTAATACTACAATATTACAATATAATAATAGTAACAATAAAAATATGAAGAAAATTATTGAAAATTAAAACGAATGAACTACATAATAAATAACAAATTACTTAAGAAATTACAAATTGTTAAAAAAAATTACATACGACATTTTTAGTCGTAAAAAAAAAAAAGTCAAAATAAAAATTACTAGCTTATCATGAATTAAAGAGGTAGTATTCTGTCAAGATCGTCTAGTGACACCAAGTTGAACAGATACTGCATTGTAACATAGTCAGTAATATTAAAAAAAAATGTAGTATACTTATTAATCAAGTATAAAAAGAATATATATCGTTCAAGCAATCAAGTACTACTAAATAAGATGTCTTACCATTTAAGCAACTTTAGTGAGAGCATCTCTCCACTTTTATACTTTATCACCTTTCCCAAAATATTCTTCGTGCTTTGCAAAACTCAAGCCATAGTTCCCACTTTGCTTACGCACTTCAGAAGGATCAACATCATAAAAAATGGAAAAAACAATTTGTTTTCCCTTCTCCTTATACTCCACAATTTGGACAAGTTCATCAAGACACCACCTAGAGGATGCATAGTTTTTTTAGAAGACTACCGTAGAGATTCTTGAATTCTGAATTGCTCTGATGAGCTCAGGAGCAAGATATTCACCCTTTTTGAGTTCTTCGTCATCTCTAATTGTGCGGATTCCGATTTGATACAGCGCAGAATAAAGATGATCAGTGAAAGTTTTGCGTGTATCCTCACCTCTGAAGCTCAAGAACACATCGTATTCCCAAGCAAAAGTTTCATGAGCGATTGGGGGTGCTGCCATCGATGGACAGAAAACTGAGTAAAAGAAGGAAAGCAATAAAAATTAGAGTGAAGATGAATAGGTGTGAAATGGAAGACTTGAATTTATAGAGATAGAGATAAGTAAATTATTTTTTTTTTTTATCAAACTGGACCTCAGGAGAGGTTCCTCGAGTTAGGTAAAGTAGTTGAGAACGAAAGGAAATGAAAATATGGCAGAGATTGAGTGGATGACTGAGCTTGTTGAAATCAATCCAAAGAGAAATTACAAAATTAAAGGAAAGAGGAAAGAAAATGCTTATCATTTTCCTTCAAAAAAAAAAAATGCTTATCATTCACTTGGAAATTTCCTGGATTGAGAAAAGTGGCAAATTTTACTGTGGGCTGCGGTCCAGAATGCACGGTAGTACATGCATCAAAACGATGTCATTTTTATTAATGAAAAAAAATAGCAGAAACGGCATCTGTTCCGCACCGTTCTGCAAATAGTAACTATGTGTATAACATATTCAGTTTCATTGTATATACGCTGCAGTTTTCTTTCAACACAACTACAGTTTTTTTTCGATATAACTACAGTTTCATTCGACATTATACACTCAAATATGAAACTGTTATTCAGTTTTATTTTATATACACTGTAGTTTCCTTTCAACACAACTACAGTTTCATTTCAATATAATTACAACTTCATTTGATAATATAAAAATAAACAATAGGGTTTTAAGATTGTTTTACCCGAAACATATAGTACTTTTTAATAAAAATATAATATTTTTTTAAAAGATTTCATAAAAATGTATTTTGTATCTTGCATGAAGTAGTATGGTACAAAATTTTTACACTTTAACCGTGGGTCAACTAATTCATGTGCGGTCAATAAATATAAATAATTTTATTATCACATCAATGAATATAGATGAATGAAAAAAATGTTAATTACACATATAAATGATTGAAATATCTGAGAAGCATCTTACATGTTGTCCTCTTGTCCACTCCATTGAGCTCTAGATTTGCAGGCAGGGCTGGTATAAGCAACATTTAGTAGGGTTGTTTGTTATTCACAAAAGCCTTGGCCCAAACATGTTGCCAATTCAACTTCATAAGGACTATATCCCAAAGCCCAAATTTACACTAAATTAAGAAGTAATATAAATGTATAGTCCAATAACTTAATAATTTACTATTGATGGTGTGTGCTAAGTAATTCTTGTTTATTTGTAATAGTATGTACTCCCTCCGTCCCATTTTGGTTGTCTGGTTCGTTTAACGAGGCTTGACTAAAGTTATTTTTAATCCAATTTTTCATAATATTAAGTTTAGTATTAATATATAAAATTTATATATTTAGAAACTACATCAAAAGTACTATTAAACACAAAAAATTAAATTTAAAAATAATAAAAAAATTACTAAAGAAAATAAGCAATGAAGAAAGAGTTGGTTTGACCAATGAATAGTAAATAGGACAGGTAAAATGGGACGGAGGGAGTAATATATAATTTCACAAATATCATGTACTCTTTTCTTCAATTAGGTTTTTCCCACGTAGTTTACGTAGTGAAGTTTTTAACGAGGCATGATTGTATTCAAATATACTATCCATATATATACCTTGTACCCTTTTCTCGACTAGTTTTTACGACAGAGTTTTTCTTGCGAGTTTTTATCGAGGCATGATTATGGCATGATAATGTACAAAAGGGAGTGTTATGAACCTTATTAAGTATGGACATTATTTCTATTGATTACGTAACCGTCTGAGATTTATGACTACACTTATTGCTTCCGTTATAATTGTATATTATATATATGTTTGTACTTTCTTTGTACATGAATGGATGATGGAATAAAGTTGTTATCATTTCCATATTCTCTCTACATTGTAACTATGTTCTTCTCTACATTGTAACTATGTTCTTCTTCCTTTCTTTTATATGTTCATTACAAATACAATCCGTTTCTCCGGGATAGCTACGAGCTAAAGGCAATAATCACAATAGTTTTATATTTAATATTTGTATTTTTTTTAATATAATCATAATATCATTAATTTAATTCTGTAACGAGTTGTGCCAGCGTTGAGTAATTTTATAAGTTATATGAATGTTTCCTGAAATTAAAGGGCAATTACGCGTCTTTGCCAAATGCTGCGCTTGACAATTTCAGTACCGTACCACTGGGCAATAATATTTCAAAGTCTTTGTTTTTGTTATTCAATTTCAATACTTTTGTTGTAATATAGGTGGTTAAAAGGTTTTTTATTTATTTATTTATTTATTTATGTTGATCAACGCTTAAAAACAAAGGGTGATAGAAATGGCAGATCAGATGGACTAGGATGGCTAACAATGTTGCACGCACGCATGTCCCTCATATTAGGACCACTAGACCTAACAATGTATAAATACAAACACTTTATAAAAAATAATAATAATAATTATACAAACAACATTTTTAAAACGGGTTGAATGGATTGTTAGGAACTTAGGGCCACTATGTTAGGATTCTAGTAGTTGTGTTTGGTTAGGACTTGACTTGTTGAAATATTATATTATTTTTGTATAGTTTTACGTGAATACTCTTCAGACATTCAATTCTCATCTGGTATCATAGTTTCCAGGTTTGGTCATGACAACAATAGGCTCTAATGACGGCTCTATAGGATTATATATATATATATATATATATATATATATATATATATATATATATATATATATATATATATATATGATTGCGTTCAAATGAGAACGGTGCGCCCAAGAGAGAAATGAGAACGCTTCGCAGCGTGCCACGTGTCCAGATGTAGTTGCACCTAAGGTTATAACTAGGTGCACCTTTTTTTTTTTTTTTTGAAAAACTAGGTGCACTTAAGTGCATGAATGTTAACAAGGTAAATTACTTGCACTTGTAAGTGAAAATATGTGCGCAAGTACATGTAAAATGTATTAATGTACAAGTTAAATGTACATTGAGCATCAATACTAAGTGCACCTAACGTTATAACAAGTTGCACCTAATGGTATAATTAGTTGCACCTAGGTGCACAAATGTTAACAATGAAAATTACTTGCACTTGTAAGTGAAAATCGGTGCACTTGTAAGTGATTTTACTTGCACTTTTTACTTGCAAATGTGCACCAACTACTCGCACTTATAACACATTTACTTGCACCACTGTTTGAGTTATTTATGAAAATTCCACCGCGTCGTCTTTTAAAAATTACATCTGATTCATTAATCTGCACATGTGGACGGCTGTGGATCATTCTTATTTCTCTCCTGGGCACCCGTTCTCTCCTGGACGGCGTGCCCATATATATATATATATATATATATATATATATATATATATATATATATATATATATATATATATATATATATATATATATATATAAGCTACTAGACACACATGTTATATAAATATTCAACACACGTAAGCTCTAGAGAGTCACGAGATTATTCTATAAAATGTTAACTTCTAGTGACAATCCTCAAGATTGTACTATATCTCTTCTCTACACTCCTTTGAAACAATCAGTTTACTTTAAGTCATGTAGAACTTGAAGATTGTTATCTTTAGGGAGAGGTAGGGAGTACATTTACTTGAATCAATGCGGAAAGTTGCAAATAAATACTTAAATAGACAAACCTCGAAATCCTGAAGATTATGTCCGGAAAGTCAGAATTATGCTCTGAAGGCTATGGTCGTACTTTTTTTCCATTAACTAAGTTTTTCCCATATGATTTTCTTAAGTTAAGGTTTTTAATGAAGCAACCAGTACAATATATGATTTCACAAATATCATGTACTCTTTTCTTCAACTAGGTTCCCACATATAATATCCATATATATATATATACCTTGTACTTTTTTCTTGACTAGTTTTTACGACAGAGTTTTTCTAGCGAGTTTTTAACGAGACATGATTATGGCATGATAATGTACAAAGGGGAGTGTTATGAATCTTATTAAGTATGGACATTATTTCTATTGATTACGTGACGGTCTGAGATTTATGACTACACTTATTGCTTCCGTTATAATTGTATATTATATATATGTTTGTAGTTTCTTTGTACATGAATGGATGATGGAATAAAGTTGTTATCATTTCTATATTCTCTCAGCATTGTAACTATGTTCTTCTTCCTTTCTTTTATATGTTCATTACAAATACAATCCGTTTCTCCGGGATAGCTACGAGTTAAAGGCAACAATCACAATAATTTTATATTTAATATTTTTATTTTTTAATATAATCATAATATCATTAATTTAATTCTGTAACGAGTTGTGCCACTGCCAGCGTTGAGTAATTTTATAAGTTATATGAATGTTTCCTGAAATTAAAGGGCAATTACGCGTCTTTGCCAAATGCTGCGCTTGACAATTTCAGTACCGTACCACTGGGCAATAATATTTCAGTCTTTGTTTTTGTTATTCAATTTCAATACTTTTGTTGTAATATAGGTGGTTAAAAGGTTTTTTTTTTTTTTTAATTTTAAATTTTATGTTGATCAACGCTTAAAAACAAAGGGAGATAGAAATGGCAAATCAGATGGACTAGGATGGCTAACAATGTTGCACTGCACGCACGCATGTCCCCCATATTAGGACCACTAGACCTAACAATTCATAAATACAAACACTTTATAAAAAATAATAATAATAATAATAATACAAACAACATTTCTAAAACGGGTTGAATGGATTGTTAGGAACTTAGGGCCACTATGTTAGGATTCTAGTAGTTGTGTTTGGTTAGGACTTGTCTTGTTGAACTATTATATTATTCTTGTATAGTTTTACGTGAATACTCTTCAGACTTTCAATCCTCATCTGGTATCATAGTTTCCAGGTTTGGTCATGGCTGGCAACAATCGGCTCTAATAACGGCTCTATTGGAGAATCTTCTAAACGGACTGTCTCCGAGGTTGTCATGTCCACTTCGTTACAATCCAATAATTCCCTATCCTCCCCACATCGTTTTGTATCAATTAAGCTGACCTCTCGCAATTACCTTTTCTGGCGCACACAATTAATACCCCTCTTACTAGGCCAAGGACTGTTAGGGTACGTTGATGGCTCGTTGCAATGTCTGAGCCTTGCGCCGCTCCTCCCGCTGATTGTGTCTCGGTTGCTTCGTCACACGCTCGTGATGACTGGCTTCGTCAAGACCAGGCGTTTCTCTCCCGTAGGCGATTCAACAACCTACGGGGTTAGGGAGAACAAATAACCAAAGAGTCAATCAGGAATGCGCTTAGGTATCCTAGTCTCTAAGTCACTCACGTGAGCAAATTAACAAGGATTAGAACAAGGAATTGCTCCACTGCACCCTCATGGTTTATCAACTACAAGTCCATCAAGCACACATTACCCATTTTCATAGGAAAAATCGGGTTTATGCAAGGGGTGGCTCGAATTTATCACCCAACTCTCGTTGAGCAAGGAATCCTCCAAATATATGTCAATGAATGTGTACATCAAACACTAGCAAGATTCAACACAACACCCTCGTAAACACATGAACCCTATGTTGGAGTTTTACCCATATGCAATAATCACAAATAAAGCACCAATAAAGACAATACAACCCTAGCTCAAGTCCATATGCTATCTACTCACACATCATAAGTATAAATAAAGGAAGAACACAAGTGGAAATCATAAACATTGCATAAGAAAATAAAAGAAGGGAAAGGAAAACTTTTCTATTGAGATGATGGTAAAGTCTTGAAATCCAAGCATGAATCCTTCAATACAAACTTCCTAAGTGTTAAGAACCTATAATATAAGCCTAATCTAACACCAAAATATAAAAGGAATGAGTAGAAAATGAGCAGGAAACGACCATGGGTCGAAATCGAGTTGAAATATAATGCTCAAAATGAGCTTAAATAGTGAACAAGGGGTGGGTGACACGGCCATGGACACGACCATGAAGGTGGCCTTTGTCCTAGACCTTTGGAACTACTGTTTTTCATTGTAAATCGGCCATAATAATAATAATAATAATAATAATAATAATAATAATATTATTATTATTATTATTATTATTATTATTATTATTATTATTATTATTATTATTATTATTATTATTATTATTATTACATATGATTTTTAAATAAATCATTCTATAACAATGACAGTAGTGTAAAAGAAAATCATGATGTGTAAGTATTTATCAAACAAAGTATTTAAATTCTAATTACATAGAGTTTACATTCACCTTGTATGGTTAAAATCCACCGTATTTCATGAGTACATGTGGACAGATCTGGGCTATTGAATGCTTAAGATCAATGGCTTAGATAATTTTGAAGTACTAAAACTCATGAGAAGGATTAAACGTGTCTAAAAAATTATAGTCTAGATGTTAAAGGGCAAAAATGATAATCTAAACTTAAATTTAGAATTGTCATAAAAAACAAGGGCTCTGGTGCAATTAATTATTTTGATATGCTAAACAAATTATTTGAATTTGTACATAATTTCTTATTTGGGGCATATTGCAGCCGTCATATAGGTGTGGTGTGAACCCAGCGTACTCGGTTAGGTAATAAATGAATGCTGCGCTATTCCGCCTTTCCGAGGTCTTTATCGTCTACTCGCCTATATATACATAAGCAGCGTAGCGAGCATGTATTGAATCTTACTAAGAAAAATAAAAACACGTGCTACCAAGCCCTAAACATGCAGCCCAACTGCACTAGTTCATTGCCACCCAAACCTCGCCGGCATTTGACGGAGAAACACCGGCGGGAGCAAATGAAAGGCCTTTATCGTCGCCTCGCCTCTCTCGTACCCCATGAAAAATCTCTGGTATGCTTTCGTCCATTCGTGGATAAGTGATTGTACATCCTGAAAAAAAAAACATATTTTTTCCTGTAATTACTTTTGTAATTTGAATCGTGTATCTTTTAATGTCTGATTGTGTCTCTTAAGGGTATTCACATTTTTTCCTGTAATTACTTTTGTAATTTGAATAGTGTATCTTGTAATGTCTGATTGTGTCTCTTAAGGGTATTCACATTTTTTCCTGTAATTACTTTTTGTAATTTCAATCGTGTATCTTGTAATGTCTGATTGTGTCTCTTATAATACCTTATTGTACAGTTCTCACATTCACACGTACAAACCAATGTTCTCATTTGATCATGGTTTAAAACTAGGGTTAATTAATTAATGATGTGTTGTGGACGTACAGGAAAAATCTCCGGCCTTTGACGTGTTGGATCATGCCACTAACTACATCAAAAAACTAGAGAGCAACGTTAATGAGCTGAAAGCAAGAAAGGATAGCCTACAACTCCCAGTCTCCATAACCGTGAATGAAAGTGAGGGAGGTGAAAGTTTGGAGATAAATATAGTGTGTGGATTGGAGAAGAAGGAGGTGATGAAGATGCATAAAGTGTTTCGGATTCTTCAAGAGGAAGGCGCTGAAGTTGTGAGTGCAACCAACTCCATTGTTGATCTCAAGATCTACCATACAATTATTTGCAAGGTGTAGTATACTATACTTGTTTGGTTAATTCCAGGATTCATATATCTATAGTTGTTTAGTTGCTAACGTTACTTATATTGTTTTTCTTGATCTTTGTTGGATAGGCATTTTCACCAAGAATTGGAATGGATACCATTCGAGTGCAAGAACGGTTGAAGAACTTTATTTCTGACCTCATATGATTTCTACGATCTACAGAAATACATACAAATACAAATGTAATAGACTCATATGATTTCTACGATCTATAGAAATACATACAAATACAAATGTAATAGGCCCAGGAAGTGAAAAATGTTTACGTAATTGTTTAATGAAATGAATGGTTCAGATTATTTTTATTTTAGTTTTAATACCCTTGCAACTTCATCATTATAAACTTAGTAACGCAATATTCCATTAACTATTTATTATTCTTAATTTATTCATTGATTTCATAACCAAGGTCTTAGGTTCTTACCTCATCCCAATCAAAGTTGGGCATAATACAAACGTTAGGACGTACGTATGACAAAATTTGATATTACATTGAATAATACACCTCTACCCCATTTTATTATATGTCCTACTTATTATTCATGGGTCAAACCAACTCTTTATTCTTCGTTTATTTTCTTTAGTACTCCTCAGTCCCAAAATGAATGTCTTATTTGATTTTGGCACGCACTTTAAGACAAATAAAACAATTAGACTCTCTTTTCATTTATGTCCTTGTCTTCTCAAACTAATTTGTTGCTCCTTACCACTCTTCTTCTTCCTTCATCTCATTTTACTATGGAGTACTCTTCTACCGGGCATTTCTTCATCTTTCTTCACACAAATAATCTATAACTTTTTTGTGTTCTATTCTTCTTTAATTTATACACCCAGTAATTATACCAAAAAAAAAATACATGAACATAATAATTTTAAAAATCACCAGATTTGCATGCAACTGTAAGAATAGCTAGAATAACATAGGTAGTGATGTTTACAGATCTAAAGGATTGTTGCCACTCTACGGATTTCAACGGCGGACGGATGTCGACGACGGCAAAGGTTATCGATTTAGCGAGTAATAAACTTTCGACAGGAGCATACGGAGGTGGTGACTTTTGAAACCCATTAATTGCAAAAAGAAAGAAGAAATGAAGAAGAAAAAGATAATGGATGGGATTCTGAAGAGTAAACATTTTATTTCAAAAAAAAAAAAAAAAAAGAGTAAACATTCTGAAACTGAAGTGGGAAGAGCAAAGAAGATATATTTACAATTGGGCACACCTTTTGAGGTTGGAGTGGATGATAGTTGTCTGCACTAAAGTATTGTGTGTAGTTATGGTTAAAATTAAAGGGTAATATTGTAAAGATACAAATATAATGATGTGTATTTTTAGAAAGTGAACACCATTTTGGGACAGACGAAAATGGAAAGTAAGAGGTAAAATGGGACGGAGGGAGTATTTTTTACTAATTTTGAAATGTAATTTTTTGTGTTTAATAGTATTTTAGTGTAATTTCTAAATATATAATTTTTGTATATTAATAATAAACTTAATATTATTAAAAAATTGAATTAAAAATAACTTCAATCAAACCTCGTTAATCACACATAAAATGGGACGGAGAAGTATATATAAATGAGTGTACTAAAAATTTGTAAAATTACGTTTAAGTCACATATCTACAAATGCAATTTACAACTTACATAATAATATTGACATCATATGCCACGTAGACGGTGAAGTAAAGGAACTGCATGCTGCCAATTCAAACAAGTGTTTGTATAGTGTCTGCTGAGGTTGTTTCATACTGACAAACTGACACCGACGAAGCTCTCTTTATGGGTGTTTGTTCTAATTTAATGTATTTTGGTATATTAAAAATATATATTATATTCAGAGAAAATAGATTATTTTGTATCAATACTCTACAGGCCGGGATTCAAACTTATAACTTTTCATTTAGAAAAATCACTTTGTGTTACTGGTCCACAAGGTTATTGGTCATCCATGATTTACATAAATTGCATGACTTACAAAACTCTAATTTCTCGAAAAACTAATTAATTGAAATTTTAACATAAACATATTGTTAAGATTAACTCACAAAATATCTTACAACAATTAACTATTTAAAAAAAAAACATTAAAAAACTTATTCAATCCCTCTCAACTTTTTCATCTGGACCATCACTATTCAACTCCCTCCTAGCTATCTGCCACATGCATGAAATGACATTACATTAAAATCTCACGGTCGGCCATTAAAAGTTAAAATTTGTCATATCTCCAATCAATTAACATAACGTGTGTGGTTGTCACTACTGTCAGTAGATTAAATCTAACGTGTCGGCCATTAATAATGTTATATTATTTTAGAGAATGTTATATTTCTATGTTTTATTTAAAACTGAAGTATGTAATATAAATATATTTGGTTGAAGAGATTTTTTTTTAAGGTTTTAATGATTGTTTAAGTAAATTTTAAAATTAAAATAAATAAATAAGGCAATGGTAAAATATAGAAGTAAATGATTTAAAAATAATTAACTAAGAACTTGAACTAAACATGGAAAATTATATTGCATAATTTGAACTAAACATGGAAATCTTATATTCCAAGCAAATATAACTTTGGTTATCTTATATAACTGGAACAAAACCACCCCTAAAACCAATCTTAATAGTTAATATTTTAAAAAAAAAATTGTGAGTCCTAACATTCATCTTACCATTCATTATCTAACTCAATCTTAAAAATTATTCTTTCCGACAGTTTAATTGGTTTGAAATTTTTTTGTGAACCTATAGTTTTAAACAAATTATATTTTAATTACTTTTTTATTTATTATCATTATAAAAATTATAATAATAATAATAATAATAATAATAATTATTATTATTATTATTATTATTATTATTATTATTTATATTTAAATTAAACATGAAAAGTTAAAAGTAATATAATTTGAACAAGTAATATAATTTGAAAAAAAAACTAGGGAATATGACATTTCAAAACTTATAATCATTTTATAATGTTGTTTTTTTTGGATAAAATATCTCCTAGTATATTACTTGATCGTGACAATAAAAGTTAACAAATAAGGTGAAAGAGTAAACGGTTTTGTTTGGCTTTATGGGCGCCGAACTTTAAATTGTATACCATTCACGTTGCTGACAATCTGGGTCACTCCATTGAGTAAAATGTTAGAATTTTTAGTATAACATGACATTTAAGTGGTTAGTTTTTATATAAATATATGTAGAGTTTATTTCAGATTTGGGTCGGGTCAAAGTGGATTTAGATTCTTCGTAGCGAAACAAACATATATTGTACGCTCAAAACGGGTAATGTCCAAACGAAATTGATTTTCAGAATATATCCATTTGAGTTGAAAAGGTTTTGTAAAAGCACTTGTCCTACATTGATTTGGGAGGTGGATTTGTACCATTATATATGCAATATTCTTTTAAAAATATGTTAAATTATATATTATATATAGAAGCTCTTTCTCGCATGCATAAGGTGCAAATCAAATCTCAAAATAAATGTAAAAAAGACTTAAAATTTTTGACGTGGGCACACATGTCATCTGTTTTGTCGGTTTTTTGGGCGCCGGAAAAAGGTTTTAAATTAAAGTCAAGAGTAATGTGGACTTTGAAGTTTTGACTTCAAATTGTAGCCATTGTCTCAGTCAAGTTGGTGACAATCTGGACCACTCCATATATGGAGTAAAATATGTCAAAGAAGTTTTCAAATATATGGAACACAATTCTCGTTTTTGATAATTACAAATTCGTTTATTACAAATTCTTTTGTGCTCTAGTGACACCAAGTTGAACAGATGTTGTATTGTCGAAGTAGATAAATTGTTGCGCCTAAAGGTAGTCGGAAAGCTGCGGGATGGTAACTAGAGTACCCGAGACTGCCAACAATGCTGCCATAGCCCATAATTCTCGACAAAGATAATTCATATATATATATATATATATATATATATATATATATATATATATATATAACATAGTATTAAGTTTTATAAGAAAACAGTTATTTAGAAAACAATAATCTAGAAACAAAGAAATATATTTTTTTTAGTGATGAAGGAAACCTGCAGCCAATAACCGAGGATGTGCATTGGTAATAGGAACCAACACACATGGGATCCAATAAGAGTCCATCCAATTGTTATACCATGAACTAGGGTTAATATTGCATTCAGTTAACACTTAAGAGTCCATCCAACACACCTATAGTTAACAATTTTTGTACATGTATAAATAAATAACTTTATAATTGCGCTGACACATAATATAATAGCTATAGCAGGTACAGAAACTGCCAATTGCAGGTATAGAATGTGTCAACTACATTTACATAATTTGAATGTTATTTTTGGACCAGAGTCTACAATGCAAGGTAGACCATCGTCTGTGGTATAATTTGTCGAGTCCATCATAGTGGGCTCTTCATAAGGCCCATCACAAGCATCATTGGTGGAAGGAACAAGAAAGGCCAATAAAAAGTCCATTTGATAGAGGAAAGAATTATAATAGCCCAATCACAAGGTTCAAGTTCAAACAATTAAGACAACTCTTCATTGGTTACGTTCAAAGATGGTGGAAATCCAAGTCAAGCCCAATTGCAAAAGATGAAGAAGAACTCAAGACTTTTTTTAATTGTTTAAGTGCTTATTTTAGGGAATAAATTAGGCCAAATCGATGCTATTATTTTTTGCCACCATTAATTTAAAATGTTTGGCATGAAATCCTTTCTAAATAGGACTATCTTTACTTGATTTCTAGATTAAGTTTAGGGCTATTTTTCTCATTGTAAATTGTACTTAGGACTATAATGCTGCCCCTATACCTATAAATAGGGCACAACATTAGTAGCTTTAATTATATTATGCATTTCTTTCAATAAAACTCTTAATTCTTTCTTTACACACTTGTGTAAGAAACCTTATTGGTAATTGTGGATTCAATTAGTGGCTAGCTTGTGGACTCGACAACCAATTCATTTGTAGACTCGAATCATTCTTACTCTCTTCAACCTTAGATTAAGTTCGTGGGCTCATTCTTGAATCAAAGGAAACTAGATCTTGATTGAAGATTGCGTCATCGAGATACTTGAAGCTACAACGGGTTTCTTCATAAGTTTTTGACAATTCGAGATTAAGGGTGTCACGTGAGGTCTAAGGTATTTCGATCCATCTCTATCCTTGCATTTAAAGCTATCTTGGGACAATACTCTAATTTATTTGAACCTATCTACAAATATGTTCATATCAACTAAGTAAATTGCGCCTTGTGATCCTAGTCGGCAAAAAACTTAGGTTGTCCATAACTGACCAACTCAAACCAAGATAGTCAATAGGCTGCTCCGATTATGTTGAGAGTGAAATTTATAATACTGTGGTTACCAAGTCATTAGCCTAACTAACTTGACTGAAGTTATCGAAAAGAGATGTTTTGTTATAGATAGAGAATCTGGAGAGAAGTAGAAAATAAAAAAAGCTTTTGAATGTAGACTATGAAACCTTTGTCTTGTTATAGTCTTATAGGATTGTCGGTAAGAAAATGAAATACGCACAAGATAGACTTTTAGCTTTAAAATATAGCCGTTTTTCTTTCTTCCCAAATATAGCCGTTTTTCTGTTTCCAAATATAGAAGTTTTTCTTTTCTTCTCCCAAAAAGTTCCCTAGCCTTAAGAATTCCCTACGTCTCGACCCGATAAAATATTTAAGAAAATGTAAATTATGATAAATCAACTGAATATAACTTCACACCTTACTGTGTGAGTAATGAGTAAACCCTCGCCCTGTGACCCTAGCCGGCCGGCAAAGGACCACAAGGAGGTAGACCAGCCTAGGTTACCCATAGCTGACCGGCTCAAACCCAAGGGCTTGAGGTTCAAACCCACGACCTCTCGATTGCAGGTGTAACTCTCTTACCACTTGGGCTGTCCTTGAGCCATTTTTCTTAATTTTATTTAGGGTTGTTATTTTCCTCCCGACTTGGATGTACACTAAAGTAAAAAAGTGTCCATATACTAGGGTAATTTTGTACCTTTCCATTAGTCCACTTCAGACTATTTATAAACTTCCTGGTGCGGGTGGTGTAAATTAACAGAGCTGAGTCTAAATAATCAAAGCTTAAAATTCTGGTAAATTTAAAAAAGCGAAGCGAGTCAAATTCTAATTCATACATTTCATCATTCTGTTTTTAGTGGTATTCGAACTCCAATACTGCCGCCTTAAGTCGTGATATTAAATTATATGCGAACCACTACGCTAAGCTCTGAAAAAAAATATTTTTATTTTTGTGCAACCTAAGATTGTAATTAAATGCATGTGTTCTTGCTTTAAAAAAAAATGCATGTGTTCCACATTGGCCTACTTTCAGCGGAACGTATAGAAAGTCAAAAGGGTGTTGAGTTTTTGACGAAATTGTATGCCACTTTATGAGTCATCCTACTGTTGTTGACTCGTTGTCGTACTTTAATGTTGTTGCAATGTTCCACTACATACTTACTGTTTTCATTGTTTTTAGTATTCAAGTTTTCCGACTAATAATTCAACAAAATAATGGACTTGATGAAAAATGTTCTAACCAAATCATATATATTCTTTAACCTATGCTCAATAATAAATGAAAATGTAAATATTATTTCCACCCCCAAGTTTGAAAATTAAAGAAAAACTCAAATTTAAACAATAAACTCACATATTCTAGTAAATATTTTAATAGAAGTAGATAATATAATTTTAGGGAAAATTATAATTTTTGCCCCTCCATAATATGTCAATTATTATTAATGTCACCCATTAATTATTAGTGGTATTAATGTTGCCCATGAATTTTTAAAATTGGTACATATATTGCCCCTCCCGTATCGAAAGGAGGAGCAATATTTACACCATGGAGGGGCAATATATGTACCGTTTTTTTAAAATTGATGGACAATATTTGCACCATTAATAATTCAGGGGTGACATTGATAATTCGCATATTATGGAGGGACATAAATTACAATTTTCCCTATAATTTTATATAGAAAATTAGTTAGTATATTTAAGGTAGCTTAGTTGGTAATAAGTATCTTGATCAAGAGTTCAAAACATGTTGACTACACTCTAACTGCATTTTTTATTTGTGAATTTATTTTTTTTATATTAATTATGAGATTTATAATGTGTTATATGTGATAATAATTAATTGATGAATTAATTGATACAAAATATGTTTTGTAATTCAATTATTAAAATTATTTTAAAAGAAAATCTACTTGTTACGTACTATTTAGATCAGACAATGTAGTTTAGAAGTTCAATTTTGCATTATCGTATTCATATTAATCTACAAAAACATAGAGTTAATTTAATTAAAATAAAAATATTTATGAATATAATATTAATAGAGATGATATGAAATTTATTCCAACTATTTCATATTTATCATAAATATTTTTTATCGCGTTTTGAAAATTTTTAACTCCACCCCGCTCGGCTCCCCTCACTTAACAAAAATTGAATAATAGTTCTCTGGGACTCAAATTCGTGATCTCTCATTTGGAAGAGTTACTGCATATCACTTGAGCATAGAGTCATTGGCATCAAGAAAGCTCCTTAAAAAAATGAAATAAAAATTGATAATTCTAGATTGTAGATACATATCTTTTAAGTCTATCCCCTTTTTAACATAGTAGATAGATGAAAAATAGCATCGAGATACGGTGATTTAAGTCAAAACTTTTGTTGGTTCTTTTTGAGAATAAAATTTTTGTTGGTTCTGGGATGGCTAAAAGTATAAGACTGTTGAATAGAGTTTTAACTATTTTTCATATTTTATAGCACAAAAGTATATGAAGCGGAAGTTTTTGCTTCTCTTGTTTTTGGAAAGTAGTAGTTTGGATTGTAAAGTTTATTTTGTTTGTTTTGTAAAGTGTTTGTGTGTGTTTGTCATGGATTGTGAAAATATATAAAGTTTTTTTTTTTTGAAAATATATAAAGTTTGTTTTGTTTGTTTTGTAAAGTCTTTGTGTGTGTTTCATAATTCACTCTTCTTCCAATCTCCCCAATGAAATTCACTAAAAATATATTTTAATATATATACACATATATGTATGTGTGTATATATGTATTTTATATATATATATATATATAATTTTTTATTTTAATTATTTGTTTATTTATTTATTTTGATTCCAATTTCTATTATTACCAAACAAATAAACTCTATCTATTTGAACTCAGTACCTCACTAAATATTTAATTCTCATTATTATTTTTATTCCAATGTTTGAACCAGATGTACCTAAATATTTAATTCTAATTACCCAAAGTTTTAACACATTGCCTTAGAGATTTCAGATATACTCGAAAGCTTTTAGAATAATGCTTGAGTATTGCTCCGCTATTGCCTTATATTCATCGAACTCACTAAAGGAACTTTTATTTATATATAGCTACCTTTTTAAATTGTTTAAAAATCAAAATAATTTGAATCTTTTCATTGTTATTCCTTCTTAGGTCAATAGCGGTGTCCAGAGTTATTTTCCATAATTTAGACAACATGCTTTTCATGTTTATAACCACCTAAGTTGACTTATCTTCTTTAATGTCAAGAACACATATATCTTTCTTGATGGTACTATACAACTATGGTGATTTTTTGGTAGCATACCTACTCGAGCCATTTGCACTAGCGCCCCCCTCCTTGGCAATGCCCTCCTCCCAGCTCGTAGAGTGTTGAGTCAGGGTAGGAAGAGCTAGCTATCGGGCCAAGCTATAGACTGTGCCCCTAACTGCTGATTGGACGCTAGGTCTGACATCGAGCCATCGAGGTAACCACAATAGGTTCCGTCAACAGTAGCATTATCTCCTCCGACAGCTATAGTGTCAGTCGAACCTCTCATGGTCCATGGGTGGAGAACTGACCCTCTCCTTGCCTGCTAAGGCGTTCTTGTAGGTTCTAGGAATGCTTGTTTTGTGAGTCGGCCATTTGGGAAATGGTAGAACGGGTACAAACTAGGAACACATGATTTTGAACAGCATGTCAAAGTCAAACTCATTTCAGGTGATGATCAAGTAACAGTTAACTAGCCTGCATGATCAACACCCTACTTCTTGAAACACTCTCAAGATGAATGGTGAAACTGAGATTTACTTAAAAACAATCTTCATAGCCAAAGTATTCAAGAATGGTGACTCCATGCTGCTAACTACGGGTAGAACTAGAAACACATGCTTTTCGTAGCATCCCGACAAACAGCGCCAATGATGGTTTTATTGGGACCGGGTCCACCATAAACTGGGTATAGAGGTACAGAATAGGGGGGTGGGGGGGAGGAGTAGGAAGAAAGCCGCTTCATTACCCGAGGCGCTAGGCCAAAAATAACACATACAAAGCCCAAGATATTGGCCCAAAGAATACATAAATAATAAATATTATAGCACTAAGGAATTGAATAGGGCCCAAAATGGCGGGCCGATAATAAATAACACAAGCTAAAAGACTAATAAATAAAACAAAACTAAATAAGACTCAAACCCTGGCATGTCGGTAGAAGAGAGAAAACTCAAACCACTCAGCTAGAAAGGAGGTTGTGAACCAAAAAGGGAGGGAAGGGTGCCTGTTTATATTGTTGTATGACTCACGGATCGTTTACAAATAGATGGCTATCGCCCAACCTTCATTCTAGGCCACACATGTGTCCCCCCACTACTTTGCTTCCAGCACACTCCCATGCATAAGTAGAGCTTCGTACCCTTTAATACACAAGATCTTGAGTGACTCAGTGGTTAAGAACTTGTGTTGTTATGTTGAAAATCTTGAGTTTGAACCTTTTGGCAGTACTTCCTTTATTTATTTCGCTCCGAGCCCCAGGTAATGAAATAGAAATATTCACACTTTTGGTTCATCAACACTTCCTCATTAATTTATTCTTTAATTATTAAAGGAGTTATAAATTCAATCAAATTATATTTTAAAAAATAAATTAAGAATACAAAAAAATAAATTGTAATTAAAATCTACATAAATATCATGACACCACATGTTAATTTCATTAGCACCACATCAATCGTAACATATTCAGTAATATGACCTAATTGTAATATTTTATGAGTGTAGGAATACCATTTGGTGCCAATTACATTTTTTATGTCTTGGCCTTGGAACCAACTTCCACACTTTAATTGAATTGGTTACTCTCAAATTGATTGACCTCATCATGCATTGCCTCAACCAAATTTGGGTCACCTAGGGCCTCATTCATAATCTTTGGTTTCATTTGAGATATGAAGCAAGCAAACATAGCGTCATATTGCCTTGACAACCTTGTGTGAATCCCTTCAAGCACACTTGGAATGGTCCAAGATTTAAGGAAATGTTAAGATTCTTTGAGATCGATATCCTCCATATTCTAAGCTTCTCTAAAGGAATATGATATTTGCCAATGGTGTAAGATCTATCATGGAAACAGGATATATCGAAACAACTAGACCTGCTAGAGTTATTGAATTTACCAAAGAGCTGAGCTTTGATTTATCAGAGGTACCACTTGTTTCTACTAACATTGTCATCTCCTTCCATTGGTATGTAGCCGATTTGGACTCTTTAATCGTTAGATTTTCCATCAATTCCGGGTTTAGGTAAGACCAATCTTCTCTTTGTCTTTAGTATCAAAGTTTCATTATTGCGAAACAAGTCTAATCTTTGCTCATTTGTTGTGTAGAGAAGGAATGGATCGGATTGATCATGGAATTTGTTTGATTTTGAGAAGCCATTGGAGAGGAAGGACTATTGTGGTCGTGTGTTGTGTGAAGAGGGAAGTGCGGAAATGATCATGACTTGTAGGGTTTTGTTTGGGGAAAAAGATTGTTTTGCTTAAATAGAAAGAGAGGCGACGGCAGAGGCAAATTTTACTGTGGACCGCGCATCAAAACGACGTCGTTTTGATTAATGAAAACAGACGGATAAAACGACATCCGTTCCGCCACATTCACTTTCTGTTCATATACACCTGCAGTTACATTTCAACACAACTACAATTACATTTCAATACAACTATAGTTACATTTCGATATAACTATAGTTTCATTCGATAATATAAAAACACAAATGTGAAACTGTTATTCAGTATCAGTTCATATACACTACAGTTACATTTCAACTCAAATACAGTTATATTTCGATACAACTACAGTTTAATTCGATAATATAAAAACAAATGTAAGGCATCTTTTGAGATGAACTGTAGTATCACTTACGGAGCTCCGTTACGACTTACGACCGCCGTTTCTCCCACTTACTGAAATGGCGTCGTGTTGTGACCATGGTCCACGGTATAACGACTGGACGGCCGATGGCTGGACAATAGCATATATATATATATATATATATATATATATATATATATATATATATATATATATATATATATATATATGAATTTGTGGATGAAACAAATTAAAGGAGTTTTAAATGGCAGGAATAGCAATATAGTAGGAGTTATGGATAAACAAGGATTAGAATTCTAAAAGATTTAAAAATCCTTTGGAAACATAATCATGTTCCTGAAATATTAGCAAACTTTATTAGAAATAACAAATAATATAATTTGTAAATTAACATACCTGTTATTTCAAATTGTGATCCTTAATCAGCGAATTTGCATATTCTCTAATTCAGTTTCTTTATCCTTCGCAGGTTCCCGAATATCATTTTGCTTCTCTTGAGACACTTTTGGTATTAAATGACATACAAAATCAGCTTTCCTAATTATCACACATGTTTTACAAATGGTGTTATGTGTTTGCGAATGTACTTCTCACGCCTTTGCCTTGTATGTCCTCGTAACCTGCAATAGTGACAAATAGGATTATAAGTCTTATAGTTAAGTTTAGTTTGTCTTGCTTTAAAATAGTCACGCTGAGTTGTGCTAGATTCTAGTATACATGTGTCTACAATTGCAGCTTTCACAAAAATGGTGTTGTTGTGATTTTGTCTCCAGTAATTCAAACCAAAATTTGTGGTAGATTTCCTTCCAAAATCAAGTATTTGATCCATAGTCGATGTATTGTCCATCATCCTTATTCGGCGCTTTAGCATTTCCAATTCCTATTTCAGCTTGCCTTCACGATCAATTCCTGCTTTTATCAGTATATCCTTGTTAGAGACTTGATTTTTGTACACTTTTTGAACATTTTCTAACGATTTAACTTGACTAGACAATGTACAATTAACATTTGACAAGGTCTCCCAATTTGAGTACAATTTCTTATACTCTTGTTCTTACAAGGAAACTGGTAGCTCTTTATCTTTGGCCGATGTATACTACTCCACACCTTCTTATTCTAACTCAGCAATCATTATACCATGGACCCTGGTCCTATATGACGTCGTTTTGAATTTTATAATTTTGACGGCAATAGTTTGTTGTTCAGTTCATGTTACGTAATTTTTTTTCCTGTTTTTCTTTAACTGTAAAGCATCTGCATGTGTCTTGTGTTATGCATTTTTGTGTCTCATATTATGCAATTCTATACCTTAAGTGTATGAATTTCTACTTGAAAAAAAGTAAATATAACATGCATTTTTGTGTCTTGTGCTATATATGCATTTTTGTACCTTGTGTTACGCATTTTTGTATCTTATGTTATGCAATTTTGTATCTTTAAGAATATTGATTATGTACCGTGGTTCAGGATGGAATTATATTAGTTCCTTATTAAGTTGTATTTTTTGCATGCATAAACTTTAGTTGCGTTAATGTCTGAATTTAAACACATTTAGTTAGTCCATTAATTTAGTTCACCATTTCAAGCTTTATACATAAGTGAATCATACACTTTTCTCATGTGTACCCTACAGTTTTTAAGCTTATACCCCAAACAATTATATGTTAAGTGTATATGAATCAGTGAGGCAATAATGTAGAATTTTAACTTATCTATTTTCTCCTATCAATGCCCCAACATTAATCATATATAACATATATACTCCTTTTATATGTCATTATTGAGGTAAATAATTTTGCTCTAAAAATTTAAACATCCATCTTCCATGCAAGTTACTTAATTGATTTAAAGATGTCTCAAATTTCATAATGTGAATACTATAGTTAGCATTTGAATTATTTAAAATTTGGAGAAGTGATTAATAATATACAAATTTCTCCAAAGTTTGGGTTTCTTTAATGAAAGAAACATATGGGCGGCCGCCGGCCTCCACTAAAACGACTCTCCAACAACAACAATATTTGTTTAATTTTCAAGAATACGCATTTTGTGATTATATATATGTATTAGTTTTAATCATGAGCTTAAAATATTATATTACAAATAGTGTTGCCAATGAATTTGTGGTCTAGTGGTACGAAGTGACCCTCTTATAAGGAAAGTCATGAGTTTGAGTCTCAGTTGGGTGTGGAATTATTGCACTCATCACATTGGTATAAATATATGTTTATATAATCAAAGATATTTATTTATTTATTACTCCGTAATATTAAGCATTGCATGGACATACATCAAGCATATATATATATATATATATATATATATATATATATATATATATATATATATATATATATATATATATATATGTACATATATATACATACATACATACATACATATACTCCAGTCACTAGCCCTACCTTCGGCATCCCCCTCCTTGCGGTTAAGGTAACGACTTCGGGCATGGCCAACTCCCATAGTGTAACGGGCGGTGTGTACAAGGCCCGGGAACGAACACACCGCCCAGGAACGAATTCACCGCCGTGTGGCTGACCGACGATTACTAGCGATTCCGGCTTCATCCTGGCGAGTTGCAGCCTGCAATCCGAACTGAGGACGGGTTTTTGGGGTTAGCTCACCATCGCGGCCCGGGATCGCGACCCTTTGTCCCGGCCATTGTAGCACTTGTGTCGCCTAGGGCATAAGGGGCATGATGACTTGACGTCATCCTCACCTTCCTCCGGCTTATCACCGGCAGTCTGTTCAGGGTTCCAAACTCAACGTGGCAACTAAATGCACACAAGCGTCTATGTAAATGTATTCAACCATAGATTGCAATGCACATGCACACAATCTTCCCTAGAATAATTTATGTGCATTTATATCGACGATTATGTGCATTCATATTATTTTATGTTATATTTAATATTATTATTGTTATTTGGCCAGGTTGACGATTTTGAAATCTTTTTAAATCATTTTTATCTGTCAACTATCATGTAATGTGATGGCACCTTTGTTACCATTAAAAATAGGTAATCGAAGGGTGGAACGGAGTTTTTCTCCCATGTAAAGAATTATGTACGAGTGTTCAAAAAAAAAAAAAAAAAAAAAAAAAAAACGGAGTTGTTTTTATTTTATCTATATATGCCAATCATTTTGTCATTGTCTCTCTTTAATTAAGAAAAAGTTGTTTTCATCTATACCAATCATTTTGTCATTGTCTATATTTAATTATATTATCTTAAAATACTAAAAATTATTAATAATACAAATACTTTGAATTAGTGCCACGTACACAATTAAGTTGCACAAGCCGGCCACTTAAATCACAAACTTAGCATACTACAAGTTGAAGATGTCTGCTTGCAACCGGATGTATAATTTTAAATTACATGCATGTTAATCATGGTGAATTAATAAAATTTTAAAAGAGTACTAATTGTGATGACAAACAAATGAAAGTTAATATGTATTATGACAAATTAAAATTAAAGAGCGAGTAAGACCAAATGTAACAATAGTCGGGATGACCAAAGTCCACTTTGCATTGTGGATCTTGGTCCAAATATGACTAGGGTGTTAACGAATAAAGCTTTAGTAAACTATTCGTGTTCGTGTTCAGTAAGCTCTCATTTATTAAGGTAAACAAATTTTAAAACTCGTTTAAGAAATATTGAACATAGTCTAAACATTTGTATGCTCATTTGCTAAGAGCTCGTGAACGTGTTCGTTAGTGTTCTTTTAATAATGTTTACGAACATGTTCCTTTAATAACATTCAAGAACATGCTCGTTTAGTGTTCATTTAATAATGTTCATGAATAAACTCACACTTTATTCCTGCATTATTCTTTTCCCATGAAATTGCAATTCTTTTCCCACGTATATAATTCCTTCCCTCCAACCAAACTCCCCTTAAAAGCAAGTAACTGAGACAATTAATAAGCCAGCTTTATATATTCTTGTTTATTCATATGAATGCATCAGAATTCATAAGTAGGCACGTACAACAAAAGCTATATCATATCACACCTCCTTTCTCACGAAAGGAGAAACCATACATTTATTTATACATATATACGTTCTCACAAAAGGAGAAACCATGCATACATTTATTATTTATATACACGACAGACATTTATTGATACGACAAATATGAAGTAATATAGTTTTCAGCGGCTTGTCCAACCACATAGGGCCTAATAATGGTGCTGTAATTATTGTCAAAGTATTTACACCAAAGCATGACGCCTCCATAATTGTCTGTAGAGTTTATGAAAGGGAGAACCTCAGAAATAAGGATTTCAGGCGGAATGAAACCACCATTAGTGGCTGCTTCCGGGGATGCAGGCAATCCCAAGAATAGTTTTTTGATGGGTGCGTTTGACCAATTGCGCCAATTGTACAAAAGATTGTGGGCAGTGCCGTCGTAGTACTCGCAGGTTGGGTTGTTGTAGAATTGCACCCAGACGGAGTCGAAAATGTTAGTGTTTATGGCATCCTGCAGCTCCCGATCAAAGTATATGCATTGAGGAGCTGCTGCCAAGAACACTTGGTCTCCAAATGCCTTTAAGGCCTTGGCCAGTACGGTGTACAATGATGGGGTGGTGGTGTTGGGGTTCACTATAGCAAAATCAATTCCGTCTAGGGTTACTGCCCCTAGTGGCCTTGACTCTGACTGCCCTCCAAGATAATTGTCCCACAGATATTGTGCCACGTTCCTGCACGCACAATTAATTCAAATGTTGAATTATGTCTAGACGTCGATTAATTCCTGCCTAGCGTATCACCTTAAATGGTGGTTTAAGCGGCTGGCCGGCTAGGAGACTGCCTAGGCCGCCTAACCACCCCGCGCCTAGGCGTTGATTAATTCCTGCCTAAGCGTTAGGCACCAGTCGACCGCCTAGCGTATCACCTTAAATGGTTGTCTAAGCGGCTGGCGGGCTAGGAGACCGCCTAGGCCGCCTAACCACCCCGCCTAGGCGCTGATTAATTCCCGTCTAAGTGCTAAGCGTCGGTTGACCGCCTAGCGTATCACCTTAAATGGTGGTCTAAGCGGCTGGTCGGCTAGGAGACCGCCTAGACCGCTTAGGCCTCCTAGGCGTCGGGCCGACTAGACCTCCTAGACACAGACTAGGCCGCCTAGTCGGCTTGTTTTTTTTTGAATGTGTTATTTTACTCAAAACAACATCGTTTTAAGCGAAAAAACTCTAAATTATACAAATCTAGATATTTTTTTTGCTTAATATTTAATATTTTAGTATTAACTATTAAAGTATTATATAATTTATAATTATTAGTATTTAAAAAATTAAAAATAATTAAATAAATTTAAAAAAAAAAATACACTGGCACCTAATCACAGCCTAGGCGTCCTAGGTGCTAGGTGCTAGGTGCTAGGCACTCCCCAAGTGTCCGAGGAGTACCTAGCGATTTTTTCAACCATGATCATATATAAGCTAAGACACACACAATTTGAAAATGTCAAAGTTTAGTTACTTGGCATCTTCAGCAGAGGAGAGGTTATAGCTGCCTATCCCACCTCCAATGGAAAGCAATACTTTGATGCCCTGACTCTTACAGCCTCTGATCTCGTCACTCAGGCCGGTACAATTATTTATAGCAGGATTGCAATGACCAGCCAGGTTCAGAACCGGAGTCTGCCCACTTCCAAACGTTGTTAAGAAAGCAATGTTAACGATGTCATAGTTTTTGGTGGCGCAAGTTGCGCTTAGGTTGCCCTCATCCCCAAATTGGCCCCAATATATCGTGATTTTTCTCCCCACAGAGCTGTTAATCAAAGAAAACAGCAAAACAGACAAGGCAACTATCATCTTATTGCACGCCATGCATGTATATTTTGTGTACTTAGTTTGAGGCTTGGATGTGGGAGATGCAAGCAAGTAGAGGCAGCTATTTATAAGGTGTAAAACTAAATTTTAAATCATGTAATTGAAGGCTAAGTATGTACTTATTTATTGATTCCTTTGTGTCATTTAAGTCATTTGGAGGCATTGATTATAAAATCATGTAAATTATTGGAGCTCAATTGGATGTGTTTAGAAGTCATCTTGACACAAAGGCATGTCCCGTGAGTCAGAAGATGTCAAGAAAGTGAAAATTAAAAGAGTGAGTGATAGTATCATGACATGATCTGAGTACCCAAAGGAACTAAGAAGATGAAGAAATATGCATTTTGAAGTGAAGAACATGCATGGGTCACGTCGTGACTGCCAGCGTGACACCATTCTGCTTTGCACTTTTTTCTCTGACAGGCGACGTCTTGATATTTTGAGCATAGATCGAGTTAAGAGTATCCAAATGAAGTGATTCAAGTGGCATTGGACCGGAAACACAAAGGACTACAATTCTCATGAAAATCACAAAGATTAGTTTGGACGTTTACAAGATGAAAATGACCTAGAAACAAGGGCTGTTGCGAAGAGTGGGAGGTCACAGTCAAGTTCATGGTCGTGAACTTACTGTGACTTCTAAAACCTGCGAACTATGCTGAAAGGTCATTTGTTCCAATACATACATATATATATATATATATATATATATATATATATATATATATATATATATATATATATATATATATATATATATATATATATGACCTCCTGATAAGTGCAAAAGACGCCACATTTACAAGGTCATTCTAGGATCATCTTGCACATGATCGAAAGCTTTTATGTTTGATTTGGCCCTCAATTGAGTTAAAATGCTTGATGTTATCATCGGACACCGTCCCACGCTTTGTTAATCGTTTTGTAGGTAAAAAGATGTGCAAAAAGGCAGAACATGGCAACATTTCGGAGAAGGATTCACGAGTCGAAGTCGGAGTGCATAATGGACCATGGACGCACAGTGGACGCGCAGTCGACGCGCGTCCATCGCGCGTCCACCGCGAGTCCACACCTGCGTCCGATTTTTGGCTCTCTGAAGTTTTGCACAGCAGAGCAGAAGCCTGATGGACGCGGGGTGGACGCGCGCGTCCATCCGGGCGTCCATCAGAACACTTGCAAAAGTTGAAGTCTGGACGCAAATAATGTCGTGGACGCGCCCGTGGACGCGCGTCCACCAGGGCGTCCATCGCGAAAATGGCAGTTTCTGCAATGTTTAAAAGGGGAATTGAGCTAATTTTTCAGGGGATCTCTCCATTCATCCACCATTCCACACCCTAGACTTTCTCTCTCTAGGATTACCCTAGAGAGATCTCTCCCAATTCACTTCACATTGCAATTCTTAGTTTAGATTAGAATTAGAGAAGAATTCCATTGTTGCAAGATTGTGATCTACATTCAAGTTCAAGATTAAAGTTCAATTTCAAGTTCAAGTTCAAATTCTTCCTTCAATTCCTAGCTAATTAAGTCTTCCTTTTAATTTCTTATCATTACTTTTGTTTTTTGCTATTTCAATTCCAAGTATGATTAGATAGATCTTTGTGGATTTGGATTGAGCAATTTTGTATGGATATTCTTGAGCTTTGAATGGATTAATTAGGTTTTGCAATTGCTTTGATTATGAATTTGATTGTGTGAATGGTGATCTTCTTTGACTCTTGTGTGGGAATGATCAACCTATATGAGAGATGTTTGGAGAAGGAGTCTCACTTACGAGAGTAAGGTTACTCCTTAGCCAAGCCTAGCACATTTCCCTCTCACCTTTGAGAAAAGGGAGAGGGAAGGCAAGAGGCACATAACGTGTTTGTCATAATGCCTCTTCTAGCCTAATGTTCACAAGGATGACATTACGGTCTAAGAAGTGAGTCCATTAACCACGAGAGTGGCGGTGGTGTTGGTGACCTTGTCTCATTTTCATAATCTAAGTATTGCTAGCCTAGTATCTTAGGAAATCAAGGATACCTATATGAGTTGCAAGATCCAAATCCTCCTTTCCAATTAATTGTTTCCATTGTTTGTTCCTTATTTTCATTATGTTTAATGCACCATTCTTACTATGTTTGGGTTAGCTTTCAAACACTAAACACTCTTGTGCTTAACCCCCTTACCGCTTGAATTCCCTCCTTGCCATCCTTTGAGAACGATACTCGGAAATCTTTCCGTTTTAACACCTGTTTCTTTCCATCCACCGCGAAAACTACACTCGTCACCTCCCACTCAAGTTCATGGTCGTGAACTTACGGTGACTTCTGGAATCTGCGAACTATGCTGAAAAAATATTTTTTAAATTTCCTAAGAGGCACGTGCGTCTATTAAAACTAGCTCTAAAAAGTTGCGCTTGTGATTGATTAGCTTAACACCCTTTTTGGTCCACTATTCACTATTGAGATGACAAAACACACTAAAAACATTTATATTAATTAAAACCAACATATTGCTGTTAAGTCTTGCTTGGCCAACCACTACAACATTTAATATATATGTTCTCCATCAACACGAAGCATTTTGTCATTTTCGTTCTAACCTTATTCTTTGAATTTAAACATTTAATACTGTAATAATTTGATTTGGAATTAGTGCAACGACATGCTGCAGAAAGCTACTGAAACCTTAAACCAGAAAAAGGAGTTATTTGATGGTATACTAAGTCTGGGCCACATGAACCGGCCCAAGAAAACAACTAGATCAAAAAAGTTGGTGATGCATAATTGTCCTCATTGTTTTCCATGGAAAACAAAATACCAAGGGGTGGCCAACAGGCCCGGCCCTGGGCAAGGGCGAGCTGGGCCCTTGCCCAGGGCCCATGCTTCAAAGGGGCCCACCACCTTTGCCATTATATTATATATATACTGTATAGTTTAAGTCTAACTACTAAATATACGTTGAAGTTCCTGGAATCTGGCTTAGTGTATTTGGTTGGACTAGTGGTTAATATATCTAAAGTCACTGTGTCGAATCCCCATGGGCACCTCTTAATTAACCTTTTGCTCCCTATCTTTAGATGATGAATTGCCATGTTATATAGTATTAAAATTGTAAGTTTTGAATTTTATTTCTATTTTTAATTGTATTTTTCCTCCTTATCTTTAGAGGATGAATTTAGGGATTTAGGGATATTATATAATATTAAAATTGTAAGTTATGAAATTTATTTCTATTTCAAATTTTTTCTGAGTTGTGATTTTTTTTTTACCTTCTTATAATTACAGTGATATTTTATAATATAGATTGATTTGTGATTCATATCAAATTTTGAATCTATTTCAATTCAAGTAATTTACTATTTATATTTAGAACATGTTATCTTGTGAATTTTCTAATGACTTATGTATATGTAATATATTTTGTGCGTTATCGTTTTCAAATTAATCTAAAAAAAATCCTGAAATTAATCTAAAAAAAATCTTGAAATTAATCTAACTAAAAAAAAGTATTTATAAATATGATATCAATAGAGAAATGTGATTTATAATGTGTTTTCTATTCGAATTATTTTATTCAATTAATTATATTTCATATTTAGTTATTATGAATATAATCACGTTTTAATGTGTTTTATTTATTACCATCAATAATTAAGATGCTATGTTCTGCTATTAAGTTTTATTTTGTATATTTTTATTAATAATTACTTTATTATTTACTATAATAACAATGTGATTTTCTATAAGTTTCTTTGGTTTTAAATTGTTTATTCGTTTTTATAAACTATATATATTTATTTATGAAGGCATTAATGCAGTTATTAATTATTTTGCATTTAGTAAAGAATTTAGAGTTGTTTTTATTATAATTATTGTGTACACAAAAATGTTAAAAACTTATAAATCTGTTTCAAGTTATTTGATATTAGTATTTTTCTTTATTTAATTTAAATTTTAGTTATGAAAATATATATTAATTTTATATAGGGCCCATTTTTGTTGTTACGCCCCGGGCCGAAAAAATGATAGGACCGGGCCTGGTGGCCAAGGAAAATGTTTTCCATCCAAACAAACAAAGGAAAATCAAGTTTTCCTCAAATTCAAGGAAAACATTTTCCATCCAACTAAACACCTCCTAAGAAAATGTCAAGATCAACTGTTTACCAGTATGCCAAAAGTTACAATTAATAGTGAATGCGCGCAACTTTATTTCCAACTTGCTAACAATCAAATTCATATTTAAATATACTATCTATAATTTAAAATGTTTGAACCATAATTATATATTTGGATTCATCTTAAATTTAAAATTCACTTCAAATTTTGGATGTTAATTTGAATAATCCGAAAAACACCCACCTCTACCTACAACGCAACCCTTAATAGCATTTATTTTTTGGGGTCATTTCTTAAAAGTTAACTTACCAAATTCAATTTGCCGGGTAGTTGTTTTGATAACCACTCGATTTGAGCCAATCATCTATATATATATATATATATATATATATATATATATATATATATATATATATATATATATATATATTGTATATAATGGATTTCATTTAGGCAAAATTTGCAGAATATGAATTGTTGAAGCACTAAAAAGGATACCTGAACCGGACTGGCAGTTACGTTGTATAGGTTAACTTGAAATCTACTCATTTATTAGATTGTTAACACTTATCCACTTCTGACTCTTCTTTACTTAGATTTTCCTCAGATCCAGAACCTGTCATGAGTAACTGAATTTAATTAAATTTATTTCGCACGAGTTGAAAAAATGCAATTAAGATAGAGAAAGGCCAGGGTGACATACATCTAATGTTTCTATCTCAATAGCAACCATATCATAGTTTCGAGAATCATATTGCTTATCCTGAATTTTCTTGGCTGATTTCACAGCAGAAGGAAGACATTGGCATAATTCAATTGATTTCAATGTTGAAATTTCAGCAAAGTCAATTGGGATCTCTCTCAATTTATAGCAATAATACTTAATATGTAGGTGCTCAAGTTTTGAGAAATTATGACTACTAGCTTTATCATGCTTGAGATCACAATCAATGATAACTAAAGCAATTAACAGGCAAAATATCACTTCCTCTTGCATTTCCCATTCTTTACATATGCATGACTTCCATACGGAAAGCTCATTTTAGTCAAACCCTACTTTAAAGACTCCATATATGACTTTCTACAACTTTGATGCAATAATTCAATAGTGGGGGCAAACAATTTGACAATTTCCAAGCAAATAAAAGGATACTTCAATTATACAGACTTATCTTACTTTGGTGTTACGTGCTATAGATAATGCACAGGTAGCCTTCGTTAAGAGATCTACGAATGTAGTTGCTCACACTCTTGCTAGAGCAGCTTATTCAGCATATGATCTCTAGGAGTGGACTTTATTTCCAACTTCTTTCATTCAATATGTTTGTTCTGCTGATTTAGCTCATTAATTAAACCTCTATTTTTTAAAGAGATATATTTATTTAATCGATCACAATGTCTTCAATTTGTTGAAATATCAAACAAAAAACATATGGCAAAAACTTGTGTGATAACATCTCACAGATTCTTGTTCGTGAGATGGGTCGGAGCAAGATGAAATGTAATACTTATACTAGTAAATGCAATATTCAATCAAGAATAAAATATTTATTACTTATATGGGAAAATGTAATACTCTTATATTTTGGTGTAAAAGTATTTTCATCAAAAGTATTATATTTTCCCTTATAAGTAATGTTACACTTAAAATATAATAAAAAAGTAATAGCTTTACATCAAAATATAAAAGTATTACATTTGTTTTACGTTATCCTTATAAGTAACGAACATTTTATTTCTGATTTAGTATTACATTTGCATATTGGCCCCGACCCGACCAATTTTACAGACAAGGATCCGTGAGATGGTCTCACAGTGTTATCCAAAAAAGATTTCCTCTCATAATTTCCCCTTCTGGCATGACATTGTTTGATTGATTACTTTAATTTACATTTTTATTAAAAGTTAGTGGAATAAGCCAATTCATGACACCCAATAATAATAATGTAGGAAATTTAGGATGCGAAAAAATTAGGAGGGGTAAGAAGAATTTTTCTTTTAAAATTATAAAATGAAGCCATAAAGTTAAGTGCATGCATGCTTTAAGCTTCCTAGTACTAAGATACAATACATGTTGTTTCAGCACTCCCCAACAGTTTTTGATAAGTTTTTGATGTTCAAGAATTACAAGAGTTGGCATGAATTCTCAATCAATCTCTATTTGATTGGTTTAAAAAAAATACAAGAAACACCTAACTAAGTTGGTTAGACTATTAATTTGGTAATCATAAGATTACAAATTTGACTCTGATCTAAACCGGGATGGCCTACTGGGCTACCTAAGCTGGTTGATTTTGTGAGATTTTACAAGATTAACTTTGTGCATATGCTCGGATACAGGATACAGGTTGCAAGTTTCCCTAGTAATTCCAAAAAAAAAAAAAAAAATACAAACAAGCAAAACAATGACCCCAAGTCTTGAATTATTGCACCAATAATATTAAAGCCTTATAAAAGGAAATGAAGGTAGATATCATTCAATTATATTTGTCTTTTTTGTCAATTTTTGTTTGTTTGCACTAGCTATAAGAGTTGTACTATTTCAAACCCTTCCAAACTCTATTTTTCATTCTCATTAATTATCTGTTTTTAGTGTATAAACATAAGAAATTCATGCCCACGTACTTTTACCTAATCCAAACCAATAGTGTACCCCTTAAAAATTATCTTAATTAAAATATAATGACCACTGACATGTCATTTTCATGATAATTTTTCAATGTGGAGCCCCTATCTTGAAATTATTGCACTAAGTTGGAGAAAGTAATGGAATGTTGAAATTTAGTATGTGGAGTTGTAAACTCTTTCAACAATTGTACTCATACTGATGATCAAGTTATCACCACGGCTGATGATTCTTCCCACCATGGTTCACGCTCCAAGGAAATAATGGTTGGAAAACAGGACGAGCTCAAGATTATAATGCAGATGCTAATTCGACATCCGTCTAAGCAACGAGAAGTTGTCTCCATTAAAGGTATGGGAGGAATCGGTAAGACAACGTTAGCAAGACGAATTTATGAAGATCCATCAATCAGTTCCTACTTCAATAAGCGAGCATGGGTTGTCGCATCACAACATCACAACAAGAGGCAAATGCTCTTAGGTCTTGTTGGATCCAAAGACAATGCAGACAGCAGAAGTGATGAGGACCTAGCATTACAACTCTATCAAAGTTTGAAGTGTCAAAGGTACTTCATTGTGATGGATGATATATGGAGTGGAGAGGCATGGGATGCTATCAAAACTTGCTTTCCAGATGATGGAAATGGTAGTCGAGTATTGTTGACTACTCGTCTTGTCGAGGTAGCTAATCATATTTGCACAAAAAATGACTTTTCTCATCAAATGCAGCTGTTAGATCAAAGGGAGAGTTGGAAATTATTTTATGAAAATGCATGTAAATCTCATGGTGCTGAATTTGAGACGATTGGGAGACTAGTAGTTGAAAAATGCAAAGGACTGGCTTTGGCAATTATTGTGGTTGCAGGTATATTTTTCAATCTCAACACACCAGATGATTGGAAAAATATTGCTAATGCTCTAATAAGTTCTTCAGCATCAACTACTCTAGACGATGAAGAATGTTCAAGAATACTTTCATTGAGTTATAATCATTTGCCCTACAACTTGAAAGCTTGTTTTTTATATTTGGGAGTTTTTCCTGAAGATGAGGAGATCAATGCTAACGACCTTGCAAGGCTATGGGCTGCTGAAGGACTTGTGAAGGCATTCGAGAATGAGAGTTTTGAAGCAGTGGCTAGAAAGTATATAAAAGAACTCACTGATAGAAACTTAATTCTTGTAAGCAAATAGAGTTGTTGTGGAAGAAAAATTAAGGCGTTTAGAGTACATGATTTATTGCATGCATTTTGTGTGAGAGAAGCTCAGAACTAAAGTCTTTTGCATGTTGTCCATGAAAATGGTTCCAATAATTCCCCTCAGAAGGTGTCCGCTGGGTAAGAATCCAAATGTACGGTTTTGACCTCTCGGTGTTGCATTCTTGTTCCAAAACATACCGGTCCCTCTTCTATTTTGCGAGGGCTTTCGTATGGTTAGATTTGGAAAATTTCAATCTATGGAGGGTACTCTACTCTAATACTGATTTCTATGTGACAAAGAAAACTCGAGATCTTATCCATTTGAGATACCTACGTGCATTTGGTGAAAAAATGGTTGGTGAAAAGTGGGAACTACCGGAGAATGTGAAATTCTGCAAGTTGGTTTATTTGAAAATTTCATCAACTAATCTCAAGCGCAGCATTGGGAAGCGAGTGCTTATAATTTCCCGAAACTTGAGCGCCTACTCCTTCATGATTGCTACCAATTGAGAGATATCCCAAATAACTTTGCAGAAATTACAACATTGAACTTGATCGAATTAAGGAGATGTCTTGATTGTACCGTGATGTCAGCCAAGCAAATCCAAGCTGAGCAGCATGACTATGGAAACGAGAATATGGCTGTCATTGAGGAAGACACAAGACAAGTAGTCTCTCTATATTTCTCCTTTTCAATTATATTGCTTTTTATTTCGCTAGCTCTCCTTTAATTTTTCTCTAAACTTCATGATTTAAGTAGTTTCATCATATCCTAATGTGTTAGTTTTCATTGATTCATGACAGCCAAGTTCTGATGAAGATGAGGAATAGAGGATGCAAAGCTTGGCTGCTGCTAAGTAATAGCAATACTAATGACCTGTCCATTCTCCAAATGACCACATATATATATAGAGCCAAACTCCAATAAAAGAAAAAGGTACGTATGTAATGTTATTTCTTGATTGAATATTAGGATTGTTGAGTTTGATTGGTCAAAGACAGATTATTACACCAACAACTTTATAGAAATTCTTTCTTCTTCTTTTTTATTGTAAATCTTCAAATTAATTAAAAGTTGGAATCATATATGTGCTATTATATTCTGCTTTCAATCAAGTAGTGGGAACAATTCGGTTGGGCAAACGTTAGTCCTTGTTTGACAAGGTTAAGGCCCTCCATAATATATCAATTATTATCATTTCCGTTGCTTGCCTCCTCACAACTTATTATTAATTACTCACAACTTAATATTTAAGAAAAATTGTAATTTATGCCCCTCCATAATATATCAATTATCAATGTCACCCCTGAATTATTAGTGGTGTAAATATTGTCCCTCAATTTTTAAAAACGGTACATTGATAATTGACCGTTTTTAAAAATTGAGGAGCAACATTTACACCACTAATAATTTAAGGGTGACATTGATAATTGACATATTATGGAGTGCCAAAAATTACAATTTTCCCTAATATTTATTTATTTGCACTGTTTTTTTTCGTGTTCCAATATTGTATACCTTGTGTTGTTAAATGGATGGCTTGTATGCATAACTTACAACCTTACCACTTAGCCACGTAAATCACTATTCACAATGTAAGGTGGACTATATATTGATATAAGATACATTTTTATTAAATTAAATGTATATTTTTTATTGTAATATATTAAATGTACATTATTAGACTAAAGTTACATTATTTAGTAATTGGTATACTACCAAATAATGTACATTTAGCACACAAATATTGTACATTTAGTATATTAAAAACAGTGGCGGAGCCAGGAATTTTGTCTAGTGGGGCAAAATATAGTCAATATAAATTACACATCTCATTATTGTTTGATATACGCGAAAAATAAAATACATCAAAATTTTATAAAAATATTCATAACAAAATATGAAACATAATTAATTTGATAAAATAATTCAAATAAAAAAGTGCATTATAAATTACACATCTCATTATTAATTTTTAAAAAAGTTATAAAAAGGTTTGAAGAAGCTGTTTAAAAAAAACACTTAAAAAATATAGTCATAAAAATTGTTGGATATAGGCGAAAAATAAAACACATTAAAAATTTATAAAAATATTCATAACAAAATATGAAACATAATTAATTTGATAAAATAATTTATAGAAAACACATTATAAATCACATATCTCAAATATAGTCATAAATATTATTGGATATATAGATAAAAAATAAAACACATCACAACTTTATAAAAATATGCATAACAAAATATGAAACATAATTAATTTAAAAACATATTATAAATTACATATCTCATTATTAATTTTTGAAACATAATTAATTTGAAAACATATTATAAATTACACATCTCATTATTAATTTTATTTTTAAAAAAGTTATGTATACGTATATAAAAAATTAGTTGAAAACCACTATGGGGATTAGGAGATTCGAATACAAGACCTTACCAAATCCAAATAAGCGCCTTACCAACTCAGCTATGTAACCATTCGTTTGTATTTATTAGTTTTTATATACTTATATCTAAAGTATGACCTATATATACATATATACATACAAAGGCTATATGGGATGGGGGTGGGGTGAGTGGGGGCAGCTGCCCCCACTGTAGCTCCGCCAGTGATTAAAAATGTACATTTAATTATAGTTCATATTGTTGTAATATGGACCAGGATTCACACTATAATTTGCCTTATCTAGCCACATGATCATATCTGCAAAAATATTTTTTATTACTCACAACGTATTATTATTTAATGGCATGTATGCATAACTTACAACCTTGCCAATTAGCTAGCCATGTGCTCATATCTCTAAAACTATTCTTGATTGACTTTTTGTCTGCCAATTATGTTGTTTTTTTTTTTTTTTTTTACTGCTGACTCTATTACAGTGCAGTATCTACTGAAGTAGAAAGAATCAATATCAGAGTTTATATCGCTTGAGACTCAAATCCACCCCCTTCTATATAGAAATGCAATCGGGTGCCACTAGACCACAAGTTCAGTGATTTTGGTCTTCACTATGTTACATCTAGCTGACTAGCTACATCTAGAATCTAGATAAAGTCAAATTTTAGAAACAAATACTCCGTATTAAAACAAGATGTTGCTGTGTGGTCCAAATTAAATTGTATGTAGTTTTCACCAAGAAATTATGCATCTTCAGTAGTTAATAAATTACCAAGCGCATAAAAAAAGAAAAAGATAATAATAAGAAAGAGAAAGGGAAAATAGATTTGGACTTCTCATAAAGTCACCTTTGGGTCTAACTCTTCGGAATCAGAATTTTTTTTTAAAATTCTTCCAAAACATATTACGATATTCTATTACTCCGAAAAATTTGCCAAAGATCTTGTGATTTAGTGGCACCCGGTTACACCCCACATGGGAGGGGGTGGGTTCTCGCCTCAGTGGAAGCGATATTGACTCTTTGTGCTTCATTTGGTTGAGAAAGTAGGTATGAACAGATACTACATCGTAACAGAGTCAATAGTACTCAAAAAAAAAAAAAAAAATCTCCGCAAAATTTTAGAAAAATTTTCAAACATTCTTGGTTAATCAAAACATAAAATTCCTACCAAACATAAATAATATTTTCAACTCAACAACATCAAAATGTTATTTATACTTCCGATAAATATGTCTGAATAAATATATTCGATCATTTAGAATATAAATATCCAACATAAGTGGCATATGCATAAATAAAGAAATGATCTGGTAGCCACAATATATATAGGAGTTTCACCCAATACGGTAGACTCCGTGTAGGCACCAGATACTTATTCTCCTACCTAATGCGTCGTCGATTTACATCTTGCCGGGTTGAAATGTTGAGGCCCTAAGTTGCTAAAAATAATCTCAATTTGGAACAAATTCATAGACAAAGACTAGCCAACAAATACAATATTTATGTACTCAAAAAAAAAAAAAAACAAATACAATATTTATCATTTTCCTAACAACAACCTCTTTGTCATTATCTAGTTTTCTTCTTTAATTTTAATCAAAACACAATTAACAGAGTTGAAAAGTGTCGAAGGCCTTGTGATCGATGGCATAGTTGTGGCGTCTCACCTGACAGGTCTCAGGTTCAAACCCTAAAGATTGTATGACCATAGGTTAAGAAAATATGTATAACCAATTCAGCCTTAATCCATGAACTTGACACCTCGCCCAAGTGAGAGAGCCAAGTCCGAGTAGACCCGCCAAATGGTGAGCTTGAGTTCTTGCAGCCTCACCCTCGTCCAACCCTACAAAAAATGGAACTCATCCCTTCCAACAAACAGTTGATCCAATCTATCCATCAAAACCTTGGTTTTTTGATGGAGTTGTTTGAGGAGCATCAAGGATAACGCTTCCTTCCGGCAATTATCCAAGAAATCTGTTCCCATGCAGTCGTTATACCGTGGACCACAGTCCACAACGCATTGTGGACCGTGGTCACTGATACTACATGTCATCTTAAAAGATAGTGGCTTACATTTATTTTTATATTATCGAATGAAACTGTAGTTATATCGAAATGTAACTGTAGTTGTGTTGAAATGTAACTGCAGTGTATATGAACTGATACTGAATAACAGTTTCACATTTTGTTTTATATTATCGAATGAAATTATAGTTGTGTTGAAATGTAACTGTAGTTGTGTTGAAATGTAACTGCAGTGTATATGAACTGATACTGAATAACAGTTTCACATTTATGTTTTTATATTATCGAATGAAACTGTAGTTATATCGAAATGTAACTACAGTTGTGTTGAAATGTAACTGCAGTTGTGTTGAAATGTAACTGTAACGTATATGAACTGAAAGTGAATGGCGTGGAACGAAGGTAGTTTCATTTGCCGTTCCAATGGGTGAGCGGAGAAACTATAACCTACCTGCAGACAGCCCACCTTTCCATCTTATCAATTTTGGAGTAATTGAGGAATAAATTGTTCTCTTGGGGTCATAGGTTTTGATTTGACTAAAATACCTTTAGATTTAACACTCATTTAACATAAATCATAATGGAGGGCTATTTGTGATTTAAAAAAATTAAAATCAATATATATATGTGTTTTAGTCGAATTAAAAGTCAATGAGTAAAACAAGTACTACCTCAATGGTCGAGAACCGTACCATTTGTGATATTAACTTTGTTATCAATTAAAGCTAACAATTCAATATTTTACCAAACACTTCTTCATAAACAATTAATACTACTATCTAAGACAATCAGCTAATTAATACTTAATTGCGTCCAATATTAATATAGCATTGATGAAGTGGCGGGTACAAGTCGTGAAAAGTCTGGGTTTAATTGGTTTAACAACTTTACACATGGAACACAACATATATGACACAAAAAAAATTCTCCAATTTGTCCTAAAAGAGTACTCGAGTAGGTAAAATATGACTCTTATATTTTAAGATTATGAGTTTGATTCTTGTTACCATGCTCCCGATCATGTCTGTTCCACAAGGTCTTCCCAACCTCTCTTGTGTGATTTGTATGATATTACACAAGAGCGAGGTTTATCCGGGTACAATTTCGAATAGTGATTGCGAGTTTTTGTTACTCTAATTCGAACTATAAAAAATTAAAATTAATAAAAGGCATTTGTAGTCCTCTGGCTAATTGGCTATCTATTTATCGACAATACTAAATGCATATATATCTATCACTCACAAACTTGTTACTCGCTGATATGACAAATTTTAATAGGTTAAGATTTTAAAAAAAAATTATTAAAATCGATCGCACATTCGCATGCATCAGGAAGTGACAAGTTTGTGAATAGTAGACTGCATTGGCAACTCAATTGGTGACATAGGTGAAGTTTGGAAAGAAAGTTTGTGAATAGGAGATGTAGGAGCAATTATTATTTTCAATTATTTATTTGCACGACATCTTTTTGTTTTCCCATACTAGGTACATCGTGGAATTAAATAGTTTGTATGCGAAAACCTACAACCTTTATTAACGTTCCTGTCTGGCAATTATTTTCTTGAAGCTGGATTTCGATACACACAAAATTAATAAATACAGGGAAAAGCTCTGCCTTAGCACTTAGCCTATGCATGTCACCCATGTGCTTATGTTTCAAAAATATTATTGATAACTCTCAATTTCTTATTTACTTATTTGCACTATTTTTTATTTTTTATTTTTTATTTTCCTTTTTAGTTTTGCCATATACTATGGCCCTGTTTGGTAAATGGTTGTTGGCTGTTTGGGTTAGAAGGTATGATTTGTTGATAATATTGGCTGATTGTAGAAAGTTGTTTGATAAATTGGCTGTTAGCTGATAGCTGTTTGGTATAATTTTTTTTCTCAAAAAAGCTAATTGAAAAGGCTGCTTTGAGTAGCCTTTTGAATTTTAGCATTTTAGAGTTACAAAAAGCTTATTAACCAAACAACTAATAGTGATCAAATAAGTCAAAATTGGCTGATAGGCTGATAATTTACCAAACGGACCTATGTCTTGTGAAATTAAATAGCTTATATGCAGAAACCTAAAACCCTGTTAATTAACATTTTGTCTGCCAATTATATTGTTTAAGCTGTGATTTTATTTGATGTTCCCTATTTTAGATCCACCGACTCTTGAATTATCAACATCAGCACCATTACCCAATTCATATCATCTTCATCTTCCTTCTGCTAACCTTCATTCAAACAAACTCAGAAGAACTAATTAACAACTCTCTCTCTCTCTCTCTCATTTACATTACACCTACACAGAGCTAGCTAGAGAGAGAGAATTGAAGAATGGCTTGTGTGGTTGTACTTTCTCTTATGAGGACGCTAGAGCTTGAGTTCTTGCAACCTCTGCCTCGCCCAATTCTACAACAAAAGGAACTCATCCCTTGCAACAAAGACTTGGTCCTATCTCTCCACAACAAGCTTGGATTTCTGATGGAACTATTCGATGAGAATAGAATGGATGGTGTTGAAGCAATAAAAGACTTGGAAACAAAGCTCAGAGACGTAGCTTTCAGAATTGAAGATGAAATTGAACTCCAAGTAGTACATCTGTATGAGGAAGAAGAAGAGGAATTCAGAATTTTTGCAGGAATTTTTGATATTTTTGACAGATTTGTGGATCAGACATTTCAGCCACCCGGAAATCACATTTACGTGGAAACGCCACAGGGGAATGCCGGTGAGAAAAGCAGTACTCATCATCCCCAGAGGCTTCATCAAATTTTGCATCCCCTAAGGGGAAAATCACATCCTTGTCTCAAATTCCGTCTTATTTTGCACCGAGCTGTACAAGACATTGATGCCATCACTGAAGAGTTGGCGAAAGCCAAGGAGGAGTACCAGCTTTTCAAACATCATCTACAAGCAGGAACAAAGCAGACTGCCCCCATTCAAGTTATCACCATGCCTGATTCTTCCCATCATGCTTCACGCTCCAAAGAAATAATGGTAGGAAAACAGGATGAGTTCGAGATTATAAAGAAGATGTTAACCCAACATCCATCTAAGCAACTAGAAATCGTCTCCATTAAAGGTATGGGAGGTATTGGTAAGACAACATTAGCAAGGCAAATTTATGAAGATACATCAATCACCTCCTACTTTGATATGCAAGCCTGGGTTGTTGCATCACAACGCCACAATAAGAGGCAAATGCTCTTCGGTCTTCTTGGTTCCAAACACAATAATGCAGACAACAGCAGTAATGAGGACCTAGAGTTACGACTCTACCAAAGTTTGAAGTGTCAAAGGTACTTGATTGTGATGGATGACGTATGGAGCGAAGAGGCATGGGATGCTGTCAAAACTTGCTTTCCCGATGATGGAAATGGTAGTCGAGTATTGTTGACTACTCGCCTTGCGGAGGTGGCTAATCATATCTGCACCAAAGATGGTTTTTCTCATCAAATGCAATTGTTAGAACAGAGTGAGAGTTGGAAACTATTTAATGAAAAGGCATGTAAATCTCACGGTGCTGAATTTGAGATGATTGGGAGACCGGTAGTAGAAAAATGCAAAGGACTGCCTTTGGCAATTGTTGTGGTTGCAGGCGTTTTTTCCAAACTCAACACTCTAGATGAGTGGGAGAATACTGCCAATGCTCTAAGTTCTTCTTCAGCAACTACTCTGGATGATGAAGATTGTTCGAGAATACTCTCATTGAGTTACAATCATTTGCCCCACAACTTGAAAGCTTGTTTCTTATACTTGGGAGTTTTTCCAGAAGATCATGAGATCCATGCTAGTAATCTTGCAAGGTTATGGCTTGAGGAAGGACTCGTAAAGACATTTGAGAATGAAAACTTTGATGCAGTGGCTAACAGGTACACGCAAGAACTTATGGATAGAAACCTAATAATTTTAAGCCAATTATGCTCTCGTGAAAGAAAAATTAGGAGGTTTAGGATGCATGATTTATTGCACGCCTTTTGTGTGAGAGAAGCTCAAAAGGAGAACCTTTTGCATGTTGTCATGAGTGAAAATAGGTCTGATTTTCCTCAGAAAGGCTTTCGTTGGGTAAGCATTCAATCTGTAGATTTTAACATGTCTACAATACAACATTTTACTTGGAAAAGCTCTAGATCCTTCTTCAATTTTTTGTGGATGAAATCATTTTCAAATTTTAAGAAGTGCAATCTACTGAGAGTACTCTTCCATCATAATAGAAGCGTCAGGCTCAAAAATACTGTGGATAATGTCCATTTGAGATACATAATAGTTGGAAATGATATAGAATTGTCTCGGGCTCAGAGATTCCTAAAGTCAAAATATAGAGAGAGTATAGAATTGTCAAGATCTTGGAATCTTCAAACACTTGATTGTTATGGAACAGTATCACATAGATTAGATGGAGGGAAGTATTCGATGTTTCCACAACTACACTTTATTCGTTGCATTGAGTATTTTTGTAGAAATCCTCTCAATTTTATTCAAAAAATTTATTGGATCAGTGCTAAATATTGCTCAAAAGAATACATTACCAATATTCCATGCTTGAAGAAGGTACGTATTCAAGGTGAAGGCAAAGAGATTAATGCTTGCATTGCGAACTTAGCCTATTTAGAGCAGCTAGAGGTACTTTGGATTTCAAGTTGGCTTGGAATACATACTCCACTTAATAATGATATTGTTCTCTTGAAAAACCTTAGGAAGTTGGCATTAACTGGTATGGGTTTTGAGTGGGAGGAAATTAATATTCTTAGCAAGTTGCCTAGACTTGAGGTGCTCCAGTTACTATGGAAGTCTTGCGTAGGCAAAGAGTGGGAAATAGAAGAGGAAGTGATATTTTGCCAGTTAATCGCTTTATATATTCATGAGTGTGATCTCAAGCATTGGAAAGCTAGTAGTTATAACTTTTCAAAACTTGAGTACCTATTTCTTTTTGAGTGCGGTAAATTGAGAGAGATCCCAATTGACTTTGATGAAATTTCAACATTGAAGTCAATTGAATTATGGAGATGTCTTCCTTCTACTGTGAAATCAGCCAAGAAAATTGAGGACGCCCAACGTGACTGTGGGAACTATGATATGGTGGTTGTTGAGGAAGAAACATTAGATGTATGTCACCCTTGGCTTTCTCTTTCTCAATTGCATTTTTTTAACTTGGACCAACCAAATTTAATTAAATTCAGTGACTCATATGGCAGGTTTTGGAATCTGAGGAAGGCCTGAGCGAAGAAGAGTCAGAAGAGGATAGCTGATAACAATATTTATGGGTCCACCAAGAGCCAAGCTCGATCTAGTAAATGAGTACGTCTCAAGTTAACCTATAAAACAGTCCGTCCTGTTCAGATATATCGTTTTTAATATAATATAATGCTTCAACAGTAGAGTAGTTCATATTATGCAAATACATTATTCAAGCACAGCACATTCCTAATAAATGACTCACTATTTTCTATGTATGTGTTCACAGGCTCAAAGGAAAAGAGCAAATCCATTGTACGTTTTTGTTCGCAGCAGCAGCAGATCGGTCTTCACTTTTAGGCAGAAGACAAAAATGGTATGTATGTTACGTATATGTTACACGAATTGAACAACATACATACATACATACATAGATTATTTATTTCCAGTGTTGGTCTACATATATAGTTTTCACTTGCTAGTCCACGTACCACAGGGATTTCTTATTTAGAAAACAATAATCTAAAAACAAAGAGGTATGATTTTTGAGTGATGACGGAAACTTGCAGTCAGTGTCCGAGGGTGTGCACTGGTAATACAATCATTATTGTGTGGATCTGGTCCACACAACTGTGTTTGTGTGGACCATACTATCAAGTAATGTACATTCAGTATAAAAATAATGTAAATTGTATTCAGGAGATGTACATTATTTGTGTACTTAATGTATATTATATTATATAATGTACATTCAGTACACAAATAATGTACATTTAATATATTAAAAATGTACTTTTTGTTATGGTCCACACAATAATTTGTCCTGGTAATAGGGGACCGCACACATGGGATCCAATAAGAGTCCAAAGTGGACTCTTCACAAGGACCATCACTACATTCTTAAAGCATCATTTGTGGAAGGCCGGAACAAAAAAAGACTATAAGAAGTCCATTTGATAGAGGAAAGGATTATAGTGGCCCAATAACAATGTCCAAGTGCAAACAATGAAGACAACTCTTCATTGGTTATGTTCAACTCTTCATAAGTGTGTGGAATTTTTTATAAGCACAATTTTATTACGTTATTTTATTATATTTTACTTAATAATTTTATTAATTAATTATATTTTTTTGCTTAATATTATTAAATTATTATTATATTCATATTTACTTTGTATTTATCTAATAATATTAATAAATAAAGTAATAATGTAGCATGTTTATAGATTATATATACGATGTCCGTAATAATTGTTATATTTTTTTGAATGCTAATAATTGTTATATAATTAAAATAAAAATTCGTAAAAATGAGCATAAAAAATTTTAAGTTTAGAAAAGGGTAAAAAAGAAATTATAATAAAATATCTATTCCTGAGAGGTCAGGAATAGGTTAATACCAGGGGGCCCTGGTAATAGCTATTACCCTTGCAACGGTAATTAATAGCTCATTCCCGGGAACAATGTTCCTGGGAACACAAATGCGAACCAAACAACGAAATAGGTTATTACTGGGAATGCTATGTCATTCCCTACCTATTCCGTGAACCAAACAGCCCATAAATGTTGCTGATTTGCTTTGTGATGTGCATTGAAAATTGTGAGGCTAATTGTTGCTAATTCCATGATAAATTGCTAAATTATTTACCTGGTAACATGGACTATTAACCAAGAACATTTTTCATTAATTTATTTTTAATTTTGCCAATCAAGTTACGTTTTATCCTTTGTTCATGATATATAACTTCATGATACATGTTTAATGTGCATTTAATTGATACTTGAGTGGGATTTATTACTCGTTAGTGTGTTTTGTGTTTATAGGTGAAATTCTCCACAATAGACAGTAAAAGAAGCATTTTGTATTGCTTTGGATCAATTTTGGTAGCTTAGGATTCACTCAAGGAGGGAGAGGAACAGCTCCCGCAAAATGGAGCAGGAGCAAAACTGGAAAAAATGAAACGGGTACCCACATGGCCCATGTTGGGGCCCGTGTGGGTCCCTCCTGGATCTTGAACTCGCGTTACCGAAACGGCCCCCTACATCGGTCGTGTAGGGGGCCGTTTTGGTCTGGGCAGTCTGTTTTATGCGATTTTCTGCTGCAATTTTTGTCATTCCGAACCCTAGCTAGCTTAGAACTTCTCTCTCTTAGTTCCATAGCAAATATTAGTCTAGAATAGCTTAGATTTATACTAGAGAACACATTGCGAGCTTTATTTTGTGGATTTCACCAACTTTATTCAACATTTAATAGTAAAGTTCTCATTTCCAGAGCAGAGCAGCGACGACTGCTCTGGTTTCCGCCGGAAACCACAACAGTCGTCCTCTTTTTTTTTTAATTTTTAATATAGTTATAATAAATATTATTAGGTTATATATTTTTTATATTTTTAATAAAAGAATAAAAATATATAATTATATATTTCTACTCATTTCCCGGAAAATGAACCAAACACCTAAATACAGTTTTCCAGAGTACATCCAAACACGGAAAATGAACTCATTTTTCAGAAAATATTTTTCAGAAGTCATTTTCCTGCTTTCCAAACACACCCTAAGTTTTTTTGTACATTATGCTATAAAAGTTGTACTACATAATATTTTGGACAAATGTACCCCTACTGTTATAACTTCCGTTATCTTTTCTACTATTGTTACTATGCACATGCATCCATCATATATTTTCTTATCTTCTTCAATAATAATAATAAAATATGCACATGCATCTCCTACCAATTGATTTGTGGACTCGAACCATTCTTCCTCTCTTCAACCATAGATTTTGGTTCATGGGCTCATTCTTGCTATGTAAGTATAAGGATCGAAAATAACGTTGACTGTTACGCAAGTATAAGTAAATAAAGTTACGCATTCGCTACGAGTTATGCCTTTTGGAGCAGTGGTAAGTGTTTGATCTGAAATTAACTCACAATGATGAGTATATGATGATTGATTATAAAAGTGTGCTATTTTATTTCCCCTTCTGCCCCTCCCAGCATAGATCCCGTACTGAATCCAAGGGGTATATATCCATAGAGGAGCAATGGGGACAGTTGCCCCCTTACCCACCCAGGACAACCCCCAATATATATATATATATGTGCGCGCGCGCGCGCGCTTGTTTTAGTGAAAATAAATAACGTATTATTATACATAAAAATTATTGAAGGTTAAGCTAACTTAATTGATAATTAATAGTTGTTTTCTATATAACAGGTCTAAAGATCAAATCTTACTAACTACTATACAATATTTGTTGCAACCCCTAAATACCTTAAGTATATTTTAATTTTATCGTTCCTTAACACATCTTAAAGATATATTTATAATTTGTCTCCACTAAATGAAATTTCTAGATTTGTCCGACTCAGGTAGTACTCCATAGCTTTAACAGTTGTTATACCGTGGACCACTGATACTGCAGTTGTGTTGAACTGATACTGCAGTTATGTTGAACTGATACTATAGTTGCGCGGAATGGATACCGATGTTTTCATTAATAAAAAATGACGTCGTTTTGATGTCGCGGTCGAAAGTATAATTTGCGCTCCTTTAAGCTTAACATCTTAATTTTAATATTTGCACTGTAAAAAAAGTAAAAAGTTGATACAAGGATGTTAATTTTTATTTTTTTTTTGAGCACTAAAGGATGTTAATTAGTCTATAATGATATTGGTTGTTAACCACGCATGTTTTTACTCCGGAATTTTAGGTTTTTTTTTTTTTTTTTTTTGGTGCCGAATTACTTCAAATTTATCATATAATTTATTTTTAAAATATAGCCGTTTTTCTTGATTTTATTTTGGGTAGTCATTTTCCTCCCGACTTGGATTTGCACTACATTTTACCAAATTTGGAAAATGCATTTATTGTCTAATTTTATTTTCTTGACGAATTAAGAAAACAAAGCATGCACCGACCAGCCGTAGCACTTGTATGCAAGTTTTAAAATATTTCAATTTCGTTCAACTAATCTTAAATTTACAGAATTCTGTCCCTAAAGTCATTGCAGAGGTAAATTATGAGCCGCACAATTAACCCACCGATCAGACTCTAGTTTTTATGTGCTTACAAAGGATCCAACCACACATTCCATCATTATGTGCTCTTTTTTTCATTCATGTTTTCAGTGGTATTCGAACTCCAACACTGTCACCTTCAGTTGTGACATTAAGTTATGCACAAACTACTACGCTAAGCTCTGGAAAAAATATTTTTATTTTTGTGCAACCTAAGTGATGTGAAATGTTTTCATTATTTCTATCGAAAAAAAAAAAAAGATTGTAATAATTAAATGCATGTGTTCCACGTTGGCCTACTTTCAGCTGAACGTAGTAGAAAGTCAAATAGGCGTTGAGTTTTTAACGAAATTTTATGCCGCCACTGTATCAGTCATACTATTGTTGTTGTCGTACTTTAACGTTGTTGCAATGTTCCACTACTTATTGTTTTCATTGTTTTTATTATTCAATTTTTCCGACTAATAATTCAACAAAATAATTAATGGACTTGATGAAGAATGCTCTAACCAAATCATATTATATTCTTTAAACTATGCTCAATAATAAATAAATATGTAAATATTATTTGCACACCAAGTTTGAAAATTATAGAAAAACTCAAATTTAATCAATAAATTCACATCGAGTTTGTCAAAATTTGATTATCTAATCCCGTTGACACAAATGCACATTAAGTTCATGCTAAGCACAAATGCACATCAAAGTCGTTATTGACAAATGATTATTTGGCATACAAAGTATAGACCACTACAAGGGCCGAGGTAATGGAAGCAGTTGTCCCCTACCCACCCCACTCCATCCTATTATATGTGTCATGTGTGTATCTAGTAAATATTTTATTAGAAGTAGATAATATAATTTTAGAGTTAATTTCATTTTTCATTCTAGATTTATAGATGACAATCCACTTTTACTCATTTTTTATTAGAATATCCTGACTTGGCCCTAGTGTTATTGTGATATGACAATTTTTAGTCCTCCATCAACAAAATCGTTGAAATATCGTTAAATACAAAGGTATATTATTTTTTTTTTAATTTCAATTATTTGTTTATTTAATTCTCATTACTATGCACTTAATTCAATGTTTGAACCAAAAGCACTGCATAAATATTTAATTCTAATTATCCAAGTTTTAACACATTGTCTTGGCTAGAGATTTCAGATATACTTGAAAGCTTTTAGAATAATGCTTGAGTATTGCTCCGCTATTGCCTTAGATTCACCAACCCATCAAGGAACTTTTATTTATATTTGCATAGAGACATTTTTTAATATTTAAAAATCAAAATAATTTGAATTTGTTCATTGTTGTTACTTCGTAGGTCAAATAGCTGTGCCCAGAGCTATTTTCCATAATTTAGACAACATGTTTTTCATGTTCATAGCTACCTAAGTTGACTTATCTTCCTTAAATGTCAAGACGGCATCGAGGCCGGTCCTATCATTTTAATTATAGGCCCGAGAAAAAATAAAAACAAAGGCTCTTAATATATGAAGTTAAATGATCATTAGTTTTACCATAGACTTGGGGTCCACCTTGCAAAGCGGACCCATCACAATTTACATACTGAATATTCACAATTCAAATTGTAAACATTCAGTATGTAAGTTGTATATTTTGGACCTGGATCCTCCTTGCAAGGTGGACCCGAGTCCAAATATTAATCTGCCTTGTTTGGGTTAATTGAAAATAATTAAATGATAATTTTGAATTTTTGTACATATATTTTTTTTATTTAAAAAAAAAACATTTTAGATTAGCCTTGGAGTAGTGCCCATTCAAACTTTGGGCCCTATATGAAGTTTAATTATAAATTAATTCAGTGTTCGCTAATATATATCTATTAACCGAGATAAGTATATAACATGACTATAATTTTTATGTGAATTTTAAATTAATAAACAATTTTGAAGTCATGAATTCAAATATTTGCATATATATGCAAACATTTTTTTACTTCTTCCAAAAAAAAAAAAAAAATTAATATAGGAGACCCCTCCCAAAGTTGGGTCCAGGGCGGATGCCTATCTAGCCCGCCCTCAAGGCCAGCCCTGGACGGCATATATCTTTCTTGGTGGCAGTGTACAACAACTATTTTTTGACATATACAAGTTTTCCCATTGGCTATCTCAGTTGACATTATATTCTCTTTTGTTCTTCGTAGTACAGTTATGCCTTATAGAATTCACGTTGAAGATTCTATCATTCGATCTGTCTCTACTGATGTATGCTGATTTTAGCTGGTAGACTTACCTTTCCTAAACTTATGAGTATGACTCTTCGGATAGATGATTCAAAAGTGAAACTCTGATCTGTTGGTAGACAGTCTCTACTGAAAACTGAAAAGAGATCAACTTTAATACTCCGTAACATGTTTGAAATTCTCAAAGATATTGACGGTAACAATGTTACGGTAGAATATTTGTGTTTACGTAAACAAAGACAAATTGTATTCTAATAACCCAATGGGGTACTTCAAGTGGCAAGTGAACTCTTTTTGTGGGGAAGAATTTCGGGTTCAATTCCCACAAGTGACGATTCTCCTTGGGCCAGCTCCTGTGCCTCCCGGAGCGAACGTGGGTGTACCTGGACCGTTACACGGATAGAGAAAGACTCCGTGAATTTACCAAAAAAAAATTGTATTCTTATAGCTCGAGCACAAATTTTAGAGTGTGTCTCCCTTGTTATTACATGTACTCACTTTATACTATACAATTGTACTGGTTACAATAATTGGCACAACGGCTTCCTAATAAGTGCAATGTCTCTCCTTTGTAAGTGTCGTGACTCCTTATTAATTGTTGTGCGTTTTCCTCCAAAAATCCTTTTCTTTAATAAGGCGGTGCTATGATGAATGACCGCATTGGGCTTTGCACTAGTGCACCGTTCCACCTGAGCTCTGCTTGACTCTGACAATTACTATTTGAAGCGCTAATTGCTTTGACACCTTCAGACCAAGAGTGTTCCAGGTCGGATCCAGAACTTTATCTAATTATCGTGTCAGCAACCCCCTACTCCCGGCGTCCATTGTGACCGAGTACTAACCTTAGTCATGGCCTTACTAAATATTTAATTCTCATTGTCATTTTGATTCTAATGTTTGAAGCAAATGCAACTAAATATTTAATTCTCATCACTCAAGTTTTTAACTCATTACCTTAGATATTCCGGATATACTTGAAAGCCTTTATAATAATGATTGAGTACTGCTCAGTTGTTGCCTTATATTCATTTAAAGGAACATTTATTTATACATGCAAAGCGACCTTTTTTAATATTTAAAATTCAAAATAATTTGAATTTTTTTTTTTTTTATTGTTCCTTCGTAGGCGAATAGTTGTGTCCAGAACTATTTTCTGTAATTTAAGCAACATGCTTTTCAATTCATGTTTATTTTTCTCAATATTTTTTTAACTAGGGTATAGTAAGATGTCAAGATCACATATATTTTCTCGGTTGTAATATACACTAACTCTTTTTTGACAAATACAAGTTCCCCATTGGCTATCTAATGAGACATTATATTCTCTTTTGTTCTTCGTAGTTATGCCTGATAGAATTCGAGTTGGTAGACTTACTTTTGCTAAACTTGTGACTCTTACTCTCAGCCTGCCTCAGACCCTTCCTGAGATTCTTATCATTGACGGACCTGTCTTATACACTTCTCCGAGAATGACCTATATATATATATATATATATATATATATATATATATATAAAATCTATTCAAATGAGGCACATATATTATGGAGGATAAAGTGGATAAATCCTAGCTAGGCATTCAAATAAGTGCAACCAAGGGTTGTGATTATATCCAAAATAATGTGGGATTCTAACCATAAATAATAAGAGAGGGCAAAGAAAACAATTGAGAGATATTTTAATTTTGGAATGATTGTAATTAATATAGTTAGCATATTAGATGAAGATATACACGGCTAATAAATTGTAGGCTCATAAGGAAGCATAAAGTCGGGAGTCGTCTTCATATACGTACGAGAACAAACAGAATAATTTAAACACCTCCATGGGGATAAATCACGCAGTGATGTCTATGTGACTGGAGGTTGTGTCATACATATATAAATCGTGTGCCATGTATAAGACTGTCATGTGCACATACATCACAAATTTAGGGCTAATTTAGCTGGCAGTGTGGTAAATAATTTCTAGTATTCAGATTTGAAAAATGTTAGCTTTGTGTATGTATATTTAGTCCAATACATAAAAATGACTTTGTAAGTGTTTTAGGTATTTTAATTTTGGCTAAAAAGTATAGCTGCATATTCAATTTATTCAATCTGCACAAGTAAGGAGAAATGAGATTTTAGATAAGACAGTTGAATTACCAAATTTAGTCCATGGAATGAGACATCTTGATTCTTGAGCAATGAGACCATGTCAAAAGAACTTGATGGGAAAGGAAGATGATGTGTCGAAATGATTCCAAGAATTGCAGGAATTCCACGCTCCAAATCGAATTGAACCTGGTCCTTATGGTTATCTCTTGGTGCAAGAGAACCGTAAGAATCCCACGATCTTTTAAATCCCCTACTCAACTTGCAACCTAGACATCAGAAGATCATTTATAGTACTGTATGGCACACGATTATTATAAGTATGGCACACGTTAATTATAAGTATGGTACACAATTTTTTTTTAAGTATGACTTATAATAAGCATTGAAATGTTGTTATTTATTCATGTCTACATGTCTACATGCATTCCTTGTCCACCTTGCTACTATGTAGTTTGACGGTATCATTTCAGCGTCATCGTCCTTTAAATTCATCAGTTTTTCCTTGACATATTTCCACCTCGAACTCTTCCCGGTAATTGTCCTATTCGTTTGGTTCAGTGTGCAAACACAATAAATATCACATTGATGAATACTTATTATTTTAATGTAGCCAAAAATAATAGTCTCAAAAATAAAATGTCGCATTTATACAGTCTATATATTCCTAATCAAAAAATAATATTTGTTTAATACATTTTAAAAATTACTTTCTGCACTAATTAAACTACTAAAATTCGTTGTACCCACTTTCGAACTAGATGACTTTTTTACGGCCAAATTTTTAAAAGACTTACAAAGTCATTTTTTATTGAACTAAATATACATACACAAAGCTAACATTTTTCAAACCAGAATACTAGAAATTATTTATCACACTACCAATTAAATTAGTCCTAAATCTATGATGTATGTGCACACGACAGTCTTATACATGACACACGATTTATATATGTATGACACACAACCTCCAGTCACACAGACATCACTGTGTGAATTATCCCCATGGAAGTGTTCAAACTATTCTGTTTGTTCTCGTACGTTGATGAAAACGATCCCGGATTTATGCTTTCGTATGAGCCTATAATTTATTACCGTATATATCTTCATCTAATATGTTAACTATATTAATTACAATCCTTCCAAAATTAAAATACCTCTCAATTATCTTCTTTGCCCAATCTTATTATTTATGGTTATAATCTCACATTATTTTGGATAGAGCGCTTGATTGCACTTATTTCAATGCCTAGGATTTGTCCTCATTGGGGATGACAATTTTACCCGTACCCTAGCTATGGGTTCCCCGCATCCTCGCCCGGCCCCTATGGGTTTTAAAATACCCGCACAATTTGGGTAATGGGTGTGGGGTTAGGGGAATTTTGTATACCCGCGCGGGTATGGGAGCGGGTGCGGGGGAGGTATCCCCGCCCCGCACCCACACTTATATATATATATACTTACTTCTGTTACTAATACTCATTTATTATATAAGTTTATGTATATTTGATAAGTGTGCTTGGACAATTTCAGTGCCACTAGGCAATATTTCGAAAACCAAACATATACATATACATATACATATACATATACATATACATATATATATATATATATATATATATATATATATATATATATATATAGTCATGATTAGGTGCGGCCGTGCTCTCCCGTGCGACCGTGCGGTTCACACCACTCAATGTTACGAAATACACCACTCAATGTGGAGAAACACACCACACAAATATGCACTGTCGTGTGTTTCTTAACATTGTGGTGTGTTTCATTTTGGTGTGTTTCTTAACATTGAGTGGTGTATTTCGTAATATTGAGTGGGTGTGTGACCGCACGGCCGCACGAGAGAGCACGACCGCACCTGAAATTTTATATATATATATATAATTGTACGTCATAATTTTAAAGTTTATATGAATGTATCTTTTAATTTTTTTGAAAAACCAAAAAACCACTACCATAAATCAAAACACAGCATGTCTACAAATCAAAGCAGAAACAAAACGAGGGATAAAGTCAAAACACGCAGTCCTCCCTTCCCTCTCATTACATAAAGCTCGGTTAGCAAAACAATCAGTAAGCATATTCGCAGAACGCTTAACAAAACAGAATTCAACTCTAGGTAAATCAAAAAACGTTGCTGGATGTCATGAATAATGCCTCCCAAAGGTGTCGAGTTCCCATCAGTATGAACCGCATTTGTTACAACTTGAGCATCGATGGTCTCGAGAACCACTTGTTGCCAATCTTTTTGCTTTATCCAACTCAAATCCTTCCGACCGACGTCGTTTTATTTTCGTAAACTTAATGACGTCGGTTATGTACTACAACCGACGTCGTATCTTTTTGACGTCGGTTTTTTAAAAAACCGACGTTGTTTAGGCGACGTTAAATGTT
>CP025647.1:6071812-6119312 GCA_003576665.1 Ipomoea trifida | reverse complement strand
CTTGGAACCAACTTCCACACTTGGTTACTCTCAAATTGATTGACCTCATCATGCATTGCCTCAATCAAATTTGCGTCACCTAGGGCCTCATTCATAGTCTTTGGTTTCATTTGACATATGAAGCAAGCAAACATAGCGCCATATTGCATTGACAACCTTCCCTGTTGGAAAACCTCGATTTTCCGACCTCATTTCCGATCATCAAAAAAAAATGATCATAAAAAGTGATTTTTTTCGTCAAAGGGCTACGTTAGATGGAAAGTGGTCGGAATTTCAAAAAAAGAAAAAAAAGAAAAAAAAACTTATTTCAAATTTCAAATAAGCTATAATAAGTTGTGTTTGATAAATTGATATTATGGCTTTCCTCCTTAGCTTACACATGACTGTATGTTCCCTTTTGGTTTTAATATATTTGGCCGGATGTTCCAGGCCCCTCCCACTCTTCAAAGGTTATTAGGTGGTTTTTGTTTTTTAAAAATAGTCTTAGTGTGAACTCTACCACAGTGAGGATCAGCTAATGATCTGGGATGTACTCCTCCTCCTTTTCAAAAAAATAATAGTCTTAGTGTGAATATATAGAATTTGATTCAAATTAATTGAAGTGAAGTTTTCTTAGCAACCCCATACTAAAGATATTGTGGAATTACTTAGGATTTGGGAATACAAGTAACAAGTGAGAGGCAGCAAACAATTTTTAGTTTTCAGATCGGCAGCTGCGATAATGGTGGTGAGGATGAGGATGGAGAGAGTAGCGGTTTTCTCTGGGTTTGGATGAGTCCAACAATGAAACAAGTTATCAAATTGTTTTTATTTAAATTCAATGTCAGCATTATGGAAGGGTTATAAGCAAGGCAAAAACTTGTGTGAGACCGTCTCACCATGAGACGGGTCGGGTCGGGTCGAGTCAAAGTGCAAATGTAACACTTTTATGCACAAATGTCATACTTATATGCTCAAATGTAATACTAATCAGGAATACGATTTTTGTTACTTATTAGGGTAAATGTAATACTTTTAAGTGAAAATACAATACTTTTACATTTCAATTTAAAAGTGTTACATTTTTCCTCAAAAGTATTATATTTGCCCTTATAAGTGAGAGGCACTTGTCAACATTACTTATTATGAAAAATGTATTACTTTTTCTCTTATAAGTAACAAAAATTGTATTTTTGATTAGTGTTATGTTTGAGCATATAAGTGTGAGATTTGCACATATAAGTATGACATTTGCATGGTGCTTTGACCCGACCCGACCCGTCTCACGAATAAGGATCCGTGAGACGGTCTCACACAAGTGTGACCCTATAAGCAAACTCATATATCACATATACACTTATGCATGTATTGTATATGCACTAAGAGTTGCTAACCTCTTTTTTTTTTTTTTTTTTGAAAACAAAGTTGCTAACCTCTTGTTCTTGATAGATTGCCTTGAAATTGCTGTGGATAGGCTTAGTTGTAGTTGTAGAAATTTTGCAGAGTGTCTCCCACTTGTTCACAGGTTTAATATAGATGGTGTATAGATTGTCAAAAGACAGACATGTGTAGTGGGGGCCTACCCTTTTATAATTTATATGCCATCAATATAGACTTTGTAACGGTTTCCGTTACAACCGTTACAATACTAAATGGCACCACTTAATAGCCATTTAGGAACAATAATATCTTGCACCATTTAATCATTTTATTAATGGAAAATGTTACAAGGGTTCCTGAAGAAAATGCTAAGCGAACACAATTTTAAAAGTAAATGTGGCAAATTAAAACTTATTTGAAAACAAGGATTTAATTGAGCACTTGCGAATGGTAGATGGGCTATTTGACACTTCTGCCACAAAAGAATAAAGACATATTGATAAACACTAGTCCACCTTGTGTACAAAACAAACATATCGTCTTAAGTCGACAAGATTGTTACATACTTGTAACAACCATAGTACATATTAATACTTTATAATTACTCATTGTTTCATGAACTTGTTATCGTCTAACAAGCATCTGCATACATGTTCTTCGTATTACATATGAAATGGCATGCGACTCATCACATTATAAGTCAAACAATGCAATAGTCTTATCGAAATTGCAATGTCCAATTAGAATTTTATTCATACAACTACAAACATTTTACAATAGTTAACCAATTTTTCATCACTCATTTTCTTAACTCTTAAACATAAAAAATTATTAAAATTGCATAGACTAATATAGAATATTAATTAATCAAGCCATAATAAATAAATAAATAAAGCAAATTATTTATTATATTTATTGTGATAAAAATACAATGCCGAAATTATTAAAATTTGACTCCTATAAGATATACATGTTTAACACATCACGCGTAATTGTAACTGTACTAGTTTATAGATAACTAGAGAGTTGAATTTGATTCTTTAGACTTTGACTCACGTGCAAGTGTGCAACGGCATTTACTTAAGTAATTATATTAATAGCATATTTAGTAAAAATTTAACCTAGAAGTAGTTGCTTGTTGGATAAATGGATACTAAAAGTAGTGGTTGTTATGCCATGGATCCGGGTCCACCTTGCAAGGTAGACTCAGGTCCAAAACGACGCCGTCTGAATCTTTAAAAAAAGATTGTTCCTTTGCTTGTCATTAACTTGCCGTTTGTCTTCAAAATTCATTCCTCTATATTCATAATTTTTTAACTCTATATTCACAATTTTATATATCAATATACAAAATTACAGAACTCAATATTCACAATTGCAGAACTCTATATTCACAATTATAGAACTCTATATTTACAATTTCATAACTATAATATATTCAGAATTAAAAAACTCTATATTCACAATTACAGAACTCTATATTCAACCGTATAACACAATTTTTGAATCCATATCCACAATTTTTTGAACTCTATATTCACAAAACAAAAAATATCATCAATTGAGGAAACGTTACCACTAACAACACCGTTATTCCAGACGCGCGTTTTGAACCTGGGTCCTCCATAGCATAATTTGCCTAAAAGTAGTTGCTTGGCTGGCTTCAAACTCGTCATCTATCCTTTTTCTCTATAGTGGGACCACCATTGCGCTATGGCAACTCCAGCTCAAAACCATAGGGACTTGCCTTGCAAGTCCAAAGTGAGCATATATGGGGGTGGGTTTCTAGGTTTTCTTCAACTTGTTATTATACAGCTCATCCATGATTCATATCTATAGAGATGAATGAGGAACACATATAAAGAGTGACTCAAGAATAGCGCTATTAAATGGTTGAAAGGGGGTGGATTACTACTAGGCCCACTTTCAAATCTAGTTAAGCAATGTATGTGCTTATTGAATTGAGATGTCAATGGGATTAGGATTGATCCCCTCCCGAGGAAACTCCACAAGAGAAGCGAGGGCGGAACCCTTCACGTACCCGTCGGTCTCTAGGTACTCAAATTAAAACAAACTCTTTGATTTACGGTAAATCCTACTAGATTTATGCACGTACTCTAGATAGAACATGTACTGTTTTGTGACCTTAGCTTGTCCATAGCGGACTAATTCAAACTAAAAAGATCAACAAGCAACTTCTATGAAAAATCAAATTTAAAATCTTGTGTTTACTAAGAACATCCCCAATATGGAGATTTGTATGGTTTTTTGCAAGCGTGAATTCATATGTGGATGAGAGAGAAGAGTTTGGGATGTTGCACGAGAACCTTGTGGATCCCACCAGAACAAAAGGTAGCTGCCTCACTGCAACATGCGATGCACAGCGCACCAAGTCGGGCACATGTACTACGCGTGGCCGCTGGGCGCGTTGAACTTTATTATTTATTTTAAAAAAATATTTTTCAGATATGATTTTTCTTCCCCTTTTTTTTTCTTTCCTCCCATTTTCTCTTTTTTTAATCACATTTGTAAAAATTTCTCAAAAACTACAATTATTGAAATTGCTCTAAGTAATTTTCGGACCACATTTGTTGTGTTGTCCTAGGATAACAAAGTCTAGTAGCAGACCATCTTGTTAATAAATTCTTTAGCCTCTAGAGTACGCTGTTAGTCTGACTTGTCCGAGGTGGACTCTACTAGCAAATTAAAGCACAATTACTTTACTTTTCCTCTCTGCGGTGTCCCCTCTCATTCTTACTTTTAAAAAGAAATTAAAAAAGATACAATTGTTTTATTTTTCAAACCAAACATCCTTTGTCTTTTCTATGGCGCATTGACTTGATAGTTACATGTCATTAATTGCCACACTTGACTCGATTCTAGTCAAAGTTAATTTTATCACGTTTTAATTGATTATTAATAAAAGACGGATTATTAAAATATCCAAAAATTTAAACGATAGTGATACTAATAATTTTTCAACTTTTTTATTAACATGTACTACAAGCACATTAATATAATTCACTATTTCAAGTTTATCGACTCACTATTACAAGACTTTCCAATAGTTATACCATGGGCTCGGATCCATCTTGCAAGGTTGATCCATCACAATTTATATACTGAATGTTCACAATTTACCTACTGAATATTCATAATTCATAATTCAAATTGCTCAATTAATTATTATTATTATTATGGTAAATTATTCATAATTTTGTTTTAATGAAAGTAACCTATCTTCATGTTTGATCTGCTTAAATTTGCGAGAACATGCAGTATTGCTTTAATAAATCTGACTCAATGATTTAACTTGCCTATAATAACCTTGATGTATGTAAGTAAATTTAGTATTTTTTGTTAAATTTCACTGTATTTTAATTGAAAATTTTAGTCAAAAGTCAACAAAGCAATAAATGAAGAGCTGGCACGTCCCTCTCTCTGAATGGATTGACCTATTACTGTTGTTTTTTATACATCTTGAAGAAGAAACAATCCTATAATTTTGGGATGTCAATGGTTAGTTGTCCTACTTTTCAGAAGGTTGAAAATTGTGCACATTTTTTTTTTTCAAAAACTTACTTGCAAGTTGCAAGGTTCGTGAATTGAAATTTTACGATTTTAATTAATCCGCCTCATGAGTGTTAATGTGTTTAGTTGGAAGTGCTGTTAGTTGTAAATAGGTTGACGGGCAGCCCATCCTACATGGGGGTTGGATTGGAAAAATCTCTGTTTAAACATTATATTGTTTAGTTTGTTCTTATTCTTTATTTGAAATCGATATGATTAAATTTTTTTTCATCATTGGTGCTTTCATTGAAAGCTCAACATACTAGCTCAAGTGTGCTTCTTATTAAATTTTCATCCCACAAAACCACTACCAAGGCTAGGTCCAACTCTTGTAACTCTTTTTTCGATAATTTTACAGGGTCTTTCTCCGTCCGTTTAACGGTCTGAGTATCGTACACCCACGTTCGCTCCGGGAGGCACAGGAGCTGACCCAACTCTTGTAACTCTAGCCTGTCATATACTTAACGAGCCGAGAACACAAGTCAGGAAATCTTGTCGTTGGGGTTAGGGAAGGATCTTCGAGTCCACTTGAACTGCAAACCGGGTGGTCCATCTCTCTTTATCTTTAAAAAAATATATATTTCTTTATTCGTTGCAGTCCAAAGAGTCAATACCCCACAACTAGCGTTTGATCTTATCACCTTCCATCAAAGGGAGCTACAAAAATGTCATTTGAAGTTTTGAACACAAAGTGCTTGGGAAAGAAATCTTATAGTTAGTTGATTTTATTGCTGAGTTGTGCTCTTCTTTTTTTTTTTTCTTTTTTTTTTTTTGAAATAAGTTGTGCTCTTTTTTAGAATTAGAACTTTATCCTTTCCATCTTTATTTTGATTTCTTCATAGTTTTTGTAATATATATTTTTTCTTTATTAAAAACATGTTATTTAACTCAGATTTCTATATTTTGTATTCAATATTATATTAAATAATTTACGTATAGTATTATACTTATTTAACGGAATTGCTATAAGTTGATTAAATAAAAGAATATTAAATACTTAACAATTAATATAAACAGATTTAATTATTTAGCATTGTCCCTTCAATTATAGAAAAGAGTGATTTTAAAGTCTTTGTTGTACTGTGCTGTTTTATTCAAATGAACATGGTTTGTAATTTGAAAATTAAATGTCAATTCAATCACATTTAATGCTAAAGTAATACTGTCTTAATACTCCGAACTTGCACTGCCTTGCATGTTGCTCCGATGTTATTTTCTACTTTTGTTTTCGTCTCCGGCTGTTCTTAATTTTAAGAAAATATATTTTTTATTTAAAATTATTTTTAAAAAATTATTTATAAAATCGGTAACCGACACAATTCAGCGCACTTTCAGATAAACACGTAATTTTGGGTTAAATTGCATGAGTTTGTGTTGTTCAGAGACCCAATTGCATTATTTTTAAGTCCGATGGCCTAATTGCAGTTTAGTGTGCAATTGAGTGACATATTTGACCCTTATTCTTAATATAAATTGTGTAAATTAAATAAAGTACTTTATATAAGATTTGACAATAATAAAAAATATTGATAAAAGATTATCTGTAACTATCATTTATAAAAATTAGACTCAGACATAAAATATCAAAACCACAAAACTTTTTTTTTTATTATAGAAAAAATGATACAAACTTGAGTAGAGAGGAGTTAGAATTTGTCATTTTATAATTATATAAAGATTTAATTTTTTATTTAGTTGTTGATTGAGTGGTATTCAAGTGAGTCACATATCACAATTTACCTTCTCTTATAAAAGACTAGCAATTTGATCGAGTTCAAGCTATAGTTATAACTATCTTGAACTTGAATTTGAACTTATCTAGGTTTGTGCTTGGCTCGACTCGACTTAATAGCGCTCCGGCCTAATCAATACTCAATTTTGCTTTGATAACAAGATCCAATCATGACAATTAGAGGGAGTTAATTATATTCCATTTTTGGTCTTAGATTTATAGGTGGCAATGTGGCATTCCACTTTTAGTCCTTTTTTTTTCAAAACATCCACTTTTAGTCTAAGTATTATTGTGGCATGACCATTTTTAGTCCTCCGTCAAGAAAATCATTAAAATGTCGTTAAATACAATGACATTTTGATCTTTTTTATAAAAAGTAGGTTGACCCGCTATATTTTTTATGTTTATTTTTTGAAACAAAATCAAAATTGAAGACTGAAATGCTCTTGTATTTGACGAAATTTAAATTGTTTCGTTGATGGAGGACCAAAAATGGTCATGCCACAATAATACTAGGGTCAAAAGTGGATGTTTTGAAAAAAAAAAAAAAAAGGACTAAAAGTGGAATGCCGCCACTTATAAATCTAGGACCAAAAATGGAATTAACTCCAATTAGAGGTCGTTTGGTACTTTTCCATCAATTAAATTCCAGGGAAAATGTTTTCCATAAATATGTTTGATGAGAATAACTTTACAAGAAAAATTAATTAACTTGTTTGGTGTTACCTTAGAGACATAACAATTAAATTACCTGTGAAATTGATTAATACATTTGGTTCGTTTAAACTTTCTAGTAAAAAAAAACTACGCACCTAAAGCCTTAGATCGACACACTTAAATTTTTAACAACTGACGCACATTAAGTCACACGGTACAAAAACCACAAACCTTAAGTACAAAAACCACGCACCTTAAGAAAGAAAACCGCTCACCTTAAATTTGATCTAGCTAGATGCATGCAAAAAGAGACCAAATTACCACAACATTTTTTTTATTCATCGTTAGGACGTTGATTTAGGCAAGATCAACGGCACAAATGAAACCCCACAACCGCACATGAACCTCTATATCTATATATATATATATATATAAAAGGATTGTATACACAAATTGCATATATAAATTAAACAACGAGAAGACATATATACTTGAATATAACTTTCTTTGATAAACAATGTGTAATGGTGAGAGAGAGACAATTTTCTTTTATCTATAGGAGTTTTTAACATTGCACCAAAAAGGATAAATAAGTAATTAAATAAAGTTGACAGATTCCCAGTCATTCGGGAAAAAGAATCTCACTCCCATGATATCAAGAAATTAGATTTCTAGTTGTTCCAAACTTTCCTGCCTCAAAAGATTACACCAAACCTGGAAAATATTTTCTTACCTTTTAAATTCTTGAAAAAATTGAACTTTAATTTCCCGTGTACCAAAAGCCATCTTAACATCTAAATCCTTACAAAACTTTCAAAAAAAAAAAACATCTAAATCCTTACAAAACTTTCTAAGTACATTGAAAGGAACTTTGATGGAGATAAATAATGAATCGATTATGGAGAAAATTTATTGAGAGATAATGATGATTTACCTTTTAATTTTCATATTTCATGAAAACGATACGAAATAGTGTTAAAGAGAACTAAATTCAAAATTATCATTAAATTAAAGTTAAAAGGATAAAATATATATAATTTAATTCTTTGTGGCCAATTTAAACCTTATTCCAAGAATGATTAATGAAGAGAGAAGAAAGTCATGGATGTGTTGAGTCAAAAAGAAATGAAAAAGAATCCCCAAATAGCCAGCGAAAGAGCATATAATGCAACTTTGAATGCACGCACGAGGGTAAAATGCATTGGTCTATGGTTTTGAAAATCGAAAGATAGCTTCATTGTTATACGGTTGTCACCTACTCACCTAATAGATGCTATTTACACAGCTTTTTTAACAAATTAATATATATATATATATATATATATATATATATATATATATAATTTAAGATGCTGGCTACATATATATATATTAGTATGTTCACTTTTGACTATGACTTTTGCTCTCACTAAAATCATGTGGACCACTTAATTATACTCAATGTCTATTCATCAAATAAAAAATTATTAGAAAAATTGTTTCGTTTAATTGTTTCAATATTGCATTTTAAGAGAGTATAAATAGTAAATACTCATTGAATAATGTTGCAAAATTTGAAAAATAACTTTGACAAGCTAGAATTTTGAGGCTTTATTACTCAAAATTAACATTTTTTTGTCAAATGAAGAACTAACTGACTAACTTCACTACGATCTTGGCAACTCAGTGACAAAATATAATGACATGTATAATTGATGAAGAATTAAATTCACTATTTCCTCACAATTTGAGGACCAAAATTACCAATTTTTCATATAAATTTTATGCACTAATGTGATATTAAGGCCCTGTTTGGTAAATGGTTGTTTGCTGTTTGGGTTAAAAGGTATGATTTGTTAATAACATTAGCTGATTGTAAAAAGTTGTTTAATAGATTAGCTGTTAGTTTATAGCTGTTTGGTATAATTTTTTTTTTTTCAAAAAGCTAATTGAAAAGGCTGCTTTGAGTAGCCTTTTGAATTTTAGTATTTTAGAGTTACAAAAAGCTTATTAACCAAACAACTAATAGTGATCAAATAAGTCAAAATTGGCTGATAGACTGATTATTTACCAAAGGGCTTAAATATTATATAAAAATAGATTAAATATAATTCGACTCAAGTCTCTTCAATTAAACTAATATACAAAATGGGATGGAATGAACATTAATTGCATTTATTGTATTGAAATGGAAAATAAAGAAATTAATTAAAATTTGCTCCCATAGACAACAACTTTTGTGGTTGCAAATGAGTAAAACTATATAAAAGGGTGGTGGTCCAAGATATCTTGACTAATAAAAACAATAATTTTCTATTACTTTTTCTTTTTGTAAAATATAAAAATATGTTGTCCGTATCGATTAAAAGGACAGTGGATTCATTGTACTTTTTTTTTTTTTTTTTTGAAAAAATGGATTCATTGTACTTAGATTCCCAAAATGGTAGTGCGGACAATAGAAACTAAGCTGTAAGCCTTTTGTGGTTTCTCGTTCAAATAAATCTGGAGGGTGTGGTTGAATAGAAATATCTCATTCATTCTTAATTAAATTTCAAGGGTTTGATCTTTGACCTCGGGTATGGGATAATTTTAAAATTTTAGGTCAGTTGACGCACCTTTAAAGTGCCAACAATTCAGCGAGAAAATTAATCACTGTGTCTGACGGTGAAAATCCTAGACTAGACAAAAAAAAAAATGATATGTTCAAGTACCCAGCTACAGGGCCGGATTTTAGGGCGTGCAAGATGTGCAACAGCAGCACTGGGCCCCAAAATTTTGGAGGCTCCTAATCCAGCTCTGGCCTAATAGTTAGTATATGTATTTGTGATTATATTGACACAAAATTAAGTTTTTTTTTTTTCATTTTTCTCTTTGCAATTTTTCTTCAATTCGCAGTTTGTTTATACTTTGATAGGGCCTCACTTATTTACCAGCACAGGGCCACGCAAATAAAAAAAACCAGCCCTACAGCTACTAGGCGCGGCAGGTGCACCCAACACGCACCTACAAAAACATTTTTTTATTTTTTTTGTTCACAATAGGTCCATAAAAAAACAAAACTTGTAAGATGTATTTTTTTTTCTCTTCCACATAACCTCGCAAAAATAATCCTCTAAAATAAATTGACGGAAATGCTCTAAGGCATAAGCTACTAATCCGTGATATATTACATATTAGAAATCAAATTTGATAGCAAATTTCTCAAAGTTTATGTATTTTTATTTAATAAATATATATACATACCCTCTAGATCATCCAAAAAGTAATGACGTATGCATGCTGAACTGGTTTATGAAAAAGACATGAAAGTCCAAGAAAAGCAGCCGCCTTGCTGCCTTGTGTTTTTCACATTCTTGTATTCACGGCGATTCAGATTTTGTGCCAGTACTGCATGAGCTAGGATTACTTATTTTACGCGAGATAACCTTTACCGTAGTCCGTATATAATTCAAATTCTTTTACGCAGTGGCGGGCCAGAAAAAATTTTCAGTGGGGGCGGAGGTAGTTTAAAAAATAAAACACTTAAAAAATATCATAAATATTGTTGGATATGGACACAAAATAAAACACATCAAAATTTTATAAAAATATATTAGTAACAATATACGAAACATAATTAATTTAATAAAATACTTCAAATAGAAAACACATTATAAATAAAGCTATGGAAGGGAATGAGGCAACGCTACATAAGATGGATATGGACAAAAAAGGAAAAAGTGTCAAATAGGCCACTAAACTTATCGCTTTTGTGCAATTAGGCCATTGAACTTAAAAAGTGTGCAATTCAACCATCAAACAAGTAAAATATGTGCAATTAGGACATTTTTCTAAAAAAATTTAGTTCAATTTGAGTTAAAAACATTTCAATATTGACTCCCAACTAATATGGTAGAAGAAAATGCCACTCTAAAAAATTTTTTGTAAAAATGGTCGAATTGCATAAATTTTACTTGTTTGATGGTTGAATTGCACACTTTTTAAGTTCAATGGCCCAATTGCACAAAAGCAATAAGTTCGGTGGCCTATTTGACACTTTTTCCGGACAAAAAATAAAACACATCAAAATTTTATAAAAGTTTTAGTGGGACCACCATGGAAGTAAAGTATTATCCCATATATAATATGGAATACTAAGAATAAAACATACATAAAGTAAGGCCCGCGCCAAGCTAAGTGTGTCTGTAATCCAAAACATGAAGCCCGAACGGAGCTCATCGAAACCTGGGCGTGGCTTGACGGAGAAACACCGGCGACAGCAAATGAAATTTCTTTATGATCAACTCGCCGGCGCCCTGTCTCTTCCAAGCTCCGAGGTAATATCCTTAATTAGTTTAACCTTTTCATACATACTCACCACGCAATATTATATTCCAAATATCAAAATTCTCGAAACACGTTTTGTAATCTGGAAATTCATTCGATCTAATTAACATGGAGAGTATAACGTTAAACTAGAGAGAGAGAGCATCTTAATTAGTTAAACTATATATGTGCATGCATGAAACACATTGGGGTTGATGGAGTATGTGAGATTGGTGTACAGGAGAAATTGCCAGCATTGGACTTGTTGGATCAAGCCACGGATTACATCAAAGAATTGCAGAAAAACATTAAGGAGCTGAGAACAAGAAAGGATAATCTAGGCCAACCAGTTGCAGTGGACGTGAGTGAACACAACATGGGTGCACTTTTGGAGGTAAACATCGTATGTGGGTCCGAGAACAAGTGTCTGAAGATGTGTAAAGTCCTTCGAATTCTCGAAGAAGAAGGTGCTGAAGTTGTGAGTGCAACCACCTCAGCTGTGCTTGACAAGATCTGCCTTACAATTCTTTGCAAGGTATGCATTTAATTTGTTCCTTAATCTTTGGTTTTTCTGGGAAAAAATAGGTAAATCCTGCCTTTTGACCTAGCTAACAAACCAGCCTAAGTTACATACTTACATATAGCTAGCTGGAAAATGACCCCAAGGAGATAAATCAGTCTATGTTACCCATAGTTGATCGATTCAAATCAGCAAGGCCAATAGGCTAGTCGTTCTTGCTGAGAGTCGAACTTGTAACTTTATAATAGGTTACCAAGTCAGCAATCTGACCAACTTAGCTGAAGTTATCATATTTTTTTTTGGGTTTTCTTGATTATTGCGTTTGGTGAGGGTGACAGACGTTGTTTGTTTTGAACAGGCGTTTTCATCTAGACTTGGAATAGAGACTAAACAAGTGCAAGAACGCTTGAGGAATCTTGTGTCTGGCAGATAATGATAGAAGAAACCAACATGCAAAACTTTCTCTGTGATTACGGTAATTCTAAAATTAACTAATGCTATTTTAGTCTCTATTCATCCTATTTTCTAGGAGAAGTTTATGCTACATTATAATAAAGCAGACATTGTAATCCAGTGGAGAATTATATTATTGTATGACTTATGAAAAGCAGCAATTATTTGAGTGATTTATATGGAACATTTTGAAACCTACGTTTTAATTGATTTATAACACAAAGTGAATCATGATTTATATTTCTTTTCTTTTTATTCTAATAATAAACTAAATTATATGATGAGAATTTTACTCCTATATATATACTGAGTACACTTGTCAATTTTCACTCTAAATTATGGTAATTAAGGCTAACATACTTAGCTTATTAGCCAATTTTAGCTTATTTAATCACTATTAACTTTTTGATTTAGTTAAACAACCAATATAAATGTTTAATTAATTAATTTTTTGTAGCAGTTTATCATTCCAAAATGTTAAAATTCTAACAATTGCTCAAAATAACTTTTTTGAACGGCCTTTTGAGAATGTCATTTTTCATGTAATCGGCTATCAGCTAACCGCTAACTACCGAACATCTTTCTACGATCAGTTAATGCTATCAACTAGTCAAACTCACTAATGAACTATCAACTATCAGCCAACAGCTATTTACCAAACACCCCCTTAAAGGTAATTAAATCTGACATTGAACTCGATCGAAGACAAAATTCAAGTCGTGAATTCCTAAATACGCCAGTGGTTGTCGCCGTAAGAAACATGCAAAGCACGAGTCCGTAAGAAAATGTGGAATAATCCTTAGCCGCTTGGTCAGAGTGTTGACCCTTAGTCAGCAACTTTGTTTCAGCGGAGTCCCTTTCATAGGAAAATTTCCCGTTTTGAGATTGGCCAATATAATTGTGTGAACAGTGAACAGTTGCAATCCTTTGTCATGTCGTATTCATCACGGTCTAGTCTTGCTCTTTTAGCACCGTATGTAATCATTCATCGCTTCAAATTATGTATATACAGTTAATATATTATATGCATTCAGTTTATTTACTTATTGTTCATATATTATATTATAAGCATAAAATAATGCTAGAACAAATATGTAATCTATTCACGAAGATACATATATACTGTTAATTGCATATATATAATTTGGATTAAAATCCACGATAGGCATAGTAAACCCTGATTTATGATATAATAAGTTGTGTCACTCATCTCATACTTTTTTGACTATTTCAGTGAACCTGATTCAATTCATTTGACTTTCAAAGATAGATAATGAAAATTAAAAATTAAAAAAATTATATTTGTAGTCACTTAATTTTTTTCTACTTGTCATTTTGGACCCTAATTTTTTGCCGTTGTAAAATATCCCTTAACTTTTGAAACAAATAGCAGTTTTAATCCTTAGAGCAATTAATAACATAATTAGTAAACTACATACCTTAAGGTTTTACTTAGTATATAAATATGTTAATACTTTGTTGTTTGTATTCCTTATAGCCTCTTTAGTCGTTTTTATCTGCAAAATAAATAATTAACATTCCTCTTCCCTAAATTTTTTCTTTTCAACTGAGGTACACCGTATTGTCCCTATTTTCTCTTCTGCACCAACTTGTTAAAATCAAGTTCGCTATTTTGTAAATGAAATGCCACAAATAAAGGTCATAAAGAAGAAATATAGTAAAAAAATTATTGAAAGACACATGTACTAAATAAAACCCTAAAATGGAGTTTAAATAAATATCACATTGCTCTAGGGACCGGTTACCAAAACTGCAACTTAAGAAAAATCATGAGGTATATTATAACAACAAAAAGTTAATAACGTAACTAAAATGACCAATGAGCCGGGAATAATTAAAGACAAAAAAATATAATGTAATTTTCCCAAGTAACAATCACTATTTAGGATGTCGATTTAGTCACTAAATTACTGACAAAACCACATATTTAGTCTTTATAATTTTTAATGAAGTCTTAATGTTATGAACCAAACTAAATCGACTACTAAGAAATTAGGGACTAAATTTACACTTGAAAATAATTAGGAATAAGAGCCAAATACGCTATATATTGAACTACACATAAATGCAATTGGCTATTTAACTAAAAAAAATTACAATTCAATTCTTGAACCATGCATGCAAAACCATGCAATTGAACCTAAAATAACCTACTTATCCAGTATTTGCTAACATAGCTATTACCTTATTAAAAAATTATTTTTAAAATTTTATTTTAATAATTTTAAATAAAATAAAATTAAAAAAAAAAAAAAAAAAAAACAGAAACAAAAACGCACCCACCCTCTCCCCCAGCCTTCAATTCATCTCCTGCGCTTTTTATTTAAATTATTAAAATAAATTTTAAAAATTAATTTTTAATGTAGTAATCACCACATCAACAAATATTGGATAAACATGTCATTATAGGTTCAACTGCATGATTTTGCATAGGTCAAAGATCCAATTACACTTTTTTTTAGTTAGACGGCCAAATTAAATTATAACCTCATGTGTAGTTTGATGACTTATTTGACTCTTGTTTCAAATAATTAGAAAATAAAAAATAATTCTACTCACAATAATCACAAGTGAGGCATCATTTTCTCAATCAATATTAAAGTTGTTCATGTATATCTAACAAATACAATAAATTGTGAAATTAAAAATCAATAATTTATAGTGTTGACTGTTGAATAATTTATAACTAAGGGGTGTATTCAATCAAGACTTTTAAAGACTTTCAAAAAATTTTAAAGTAATGAATTTTAAGACTTTTAAAGTGGAGTTTTCAAAAAAAAAAAAAAAAAAAAAACTTTTAAAGTGATGAATTTTAATCGACTTTTGTAGAGTTTTTTTGTAGAATTTCATAGAATCTTTTAAACTTTTATCAACTTTGTAAGAATCTATAAATATCTGATCCGTAGGACAAGTATTTATATAGACTTTTAAAAACTTTATCATATTAAAAAGTCTACAAAAGTCATTAAAACTCTAAATTAAATACACCCTCACAAACATTCCATAACTTCTATTAATATATTATTCATCAACCATGAGTTGTAACAACTCCTTACTCTCTTCGGGTGCCCATAATGCATAATTTCCATTAACTTTATTTTTACTTTTACTCCTTTTCTTGATGAACATTTCTCATTTATAATTATTACTATTCCATATAAAATAAATAAGAATTTCTCAAAAAATTAAACTTATCACATATACATATATATATATATATATATATATATATATATATATATATATATATAAATTATATTAATAAATGAGCACAAATATAAGGTTATTTCATGGCATATCAAGAAACGACTACTTAAGCTTTATGCTTATAGTTTTGCAAACAGGGCATTCGAAATATACAGAGACATCAAGATACACTTTGAGAAGATACAGAAAGCTAAACTGAGTGACTTGACATTCTTCTTGATTGAATAACAACTGTAACTCAAGTCAATCATCTCATCCTTTGTTGTTTTCGAGCTGATTGATCACATAGAATCGACCACCAGTGTGCTACAATTGAGGGGAGCCTCAATTCGAGTAATCTAGAGACCTCTTCGCCGATTATTCAAAGAAGAAGCTATGAGTTAATTAGCTATGGTGTAGCTGTGAAGTCTTGAGCTCTTCGTTTCCATCATTGTAACTTGGTATATCATTTCCACATGGGGGTGGGTTCGAGCATCAGTGGATGCGATATTGGCTCTTTGTGCTTCATTTGGTTGAGAAAGTAGTAATGAATAGATACTACATTGTAAGAGAGTCAATAGTACTCAAAAAAAAAAAAAAAGAAGTAAATCCATCTACAAGTAGGGGTGTGCATGACCGGTTAACCGAACCGTTTTAACCGAACCGAATTAATCGAAATTATAAAACCTTTAACCGTTACCCGAATCAAAATTTGTGTTACCGAATTAATCGAACCGAAATTTTCTTCGGTTAACCGATTAACCTAACTTTTTAAACCTAAAATATAAAATTTTAAAAATAACACTTAAAACAATAAATCCAATTAAAATAAAATACAAATCATCCATAACTTCAAATATTCAAACATCCATAACTTCAAATCTTCAATCCAACTAGTATTTAGTATTTATATTTAATTATGTATATATATATATACACACACACACACACACACACACACACACACACACACACACACACACACACGGCTAACCGTTCGGTTAATTTGGTTAACCGACCTTTCAAACCGAATTAACCGTTAACTGAAGTTTCAAGATTTCTTTAACCATTAACCAAACCAAATTTTTCAGTTCGGTTAATGGTTAACCGAAATTTTTCGGTTCGGTCGGTTAACCGAAAAATTTCGGTAAATTGCACACCCCTATCTACAAGTATTGATCAATTAGAACGTGATTCAAGTTTGCGAATATCAAGGCCAGTCCATATCAATATGTTTGCTTTCAAAGTATCCAAAGTCCGAAAAACAAAAATTGCGTTTTCATTATGGTCTTACAGAACAACAGTTAATTCAATACGTTCGGATTGCTAGAAAAGCCGAGGGGTCAACATGTCAAGTTTTACTACAATTACTTGAAATGCGTAGTTTTCAAGCACCTTGGTTTAAATTATTCCCTTCTTGATTTCAAAAATTCTACTAGTAAAGATGCAACGTTTTGTCTACCATGTTATTTATGTCACACTCAAAGACGGGCCTATTAGATTGGATGCTTTTACTATCAATAGTTTCGATTATGGAAGAAAGTTAGACATGGAAAAAATGCTCATTTTTAGCACATATTGGGAAAGATCTCACCTCCCCGCATCGAAATGTCAAAAAGCTTGTGCGGATCTCATGAACCAACAATCATACATTGCACAACATATTAAGAAATTCACATCTCAAGAAGTAGTTGAAAATAGAGTTCGCTTGAGAACTTCAATTGAGACAACAAGATGACTTGCATTTCAAGGATGAAGGATGGTCTTTTAGAGGAAATGATGGGTCAATAACATCAACAAATCGTGGAAACTTTTTAGAGCTATTGAGTTTGGTTGCCTCTTTTAATGATGAATTAATAAAAGTTCTTGATAAAGATCCACGAAATGCATCATATACATCACCAACAATACAAAAGCAAATTTTGCAAGTGTTGGGCAACTGAAATAAAAAATGTTATCCGAGAAGAAATTGGTGATGCAAAATTTTGTATCATTGTTGATGAAACTCAAGAAGAATCTGAAAGCATATAACCATATAAGACTAACCTCCAGCCATAGTTGTCCTTTAGTTGCCTTTGATGTATGCTGTTGATTGTGTGTAGTGGTAGAATTCCTGCAGTGTGTCTCCCACTTGCTCTCAGGTTTTTAGTATAGATGGTGTACAGACAGTAACCTGAGCAGTGGGGGACCTATTCTTATATAGCCTATTGAACCATCAATATAGGCCTTTGTAACGGTTGTAACAACAACCGTTACAATATCTGATTTAATGGTACCACATTATGGCTATTGAAGACCATAATTGCACCATATTCAAATAGAATTGTTACAGAATCAAAGAATGAACAAATGTCAATTGTCTTGAGATTTGTTAATAGATATGGCTTTATACAAGAGCATTTCTTTGGAATTGTTCATGTTAAGGACCGGTAATGACTTCTTTTGAATTTTATTCATTATGCATTTCATGAGAAAAGTTTTGGAGATTTCCAATATGCTTTGCCAAGGTTTGCAACTTCAATCTCAATATATATTGAATACAATGCATCTTGTGACATCTATTAAATTGCTTATTCAAAAATTAAGAGATAGTGGGTGTGATGAATTAGTTTCACGCTAAGTGTGAAGTCTTTTTGTAAAACTGTCAATATAACTATGTCAGAATTTGATGCTCGATGCTCAATATATTGCAAGAAGATGAAGGGTTAGGCATCAACTAGATGAATTAACAATTGGACATCATTACAAGTTGATATTTTTAATGTGGTGATTGATTCTCAGTTGCAAGAGTTGGACAATAGGTTTGATGATAAAGCAATGGAGTTAATTATTCTCAGTTCATCCCTTGATCCAAAAGAAATGTGTATATCATTCAGATATGATGACATTTGCAAGTTGGTAGAGAAGTTTTACCCACAAGACTTTGCAGATTATAAGATTTTACAATTAAGAATTCAACTTGAACATTTTGAACATGTGCAACAACTTCCTGATTTTAGAGCACTAGAAAGTATTCCATATCTATATGTCAATGGTCGGTGAAAACTAGAAAATTGAACATCTATCCTCGTGCGTTCAGAGTAGTAACTCACATTCTCACGCTTCCCACGTATCTACATCCAGCTACTCCAGAATGATCTTTTTCTGCCATGAATGTAGTCAAGACTACACTTCATATAGCAAGACGGATGATAAATTAATGATTGTTTGTTAGTGTATATTGAAAAGCAAAATTGTAAAACAATTTAGTATAGATTCAATTATAGATGATTTTCGTGACATGCAAGATACGTTCTAAACTTTTAGATTTGTAATGTAATGATGTATTTTGTTATATTTTAAATGAATATTAATGTATTTAATTGTTCACTCTTAACTAAATCATGATTGGCCACCCGCACCATATAATATTGACTACGTCCTTGCCAACACTATACTCAAAAGGCACACAGGCCACACACAACACACACCAACTTAAAAGAAACGTCTGTAACGGAGTAAACACACGAACAAAAACAACATATAAAAGCACGTACGAGGAGGCTAGAGGCTCTATCATATCATTTTAAGCAAACGGTCCCGTCATCAACGGATTTGATTGTATTGAAATATGGGTTATATTGAAACATATGTGTTTTAATGGCATTGTAACTCAAAGTTTTGAACGGGTGGTTAAGCTAGACCTTAATTAAGATACATTTTACGCATGTCCATATGTTTCCTTAATTAGTACGTAGTACTTTCCTACCCTTTTTCCAGCTAAATTGTGAACACTTAGTTGTGAACATTCAGTATATAAATTGTGAATATTCAATATGTAAATTGTGTATTTTGGATACAGGTCCACCTTTCGGTCCACAAAATAATTTGTCTTCAACTATATGTTCTTGCATTTATTATTTAATGCTTTAAGTTGTTTCGGCAAAGTTTACTTCCAAATTAAAGTTTGACAATATATCAAAATCCAACAACCATCAAGATGCATGTTGTTTGTCAGCCCACAAGTTTGATTTAATTGGATGGGACATTATAATGTCAAGAAATGCGCTTCAAAGGACACTTATTATTATTATTATTACTAGTATTATTTAACTTAGCTTCCTTGTTTTTTTTGGAACTTGCCGAGATGGCAGGGCAATCAAAATAAATATCCCACACAGTACAAATATTCGCTGTGCCAGTCCGGTCAGAGAGTTGACTGCACTGATGTCTTGTTCTGTTGAAACAAAAAGTAGTTGATGTTGCCACTTGCCATAGATATTTGGGTCGAAATGAACACAACTTATAAAGTTGACCTTTCAAATCTGCAAAAATATCTGTGGTTAACCTGTATAGTATGTGCAAATATTTTTTTTGATGCTCAGAGGGGATCGGGAGGTCCCAAGAATTAGTAAATTCCACAAATAATCACGTGGGGAACTACCCATGCAATTATCGACATTTATAATTTTACAATAAATTAAATAATCACCTATTAAGTTGTCATTGTTCTTGTCTACCGTCTACCACTCAAGAACCAATTGAACTACCCATGCAATTAACTATTAAGTTGTCCTCAATAACTATTAAGTTGTCCGGATATAATTGTAAAGAAATGTAAAGATTTGGATTGTAAGCCTTTTTAGCAAGTGCACAACTAATTGAAATCATTGAAGATTAAGTCAATAGATGGTAATTAAAACAAAATCGTAAATCGTTAGAGGTAAACCCCTCAAACTAAGAAGGGGAGTCAAACAAACTCGATAATTGGCCTACAAACCACAAAAGAAAGGTAAAATTAGACTAAAAAATGCTAGTTTTTATGCAACAAAAATCAAACATGTGACCTTTAGATACAAGAATTAAATCCAACCACTTTTGTTACTCACTGCTGGAAATCGCAAAATTTCCGACCACCCAAAAGTGGTCAGAAATACCCTAAAAGTGGACGAAAATACTCTTTCCAACCACTTTTTCGACCAAATCGGGTAGACATAAAATCCTTCGTCAAAAATTCCAACCGCTAGGCGTGGTGGTCAGAAATTCCGACCACTCTCAGCCCGTGGTCGGACTGAAGCCGACCACAACCAAATTTGGTGATCCGGAATGTCCGACCATCTTGTGGTCGGAAATTCAAACTGTAGCAATTATTGGGGGAGTTTCCCACCACCAGAGGTGGTCGAAAATCAATTAAGTAAAAATAAAAAAATCACTGCTCTGTAAATTTAATTTAAATTGCATATTATCCACTTGCAAATAGCAATTGTAAACCCAGTAGTAGTTTCATTACAATACAAGTTTATGATACTAATCAGAATACTATACAGTATTGGGTCAACAACTCTTGAACTCTTCATCTATTGGATGCTTCAACAAATGAGCTTAATTTTTTTCCAGTAACTTCAACAGCAGTGAAGAACCTATCTTCAAACAAACATACAAATGCAATTCTATGGAAAGTAAAGCAATAACAGAGGAATAAACTGAAGGCAATGCATAGGCACTGCATCACCACTTAATCTAAAATTAAACTATCTTTGAACCTTTAAGTTGACTAATCTAGCACAACTAAATGAACCAACTTCCAATGAACCTTGAGAGAATAAACTGAGGGCACTGCATAGGCTAATGTTTCATAAGAGCTACTGTTGATGCAATAAGAAAAAATGGAATGCAAATGTGAATTGAGATATTCCTTTCAGGAATACGTGGACAAAAGCAAACAAATAAAAAGATGCGTTAGGAAAGTTTCTATCACCTCCTCCATCTCAGGTTCATAGCAATACTCAATGACCTTTTTCACAATCTTTTTCCCTTTGGTAGAGCCGGTCAGCAAGAAAGTAGACAACCTGCATATTGAACAATCCCAATATTCTTATATGTTACAAAATCATGGGGATGAATATTCTTATAATTAAGAGAAAGAAAGTAGACAACCTGCATATCATTCTTTTATGCCTATACATACTCAATTACACAAAGATCTAATCTTTTAGCACGAAGTTAAAAGCAATTGTGAATCCTATGTAGTCTAGCTTTATGACGGTTGAAGAAATGCAAGTTGAAATAAAAAATAAAAATAAAATCCGACCATCTTCACTTGGTGGACATTCCGGAAATACTCTACATTTAAAAAATATTGACGAAAGTTTTCTAATTTCCGACCACTTAGTAAAGGTCCATAACCCTTCGACGGAAAAGTGAAAAAAGCCACTTTTTGCGACCACTTTTTTGGGTGGTCGAAAAAACGATAATTTCCGGCAGTGCCATTATTTATAGATTATGTTAATATTAATAATTTATTTTAAATTTCTAAATTATTAAAGGACCAATATTACCTTTAATAATGTGAAAATTCAAATTAATTGTTAATGTTAACAAAATCTATAAGTAATTGATTGAAATGCCTCTTTGAACACAATTAAATGCAAAAGTTTGTGTAGGGTAATAATTCATGGACCGAAACAACAATTTAGGTATAACTAATAGACTAAAATTGCAATTTTTCCATTTATTAATATCATGCAAAGTAATTAATTTCAACAACTTGCAATAATTTTAATAAATAACTTGCAAAAATTTAAAGATATATGGAAAGCGAATTAAAACTTTGATTTGTCCTTGCTCAGCTCTGATCTAAACAGCTGTGTATGTGTATTGCAATGGTGGATGTCGGAATTGGTAGCAGTATAGCACGGGAAATGGAAAAATATGAAATGCTGTATTGATGAGTAGAATGGAAGCTTACAGAGTAAAAGATAAAACTGATTGCAGTGAAGGCTTATAGCCTTTTATACACAATGAGTCTATACTAACTAAATGTATTGTCCTTAATGCCCTTAGCTATTACTACTATACCCATATCCTCCAACACCCCCCGGTAAGCTGGAGCATGCAAGTTTGTATGCCCAGCTTAGAGTGAAAGTGAGAGAGATAATATGCTTCTTCAGCTTCAACAGTTGTCTTGACAATATCTGCTCCAACCTTCTTCTCAAAGCAGCTTCATCAATTTGAATAACAGTGATGCCTGCCTTCTCCAAATCCTCAACTTCATCCTTAATTGCCAAAGCAATCTGATAGCATGTTTCAAATCTTGGCTGGTCATTTCGAACAAATGACCAGTTGAGAATGGTAACTGGGCCAGTAAGCATTCCCTTCATTGAGCGCTTGGTCATGCCTTGAGCTGTACTGGACCAGAAAACAGAAATTGGCTTTGGCCTGCTCACATCACCATAGATGATGGGGGGCTTCACACAGCGAGATCTATAGGATTGAACCCATCCATTTGCGGTAAAGGCAAATCTAGAGAGCTGCTCTTCGAAATACGCAACCATATCATTTCTCTCAGGCTTTCCATGAACAAGAACATCAATATCTAGCTCTTCCTGAAGCTTAACATCAGGACCCCACTCGGGGACAATGAAGTGGTAGCTTGTATCAAACCACTTGGTCATTTCCATGGCAGGAACAGAGGCATTTCCTCTGGCCATGGAGAAGTAGATGTCATATCCAATATGTGAATATGTCCTCTTGAATGCAAAACCAGCATGTGAATGAAAAAGTGTTCTTAGGCTAGCAAAAAACTCCTTTTCCCCACCAATGAGCTTTGATGACAGTGTTGTAGCAGCACATTTAGGTAGCAGATTTTTCGTCTCACCCATTTTCTTTCCCTTTATGCTAATAGCTAATTCTTTTACTTTCTCAATTGCCAAATTGCATGCATTAAAGCACAGGACATAATTCTCAGCCTCTTTATCCTCTAGCTTTCCACCAACTTTTCTCTCTACTTTGATTAGGTCCAGGTTAACATCCATCCTCTCTAAATCTGCAACAGCAAGAACTATTTTGACAACAATCTCAACTAAGTTAGGCTCAACAATATCATGACTAGAAGGTCCCATGGGTTTCATGGACATCACTCCTTGCAGTACACCAAGTGTTCCTCCTAGTACTGCAATATTTCTATTCAGCATTTCCTCAAACACATTATCTGCATTTCCAAAAACATTTAAGTGAAATATTTCACAGAACTTGCCCTCCGTATGAACAAAGGCGCAACGATCACAGAGGTCGGCGGACTCGTCGATTCGGCGACACGAACCTTTCCTCGGCCACTCTGAGGCCTTTTTGCTGTTGGAATTGAAGTGAACGTTCGACGGCTGTGTCGAGACAACTACATCAAAATTCACAGACTGCGATCGGCTAACCATAGCCGAATTCTGAATAGGAATCGTCGGCGATCTCCCGACGCTAACTGAATCAACAACGAGCGCTCTGCTCGTCCTTAGTTTCTTCCTCGTTCGCCACTGCGGCGACGATACAGCTATGGTGAGCTCTGCGCTCGAGTTTTCCGCGGATCTGATCCGGGAACTTCTATTGATGGTGACGAGCTCTGCGCTCATCTTTTCCATGGATTTTCTCCAGGAACTGAAGGCTACAACAAGCACTCTGCTTGAATTTCTCATAGATCTGCTCCATGAGCTTGATTTGGAGAGCACTACGCTCAAATTAAAAAACAGAAAAAATAGATTGAACCTTGCAAGGAGAGGTTCGTGCTTCAACTTTCCACTGCAGATCGGATGTTGAAGACGATCAAGTGAATACTGGTTCGATTTTGTTACTCCTCCGCGGAGATGAACGTGGCGCAGCTCAACGTGACTCGCCGGTGCCGGAAGCGGCAAAGCTCCCTCACCGGCGAGCTCTGATACCATGTCGGAATTGGTAGCAGTATAGCACGGGAAATGGAAAAATATGAAATGTTGTATTGATGAGTAGGATGGAAGCTTACAGAGTAAAAGATAAAACTGATTGCAGTGAAGGCTTATAGCCTTTTATACACAATGAGTCTATACTAACTAAGTGTATTGTCCTTAATGCCCTTAGCTATTACTACTATACCCATATCCTCCAACAATTTTATTGATAATTAAAACCTAGGGGATGAAAATCCCCGCTGATCGTACAAGAGAGCCAGTTTGACCTTTATAGGCAATGAAGTACAAGAGTGAAAAAGAGCGGGCGAGCTAATGTAAATCTTATCTTATGATTCTAATTGCTAAAAGATTACAAAGAGGTAAATCAATTTAAATTACCTATAAAAACTAGCTCAAATCAAGATGACCAATAAACAATTCAAAAAAAAATGTCAAATGGACTTATGAATATTGCACGATAAAGCAATTAGACACCTGAAGATTTAAATGTTACAATAAATCATCAAACACATTAAAATCAGTCAAATAGGTCCAATTTACAAGTAACCAACAGGTTATCGATAAATCTACGTCGTTGACCATCGTCGATTGATTGGAGATGACCAGAGAGGCGACCAGAAATGCTTGTCATCTCCAGAGAGGTGACCAAGTTTTGGTCACTTTCTCTAACAGAGGTGACCAGAAATAGTCGCTTTCTCCTAGAGAAGGCGACCAAAACCTGGTTGCCATCTCCAAGAAGGCGACCATAACCTTGTCTCCTTCTCTTTCGCTGTAGAAGGTGACTAATTTGGTCGGCTTATCCAATCGCGGGAGAATGCGACCAACTGACACCGGCGACCATTTCGTTAGAATTTGGTCGAAGGCTCACCAAAGGTTCATTGGAATCCTAGTGACCAGTGATTACAAGGCACCAACCGATTTATGGGTGTCAAATCTCTAAAATAACATGTTTATGTGTTTAATTGTAACATTTGAAAGTTTAAGGGTCTAATTGACTTTTTAAGTATAGTTCATGTGCCTATTTGACTCTTTTCCCTAAACAATTCCTATGGGGAGTTGAATTTGAAACCTTATGAGAACAAGTCTTTAGGAGAAAACTAAGAACCAATTAATCTCAACCTTAAATCTAGAAAAATCGAACAAACTAGATCAGATATTTTAAAAAATGATGTGGCATTTTCATAATTATCACCAACTTTACTATGCAAACTTGAACATTAAAATCTGCACCTCTCATAATTTTTTTTAAATTTGGTTTAGTGGTTCACTTTTTACTGTTTAGCATATATCATTTACGGTTTAGATTTAAATTTTTAGTTTTGTCATTGATTTTTTAAAATTTATCCAAGTTTACATATTTAGTTGCTACATATTACATATTTAAGTGTTCAAGTTTGTAAAGTGAAGTTGATGATAGTTACGAAAATACCACCACATTTAAAAAAAAATTGATTTGATCCGTCTTATTTTTACAAATGTAAGGCTAAGATTGGTTCTTCCTACTGAAGCACAAAGAGTCAACAATTGTCTCCACCGAGGCTCGAACCCACTCCCATCATCCACCGGGTGCCACTAGACCACAAGGAAGTCTATCTTGTGACTTTAACCGTACCAACAAGGGACTACAATGAGATAAACTAGCTTACGTTGTCCATAGCTAACTAGCTCAAACCAAAAATACCAATAAATAGCTCTCGCAATGATTGAATTTATAGATCCCAAACAATACAATGATTATTTTTTTAATCTTCTTTTTGTTTCTCTTTCTCTCCACTCTCATCTCTCCCTCCCATGCCTCTTCTATTTTCTTTCTCAAGCTTTGTCTTGAGCATGATATATACGCATAAATGTGCAATCCAACTATTAACTTAAGCTTTTAGTGAGACAGAACATATCATTTAGTTCGGCATTAGAGCCAATCTTATGCACAACGTACGTCGTGGGTTTATACTCTGCATCACCCAATGAAAAAAAAAAAACTATGATCTACATGTTGCTTGGAGGTAGTCAAGAATAATTGGTACACACACATAAGAAGACGTGTTTAGTATAAATTTTTACTTGAGATGAAACACATAATTCAATTAAAGAAAAAAATAATACTCACTTAAAATGATGCCCTCTTGATACAATTCATATCAGTTAATACTTAATTGAGAGCTTCGTCGAAATATCTTTTTTTTTTTTTTGTATAGAGGGAAAAAATTGTCGGAAAATCTATTTTAAATATCTTATCAATCTTTCTTTCTTTCTTTTAATAGAGGGGATGAATAGTCGGAAAATCTATTTTTCGTCTAAAGTTGACAAAAGTGCCGCCACAGCCCACATAAATTGAAGTGCTGATTGGACTTTTTTCTTCTTTTGACATGAAAAGTTGGGCTACCGTCTGCCGAAAACAACTATTGACCAGCCCACTTAGAAATTTATGAGTTGTTTTTATCATGGACAAATAGGGTTCACCTTGAAACCATCTTTATATCGTGAATCTTGGTCCGAAACAACATCGTTTAATTAAATTAGTGGGGAGTTAACGCGATGCGAACTGTTTCGTTCGTTCAATTCCTGTTATGTGTAATTCTGTGTATTCTATATCAGAAATTATGTGTATTCTATTTAGAGATTATGTGTATTTTAATATATAATTATGTATAGTGCTGCAAATGAGCCGAGCGGCTCGCGAGCCACTCGGTCAAAGCTTGACTCGGGCTCGGTCAAAGTCGAGTTCGAGCCGAGCTCGAGCGGCTCGTTTAACAATCGAGCCGAGCTCGAGCTGTAATGCCTTAGGCTCGTGGCTCGACGAGCCGCTCGCGAGCCATGTATATATAATATAAATATATATATATATATATATATATATATATATATATATATATATATATATATATATTATTAAAAATTATAAATTTGAAATACTAAATATTTGAAATTAAAAAAGTAACCCTAAATAATATTCCCCCCAATTCCCCAAAGACTAATCGTGAATTCGTGACTTCCCAATTCCCCAAATACGACTTCCTCTAATTCCCTTACGCAAAGAGCACCGCACCAGCACCGTCGCAAAGACCACCGCACCAGCACCGCCGCACCCTCCCCTACGCAATCGACGACCGCCGCACCAGCACCGCCTCCCCTCCGCCGGCAGCCGAACCAGCACCACCTCCCCTCACCGGTAATAAGAACTGCCTTTCTTCCTTCTACATTCTACTTTTCCTAGTATTTTATACTGTATTAGTGTATTTTCTATTATTTGCGAATAATATCAGATTAGTAATGTATTTTATACTATTTTATAATGTATAACTATGTTTAATGTTCACTATAAGAACTAAGAACTAGCCAAGTACGAACCAGCACTGTATAGCTATGTTTATACTGGATTTTCTATTATTTGCAAATAATATCAGATTATTAGTGTATTTTAGACTATTTTATAATGTATAGCTATGTTTAATGTTCACTGTAAGAACCAGCACTGTATAGCTATGTTTAATGTGTTAATGACTTAATGTGTATAGCTATGTGAATATAATGAACTATAGATTGTGTGTAGTGTAGCTATGTGAATATAATGAACTATGGATTGTTTATACTGAAGAGTATGTTGCTGAATCAATGAACAAAGGAAATTCTGAAACTCCAGATTCTTCTAACACTTTTGGAAGCCAAACCACCCACCCAACTTCTACATATCATTGGGATGATTTTGATGCATATTGTGAAGAAGTTGAGACTGCAGAGCCTACAAGATCAGAGCTAGTAGACTATTTAGAAAAAGGGCGTTTTAAAAAGAATGAGATCCCTAGCGATTTTTCTTGTTTAGACTGGTGGAAGATGAATATAATGCAATATCCAATATTGTCAAGAATGGCAGCAGATGTTTTAGCCATACATGTTACCTCTGTGGCTTCAGAAGCAACCTTTAGTGCTGGGACAAGGGTTATTGATTCCTATCGTGCATCATTGGTGCCGGACACAGTACAAACTTTAGTTTGTGGGGGCGATTGGCTTCGACATATACAAGGAGTTACCAAAGCTAAAGTAAGTTTACTTTTATATTGAATGATGATTATATGATTATCTTTTTAAAGTATTTGGTTACTTAAACATTTTTTATCTTCTTCTTTTTTTTTTCAGAAAGAGAAATCATATTAAGAAATTTTTCTTCCGGTATCCAACTCATGAAAGTAAGTTATTCTTTGTTGTTTTTAAACAAATATTTAGCATTCTTCACTTATCTAATATTATGCTTATTTTTCTTTTTCAAATTCAACAGATCTTTCTTGGAATCAAAGATGCCGTTGTTGCCTTGTAACTGATATTGAAATAGATCTATAAACTTATTTTGAGTGTTGTTATTGACTTGTAGTTTATATTGAAGATTTGAAGTGGACTTGTGAACTTACGTATTTTGAGTGCTTAAGTGTAGTTGATATTGCAATGTTTAAAAATTTTTATTATTTATTTATGGATAAAACAGTAAGTGTATGATGAAACAGGTGAAATTCAAGCATAATTGCGAACTGAAAATTCGAGCCGAGCCTGATTTCGAGCTCGAAATCGAGCCTGCTCTTGAGCTCAAAATCGAGCCTGCTCTCGAGCTCAAATTCGAGCTCGAAATCGAGCTAAAATTCGAGCTCGAGCATCACCTTTTTTAACGAGCTTGAGCTCGGCTCGTTTGCAGCCCTAGCTCAAAGGCTCCGTTTGTATAAACCCGATCGAACTCCCACTGAACCCATCAGCAATTCATGTGAAAACCTGAGGATTCAAGGAGACTCTGTAGAGGAGAAACCTCCCAAACAGATATGTTTATACAAACCAGATATGAATTCTATTAGGTTGTTAACAAATTTGGAGTGATTTGTTTTGGTAGGTGAAGTTGCATTGCCTGGAGGGAAAGTCGAAGAAGGAGATACCAATGATATTGAGACAGCTTTGAGGGAGGCTAAGGAGGAGATAGGATTAGACCCTTCACTTGTGGATGTTGTCACTAATCTTGAATCCTTCACAAATAAGGTAAAGCTTGTAGCTTTAATGGAGGCCCCAATTGAAATTACAATGCTATTGAACTATTATTGCAGATTCATAAAACATATATTATAGGTTCAAAACAAACGATTCCACATTTTCACAAAAACAATATCACAGTGTCATAACACCAACTACAAATGATTAAAAATGCAATACTAATCTTAACACATATTAAACACAAATTAAAACCTAAATTCAAACAAGTAAATCATATTTGATGAAACAAGCAAATCATAAAAGTAAAATGCTAATCATAACTTGACCGAGCTGATCAAGGACCCTTGTGTGCAGCGTGCACAAGCAAGGGAAAGCAACAACTCGCAATTTACCTCCTCCAACCACTCTGGGAAGGATTCTGGGACTTAATGAGTATCAAAAAAAGACATGTGAACCAAAAATTGAAACACAAATTAAAACAAAACAAATCCAAAGTAATAGAAGAACCTGGTAACGAAAAAGCTTCATCAACACTCAATTCTAACTAATCATTTACACAGTCCACAATTTCGACAACTCAACACAATGATATCAACAAGGGGAATAGTTGCAGTAATGGTTTAAGAAATTTTGGGAGGAGAACACGCAGAGAGAATATGGCGACCGAACATGATTTAGGAAATTTGGGAAGATGATGGCGAAACACACACAAAGAAGAAGAGCCATATTAATATGAAACAAAAGTAATTATTGACCAGAATCCATCAAGATAGACCCTGGTTCAGGTTATAATTTGGGTATAAGTATGTGTTGTTTTAAGATTTGGGCCGGAACTCAATGCCTTCAACAATGAGACCGCTCTTCCAATTCAGGTCCACAATCTCAATAAGCCGCGCTTCTACATCGCCGTCGTCTCCTTGGTCGTTATAAAAGCAGCCCATTTCCACCTCCATCCATCCGTCGCTTCTCTCTCGGGGAAGCTCATTGGAAGTCTGAGAACCACCACTAGGTTCGCCGCCAAACAAATTCACCCAATTAGCTCGATTTTCTGCCTCCTCGTCGCTCTCTTGACTAACGAATCTAACCAATGATTTTGCTGATTCAAGGCCGTAGGCCGTGTCTGATAATCTGAACACTAGATAAGCTGCGTAATCTGTGGTTGCAGAGAGCATATTAGTTGCAATGACCGCCCGAATATCAAGCCAGCAAACGGACCGGAGATTAGCCACCTCTGAGAACCTGTTGTTGAGCTTCTTAGCAACGCTTTCAATTTTCGAACATACAAAGACTGATAAAGATTATTGATGAGGGAATGAAATAACGGAGAAAACCTAGAGTCGGGGTGAGATTTCAATTCCCAGTAAAATTGTTTGTTTCCCCATGTAATATCCAGCTCTCTTGCTGCTACCATGAAGCACTTCTTCCCACTCCTTTTATCAAGTGAAAAGCTCTGCTTGATTCACATCCCAATCAAGATATGGTGATAATTATAAACGAAATTAATGGGGGAAAAAGAAAAAGGGCGGCGCACCAGTTTGGTTCCGTCGTCGAGGAGAATCGGAGAGTTGCAGAGGGCGGAGTAAAGCTCTTTCTTGTTGGAATACACCACCGGAGACCTCGATCTTAAGAGGATACCGTTAAGATCTAGCGGAAGAAATTTGGTCCAAACAGAGTCCGACTCGGCCGCCGCCTTGAATCCCTTCGAGATCACCGATAATCTGGCGGCATCGACTGGCGACGTGAGTGAAATGATGTCGGATATGAAGCCTTCCGGCAAGGATGCGAAAAAGTCAATCAGTACCACTAAGATCCGATCCGCCATTCCCCTTCCTAGGGTTTCGTCGTTAGGAAAATGGGAAAATCCTCTCCGAAGACGTAAGTGGGGCCATGGCCATCCTCACCCATAAAAAGGGTTGAAATTATAAATTTATGACTTTGGAAAATATATTACTCAACTAAGACTTGAACTCATTCCTATCATTCATGTGAGAATTTTTCGGGAAACAGGTACCACTAGATTACAAGGTCTTTGGCATTACTTCATACTTTGTTGAAAGGAAATCAACATCTTTATACCAATATAGTGAGGGCCCGCCAACCAACATGGTTGACGTGGTGGTTCAGCACATCGTCCCTTAAGCATGAGATTGGGGTTCGATTCCCACCCAGGTGAATGGAGCAAATCATTTGGCCAGTCCCCTATCACTTAGTGTGCTGACAATTGAGAAACAGTCGACAACCCAAAAAAAAAAAAGTGAGGGCCCGCCAGGGCCACAACACAAGGACCCAATTTTTGGACATCTAATTTTTTAAAAAAATATTTTATATATAATTTAATATTTTTAGATTTGATAAATATGAATATGATTTGTGTGCTTTTATGGGCCTTGCTATAAAGATTTTTCATTTATTTTATACAATTCAAACCTTTTAAAAAGTTTTATTGTATATATATTAATGTAAATCCAAATCTCTTTTCAAGGCAATTTATTGTGTGGACCACGGTCTAAAATGGTGTCGTTTTGATGTTAAAAATTTTTGTATTCTCCACACATGTTAGAATAATGAACATTCTGAGATAAGATAATGTATTTTATAAGTTTGAATAACGTACTTTATGTGTTAAAATAATATACTTTATATGAATTAGAATAATGAAATTTTTAGAGTAAGATAATGTATTTTATGAGTTAGAATAATATATAAAATACTTTATGTGTTAGAATAATGAAATTTCTGAGTTGATATAATGTATTTTATGAGTTAGAATATTCTAACTCATAAAATGTATTATTCTAATACATAAAGTAACCCACGGTCTATGCAATAAAGATTGTTTTTCAACCATTGTTATACACTTATACCACGATATTTTCGTTTTCTTTTATATATATATATATATATATATATATATATATATATATATACAATCAAATGAGATAACACCTCCCCGTGAGATGGTGAGACACAACGCTAGTATACACAGTTTACTACGCAGATGCACACAGCGAGAGTATGCACTTAGCCTAACATGAGTGCACACAGTTTATGGTGTGTGCATTCGTAAAGTACACTTTTTGCATTCACATTGTGTTCCACTGTCTCACGGGAAGGTGTTGTCTCAAATGAAGTCAACCCTACACACACACACACACACACACATATATATATGATGGGTGTCGAAACCAACAAATAATAAAATACTTACTCTTATGAATTGTAATAGCGATGAGTAAGGTCGTATCCACAGAGAATGGTTAGATTTATCTTTAGCAATAGATTCAAGAAATAATGAGATAAGAATAGAAACTTAAATAGTAACAATAAAATGGAAAATGGAAAATAATTTCAAATAGCAAATAATTATCAAGAAAATGTCAATGGCAAATGGTATCCAACCCAAGGAATAATATCAACTTAATACTAACAAGACAGATATTGATATGCAAGCCAAACTAACTTTACTCTTTACTAGATTGGTTATGGTTATTAACAAGCTCTAACAACCTGTCTTTCCTTACTTCGTCGGTAATTAAAACAAGCTCTTTAATTAATTCTCTAGCTAATAAACAACCCTAAACAAGCTCTTAGGATTTAATTTACTACCAGCATTATCGAATTAGAAAGACTACCAATCCTAGCCAACAAACTCATAAGCTCGGTTCATTTAAGCTAGACTATATATCTCCATAACACAAAACGAAAATCAGTTATAATCAAATTGTGCTATTTGCTACTAACATCAAAACACTTAAACAATTACGGATTCAAGGTTCTGACTAGCAATATAATAACTTGACAATTGAACAATGGGCCCTATTGCAACAATTAACCAAGCATTAATTCATATATATGAATATAACAGAAGATATATAGATAATAAAGCGCAAAGAATAATTTAAGCTAAATAAAGCTTACTGGTCTCGTAGAATCAAACTTCCATAATCCTCCCTCGAATTGGAAAAACTTCCATAATCCTCCCTCGAATTGGAAAAATAAGAACTTAGCAGTACATCGTAAGAATGCTTACAATATAAACTAAATTCTTCGGTGAAAACTGATGATTTTTACTACTGAATTCCACACCTATTTATACTAATTCGGGATCAATTTCGTCCGTACATTCATAAGAGCAGCTTGCGGTCGAAATCGTAGTAATTACAGCGTCCACACACGTCACACGCCACAACAGTCCGCATCGTTGCTAGCCGCATGTAGCCGAATTCTTCGCTCGTCGAATCCATGAAATTGCCGCCGTACGTCTTTGTAGTTGCAAAACACAAAAACAAAACAAATTAAAATAAAACTAAAAATGAAGTAAAGGTTAATTCGTTGGCTGCTGAACTAATAAAATAATTAAAATTTATTAAATGGGCCAACTAATTATATTCCACTATCAACTTAATTTTAGTCTTACACTTAATAATAAAATAACAAAATATCAACATACAATTCTAATGGCTCAAAATAATCATTAAACTTAATTATTAAAATAATTATTTTATTAGTACCAAATATAAAATAAAGCTCAAAATAAATATAATGTTAAATAAATAAAACTAATTTATTATAAGAATCAAATATAAATAGGTATAAAAATAGTGCTTATCAATATAATACCATTAATACCATTATATATAATTAATTAATTAATTAATATATAAAAATACACCATTAAAAAATTCTAATTAAGATCGTTTACATGAAACTTATATAAATATTTTTTGAATGTTTTAAATTAATATATAATTATATTAAGTCACTGACTTAAATATACTTTTAATATAGATTTTATTATCAAAATGATCCCTCGATTATTGCGAAATTATCAATTTGATTCTCGACAATTTTTCGTGCCCAATTAAGTCTCTCGATTTTGAAAATTTTAACCAATTTAATCCTCCATTTATTTTGCCGTTAAACATCCGTTAAATTTGGATCTAATTGGTAATTTTTATATAGTCAATGGACCATTTCAGTGAAAAATTAATTACCAAATCCAATTTGGTCCCAGTTTAACAGCAAAATAAACGGATGACCAAATTGGTTAAATTTTTCAAAATCGAGGAATTTAATTGGACACGAAAAATTGTTGAGGACTAAAGTCAATGGCCATTTTGGTAATAAACTCTTTAATATACTATAAGTTCACTTTCGCCAACTACTATGTAGTTTAATAGCACATTTGCTATCATTCTAAGTGGGTGATCACAAAATCGAACATCATATGTTTTACCTTGTAAAAAATTATGAGTGTTTCAAAAAATATTATAAATTCATTTTTAAAAACATTAAATAATTTTAAAATAGGTTCATTTTCAACTACTACTTAATACTTATTTTCACAACTATAACACAACTACATTATAATGGTGCTCAAATATATTCATTAATGAAATGTTGTATGTTCATTTTCACAACATTGGTAGTTCATTTATACAATATTGAATATTCATCTTTACAATAATAAAGTCATTACATCAAAATATTAAGGGAAAAGGTACAAATAGGCCATTGAACTATTTGGGGGATAGCAATTAAGCCATCGAATTTCAATAAGCTCCAAATTCATTCATGAACCGGTAAAAAAAATAGCAATTAGCATTTTTAACAGGTTACCAACAGGTTTTTGCTGGTTGGGATGCCACGTGGACTTTTTATTTTTTTTAATTTTTTTATTTTTCTTTTTGCTCCCCCCCCCCCAAAAAAAAAAAAAAAAAAAAAAAAAAAAAAAAAACACTAAGAATTTGGCCCTCAACTATAGCTTCTTTATTTAATTTTATGCTTTTTCTCTTCATCATCATCATTACCTTTATGTTCATGATTTTCTTATTCAAAAATATCGCAAATAACACAAACAATCGCGAAAGAGAGAAAAAGTGTAAAATTAAATAAAGAAGCTATAGTTGAGGGTCAAATCCTTAGTTTTTTTTTTTTTTTTGGGGGTCAAATGCTTAGTAGGATAATAATAATAATAATAATAATAATAATAATAATAATAATAATAATAACCCATGTGGCATCCCAATCAACAAAAACTTGTTGATAACCTGTTAAAAAGGCTAATTACTTTTTTTTTTTACAGGTTCATGGATAAATTTGGAGCTTATTGGAGTTCGATGGCTTAATTGCTATCCCTAAATAGTTCAATGGTCTATTTGTACCTTTTTCCCAAATGTAAGTGCAATATTTATAATGCACATTAGTGTTGGCATAATTAATTGACAAACCTTAGAATAGTTTAATTTATTTTATTATTCTAGGTTGACGTGTTCAAAGCTCAACAAAGGCAGATTTGGTTTATCATGTGTTATGGGTTTGTTTTTAAATATGTGGACAATGTTTATTCAAGGAGTTAATCTAGCTTTTGGAAGCTGCTTTGATTTTCCTAGTTTGTTGGGTTTGGTTTAAATAAGTGGACAATGTTTATTCAAGGAGTTATTCTAGCTTTTGGTTGAGGAAAATTTGCTACGTGGGATGCTATTTAAAGGAAGGCTTATGAAGTTTCAAAAAGGCAACTTTCCTATTTTGAGTTTTACGAGACATTGAGCTAAGAGTTCTTTCACACTATTCAAGAAGTATTCGTGGTTTTTAGAGTTCGGTTCTTCGTTCATGATCTGGTGCTGATTCAGCAAGATTGAGGCTGCACGAATCCAATCACGTGAAGATGTTTTGAAGATTATTTTGATGAATGTTGATGTAGTAGGTTTTGGACCTTGTGTATGTTTAGCATTTCATCTCCCTGTAATCTTGGCAAACATCTAGTGGATTGGGCTGTCGTGGGTGCCCCGCAGATGTAGGAGATTTGGCTCTGAACTGCGTAATCATTTGTTGTGTCCTGGTTTTACCTTCTTTATCTTTATCTTTTTTTTTTTTTTTTTTAAATCGAACTAATTAAAGGATAAGATAATCTGTTCTAAAATTAAGTAGAATCTTAAGGTTTCGTACATTCAAGATTCACGATTATCAATTTCACCAAATATTAATGAACCTAAAATATGTTTATTAAGATAATACTTGGTGCTCATAATCACAATGTAAAAAGTTCATTTATTAATTTTGTAAGTTCATCAGTAAACAATTAAGATTTAAAATGTATTAATATGAGTATCATTAAAATATTTCAATGAAATATTTTTTAATAATATAGTTTGTAACATTAATTTTATTTATAAAAAAAAAGAATAATATGTGTAAATAATATAATACAAATTTATGTCATTTTAATGAATATATATAATATTGGTATAATAAACATTACAGTATTATAGTAATAAATCATATTAATTGTACTTTTAAATGAACATATAATATTATACAACTGACTCTGTTACAATGTAACATTGTAACTATTTTCTCAACTTACTGAAACACAAAGAGTCAATACAGTTCTGTAACTGGAGATTAAAGCTATGATATAATTTGCCTAATCACAAGATCATTCGCTCATGGTTCATGATATAATTTGGCTCTTTTCAATGTTAGGACAAAAACCACTCTAAAAGATCTCTCTTCAATTCAAATGAGGCCGGAACTCAATGCCTTCAACAATGAGACCGCTCTTCCAGTTGAGGTCCAAGGTCTCAATGAGCCGCGCCTCCACATCGCCGTCGTCGTCGTCTCCTCCGTCGACGAAAAAGCTGCCCATTTCCACCTCCATCCACCCGTCGCCTCTCTCCCGGCAAAGCTGCCCTCCAAATTCCCTTGTGAATCCGCGTCTGTGAAACTGGGCGCCGCATAATATCACCCGATTAGCTCGCATTTCCGCCTCCTCCACGCTCTCTCGGCTGGCGAATCTAACCACCGCATTTGCTGGTTCAGAGCCGTAGGGGTTGTCTGGTAATCTGAACACGAGATAAGCTGCGTAGTTTGTGGTTTCGGAGAGCATTTGAGCTGAGATCTTGCCCCGAATATCAAGCCGGCAAATTGACCGGAGACTAGCCACACTTGAGAATCTGCCGTTGAGCTTAATTATCAGCAAAGTTTTCGAAGATTCAAAGATTATAGATGAGGGAATGAAAGAAATTAGAGAGAAAACCACTGACTACTATGTAGTGCATGACATTTATGTTACCGTTTCGAATGGGTAATTATAAGATTTAATCTAAGTAGTGAGTAATGATTTTTAAGATTAAAAAAATATATATATAGAACAAATACTATTGAATCATAAGTATTTCAAACGAACAAAATTAGAGAGAAAACCTGGAGTCTGGGTGAGATTTCAATACCCAGTAACTGCGATTGTTCCCCCAACTAATATTCAGCTCTTTTGCCGCTATCATGAAGCACTTCTTCCCGCTCCTTTTATCAAGTGAAAAGCTCTGTTTCATTCACAATTTCACATCCCAATCAAATGCTCATATATAAACTCTATTTGGTACACTCTAACTGAAAAAGTTAGTAGTTAATAATTAACTAAGTAATTGCTATCATTTTTTAATTAATTATTAAAAAATTTTAAAAAGTCATTGCTTATTTTGAAAGATAAAACTATTATTTTAAATTTTGTATGTTTTATCAAACGAAATTTATAATTTAATTGTAATTTAAAATAAACTATAAATTCTATTATTCATACTTAGAAATGAATAAATGGGGGAAAAGAAGAGGGGCGGTGCACCAGTTTGCCTCCGTCGAGGAGAATGGGAGAGTTGCAGAGGGAGAAGTAAAGCTCTTTGGCGTTGGAATACACCACCGGAGACACCGATCTCGAGATGATATCGGCGAGATCCGGCGGAAGGAGTCTATACCAAACAGTTTCCGACTCGGCCGCCGCCCTGAACGCCTTCGTCGTCGCCGATAATCTCGCCGCGTCTTCCGCCGACGTGCACGAAAGGATTTCGGCTATGCAGCCTTCCGGCAAGGTTGCGAAATAGTCCATCCCGTCGGAAAAAAGAAGCGATCATAGATGACACGCACAAAGATAGACTAAGCTTGGCTGCGTAGCTTCGACGGAGAAGACTTTGACGACATGCCTTCTTAGTAAAGAAGAAATGGGAAAAGTCTCTCCCATGAAAGAGGACAAAAGACCAAAAGTGGTTTAGTCTTTACATGAAAATGGATTTAAATTGCATTTTCTTTGGGGGTTCTTTGGTTCAAGGAAATGTTAACTTAGAAATATTAAATTGAGTTTATTACCGAAATGGTCCCTCAACTATTACGAAATTACCAATTTGGTCCTCAACAATTTTTCATGCCCAATTAAGTCCCTCGACTTTGAAAATTTTAACCAATTTGGTCATACGTTTATTTTGCCGTTAAATCGGGACCAAATTGGTAATTTTGCTATAGTCAAGGGACCAAATTGGTAATTAAATTTTCACTGAAATAGTCCATTGATTATAGTAAAATTACCGATTTGGTCCCTTGACTATAGCAAAATTACCAATTTGGTCCCGATTTTAACGGATGTTTAACGGCAAAAATAACGGAGGACTAAATTGGTTAAAATTTTCAAAGTCGAGGGACTTAATTGGGCACAAAAAATTGTCGATGACCAAATTGGTAATTTCGCAATAGTCGATGGACCATTTCGGTAATAAACTCTATTAAATTGCTAGAAATGTAGATTCTGGTAATATTAGATTTGTAATATTAGAACATCATCATTTTCTTTCTTTCAAAAGAACATCATCATTTGGTCTTAATATTATTATGGCAGGATCGTTTTTAGTCCTCTATCAACAAAATTATTGAACTGTCTTTAAATACAAAGACATTTCAATCGTTTTTTATACAAAGTAAATTGAACCGCTATATATTTAAGGATATTTAAACTGTTTTGTTGATAAAAGAACCAAAAATTGTCATGTCAAAATAATACTAGGACCAAAAGTGAATGTTTTGATATAAAAAAAAAAAAAAAGACTTAAAAATGGACTGACACCCAAAAATTTATGACCAAAAATACAATTAACTCTTTTAGTATTTATATTCATTATTCTTTACCATTCCAATCCAACCAAATAATAGAATCAATATTTCTAATAATTTCTTTTTTTCTTTTTCCAACAACCAAACAATAGAATCAATATTCATAATAATTTTTTCTCTTTTTTTTTTTTTCTTTTTCCAACAACCAAACAATGGAATCAATATTCATAATAATTTTTTTCTTTTTTTTTTCATCAACTAAACAATTGTATCAATTCTGATAATTTCAATTACATACATTCTCCTAAAATATATTTTGCTAACTAAACGGGATCTACGATCACACCTTTTTTTTTCAATCTTCATTTTTAAATTATCCAAATCATAAAATATTACTGTAAAATTTTAAAATATACTCCGTGTTATATTACTTGGTAGTATTCTACTTAATACTTTATTTTATTCTCTATTTTCACAAACCAAACAGACAAATGATAACGAGAAATACAAGACTTACAAACCCAGATGAATATTTATCACAATTTTTGTATGAATACTAAGCAAGAGCATATTGACCGTAGGCAGTTTTTGTCATTCAGGCCGGAACTCAAAGCCTTGAACAATGAGAACCCTCTTCCACTCGAAGGGCCAGATCTCAAAGAACAGCGCTTCCACATCGCCGTCGTCTCCGGCGTCGTTGTAAAAGCTGCCCATTTCCACCTCCATCCATCCGTCGCTTCTCTCCCGACGAGTACTGCGGTTAAATAGAGGGACCAGATTATAAGCTCCATCTTGTGCATCCTCCTCGTCGCTCTCGCGATTAACCAATCTAACCAAGGCTTTTGATAATTGAAGGCCGTAGGCGCTGCTTGCGAATCTGAACACTAGATAAACTGCGTAATTTGTGGTTGCAGAGAGCATGTTCGTTGCGATCTTGCCCCGAATATCAAGCCACATGATTTTTCGGATAACAGCCACCTCTGAGAACCTGCCCTTACGTGGACCTCAGCTTGGCCGCAATCATATTACCAAAGATTTGGAATATACAAAGTGAAACTGAATGACTAAAGTTTGTTGTAATTAACTACTTATATAAGGCATGTATTGATGAATTACATGATATATCATTCGGTTAAGCTATTGTTACATTCTTTTTTAAATGTGTTAATACTTATATAACTCAACACGCCTTGAACCCCTTCGACACCGCCGATAATCTCGCGGTATCTTCCGGCGACGTGAACGAAAGGATTTCGGATATGCAGCCTTCCGGCAAGTGTGCGAAATAGTCCATCCTTGCCAAGAACCTCCGATCCCCCCTTCACTTTGGAGAAACGAATAAAAAATAATTATAAGCTTCTCTGCCAAGTATTTCGACTAAAATTCAAACTACTAAGAAGAAGACTTTGACGGCATAACTTATTGATGAAGAAATGGGAAGAGTCTATCGCCGTGTAGGATCATATGTGTTGAAAGAACGTTTGGTTGGAAGAAACTTAGAAATTCAAATTATATTATTTGGGAAGTTTAATAGAATTTTGGGAATCGAAAGAAAAATATTAAAATGTTCTTAATAATAATAATCATAATTGAAATACCATCTCGAGAGAGAGAAAACAGAGGCGTCGCAGGGCCGTTCGTGTCATCGATCTCCCCCTCGACGGAACCTCCGCCAGTAAAAAAAGACCGGCCACCAACAATGAAAACAAAAAAAAAAAAAAAAAACGGTGGCAGTGCAAAGAGGAAAAAGGGAAAAAAGTAATTTAAAAAAAAAAAAAATCTTCCCCTTTTACTGGTTGAATTTTCGAAAGAAAATTGTCTTAGGTATATATGATGTTCTTGTGAGCATTGTCACAGCAGTTGAGGGGGTTGTTTCTTCTCTATGGCACGAATGTTGTTATTGTTGAAAAAAATAGTTATGCTTATAATTTTGGGTAAAAAAAAAAAACTCTGAAATATTACTCATATTGACATAGGATACGAGAAATATGCAAATACAGAATATACATGAAGAGAAAGAAAAAAAAATACAGAAGAATATGTCATAGGTATGCTAATGAATAAATAATAGGCATACACAAAGCAGAGAATATGCATATAATCACACACAAAAAAAAAAAGAGGAGATATATGCAATAAACAGGTATATGCATATTGCTACTTTTGTAAAAAAAAAAAATACCGTTCACTGAAGTTGGGATAACGTGCTGCAATACATGTTTGATTGCAGGCATACTCCTAACCAGTGATCTTGCATATAATATAGTTAAAGTAGAATAACCAGGAAGATATAAGTACAGATAGAGTAGAAACAAGGGAATCACTTTTACAGGGTCGAAGGAAGAAATTATGTGGGAAAAGAATTGTAATTCCATGGGAAAAGAATAATGTGGGAATAAAATGGGAGTTTAAATTCCAATGTTTAGTTGGCAGACTGAGAATTTTAATTCCAATGTTTGGTATACATGAGAATTGAAAGGGAATAAGTAGTATAAAGGGCCTTGCTGCCCATTATTATTATTATTATTATTATTATTATTATTATTATTATTATTATATGACAAGTATCTCTTGGACCCATTTGCATATTCAAACACTCAAAAAATATAACATATTAAATTTAAAATTTTGTTCTTCAAAATGTAGGCAAATATGCTATATATACACATCAAATTTAAAAACTTTGAGAGTTTTGATAAAACATACTTGATTATGGTTGATTTAGAATGATTATTTCTTAGGAACGACGTTTTCTGTGGACAATAGTTGAAGAATAATATTAAAAAAAAAAAAAAAAGATGGGTAATTTTGTCTTAGGACTCCATTTTTTTTCTTCCTAAAATCAATGGAATTAAAATCCCATGGGGTTCATGGGATTCTAATTCCATGAAAATGAGGGAATTGCAATGCCTTGCTCTCCAACCAAACTAAGAAATATAGTTGCATTTGGAATTATGTGAGAATGGAATTCCCATTCCCTCCAACCAAACACCATGTTAATTCATCCATTCTCATTACCACAAAGGGGAATGCATCTTATATATAATATACATATAATAATGATGACCGTTATATATTGAATGCCATAATGTCCATAATAATAATACATTTATAACAATAACAATATTTTTTATGAATATTAAGCAAGAGCATATTGTATCAGAGGCGTAACCAATTTTTGTCATTTAGGCCGGAACTCAAAGCCTTGAACAATGAGACTCCTCTTCCAATTGAGGGGCCAGAACTCAACGAACTGCGCTTCCACATCGTCGTCGTTTACTGCGTCGTTGTAAAAGCTGCCCATTTCCACCTCCATCCATCCGTCGCTTCTCTCTCGGTGAGTTCTATCGATAAATAGAGGGACCAGATTATCAGCTCCAATTTGTGCATCCTCCCTGTCGCTCTCTCGACTAACCAATCTAACCAACGCTCTTGATAATTGAAGGACGTAGGCAATGCTTACGAATCTGAACACTAGATAAACTGCATAATTTGTGGTTGTAGAGAGCATGTTGGCTGGGATCTTGCACCGAATATCAAGCCAAATGACTTTCCAGAGAACAACCACCTCTGAGAACCTGCCCTAACATTTGTCTTAATTAACTACGTATTGATGTTATACATGATATATCATTTGAAACCCTAACATTTAAAGAAAAATCATATCTCTTATCATCAAAGCTAAATCAATCTTAACATTTAAAGAGAAATCATATGCCTTACCATCTAAGTTAACTTATCATTTAGTTAAATTTATTTAAATTTCATATTTATAAGTTAACTGTGTATATATAAGGGGGTGGGAGCAGCTGCCCTCACTGTCTGTATTGTGAATTCACCTGAGCATACTCTCAGGTTACCGCTAATGAGACTCAATCTTTAGCCTTTCTTCACAAACATCACCTCTGTGATCAACTAAGTTGTCCATGCGAGCACGAGATTAAGTTTCTTGTCAGTAACATCAGGAGATGTTTGGTTGGATAAAAAAAAATTTCTATGAAAATTGTTTTTTTAGAGTGGAGGAAAATGCTGTTTTTTTATATTTGGTTAATGGAATTCATTTTTCATTGAAAATGAATTCTTCACATTTGTGGAAAACAAAATCATTGATTAGACATGGGATTTTGTTTTCAGGGGAGATGATAAGCAAAATTAGTATGATCCCTTTGTCCTCTTTATTAATTATTATTAATTTTATTACTTTGTAGGAATATATAAATCTTTATATATACTTGTTATTTCTTACTGTTTTAAATCCAACTAAACAATCCAATCAATATTTTTAATACTTTATATCTAAGAAATGAAACAACGGGGCGGAAAACCCTACCTGGAGTCAGGGAGAGATTCCCATTGGCAGCGATCGCCATTGTTTCCCGACCTAATATCCAGTTGTCTTGCTGCTATCATAAAACAATTCTTCCCACTCCTTTGATCAAGTGAAAAGCTCTGTTTGAAGAACAGGACAATCGAATCAAGATACGGTGGTAATTAGAAATGAATTAATGGCGGGAAATTAAAAGAAAACGGATGGGGCCGGCGCACCAATTTGGCTCCGTCGTCAAGGAGAATGGGAGAGTTGCAGAGAGTGAAGTAAAGCTCTTTCTTGCTGGAATACACCACCGGAGACACCGATCTTGAGATGATATCGGTGAGCCGTGGCGGAAGAAATCTGTCCCAAACAGAGTCCGACTCGGCCGCCGCCTTGAACCGCTTCGACACCGCCGATAATCTCGCGGTATCCTCCGGCGACGTGAGCGAAAGGATTTCGGATATGCAGCCTTCCGGCAAGTGTGCGAAATAGTCCATCCTTGCCAAGAAGCTCCGATCCCCTCTTCACGTTGGAAAAAACGAATCAAAAATAATTATAAGTTTCTCTGCCAAGTATTTGATACGAAGAAGACTTTGACGACATAAGAAATGGGAAGATCGAGTCTATCGCCGTGTAGAATCATACGTGTTTACAGGACGTTTGGTGGGACGATAAGTTCAATAAAATTTCTGGGAATTGAAAGAAAGTATTAAAATATTTTTAATAATCTATATCTATATATATATATATATATATATATATATATATATATATAAAATAATAGAAGTGCCTGGGACATTTTTCCCTCCCAAACTCTCAGGGGCATTTTTGTAATATCAAATATTTGGATAAAAAAATTATTTAAAATTAAAATTAATTTCACTTTCCTTTGATAACCTTTTGCTTTACAATTTGTGCTATATATATATCACCATACTCTCATTTTCTTGTCTCACAATTATTATATTCTAATAAGCCACTAAAATAAACTCAAAAAAGATCGCCTCCCTATCTTTCGTTTCTCCTCTCTATCTCTCACCTTCCAGATCTGATCTCACCACGTAAAAACACAATGAAGAAGAAAGTCAGGAGGAGCAATTGTTCCACCATCGAAGAAGAACCAGATTTGCTCTCACGCCATTGTTCCATATCTGATCTCACCGCTACACGGTTGTCGTTACATCAAAGAAGAAGAAGAAGAAAGCTCGATCGCCATTCTCGAGAAGTATGTTTGTTGCATACATTTCTTCTCCAACCAAGCATCATCTTCACAAAATCCACATACATACATTTCTTCTTCTTTTTTTTTTTTTTTCTTTTTTACGAATTTAGTCAAACATATTGTTTTTCGCTCATCAACAAGTTAAGATTTCAAGATTAATTACATTCATGTGTTTTATATATTGAAAATTTAACTTTTAAAATCTAAATCCTTTTTTATTTTTTAAAATCTTTGAAAGTTTATTTATCATTCGGGACAATCATGTGTAAGTGTGTCACATGTTGAAGTAAAAATAAAAAATTAAGTAATTAATTAAATAGACTTTAGTATAATTAAGGAATTATTATTTTGCTAAAATTAATGAATTAATTGTAGTAAAGCTAATAATGGTCATATTATTACACTAACAATTATTATTCAAATTAAGCTAATAATTATTCATAATACTATACAATTATTACTATTTTAATTTCTTAGTTGAATAAATTTTAGTAAAATTAAGAAATTATTATTTTGCTAATTGAGAAATTAATAATACTAAAGCTAATAATGGTCAGTTTAGTATACTACTAATTATTATTCTAATTACGCTAATAATTATTCATAGTACTATACAATTATTAGTATTCATATGGTAATTAATAGCCTGTTTTTATATATGGTAAATAAGTTAATAATTAGACAAATTATTATACATATATTACTAATTAAGTCATTTTCTTACCTTTTATTAGGTTGTCCGTAAAATAAAAATTCGACATATTAATATTCGAAATGATTGTACTATAATAATATTAAGAAATAAGGTATTAAAGAATTAATTTTAATTAATCAAATAATGATCCAGACTATACAAAAAATATCATTACACCATTTCACACTTTTTAATATGTTGTTTTTAAATATGGTAATTAAGACAAATTACTATACATATATTACTAATTAATCAAATAATGATCCAGACTCATATATAGTTATATACTAAACTCACGAAACTTACTATTTATTGTTTATCTCATTCTAGAACGATATATAGATACATACTCACATACTTACATATTTTAAATGAAAATGAATTTAACTTTAGAAACAAAAATGACAAGTTGGATATTACTTAAGATTTTACCATGTATTAAACTCTAAATAATTGTGCTAAACTAACAAGTTAAGATTTCAAGATTAATTACATTCATGTGTTTTATTGAAAAATTAACTTTTAAAATTTAAATCCTTTTTTATTTTTTAAAATCTTTGAAAGTCTATTTATCATTTGGGATAATCATCTGTCAGTGTGTCACATGTTGAAGTAAAAAATAAAAAAATGTAACTTTGCATACACAAAAAGCTTTAAAAGTAAAGACTTAATGAATCGTGAGCACCGGAGAGACTCCTTCTGCAACAATGTTTGGCAAATAAATTAAAAAAAAAATTAAAAAAAATTATACAATTAATTAATAAATTTATAAAAATAAAAAGACACATACAATTAATTAATTAATTTTATTTACAATTATAATTAAAAAATTAACGAATTAAGAAATTAATTGTAATAATTGTCCAGATCAGACTTCATATTAATACACTAATAATTATTATTTTAGATAATGACAATAATAATAATAATAATAATAATAATAATAATAATAATAATAATCATCGGATAATAACAGGAGTGATTATTATTATTAATATTAATCAATCAATAATCAATACTTATTAGGCAAATTGCATACAATAAATTAGAAATTGCATACTAACGTACATTATAAAAAGGCAATAATTCTTAATCGGTGAAAAATGGTAATTTAATTAAAATAATAATAATAATAATAATAATAATAATAACAATAATGATGATCAGATAATAGCAGGAGTGATTATTATTATTCATATTAATCAATCAATAATCAAGAATTATTATTAATCAATTATTTTTAATGTTTTCCAAATATATTTCTATCTAATAAATTCTCATACCACTATATAAATCATGCAACCATGCAACCAATTTCACATCTTTCCTTCACTCCATCTTACCACTTTAGTTTGATACACAAAAAAATCTACATACAATGGCCCATATTTTTGTTTTACTAAATAAGATAAACGCCTTCAATAATGCGTGGGCAATCAAAGTACGATTAATTCGTCTTTACGAAGTCAAGAACAACCGAGGAGAAACTTTAGAAACTGTATGGAAGATGTGGAGGTATACGATTGATTTTTCTTTACGAAGTCAAGAACAACCGAAGAGAAACTTTAGAATCTGTACGGAAGATGTGGAGGTATATGTTTTTTACATATTGTTATATATATATATATATATATATATATATATATATATATATATATATATATATATATATATATCAATTCCTTATGTTTTTATCGCTTCAATATGATAATAATTCATGAAGTTGTCACCCCAGTTGTTTCATTTTTATATATTTATCTATTTGTTTGTTTTATTGATATGAACTAATTGAATCATAATATATATATTTTTTGTTTCTTTTTAAAACACATACTTATATTTATGCACTATATTAATAATACAAAATTAAAATACTAATTTTATTAATTTTTAAATGTGATTATTTTAATTATAAATTCATCAATATATATTATAATTACAGAAATTATATTATAG
>CP025647.1:6016618-6069414 GCA_003576665.1 Ipomoea trifida | reverse complement strand
AAAAAAAAAAAAAAAAAAAAGAGGGGGGCGGGGGGCCTCTAAGGCTCCCCTTTTGTAATTTTTTCCCCCTCACTTATCCCACATCGGTGGGATAGCCTTGAGGCTCCTATAGGCTCCTTTTCTTTACAGCAATGTTTGCCCAGCGGCAACGGGGAGCCTTGAGGCTCCTATAGGCTCCTTTTCTTTACAGCAATGTTTGCCCAGCGGCCGCTGGGCAAACTAAAAGTTAATAATTTTTTTTTTTATAATTATAAGGGCATTTTGGGGAAATAAAATATTTCCCCAAAATGCTGTTGCAAAACGCTGCAAGTAGCAGAGTTTTGCAACTTGGCGGTTTGGAGCGAAATCGTTGCTCCAAACCGCCATTAACCAAACATCTTTTCAGCGTTTTGACTTCGGTCAAAACGCTGAAAATTGGCGGATCCGCCAATAACCAAACATACCCTTTTTCTAACTCTTTAGAAATCATGACCATTTTAGTAACTCAATTATATTAGAATAGTTAACCCAATCTCCTAATTATACATATGATCACATTTAGTCTCTTAAGAATGACCAGCGTGAAGCTCCTTTAGCCACGCTCCGACCCCGTCCCACTATCTAAGACCACAATCGTAGACTTCATGAATAACATGTTGGACATATATGAAAGAGAAAAGCACGAGCAGACAGCTTTTGTTGCTCAGCAGGCCCTGTTTCCTGGGTCCGTTGAAGAAGCAATATGATCCCTAGGTCTGTTGAAGAAGCAATATGATCCATGTCTATCAACTCCGTCCCATTGAAGAAGTGGTTAACTCGCAGCGAAACTCTAGTTCTTGCAAATAAGAATGACAATGGGCATGGCGTAGGGATATATTCCTTGCACCTGTACCCCTCGTGGATAATGAAATTTCTACGCCATGTCTTTCCCCACAGGATTTTTGCGGGGATAATACTCAATCCGTAACTTTAATCACACTTAAATTTAATGAAAAATTATAACTACAATTTAATTATCGCGTGATTTTTTTATAAGTTTGAACGTATTATATACATATACATGTCAATGCAATAATTTTTATTAAAGGATTGAATCAATTTGTAATATCTTGATTATATAATAATATTTTTTTTATCAATTATTAATTTGATTACTTTTGGTCCTTCAATTTATTCAAATTGGCTGAATTAAATTAAAATTTCTTTACTCCCACAAAAATGTTACTTAAAAAAAAAAAATACTGTGAGGGAATTTTAAATCTGTTTAATTAAATTTAGTCAATTTGAAGATATCAATAGCAAAAAGAGATCATATAGATAGTTGTCGAATTTTATATAATACTTGACTTGGTACCTTAACTATGCACATTTGTTAGAAAATAATTGTTGTATTTTTGTGAATATTTTATATTCCATGACTTAAAATTTTGCAATATCTAAAGTCATCCTGTTGTATTTTTGCGAATATTTTGTATTGCATGACTTAAAATTTTGCAATAATTATATGTTAAATGCTAAAATGGAACACACTAAGTTATAACTTCACAACTTGATATTAAAACTTGCAAATGAACTATAATTTTGATGAAGCAACATATATTTTCATCTTCATGTAAGTGAAAAATAAAAATCTTGGAAATGAAGAGAAAATGTAAAATAGACACACAATTATAGTGCTTGATCATAGTGTAATTATTTTACTATTTTTTTTTGAAATCAGTGTAATTATTTTACTATAGTTCAAAGTTTATTAAGGAAAAAATGTTGATATAAAAAAATCTCAAAAGAGTTATTTGACTTATTTCCTAAATTAGCCCCTTAACTGGTCTATTGACTATTAAAATTTCAATTTTACTATTAAATTTAATAATTATTTAACGATTTTCCTAACGAAAGATCAAATTAGATACAAAATCAATAATTAAAGGACCAAATTTGAGCCATTTATTTAGTAAACAAGGTAACTATCATTTGGTAAGGTAAATAATGAACAAATAATACGGATTTCATTGGTGAAAGATCTCTTTGTTGTCCTAAAAAAGTATTTAATTAGGTAAATTAATTTAGTAAACAAAGTTAACAAGGTAACTATCATTATGTGACAAATAATACGCATTCCATCGGTGAAAGATCTCTCTGTTGTCGTAAAAAAGTAAAAACAATTGAAGGGGATTCGATCCCCTGACCTTTTAAGTCGTATATTGAGTCTCTACCAACACGCCACCGCCAACCTTGATAGACAGTTCCTCAATAAAACTAAAGGAAACTAGGGTTTCCATCGCAGCCTATTTAGCCGTTATCCACCGTCGGCGCTAACGGACACCCACTCGCGCCTTTGAATGCCATTCTTTTCTAGAACCTCAGTTCTTTCCCAAACCGCCGGTGAAACTCCGGCAGCATACAAATAGTTGAGTACTTGTGGTGGACTCCAAGATGAAAAGAGTAGGAGAAATTCAGTTCACTAAGCAGCCGTACATTGAAGATGTCGGCCCTCGAAAAATGTATGCTCTTTCCCCACTGTACTTTCACTGCTTTTTGGAGAAGTTATGGTTTGGGATTTTATCTGATAATTTTGGTTTTTTTTCCACCATTTCACTTGGTTTTGGCGGGAATTCTACAGAAAAAGCATTCAGTTCTCGACGCTTTCGGGGTCTGAAATCATGAATTCAGCTGAAGTCGAAGTTTTCCGTGGGGTTTACTATGATGCTTCGAAGAATCCTATTCCCAACGGCCTTTTAGACCCTCGCTTGGTAATGCCCCAATTTTTTTAATGCAATTTTATTGCGTACATTTTCCGCATGTTTCTTACACTGGGAGGAGCTTAGAATGGTGTTAAGTGAACCGTGAGTAGCAGCTGTTTTGCCCGGGATAAAATCTTTATGTTGTTGTAGAATGGTGTTATCTTTCCTTTATGTCCATTAACTCGTGGCTAGCTAGTTCTTGCAGATCATTTTATTGAGGTTTTGATATGTGATTTTGGGTTTCAGGGGCCTCCAAACAAGACCAAAACTTGCCAGACTTGCAATGGAGATTTCAAACAGTGTCCAGGCCACTTTGGATACTTGAATCTTGCTCTACCAGTTTATAATGTTGGGTATCTAACCATGATAGTGGACATCTTGAAGTGCATTTGCAAGGTTTGTGAAGCGTTAATTGTTATGTTCTTTGAGCTTCTTTGTTCGTTAAGAGGTTGTATATGGTATATCAAAAAAGTAATTCACAATTAACTCCAAAGTATTCTCTCTCTCTCTATATATATATATATGAGAGTTCAGGTGCGGCCGCGTTTTAACGTGCCGTCAATGCTGCCGCACCACTAGGTATGCAAATATACACCACACAGTGTTAGGAAATGCACAACACAATATGCACCATTAGGTACGCATCACAAAAAAAAGTGCATCATTAGGTATGCATAAAAACACTACACAGTGTTCGAAAATGCACAATTAGGTGTGGTGAATTATTTTGAGTGTGTTGTGTGTTTTTTGGTGTATTTGTGCATTTTCCTAATACTAGTGGTGCATTTTGTTAACACTAGTGGTGTATATTTTCAAGCGGCCGCACCAACCACACGGGAAGACGCAGTCGCATTTGAGCAGACTTCTCTCTATATATATAGAGAGAGGGAGAGGGAGAGAGAGATCATAGACTTTTTAGTAAGTCATATTCTGGAAATGAGACAACAATCCTTTCTTGTTAGAGAAGAGGTTCTATTGCTTCATCCTACTGATTAAAAAAAATTGCTGATAGATTCATCAATTATCTGAAGTCTTAAACTGTCATGTAAGTATGTACAGGCTGCTTCAGCTTTTAACAGGAGTGCTTCAAAAGGCCATTAAAATAAGTGTAATTTTGGTGAGGGAAACAATTTGGGGGGTGAGCTTGTTTACAGCTTACAAGAATGCAGATTTAAAGCAATTGTAGGAACCTTGTTGAGAAACTTGATTCTTAGTTGGTGTCCGAGAAATTACCATTTTAACTGTATAAAAGAATACACTTTGAATATTAGCTACTCCACTCTAGGGCATTTGCATTTTTCTTTGAATCTCAAACAAAATATAGATTGAACTACTTTCAAGGAGCTATTTCCATTGCATAAAAAAAGTGTATAATAGCAGGTATAATGCCTTATTTAAACACCAAAACTGACCTCTGTTCTCTCTTAAATTATTCTTTCAACCCTCTTTATTTGCAGGGTTGTTCTCGCATACTGCTTGGTGAAAAAGAACGTCAAGATTTTCTAAAAAAGATGAGAAATCCAAAGTTGGAGCATTTGAAGAAAAATGAGCTGCTAAAAAGAATTGTAAAAAGATGCACTGCGATGGCAAGTGGTCATAAGGCAGTGGCATGTTCCAGATGTGGATATATAAATGGTTTAGCACCTTATCTCTAACATCTTCCAACATAATCTGCCAACATGTCCATGAGCCTTAAATTGGATTATTCTTTATCTAATATTTTTCATTGAGAAATTGGATTCTGCTTTATCTAATATTTTCCATCAAGTATGTCTTGATTAATATTTTGATCAATATCTTTCACTTAGCTTCATGAAGCTTGTTTAGATAGTAACGGGGAAAATAGGAAAGAGACAAGTTTTGTTTTTTAAAAAAGGGTCAGTCATAGCTTATGGTTACCAATATAACATTTTTGCCCTTGTTTTGTCTAATTCCATAAAGCTGTTTAGGTTGCAAGGGGAAATGTGGGAAAGAGAAAAGGCTAATCCTAGTTTGGGATAATCAATCTAAGACTTGTCATTGCTTCTATCTTTGACATCAGAAATAGGAAAATGCTACAATGTGGACATGTGGCTCCAAAGTCTTTGTTTTATCACTTTTGGTTTGGTTGTACCATTGACACCATGTTGGGGCCTTGCTTCTTTTATAGTATATGATATATTATAATAATTTATTTGATATGAAGGGCATGAGTTAGTTAATGTGTATTTAAAGAAAAACTACATAGGTTTAATTTTGAGAGAGAAAGAATTGACGTTTTGAATAAGATGGCCGGGATCACTCTATATCCAATCTCTTTATGAAGTCAAATTACAACTTTGCCTCATTTATTTCCTCTTTTGGAAATTTTACCTTAAGTTATATTATACTGCAGAAATGGTCAAAAAGGGTCCTTTGAAGATCATCCATGAGCAAAGCAAACATTTCTTGGATGAGTGCCATAGAGCTTTTGCTTACAAAAAGGGCTTCAAGGGATCTATTATTGTACCTCCAGAGCTTGACCCAAAGACAGTTCACTCCCTCTTCAAGAATATGATAGATGAGGTCTTGCTTATTACCTATTGCTATTTGCTAATATCTTCATGTTCAATTTGTTGCTCTTTTCTTTTTAATGCTTAATAAATTAGGTATTTAGTCCTGTTGCCAACCTTAGTATAGATCATTTTCTTTATGATCGCTTGCCTGGCTTACCAACAATGTTGGATTTGGACATTCAATTTAGTTCAGAGTCAGTGTTATACCTCAGCCTCCTCCTAGTTTTCCTTATTCTAATTCTCTCCTTTTCTGATTGTGGTGCTGTCCAGGACTGTGAATTGCTCTATCTTAGTGACAGACCAGAAAACCTCCTTGTCACAAGTATTCCTGTGCCACCAATAGCAATTCGCCCTTCTGTCTTTGTAGATGGTGGAATGCAGAGGTATGTCCAACACTAAGATATATCTTAATATATAGGGGAAAATCAATTCACAACGGATCAAATTTTCCTTTTTCAATGTACTAACCATGGGCAAGTTTATGTACTTTTGACACTTAACGGAGAAGAAGAAAGCGAAAAGCTCCTAACAAATCACAAATGTTGATAACAACTTAGGATAAGCATGTCAATTGTATGCAGTTTAAAACATAAACAACACATTATAATATTTGGCATCATGCACGTTTAAAGGGTATAACCACTGTTAGGAAAATAAAAACATAAAGTACACATTATAATATTTGGCATCATGCACGTTTAAAGGGTATAACCACTGTTAGGAAAATAAAAACATAAAGTACACATTATAATATTTGGCATCATGCACATTTAACATCTCTCAGTTAGATAGAGTCTCTATCTATGCTATACAATTCAACATCCCTCTAAAAGGGTCTTGTATATATAGTGGTGCAAATCCCCTTCTTTTTCCAATGTGGGACAAAGGCTACTTATAAGCTTTTTCACCTTCTATTTTTCAACTCAAATGGGTCTACTTTGAGAATCAATTTCTCATTCACCCATTATTCGTTTTGAGCGTACAATATCGATCTCTTTGTTTCACTACGGAGAACTCGAATCCACTATGACCCGACCCAAATCGGAAGTGAGCCCCACATATATTTGTATCACAAAATAGCCACTTACAATGCTATTTTTGCTATTTTTTCCAACAGTCCCCTACATGAATGAAAAATTGATTTTCGGGGTTGTTTTAAAACGGAACGATTGTAACCTTTAATTAGAAGCCTAGCCTTATACTTCTCAATGGAACCATCCGGTTTCATCTTCCTTTTAAAGACCCACTTGGATCCTAAGGGTTTACTACTCAGAGGAAGATTAACCAGTTCCCAAGTGTGATTATGTAGGATAGAATCCACTTCACTTTTAATAGCATCTTTCCACATCAGTCCTTCCGTAGAAGTCGTGGCTTCTACATATGTTCAATGCTTATTTTCTAATAAACAAGTATCATATTCTAACAAGTTAGAAAATCATGACCAAATGATTTTTTAACTCTTGTCCGTTTACTACGTCTAGGCTCGAGCTCGGGTTCTTTCTCAGATTCCCCACTATCATTATCCATAGCTACGTCAAATGTTCGTTTTGACGTACTAGGTCCCTTATTGAACCTACAAGGAAATATATTTTCAAAGAAGAATGCATTCCTTGATTAATTCAACTGGTCTAGTTTGCCTTTCAACCGATTTGAAAGGTGCCTTAGTTTTGCCTCAAAACAAATTTCACATTTATTATTTGTGTTAATTTGGAACATAGGAATATGGTTCATGCTAATTAATCTACGTATAGAATTAAAATTAACATGACTTTAGTCTATCATGCCACAAATTGGAAGACTCAAGCAAGTAAACAGAATTAACTTTGCTTTTATTAATGATAATGGGCATTACATTGAGCTTAAAAAGCTCATCAGTTACATAGTTAGACAAAACTATTTATCTAACTCGAAAACCATTCTGGACAAAAAAAAAATGGAAAATAGAGTTTCTTGTTTAAATAAATAGTTTTCCAAATTGGAAAACAGAAAATAGGAAAATGGAGAATACTCCTACTCAACAAAGGAATTTGGAAAACACTCTTTTATTGTTTTCCCAATTCTCCAAATAGTATTGTATACATATATTGGAAATACTATTTTTTAATTTAAATAATTGAATTTTAGAATATATGCATCAAAATTTAGAATTTTGAACTTCAATTATACTTTTTGGAACTCTAGTTTGGGGGCAGAACTGCAAAAAATTTCTAAATTTTTCTTACATATAGATATTAAGGGGGTCTTTAAAAAAGATGGGGGTATTTGCTATCCTCCCTATAACCCCCCTGGTTTTGCCTATGGTGGAAGGTGAGATAGGGAACAAAATTATATCTTTTTTACGTTTTATGTCTATATTGAGGATATGCTGATGCATTTATAATCATGCAATTCTCCGTATCCTCTATGATAGTTTTTGGCATCCTATGTTGGTCTAAAGAGAGTTTTCAAATAAGTGATTGGCTATGGGCTATCTATTAGTTTCTGTGACATTGCTTGGAATTATTCTTTAAAGACTGATAATATTTTGACTTCTTAGTGGTTTGAGGAATAAATATTCTAACACAAAAATGTACATACTATGTTATTCCTTAAAACTTGAATATTTGTTGATATCCTGCAATCTTGTGTTCTTTCTTGCAGTAATGAAAATGACATCACAGAGAGGCTGAAGCGTATTATCCAAGCAAATGCAAGTCTTCGACAAGAAACATCTGAAACAAGTATACTCACCAGAAGTATGGTATGGTTGTTTTTTATGTTCTCTGTCATTTGCAGTACCTTTGGTGGGATTCAAGAGTTCATGGCTTCACTTGTTTCCTATTACTGAACTACTTTGTTCTAAAGGATCACAATATGTTGAAAATTTAAATATGGTATGCTAATTATAAGAGGTTCTGTCTGCTATTTTAGTTTGCATAGGACTGCTAGTGTAGCCTTGTTTTGATGTTTACAATTGGGTTAGGCTAGTTGGGTGGATCTGCAAATGGAAGTTGCGCAATACATAAACAGCGATGTTCGTGGGTTACCCCCACAAATGCAAGCTTCCAGGCCTTTGAGTGGTTTTGTGCAGCGCCTCAAGGGAAAACAGGGACGCTTCCGTGGAAATCTCTCAGGGAAGCGTGTTGAGTATACTGGCCGTACTGTAATATCACCTGATCCAAATCTTAAAATTACTGAGGTATTCAATTGGTCTTTGAATTGGTTATTTAATTTTCTTCACCAAAAGGATGGGAAAATGACCATTAGCATTTGCAGGTTGGAATTCCTATCTTAGTGGCTCGAATTTTGACATATCCTGAACGTGTTTCACAACATAACATTGAAAAGTTAAGACAGCTTGTTCGTAATGGACCCACCAAATACCCTGGTGCAAAATTTATTAGACAGCCTGATGGTACAGAGATGTAAGAGTCTACTATAAATTCAACCTTCTCACTACACATAGATGTGTACGATTGATGTGTTTGCATCATCTTTATTTACAGTTCATTGATGTACTCAAGTAGAAAGCGTCATGCTGATGAATTGAAGTTTGGTTACATAGTTGATCGCCATTTGGAAGATGGAGATGCTGTTCTATTTAATAGACAACCCAGTTTACATCGAATGTCAATCATGTGCCATCGGGTGACTACAAGTGTTCATATACTCATACAATACTTCAAGTGATTTACACTGTTAATAATTCTGTTTTTGGGTGCAGGCAAGGATAATGCCATGGCGCACATTGAGATTTAATGAATCGGTTTGTAATCCCTACAATGCTGATTTTGATGGCGATGAGATGAATATGCATGTACCTCAAACAGAAGAAGCTCGTACAGAGGCTCTTTTGTTGATGGGGGTAAAATTTTCATTCAATAAGTATATTGTTAATTTGTTATTTAGTTGTGTACTGTGTATACATGCTTTGCATGTTTTGCTGTTAGTTCTCTGCAAGTATTTTTTATTTTATTTTATTTTGTGTTCAAACTGCAGGTCTTCTTGCAAACTTAGTACTGATTTATTTTAACTGCTTGTGTCAGAGAAACTATGTTGCATATTTCCGTGTTCTAGGGTTGAGTCGGCTTGGTTTTCTGTTTGGTACTAAGGGTTTGTGAAGGTCATTTTGTGACATTATATTACTCTATCTATTATGTTCATAGCTACTTGTTTGGAGAATATGAGTCATTATACATGCAGGATTTGCTGCAAATTTGAAGAACTTATTCCTATTATCCATTAGGGACTTGTCTCCTTAATCTGTCCTGTCTCACTGAGAAATAGTTATGACTCCTGTGAACAGTTCTCATTAGATATCTTTCAGATTTGTTTGTTCCAAAAAAACTCTCACCCCTCAGTGCCTAGAATGACAGCATAAAAAGATGGTAGGGTAACAAGTACAAGAGAAAACAGTAAATCTTTTAAGCTCTAGGAATAATTAGGATGTCAGTATTGATGGTGGGGAAAGACTACACAGGAGGGGAAAAGAGCTCAAATAATTGACTGAAGTGTGAGAGTTTCCCTTTTAAATTCCTCCAATACACTGCTGGAAACTGCTCTAAAGTCCCATTTACAGAGCTGCATAAATGACTAGAAGTTGGGAGACCTACAAAATATGCATACAAGAAAAAGTAAAAATATTGAAGAATTAATCAAAGAATATGAACTGATTACTTAAATTTTTGAAACCTTCAGAAATTAGTTATTCCATCACCTTTATGCATCTATGACAGTCTGATTTTTTTTTAGATTATAGTGATTGCTCATAACTGTATAACTAGATTTGAGCAATTGATATATTTAAATGCAGGTTATATCTATTCTTAATAGGTGTAGTAACTGGAAAAGGCTAAATTTTGCAACTAGTCTGTTTTAGTCTGTAACTTTCAAATTTTGAAATTTATGGTAATTTTTATTTTTACTTTTGTTGTTGCAATTTTTAGTCAATTCCCAAGTTCGGTAAGGGTAATGAATTTATTCAGACCCATGTATGATCCAATCCTTTAACTAATTGAGTGGGCACATTTATTACTCAACTCATCTAGACCCAACCCAACCACTAAGCATCCCTAATTGTTTATTGTAAGAAAATCTATAGATGAGAAATTTGTGATGGTAGTTTTTCCTCAAAAAAAAAAAAAAAAAAAAGAAATTTGTGATGGTAGTCATGATTGCTTGACTTGAGGATAGGTTTAGTCACGTTAGTGTATTGGTGGTGGTGGTATGTTGATTTGGAGGTAAATTACTGGAGATGTTTTTGGGTTAAAAAGATATTATCAGAAATATAATGGTAAAATAAATATCTAAGAGGATGAGTTGAGTAAATTTTTACCAAAACAGGGAATTGATTAAAATTGTAACCCCTAAAGAATTGAAAAATTGATATAAATTGCAAACATTGAAAGCTTTGTCTAAAAGTGCTACTGGTTGCAAAGGTTTGACTTTTCTGGTTATCAGACTTCCTTAATATTAGTCACATCTTGAAATACTCTTCATGTGAATAGGTTTGCACTGACCAACAAGAGAACTGTTAAATATGGAAATTTATTCACTAGTTCTTCTTCTTGGTTCTCAACTACCATTTTAGGATAATGTATTGATGTATTGCAGGTTCAAAACAATTTATGTACCCCAAAAAGTGGAGAAATCTTGGTTGCTTCAACACAGGATTTTTTAACATCTTCCTTTCTTATCACAAGGAAGGATACATTTTATGACCGTGCTTCCTTTTCACTTATGTGCTCGTACATGGGAGATGCGATGGATTCAATTGATTTACCGACACCAGCTTTGATTAAGGTTTGTACAAGGAGTATTTTATAATTTAATACTATTTTGATTCAGGTTTATAGAAAGTAAATAGTTTCATGGAGTACTATATTGACTCAGATTTCTGAAGTAAATAGTGTCTTTCTTGATTTGTTATCTAATTTATCTTATATCACCCCTTTGTTATGGTTTAGTAGTAAAAGTGAATTTGCATCTTTCAAAGGCTGTGCACAGCTCTTTTTATGCCTCATCATTTCTTTGGTATTACTAAGTCAGATGTTAATGTTTCCTTTTCCCAAAATATTCAGTTATGGCCATTATTAATTTTCTATATGTTAAGGTTGTTTCTACTTAGGCTGCTATAATATAGTTTGAGGTAAAGTGCTTTGAAAATATAATATTTTAGAAATTTCTTGGATCCTTAGCCAGTATTCTAATCCAAGTGGAACCATTCCCAACTTATAATGATATGAATGATATATGAACCCTTCCGAGATTGATCATTTCAAGATATTGAGCACAATGGGGCATGGGTATTAAAGGAGTGGAAAATCATGGGAGTCCTCAGTTTGGGGACATGGGATGTATCTTTCTTCTGCAGGTTGTTGCCATACTTGTAAAAATATAAGAAGAAAGGAACCCAAGAATTAGTGAAAGCGCCATTCATACTTATTTTTTTTTTTTTGGAATGTCTTCATCATGCCTTTTGAACTCATATCTTACTGAAATTGTTTTTGCAGCCAGTTGAGCTTTGGACTGGAAAACAATTGTTTAATGTGCTTCTGCGTCCGCATAATAAGATGAGAGTCTATGTAAATCTTACTGTTAGAGAGGACACTTACCACCGCAAAAAAGATCTAGAAACAATGTGCCCAAATGATGGGTTTGTATACTTCCGTAACAGTGAGCTGATTAGTGGGCAACTTGGGAAGGCTACGTTAGGTGAGTTTTGTTCCTTTAGATCTGTATGCATTTATTTGAAATATATTTCAATTCACATATTTTATATTTAACTTTGAGACATTTTTTCATGTCAATCTTTCTCTACATGTGAAAGCTTTTGTTAATTCTATGGGAAGCATATATTTCTGACCAACATATATTTCTTGATCATCAATATTGATCTCCAAGTGACTTTTAGTTATGCCCCATAAAAATTGCTTGTTTTCCTTTTTCTTTTGGTAAGATCTATGCCTCATATAAGTAGTGCATTACTTGTGTGTGTGTGTTTTTTTTTTTTTTTTGAATTGGTAATTGAAAGTATTCTTGCATTTTTATTGTAATTTTTTGTGATAACTATGGGGAACCATGTTATTGAAGTTGACCTCAAGCATGTTCTGAGAATTGAATCATGTACTCCATCTGATAGTTGGACTGCATAGTCTTTTTTTGGGTGGCGCGGAGATTCAAACCCAGGCTCTGATACCAAATTGAATCATGTGCTCCATCCAACTAAAAGCCTAAGCTGATAGTTGGACTGCACATTTATGTTTATATTATATTTATGCTCACACTGAGATTCACAATCTAACTTTAAGAAATATGTAAAGCCTATTGAATGATAAGGATCATTTCAGAAAGTACCAGGATTAATGCTATCCAAAAAAAAAATGCACCAGCAATCTTTCGCATTTCGTTTCTCTAGACTATGCGACTATGTTCGCATTTAGTAAACTTTGTGATTGTGATTAATCTATAGTCGACTCCATTTTACTTGTGCATTATTGGCTTTAAATAAGTTTAAAAGTGTTATGCAATCTATAATACATATATTTGTCAAACATGTGGAAAATGGATTTTTAATTTTTTTTAAAAATATAGTCTAATTATATAACTAAATAAGCTTTAGAAATAGTCACTATATTGGGAATGCTGTCTTGTTTAAATGATTATTACTCTTACACTGGTTGTTCGAGGATGAGCAACTTCAACTCCCTGGAAATATTCCTATTACTTCCCTCCACCATGTTCTACTCAGGAAAAGACAATCTCAGACCCTAAGTGCAGAACATCAACAAACCAAAACTCCACAAAACATACTTGGGTAGAACCTACTCACTGAGGCGAGTCGACCTACGTGAACTTCAGCTGGAGACGTCGCCAGAAATTGCCACACACGCCGGTGCGTGGCGTTGGAGCAAAGGTGAAGCGGCGGTGTATAGTGGCTTTGATGACGGCCCGATTCAAGCTCCGACGTCATTCTACTGTTCCGAGCACAGCCCACTACCTCACTCTCGCTGGCTCTGATACCATGTTAATGTTCAAAGGGAAGAACTCACGGTAGTGCCTAACTCACTGTGTATTGATGTGTTTATTGAGCTGAGACTATACAGTATATATAGGTAGAAGGATGATTTCACAGACTAACCCAAAGAATTCTAACAGAAAACCTTAGGACTCTAACAAACTCTAAATTATTCTAACATCTCGTTTCTTTGAAAAGCAAGAAACAAGATGTTGTTGCCTGCTCAAGCACAGAAGCAGAATATCGAGCAATGACACTTGGAATATGTGAGCTAATTTGGATTAAACAGCTTTTCATAGAACTCAATTTCTATAAACTTGGTCCTATGAAATTGATTTGTGATAATCAAGCAACTTTGCATATTCCCTCAAATCCTCTCTATCATGAAAGAACCAAACATATTAAGGTTGATTGTCATCTTATACGAGAAAAGATTGCCTCTGGAGACATCATTACCACATCTATTGGGTCAAATGATCAACTTGTTGATGTTCTCACTAAACCTCTTCGTGGACCTAGGATTGAATACATTTGTAGCAAGCTTGGAGCGTTTGATTTATATGTTCCAACTTGAGGGGGAGTGTTGGAAATATGCAGCCATATTTACTCTACTCTAGGAAGTTGTAGCCTTAAGAAGAGGAGTATTTTTTAGCATTTATTATGCCTTTTCAAAAGCGTTCTTTATGCCTATATATATGGTTGTAATATGGAGAACCAAGAACATGAAAATGAAATAAAATATCATTTCTACCTCTTCCCTAGTTCCCTCTACTGTTTTAACGACGAATGAGTAACATCAATGTGTATTTTCTGACATGATAAAAGGGAATGGAAATAAGGATGGTCTTTATTCTGTGCTGCTAAGAGATTATAATGCACATGGTGCTGCAATGTGTATGAATCGGCTTGCAAAGTTGAGGTATGTTTATGGCATTTCTAACTTCTTATCAGCCCTTTCCTTGGACAAATGCCTTTTTCAGGAAATTTTCTTTTTATGATGTTATTTTAAGCATGCACTTCTTGTCAAAGGCCTTGTGGTCAAGTGGCATAGTTGTGACCCTTCTAAGTGGGAGGTCATAGGTTCAATTCCCAGTGGGGACTTGTGTTGGCACAACAGAGTCAATAGTATTCAAAAAAGATAATCTCATCTGATTAACTTTATACTTGTATTAGAAAGAAAATGTAGCATGTCATTCTCTACCTCTTCCCACTTGACTTCCATAGATCTTAGGTTTATATTTTATCCCAAAGGCAGTCAGCTCCTAATACTGGATGCTTACATTGTTCTCCTCCATTTTCTATCTGCACTCTTAGGTGACAGTTGTCCACAATGTTTTCCTCCATTTCTGCCAAACAAGCAGAAGATACTAGAATTTGAATTGGTATTTTTTGATGGTGGCTTCCAGTCAATAAGGTTGTCATTATCATACTCAATTAAGTTGTATATTGTTAAGAGTCCCACATTGAAAATATAACAGAGAACATATGGGTTTATAAGGCCATGAGTTAGACTAGCTAATTGATTGGATTTACTCTTTTAGTGTGGTTTGGCCCGTGTGCATTATAGCCTCGCGTGTAGTACACAACTCTGGGTGCTGAACGCGCACAGACCACAGGGTGAATTGTGTAAGCTATGTGATTATTAAAGATGGTATCTGAACATAGTTGCAATGGAGGTTTGTGCATAACAGTCATTAGATCATTACATTTGGTTTAAAACTATTTCTTGCTATAATTCAACTAAACGAAAAAAAAAGAAGGTATTTTACCTTCACACAATTCGCATTATTGTCTTTGTTACAGTGCTCGATGGATAGGGAACCATGGATTTTCAATTGGTATTGATGATGTTCAACCTGGAAAAGAGTTGGTAGAAAAGAAGAGAATGGAAATAGAGAAGGGTTATGGTATGTGTGAAGCATATATAGCTTCATATAACAATGGAGAACTTGAACTAAAACCAGGCTGTGATGCTGCACAAACACTTGAAGCCCATATCACCAATGAATTGAATGATATTCGAGAGAAAACCGGGCAAGTAAGGCTTCCTGTAATTTGGTTGTGTCTGCTTTGATAGCAATTACCTCATGCTAACAGTTTAGGAAAGAAACAACAAGACTAATAGGATCACTATTGCAAATAAAAATGGCATTATCACTATAATATGTTATGCTGGTTTGGCCTTTAAAAAATCTCAACAGCATTATAAGTTTCAGAGATAATTTCCTGCTTATTGTTCTGTCAATTAAATAAAAAAGGTGGAAAGAAGAAAGAAATTGAAGGCCAAGGCTTCAATAAAAATCTTATGACCAAATTTTGGTCTTTTCCATATTGTTTTGTCTTGGGTTCTCTTATGTGTTATAAGGAAATAAGTTTGATCAACATTTGAAACCATTTGTGCAGGTGTGTACAGGTGCACTGCCTTGGAGGAATAGTCCCTTAATTATGTCTCAATGTGGTTCAAAAGGCTCAGTAATCAATATCAGCCAAATGATTGCATGTGTTGGCCAGCAATCTGTTGGGGGTCGTCGTGCTCCTAATGGATTCATTGATCGGAGTCTTCCTCATTTTCCTAGAAAATCAAAACTTCCTGCTGTAAGTTCTTTCCTCTTTTACTTGCCATGACCTTTCTAAATTGTAGAATGTCTATGTATTCGTTTGAATTTTACAATCAGATAAAATTAGTCTCATTTTCTATGTTCGGAAATGTGAGTTTCAAAGGACTTAAGTTGTTTTGGAAACTTTTCTCATTAACACTATCTTTATGATTTGGCGCACATCTATTTGATATAATGGTATGACAGTTGATCATAGCTCTATTATAATAGCGAATTGTTTATTGGAAGTGCTTTTGTCCAAACCTAATCTCTTATGTACTTTGATTGATTGGTTGTTAATGACTTGATTGTGATGCATTTGATAGTAGATAAAAAGTTTTTCCTATTGCGTGCTATTGGCATTAAAGATAGGGATTTGATGGCTAATCATATACTTACTCTGGTTCTACTGGAAGCTGTATTATTGCTGGAACTTTAGTTTACAAATGGATGTGGAGAGTAGCTATTAGCCTTTTTCCTATAGCATCTTCCAACTGTTCAGTGGTGTGTTTGGTCATAAAGAATAGGCTTCATTTCCACCTAAATTAGTTTATGTGAATCTGTTGGCTAAATGATGGTAAAACACTCAGAGTATTGTACTGGGAAAAATGATGATGATCATTCCACTTCTATCTCTGCTAATTTATACATAATTAACAGAGAAAATAACTCAACAAACATCTCTTGAATATCTCTAACACCTTAGAAATAAAAAAGATAATATAAGACTAATTCAAAATAAAACTAATGTGCAGTAAATATAGCATTTTCTATCACTCCTCCTTGCTATTTTTGCTGCAAACTCCAATCTTCTCTCTCAATACTTCAAATCTTGATCTTGGCAATCCCTTTGTCAGAATATCAGCTAATTGAACACCAGTACTGCAGTGAACCAAGTTAATTTCATTTGTTTTTTGAACTTCTCTAACAAAATAAAGCTTAACTTTAAAATGTTTAGTCTTGCCATGAAAGACTGGATTTCTTGAAATTGCTATGGCTGCCTGGTTGTCCACAAAAATTGTTGTTGCCTCCTCTTGGGTCATCTTTAGATCAGCCATTAATTTCCTTAACCAAAGAGCTTGATTAACAGCTAAAGCTGCTGCAACATACTCAGCTTCCGCTGTTGATTGTGCCACGACATCCTGCTTTGTTGAACTCCAACTAAAACAACCAGATCCAAAACTGAAAAAATATCCGGATGTACTTCTCATATCGTCCAATGAGCCTGCCCAGTCACTGTCAGAATAACCATGAAGAAACAACTTGTCTGTTTTTTCAAACTTTAAACCATAGTCTAAAGTTCCCTTTATATATCTAAGAATCCTCTTTGCTGCTGTATAATGCAACTCGCTAGCACAATGCATAAATCTTGATAATAAACTTACAGGAAACATTATATCAGGCCTTGTTGATGTCAAGAACATAAGACATCCAATAATACTCCTATACGCTGTCTCGTCAACCTTCTCAACACCATCATCTTTGCTGAATTTTTCATTTTGAGAAAGAGGAGTACTTACTGACTTGTAGCTTTACATGTTAAATTTCTTCAACACCTCCCTAGCATATTTTTGTTGTCCAATATAAATTCTATTTTGAGTTTGTTGGACCTCCACGCCTAGGAAAAAATTCATTTCTCCTAGATCTGTCATTTCAAAAGCTTGCATCATTTGAGTCTTAAACTCATTGATTAGCTTCACATTGCTTCCTGTCACAAACAAGTCATCAACATATAATGAAATAACAATCAGATCATCATCAACAACCTTAATATACAAGGTTGATTCACTCTTGCTTTTGTTGAACCCCATGTTGTGCAATTCTTCATCAATTCTGCTATACCAGGCCCTTGGAGCCTGTTTTAGGCCATACAAGGCCTTTTTAAGTAAGTAAACCTTACTTGAATTCGTTGCGAAACCTTCAGGTTGCTCAACAAAAATTTCTTCCTCTAGATAGCCGTTTAAGAAGGCTGACTTTACATCAAGTTGATAAATTCGCCATTGTTTTTGTGCTGCAAATGCTAAGAGAAACCTTATAGTATCCAACCTTGCCACAGGTGCAAACGTTTCTGAATAGTCGACACCATATAGTTGAGCATAACCTTCACAACCAATCTTGCTTTATGCTTGTTAACAGAGCCATCAGCGTTAAGTTTGGTTCGAAAACCCACTTCACACCAATAGTCTTCTTATGTTCAGGACGATCCACAAGTTGCCAGGTTTTATTTTTCTCAATCATTCTAATCTCCTCCTCCATTGCAGCAATCCATTTTGGGTCTTTTGCAGCATCATCATACCCTGCAGGTTCAAGTACTGCTACATTACACCTTTCATAAATTTCAGTAAGTGACCTTGTACCTCTTACAGGAATATCATCAATTCTTTCATCGTCAAGAAGCTCTCCTGATTCTTCCTTGATATTTTCAGGTTCATTTTTGTCCCAATTCCATCTGGCAGTTTCATCAAACTTGGCATCTCTGCATACTTTCAACCTACCTGTTAAAGGCTGAAAATTCTATAACCCTTTGTGACATTACTATAACCAACAAAAACTCCATATTCTGCCTTTGGATCTAGCTTCTCTCGTTTTACATCTGGAACACGAGTGAAACATAGACAACCAAATATTTTTAAATTAAGAACAAAAGGCTTAGAACCATACCATGCTTCAAAAGGTGTTTTTCCTTTTAAAACTTTAGTTGGTAACCTATTTAGCAAAAACACAGTTGTATTTACTGCCTCTGCCCAAAACTTTTTTGGCATTCCTTTCTCAAACAGCAAACACCGCGCCATATCCATAACAGTTCTATTCTTCCTCTCACTTACTCCATTTTGTTGAGGGGTGTAGATTACAGTGAATTGATGTTCAATTCCTGCATCTTCACAAAACTTAGCAAACCTATTAGCAGTATATTCAGTACCATTATCAGACCGAATTACTTTAATTTTGCAGCCACTTTGATTTTCAATCCATGATTTAAACTTCCAAAAAACATCAGCAACTTCACTCTTTTGTTTAAGAATATATACCCAACACATTCGAGTAAAGTCATCAATGAAAAGTATAAAATATTTGCTACCATTTATAGAAACATTCCTCATACCTCCACAAACATCAGTATGAATGAGTTGAAGTTTTTCAGTTGCCCTCCATGTTTTTCCTACCGGAAATGGCAATCTGGTTTGCTTCCCCAACTGACATATCTCACACACTGCTGCAACTCCTCCTGTGAATGACATTCCTCTTACTATCTCCTTTTTCTGCATATACTCCAAGGTGGAATAGTGAAAGTGCCCTAGCTTTTTGTGCCATAATTCAGCTTGGCTAACAACACATGGATAAGCTTTAAACTCTGTCTCATCCCAATCAAGACAAAAACTCTTGTCTTTCATTTTCACAGAAAATAATTCAGCACCACATGAATCAGTTATAAAACACATGTTATTCTTGAAAATAACAGAAGAGTTAATTACCGAAATGGTCCTTTGACTATAGCGAAATTACTGATTTGGTCCTCGACAATTATTTTTACCTAACTAAGTCCTCAACTATGAAAACTCTACCCAATTTGGTCCTCCGTTTGGTCAACTGTCAAATGTCCGTCTAATTCAAGGGTAGTAATGAAATTTCACTACCCGGATTTTCATTTCACAAACTGATCGAATGTCCAGCTGTTCATCGGCACGTCCGAGGCAAAGATGGGGATATTGGAAATCCAAGATGTGCCGGCGGCTCGCATCAGCTCGAGCTTCTCCTTGAAATGTTTCCATGTCTTCTTGTTTTCCTTGTCGCTGCCATTTATGACCTTCAATGAAGTGCGTGAGGGCCAAGGAGCGAAGCGGCGGGAGATGGGACACAACAGAGATGCTGATTGGATTTATGGCTTGTATTGATTTATGGTTTTTAATTAGGATAGTGGTGTTTGTTTTACAACCTTGAATGAGAAAAGTAGTTGAGAGAGATGGGTAGGAGTAATAGGATCAACTGGGGAAGATAATTTTGAGGATGATAAGGATGGAAGCTTCAGTGATATTGATATTGGGCTCACAAAGTTAACATGAAATTCGATTTGGGAGGTATTACTGGATTTGAGCTACTGAATAAAGAACATGGTGATGGGTTACTTTTGAAGGATCATTGTTTGCCCATTCCAAAATTGAGTTCTGAAAATTTTGAAGTTGAAAGTGATAAATCAGTAGCTTCTTGTGATTCTAAATTGGTGAATATTGGTTCTCCTCCTTGTCTTGGTTCACCTGCAAAACACGAGGATGGCGAAGAAGAAGGAAGTTTAGATTCGGGGTCGGCAGTGGTTGGACGACGGAGATCTGCTGTGTTGCTATGCTACAATGGAGCTAGTCAGACGGATACATGGGCAACATTGTGAAATTCCATCACTACCCTCAAATTAGACAGATATTTGACGGCTAACTAACTGAAGGACCAAATTAGGTAGAGTTTTCATAGTTGAGGACTTAATTATGTAAAAATAATTGTCGAGGACTAAATCGGTAATTTCGCTATAGTCAAGGGACCATTTTGGTAATTAACTCATAACAGAATAACCTTTCTCAAGTAGTTGTCCAACACTCGGCAAGTTTTGACTAATTTCAGGAACAAGCATCACATCAGAAATTAGTTTTACACCTGATGGTCCTTCAATTGCAACAGTTCCTTTACCTTTAACTTCAATATATTGTCCGTTACCAATTTTGACTTTTGATATCACTGTTTTATCAATCTCTTTGAACAGTGACTCATCAAAAGTCATATGATTGGTGCATCCGCTGTCAATTAGCCAAACATTGCTTGAAATTTGGCTTGCAAAACAAGTTGCAACAAAAAGTTGTTCCTCTTCTTGTTCTTCATCTGCTACTTGAGCTTGTTGTGTTTTGTTTTTGCAAACCTTTTTCACATGACCCATTTGATTGCAAGAAAAACATTTCACATCAGGTTTAAACCAACAATATTTTTCCAAGTGTGAGGTTTTCTTACAATGCTGGCAAGGAGGGAATTTTCCTCTATTGGCTCCGTTTTGACTTCCCTTCTTCTTCCACGGTTGCTGCTGGTTTTTGCCTTTTGGTTGGATTTGACTCACCTCATTTGCTTTGAATGCTCCCTCAATGTTACTTTCATTCCTGTAGGTCCTTCTTTGTTCTTGAGCTTCAAGTGCATGAAGAATGTCTGCTAGAGATATTTCTGACAAATCTCTAGACTCTTCAAGGGAAGAGATTTTTGATTCAAATCTTTCCGGCAAAGTTACCAATATTTTCTCAACAACCCGATCATCAGGAAGTTCTTCTCCCAATAATCTGATTTTGTTTACCACCTTCTTCAATCTTTCAGAGTAATCTTTTAATGATTTTGTCTCCTTCATCTTCTGCATCTCAAATTCCCTTTTCAAGTTCAGGACTTGCATTCTTTTTGTCCTGTCATTTCCTTCATATTCATTTTTCAACAAAACCCATGCCTGTTTTGCAGTTTTACAGGTCATGATTTTTGTAAAAACTTCATATGTTAGTGCCGAGTGAATGCAGGTCTTGGCCTTATTCATCTTCTTCTTTTCCTCCCTGTACTCTCTCATTTGGGCAATTGTTGGATCTTCAGGAAGTGCTGGAACTTCATCAATTTCCAACATTTCCCATAGTCCATGTGCTTCTAAGTAAGTTTCCATTTTCACAGACCATGCATGGTAGTTTTCTCCTGTGAAAACTGGGGGTTTAGACAAGAAACTATCTCCTGCCATTTGAAGTACTCTCATTTTTACAGTATCTGGTAGTTAGGTATGTAAAGATGAAGGTTTAAAGTTGATCTATCCAATTCAAATTTAGCTCAAGAGGATGTGTATATGAATCCTTGAAATACTGTATTGATCTATGTGATTGAAAATTCAGGCTAAAGGGTTTGTAGCTAGTTCATTTTATGAGGGTTTAACTGCTACGGAGTTCTTTTTTCACACAATGGGAGGAAGAGAAGGCCTCGTGGATACAGCGGTAAGAATTTTTATCTTTGCCATTTTTAGGTGGATTAGTCAAAAATGTTATTTGTTCTGGAAGCATTTTTTTTCCATTTGTTTTTAGTTTGACAAGTTCAGTGTTATTATCCTAGACTAGAAGCATATAGACCCAAAATTAATGTGTCTGAGAATTTTGAGCCTTTTGTCGTTCTTGTTTTTTTTTTTTAAATGCAAGAACAGGTCAAAACAGCTGACACAGGGTATATGTCTCGTAGACTTATGAAAGCGTTGGAAGACCTATCTGTTCTGTATGACAAAACTGTGTGGAATGCAAGCTCATGTATTGTTCAATTTGTGTATGGTGATGATGGCATGGACCCTTCACAGATGGAAGGAAAAGAAAGCCATCCTCTCAACTTTAATAGATTACTCATGAAAGTTAAGGTACAGGCTTCAAGTTTAGTACACTTCTTGATTACACATCCCCCATGGTTGAAGTTTTTTGGTTAATTTGTTTTTGATAGGCAACATGTCCTCCTGGGGAGGATAAGGGTTTGTCACCTTCAGAGATCCTTCAAGTGGTGAATAAAAGGCTTTCAGAACATGATATGAGTCCTAGCGGGGGCTGCTCTGAGGCCTTCTGCGAATCATTAAAAGAATTCCTGCAAAACGAGTCCATAACAAGCTTAGAGAGAACACGTAGAAATCTAAAATTGGATGCAGAACATAATGCAGCAGACAACTGCGAAGCTCTTGAAAGTATTGCTTTGAATATTTCTGGTGTAACTCATAGGCAACTACAGGTACATTTTTCACCAATATGCTTGATATGTTTACACTCGAAGCTGATATCCTTAAGAGTTGTTTAGTTGGCTGCATACGTCTAGGTTAAATTAAATAGCTCTTAGTGGATTATTTTCAAATAGCTAATGGATACAAGTATTGTTAAGAGTCCCACATTGATAAAATAACAGAGGACATATGGGTTTATAAGGCCATAGGTTAGACTAGCTAATTGGTTGGATTCAATTTTTTAATGTGGTTTGGCTCATGTGCATAATGTTCAGTTAACTGTAATTTTTATCTTATCTGTTTTCTGTCTCATGTCAGAAGATTATGCTTAACACTATTGCTATTATATGTTCTCTTCTAATCTATATTTGAACAGCCATAACAAAGGCTATGTTTTCTTAAATATGATTGTGCTATTATGATATGGACTGGACTGAAGCTCAAAAAGGATTCGCTGTTTCCTAATGCTTTAGGTTTTCCTAGAAACCTGCATCTCTCGCTATCATGCAAAGAAAGTTGAAGCTGGAACTGCTATTGGTGCAATAGGAGCTCAGAGCATTGGAGAACCAGGGACCCAGATGACATTAAAAACTTTCCACTTTGCTGGAGTTGCAAGCATGAGTATCCTTGTTTTGTTTTGTGCCAATTTAGTGTTTTTTCTTGGCCTGCTTAGCTGTTACTTTTGGAGGAATTATGTTAGTAGGGTTTCGATAGAATGTTGCTTTAACTAATTGTCAGATATTACACTCGGAGTTCCTCGCATAAAAGAAATCATAAATGCTGCCAAAAAAATCAGCACACCAATTATTACTGCACCACTTACATTTGATGATAACCTAGCTGTGGCAAGAATAGTAAAAGGTCGTATTGAGAAAACTCTTCTAGGGCAGGTAAATTTTCAGGGTCCTACATCATCTGGAGTTCTGAACCTTCAATAGCACCTTCAAAGAAAATACAATTAATCAAAGTTGGTCTTAGTGGTTTCTTATATCATTGCTAGTGTATTCAACCTTCTTTACCACATTTTGTTTAGTAGTGTAGGCAATGCACAAAGGTAATCCTGAGGGCCTCTGTATTATCCTGCCTTTATGACTCAAGCTACATTTCCAGCTTTTGCTATCTTATATCAATTACAGCTTTCTTTTGTTTCATTTATTTGTTGCAGAAAAAAAAAAGTATCATGGCCACCTAGGTAACATCATTGCTTTTAACCTTTTTTTATAGGTTGCAAAGAGTATAAAGATAGTGATGGGATCAAGATCAGCATCCATAGAAATTATGCTTGATATGGAAACAATTCAAGCTTCATTTCTTTGTATTGATGCATATACTGTTAAGGAATCAATTTTGCAGACCCCAAGAATGAAATTGAAGGAACATGTAAGATATATGCTCAATTAGGTTTCTATTTAACTAGCAATAGCTCAAAAATCAATCACACACTGCATGTTCCTGCAGAACATCATGGTTTTAAATCCCAGAAAGCTGGTAGTCATCCCTCAAGTTGATCGAAGCAAAATCCTTTTTGAACTTCAGCATCTCAAAAATAAGCTTCCTACAATTGTGGTTAAGGTCAGGCAATAGAATAATTTAAATTTTCTTAAATTTGAGTTATATATCTAGAAATTCTAATTTAGGTCCTTGATTATTTCAAAATGAGTTGATTTGCTACTGTTTTATTTATCTTATCAGGGTATCAGTACGGTTGAACGTGCTGTGATCAATAATGAAAACGGGAAGTACAACTTGCTTGTGGAAGGGTACTGAAAATTTACCTATTTTGCAGCACAGTTTCACACCCCAAGCAATCAAGGACCACAAGCAAGTTATTCATAGGAGATATCTTTATAGTTACTCTTACTTTGCAGGACTGGTCTTCAAGCTGTTATGGGCACTGCTGGAGTTGATGGATTTAACACAACCAGCAATCATATTATGGAAGTGAATCAGGTCCTTGGAATTGAAGCTGCAAGGAGGTCTATAGTTGACGAGATTCAATACACAATGTCAAGCCATAAAATGAGGATAGATTTACGTCACATGATGCTTCTAGCTGATCTAATGACATTTAAGGTCAGTATATTGTCAATAGACTATGTTGTTATCCAGATTAGCGATACAAAGATCGATGTAATTCAGTCAGAATGCTGTTTAATGTTTCAGGGCGAAGTACTAGGAATAACTAGGTTTGGCGTTCAGAAAATGAAAGATAGCGTATTGACACTAGCCTCCTTCGAAAAGACAGCCGATCACCTTTTCAATGCTGCTGTAAGCGGGCGGGATGACAAAATTGAAGGAGTAAGTGAATGCATCATTATGGGAATACCAATGCAGATGGGCACTGGGATGTTTAAAGTTAGGCAAAGGTGAGTGCTTGAAATCTGGTGTTATAACAGCCAATCTATGACATGTTTTATTACCCACTTTTCATTATTATTTGCTGTACTAGTGCATCAAATCACCTCATTAACCACCTTACTCATTGCACATTAACTTCTGTTTCGTTAAGAGTCCAATATTGATAAAATAAGGAGAGAACATATGGGTATATAAGGTCATGGGTTAGACTAGCTAATAGGTTGGATTCAATCTTTTAGTCTGGTTTGGCCCAGGTGCATTATAGCTCAATTGAGTGATCCTAGTCCAGTCTTAATTTATAACATGTTTCATTTCTGGAACTGCAGCACCATTCATGATGTTGAGCTGAATTACAGACCAGATGCAATGATGTCCTGAAATGACAAGCACCACTTCCAGTTGGTTTGCCACTGACTCTTAAAATAGCACAGATTATAAGTCTTGATTTAGTTTACATGGCATCATTCTTAGTGCATAGGCTGTACAGTATATATACACATTGTTAGAAGTATATGTTCAGAGCTGCACACTGACAATCAGTAGTATTATCTTACTGTACAGTTTAGAAGTCTGGAAACTATATATGTTACACAATGCTAACATGATGATGATGATGATGTATTATATTGTTTTCTCGTGTATATATATTGTTTTCTCGTGTATATAACTGATGAAATATTAATCTATATTTCAATAATACACATATTATGTCTACCAATGTCGTCTACAAAAAAGTTTTGAATAACGTGTAATTCAAAACAGTTATGTTATGTTTTCTGATCTTATTATATAAAGATGACAAAATTGCTATATATCTACATAGAAAATATATCATTCGTATAAATAATTTCTATAACTGAGTTGTTAGACAACGAGATAATTAGCTTAATTAATACAAATCATAAACATTGGTATATAAAATGACTAAAGTTTCAACATTTGATGCATATATATACACGTTAGTTATTAATTGGGCAATCATTTGCTCAAATTCAACCAATAATAACATCAGAAAACGTAATCGATCGAACTCAATTCTTCAGTTGCACTATACAATATTTGATGTTATAGTTTACATAATTGTATATCAATCTAAGAGTTAATACCACAAATGGTCCTCTGACTATTGGGCTAGTACTCCTTTTAGTCCTCGACTTTCAATTCGACCACAAATGGTCCTCTGACTTTTATTTTTGACCACAAATAGTCCTCCATTAAAAATTCTGGTAAATAGGTGTTAAATCTAGGGGTATTATCGTCAAATTGATATATATAATTGTCATAAAATAAAAATGTTTACAATTTTTCACCAACAAACATAAAATGAAAAATTAACAAATATAAATACTCTTAAATAAAAAGACAATACACATTATTCTTGTAATTATGCGTACAAAATGAAAATTTAATATTAGAGCTATCTGTTTTTAATTTAACCAATAGATTAAAATAGAAAAAAAAAATTTAACCTTGTTTCCATAATTTTCATGGTTGTTCATACATGGATGATTAATAGTTTTCACTCTTCATTAATCAATCAAACATTTTGTTTGGGACATAACTGAAGGTCGCCACCATTAAATTAATATAATTAATCAAGTATAAATTGCGAACATTAATCATGGAATTTTTTTAAATTTGTTCATTTATGTGATTTGTCACGTCCATTTTGTTATTATATTTATTAACTTAATGTTTATTAATGTTTGAAATTAATTATGGTGTCATATAATTCTCAAAAAGAAGTAATCATAATAATATTAATCAATTTGACGATATTACCCCTAGATTTAACACATATTTAACAGAAATCTTAACGGAAGACTATTTATTGTCAAAAATGAAAGTCAGAGGACCATTTGTGGTCGAATTGAAAGTCGAGGACTAAAATGAGTACTAGCCTAATAGTCAGAGGACCATTTGTGATATTATATTCTTAACATTTTATAGTAAATCTATTCCGTGCAACGCACGTGCGAAAATGGTAATAAATGGAATCAACAAGAATAAATAATTTCCATTTTAGTCTGCATATTTCGGGTGTGTTTGGAAACCCGAAAATTCGTTTCGGGTTTCTAGTGTTTGGCAAGGAGGAAAATGTAACGTTAATGGGAAACAAAGCATTACGTAAGGGGAAGTCATTTTCCAACCTTTCTCCTCTCCATCCGCCTCTCTACCCTCTCTCTACCAAGACCACACTTGCTCTCGCCTTCTTCTTACTACATCAAGTGTTTCTTCTTCTCATCTTCTTATCACCAAGGTATGTTTACTCTTTTTTCTTTCTTTCTTTTTTTTTTTTCCCGTTATAACTTTTTTTCAGTGGCAAATCTAGAAAGATCTTGTCATCTGAAATGGTTTCCAGTTGTGGTGACGAAAACCCATAGCCAAAAACTTCTGGAAATCAGGCGGAGGCCGACTGGTTTTCACGCTGGTTTCTACCATATCTGTTGTTTGCAAAAACACTAGAAATACCAGTGGTGAATTTTGTTTGTGAATTTTTCCCTTATTTTGTTCGTGAATTTTAATGATTTAATGTAGAATACTTAAGTACATGAGTTTTTGTTTTTTGCAGACGATTTATCAAGATGTAGTGAATTATAAAAATTTAACATGTTTAATTTGAAAATTACTTTTTGCATCCAGGAAATGGAAAATCTCTAGAGTTTTTTGTGCTAATTTCAAGCTTTGATTATGTTGAGGAGAATCTGATTATACAAAATCCACTAGTCATTTTTGGAAAATATATGGGCACTAATTTGGTTTCATGGGTCAATAAAAACATGAATCTGTTGCACAATCGTTTATTGAAGCAGAATACAAGCATATGCTATTAGGGGTGGGCACTTCGGTTCGGTAAAACCGAACCGTACCGAAGTGGTTCGGTTCGGTTCGGTATAAACCGAAAGAACCGAATGGTACTTAATATAGAGAAACCGAACAGTTCAATTTTTTATCGAACCGAACCGAAAATCGTTCGGTTTTTAAATATATATAATAAATAATAATAATTAATATTGATCTGATCCGTGATGAGGGGATGATGAATGAACAAGATATTACTTTACAATTTGGATTGCTCTGTTAATTTTGTGTTTGAATTGTTTTGTTTTTATGTAATATTTATATTTTAGACTTTGGATTATGCGAATATGTATTGTTTGGCAGTGTGTTGTTTTAAATATTAGTAAATGTTGAAAATTAAACATCCTAAACCGAACCGAATCCCGAACCGAAATAATTCCGAACCGAAACCGAACCGTTTCATACCGAACCGAAACCGAAAAAAACCGTACCGAATCCCGAAGTGCCCACCCCTAGATGCTATTACAGAAATCACATGGTTAGTTAGTTTCACTGGCAAATTATTGTGTGGACGACCATGAATATAAGGTACATTTTTATACTAAAAGTACATTACTGAAGGTACATTATTTCATTGTATATATAAAATAATGTGCTTTCAGTACTTAAATAATGTACTCTAAAATAATATACTTTATGTATAAAAATAATGTACTTTTAGTATATTAAAAATGTACTTTTTATTTATGGTCCACACAATTGTGTATTGTGTGGACCATGGTCCAATGCAATAATGATTGAGTTTCACTAGTCCGAGAACTTAGAACTTGGCATATCTCTTACTCATAAACAGGGGAGGACCCAGAAAATCATCTGAGAGAGGAGTGAAGTTTAAATGACGTTAGAAATGTCAATGAAAAAATATTACACACTCATAATAAGGTTTAAGTACAAAATACATTATATATTAAGACTACATGATAGTTAGGGGCAAAGTCAAAAATATACTTGAGTGGGGTGAAAACGTGAATTTTTAAAACGTTTTGAAATGATATAAAAATATTTATGACAAATTATGTAAAACACTTTGAAATGATATAAAAATATTTATGACAAATTATGAAACATAATTAGATAAAATAATTTGAATAGAAAAGATTCGAATACGATGAAGTATAATAAAGGCGAGCGCGGCTAGTGAGATGCGAACCAGTGGCACATAAGCTATTTAAGCATTTAGTAATATACATTAATAGCTTATGTTTAATGTTTCAACCAACTAATAAACTATTCAAGCATTTAGTAATTTATACATAAATATGGATTTTACATAAAAGTTACTGCTATATAAGGAGGTGGGGTGAGGGAGGGGGCAACTACCCCCACTAACATAATTTAGTGACTAAGAATCAAATAAATTTTATAATATTATTAATAAATTTATTAATCTAACATAATCTAGTGATATAAGAAAATCAAGCTCAAATGGCATTATAAACATTACAAGTATTTTTATAATTCTTAATAATACAAGTTCAAATAATATTACAAGTCTTTTATAAAATTTTAATTTAGTAGAAAATAATATTAATTTTAATTTTGAGATTAATGGTTCAAATCTTACTTTAAACACAAATATTAACTTTGAAAAGTGTGTATATAAAATATTAATTAGCATTATTATATTAAAATGTTGAAATAGCTCAATTGTAGAATGTAATTATAGTTGTTAATAATAAAATTAGTGGTTCAAATCTCATTTTAAACAAAAAATTTTATATATATATATATATATATATATATATATATATATATATATATATATATATATATATATAGGGTCTGGCTTAGGACTAGTCTGACCTAGGTAATTTAGGGTTGATCATAGGTTGTACTAACCTATACCTGAATTTTGACAGCCTCTAACTAGTATATATATTTTTTACAAGTGAAATGAGGACATAATTGTAATTTTATCTATGAAAGCGAGCCCACAAAATGTAACCTTAGATATTAGACATTATAAAATGAAAGTTTTCTTCATAGATAGTTAACAACATAACGCTCCCCCCTCCCCCTAAAAGAAACCCTAGCATCGCAATTCTAAATGAATTTGTGGCTTTTGTTGTGAATGAAATCAAAGTGAGTATCACGCATGAAGAACAAGTAAAATGTTGTCAGGAATTGAGAAGCTTCAAATTAAATGTGTATGTTTGATTGAAATCAAAGTGAGTATAACGCATGAAGATCAACTAAAGGTCGTTGAAATTCAGAAGTCTCAAATTAAAAGTGTAAGTTTGATTGAAATCAAAGGAAGTATAACACACATGAATAGCACGTAAAAGGTTATCAGAAATTCAGAAGCCTCAAATTAACTATGTAAGTTCTATTTATCAAAATATGTATTAAAAGAAGTAAGTCTATTTCGAATCGAAGGAAAAAAATTTGTATAAGAGATATAATAGTATGTTCATTAACTATTATAGGTCAATTTACCTCAGTTCGGGAAATTGCCTCATGAAATTCGTTTCAGTTCAAATTGCAAGTTGAAATAGTTGTACAATTCCATTCCATCGGATCTGCAGGTTGAAAGGTAAGTTACTATCTTATTTGATGGTGAAATTGTCAAAGTTATTATTTGTGAGTTTGTCAATCGCTTGTTTTGCTTGATATAGGTAGATTCAAATATGACACTCAAATCCTCACTGAATTATCTAAGTGAAGAAATTGCAATAACACAAAAAAAATGAAATTGGTAACAAATGGAATCAACAAGAAGATAATAATTTCTATTTTAGTCTGCATATTTCGGATGTGTTTGGAAACCCAAAATTCGGGTTTCCAGTGTTTGGCAAGGAGAAAAACGTAAGATCAATAGAAAACAAAAAGTTACGTAACTTACGTTAGTCAACGGAAAATGCATAAGATTATCAGGAAAATGACTTTCCCTTTTTTAGGGGAAGTCATTTCCAAGCTTTCTCATTCTCCATCTGCCACTCTACCCTCTCTCTACCAAGACCACTTGCTCTCGCCTTCTCCTTTCTGCATCAGGTGTTTCTTCTTCTCATCTTCTTATCACCAAGGTATGTTTACTCTTTTTTCCTTTTTTTTTTTTCAGTTATAACTTTTTCTTCAATGGCAGATCTAGAAAGATCTTGCCATCTGAAATGGTTTCCAGTTGTGGTGACGAAAATCCATAACCGGAAACTTCTGGAAACCCACATTTGTTTCTACTATATCTCTTGTTTGCAAAAACACTAGAAATACCAGTGGTGAATTTTGTTTGTGAATTTTTTCCCTATTTTGTTCGTGAATTCTAATGGTTTAATGTAGAAGACTTAAGTACATGAGTTTTTGTGTTTGGCAAGACGATTTATCAAGATGTAGTGAATTATAAAAAATAAACAAGTTTGAAAATTACTTTTTGCATAAAGGAGATGGAAAATCTCTAGAGTTTTTTGTGCTAATTTCAAGCTTTGATTATGTTGAGGAAAATCTCTAGAGTTTGTTTTTTGTTTTTTTTTTTTTTTGGGTATGTAACAATTAACTCAATGTTAATTAGGAATAAAAATTACACTACTCATTAGAAGAAGGACTAAATGCACCACCTTGATCACTAATTACATGGTTACAACTCCATCTTAATTTTGGATGAAAATTATACTTACACTATAGCTAATGACTAAAATTATAATTTAACCCTTGAATTATAGGATAACAAATAACAAATTCAATCTTTATGCTATAAATATCACTCTACTTCATTCCATTTTATGTGTGTGATTTGGTTAATAAGACTGAGGCTTGATCTCATGACCTCCCGTATGAGGGAGCTAGTACATGTCATTTGAGCACAAGGCTAATGACAAAGAATATCATTTTTAGATATTTTTTAGTACTACTGACTTTGTCTTCATAACTACTTTCTCGACCTACTAAAGCACAACGAATCAGCATCGCCTCCACTGAGGCTCGGACCCCCCCTTTCCATATGGGGTGCAACCGGGTGCCACTAGACCACAAGGTCATTGACTATGATTTATTTGTGTAAAATTTTAGAAATATCTATAAAAACAAATAAATTGAAATTTGTTGCATAACACTTTGAAGATGATCAAGGCGCTTTTGATGTGCATGTGAGATGTTACATCCTATATGAATTGGAGATTTGGAGTAGGTTTGAAATAGATAACGAGCCACATTTTCAATTTCATCCGTTCAAATGATCAAATTATTCCAATTCAATTAAGACTGATAATAAAAATAATAATAATAATAACAACAATAATAATAATAATAATATACTGTACACACAAAAATATACAATTTAAATATTATCACCTTTAAACATAAATAAATTTTGTATAATTTGCCCATGTACCAATTTGCTTCTTTTTTTTTTTTTTTTTCTCTTTTTTTTTTAATTTTTTTTTAGCTAGTACCAATTTGCTTAGTTACCTAACAAAAGCTCACAACTGCACTGTGAACTAACCATGCTTCATCATTACAACCATGCGTTCTAACAAAAGCTCACAACTGCACTGTGAACTAACCATGCTTCATCATTACAACCATGCGTTGCAACAAGAGAAGACTATAGCGCAGTACCTTAGCTTACTGGTACAATAAACAGTATTTGAGAAAAAATAGCAAGGTTTGAAATTTAATAGCGATAGTGTGGTGCTCTTGTGTGAACTGACATTTGACCTTGTCTGTTGTGGTATTGAGATAACATGATTTATATCATCTTACATGCTTTGTCGGATTATGATGTAAGAGACCTTAGGGTTTGAGAGAGTCACTACATGCCACTTGACTACAAAGTCATTGGAAGTTAATTATATTGTTTGATTGTATTTACTTTAATTTTTGTTCTGTAATTTTTTGTTTTTAAAATTTTTAAAGTTTAAAAAAATACATTTATCAATATCAATTTTCAAAATTTATTATTTTTTAAAAAATTAATTTATTTTTCAATTAGAAAACATATTTATATTCTTATCGATAGTTTGGCATGTGAAATTGGTACTGTGCTTCTGCAGTGCCCGTGTGTAATTCTTGATTTTGGGGATACTTTTGTACTTTTCCCCAATTATTTTAGTTTTTGAATTTTGAGGCTTTGTTTTGAAATTGGTGCCAAAGAACTTGTGGTCTAGTAGTACTCGGTATCTCGTTTGCACTTCCACATGAATGATGGGAGTGAGTTTTAGCCTCAGTGGTGGCAACTGTTGACTCTTTGTGCTTCAAAAAGTAATTTTGGTCAAAATGATTCGTCACCAAGTACATTTTTTTTTGTTTTTTATTTTTTTTTGCAGTTTTCCTTTTCCTTTTTCCATCATTTGCTTTTCAGTGTTGGTGTCTGAGGTGAACAGTGAACAACATACATCCTCGTCACTGAATATTCAAACCCCATCTTCTCTCTCTTTCCTATATTATCCTAAACTTGGTCCTCACGCTCTTCTCTCTTTCCTATATTATTATCATAAACTTGGTCCTTTTTTTCTTTTTTTGAAAGAATAAACTTGGTCCTCAAGCCTAAGTGCCTAACTACTTTTACTTCTAGTATAAGTAAGTGACAGTCTCATTAATTAAGTAGTCATGGTGGTGGGGTCCGTGGGGACCTATGTAGATTGTGTTGGTACAAGTAGATGCAGAAAACAAACACCAATAATGCAAACGTATTTGTGGTATTCTTGGATTACTCCTTTCTCGAGGGAATAATAGGAGGGAGTCATACTAATATTGATGACTGATTGTGTTGGTGTTGACTGTTGAGTTTACATGTGTGATTTAATTAATTGATTGTTAGTTTGTTGTTGTTCTTCTGTATTTAATAAAAAATCTTAACGGGTGTTTGGTTGGGTGTAACTGAAATGCGATTATAAGTTATAACCCAATTCTTTAAGCTCCCAAATTAGAGTTTCTTGAAGATTTTTCTAATTAGTATTTTTCTAATGAAAATATCAAAGTATATTAGGATAGAGAAGTAGAATTTCTTGAAGATGTAAATAATTTCCATATGGCAAAAAAATAATAATAAAGGGAGTAGATAAAAATTACTCCATCTGTCCCATTTTACCTGTCCTATTTACTATTCATTGGTCAAACCAACTCTTCCTTCTGCTTATTTTTTTTTAGTAATTTATTATTATTTTTAAATTTAATTTTGTGTGTTTAATAGTACTTTTAATATAGTTTCTAAATATATAAATTTTATATATTAATGCTAAACTTAATAATATGAAAAATTGAATTAAAAATTACTTCAGTCAAGCCTCGTTAAACGAACCAGACAACCATTTTGGGACGGAGGTAATACATATTACCTTACTTAATACGAAATTGTGTACAATAATATTTTTGAATTGTCACATCCAACCAAAGGGCTTCTCTCCTCTGTCTTTTTCCAATGTTGTTCCGTTGCGAAAAGATGTTGACAGAAGCAGTTGGCTTTGAATAATTTTTTATTTTTATTTTTTGAAAAAGTATTTATGAATAATGCATTGATTTGTTGTGTACAGTAGGTCAGTAGTGTTTTAGTTGATACGAATACGGAATATACGATCCTATTCCCAGTCCTAGTAGAGAAAAGGGGTGCACTATTTCCCTCTGTTGTTGGAAGGATCTTTAAACCAAACAAAACTTTGTTTTCAAAAAAAACAAAACAAAACTTCCTCGTTAAGGGAAGGGTCTCTTTAGTCTTTATAAACACCCTCCTCACTCCTCCGCTCAAACAAAACAAAAGATCGGAGGGTGTGGGGTGATTTGAGAATCAAGAAATCCGCATTTACACTTTTAGTAGTACTGTGAGTGAGTCAGTGAGTGAGTGACTTTTCGCCAACCTACTCATTCTTATTCAAACTTCATTTTAAAGATTGTTCCTTTTTATCAGTGTATGCATGTTTTTTAGTTTATTTCTTGGCGTTCTTGAATTTCTGCAATGTAGGTATTGTTAATAACAAGTGAGATTCTGTTGTTGATTATTTTTTGAATGGCTTAACAGTTCTGGAAAGGAAGATATTTGCCAATGGAGCCAGTTATGAATCCTACCTCTGAAATCTCAGAGCTGCAGGCTGATCCTGTGCCTTTTGCTAGATCGTATGTATCTTGTATATGTGAATAGTTTGTGCATTTTGTTTTCTTGAATGATGCTTTTTAGTTTAATGTTGTTTGTTTGTTGGGTTGGGATTAGATATCAGTTGGAAGCATTGGAAACGGCTATCAGGCAGAACACTATTGTGTTCTTGGAGACTGGGTCTGGGAAGACCCTTATAGCCATCATGCTTTTGCGTAGCTTTGCCCATCTTATTCGGAAGCCTTCTCCTTATATAGCAGTGTTCTTGGTTCCCACTGTTGTCTTGGTTACTCAGGTAAGGATAGTATCTCATGATTCTTTATGGTACAAATGTTTTGTATGTTTGGTTTTGTATGCTCTTGTTTATATGATATGAAATGAAAGCTAATTCGCTTTATGATTTTGTAAAAATTTTCCTGCTTCACAGATGTTTTGCTGTTCAAACTTTTGAAATCTGTCCCTATTTTGGCTAACTTTTTTTTTTGGGGGGGGGGGGGTTTAAATTTAATGGTTATGATTAAACTACTAGCAAGGTGAAGCTATAAGGAAGCATACTGACCTGAAAATTGGAAAATATTGGGGAGAAATGGGCGTTGATTACTGGGATGCCAAGATGTGGATGCAGCAAGTGCAGAACTTTGAGGTATGTAATACTTAATACCAAGCAACTCTAATTTGTTTATGAGTATATTTTTAAGCCATTCTTATGCTTCTGATGGAAGAGGGCGAATTGTGCCACTGAATCCAGCATTAAAACTACATAAGTATAGGAGTTTGAGGTGATAAAATATTTGGAAAAGTAACAGTGAATATTCCCAGTAACATATTGAGATTTATACAGAGTAATTAGTAAGTTGATTAAAATATCAGGAAAAATGTCTTAAATTAGTTCACCTCTGAGCAATTCCAGAACTTAGAGGAAATTGACATGGTCATCTGTCAAAGACAAAAGGGTATAGGAATAAGAAGATTCCAGCCTTTGCATAATGTTGAACCACCGCAAATTCACATTTTTCAGAAGTTTAGACATTGTCCAGTGAATCATGAATTTTAAAATCTCCTAAGTAGTCAACTTAAAAAGGTATGGTAGATGATTTTGCGTAAAAGTTTATCAAGTATTATATGAATAGCATGCACTGCAGTTATTATAGACAAAATTATCAAATCTACATTTTCATGAAGTTAGGAGATTGGACAGTGAATACATGAATGAGTAACTCCTATGAGACATGTAGATTGCTTCGGCTTAAATTTGAAACTATTGACGTGTTCCATGGATGTGAATAAAAAATGACCTTATAGGTACAACTATTTGCTACTGAAGGGTAATGTGCCCTAACCTGGAGTTTCATGTTTTAGGTGCTTATCATGACACCAGCAATATTACTTGCTGCTTTGAGGCACAGCTTTATCGGAATTGACATGATAAAGATTCTGATATTTGACGAGTGCCATAATGCAAGAGGCAAACATCCCTATTCCTGTATCATGACGGTATGAATCCCTATATATGTGTGTATAGTAATAAAATTGTACTGTTGTGCATACCTTGAAATGCTACTTTGATGTCATAAGAGTCGGTATGAATGTTGAGGAAATGAACTTGTACATGTAGTTCTATTTCTTTTTCTTGGTCATACAAGTTAGCCTATAATCCTACATTGCATATTGTTCTGAAATATTTGGGTGCCATTATGAAAGATTGAAAAACACCTTATCATTATACTTTATGTAGGTTCTAGTTATGATTACCTTGTAAAACATAAGCACAATAGGTTCTAGAAATGAGATCATAGAACAATCAATAATCAATAATCAATAATGTATAATAAACTAATAACGCAATTCAGATTCAATAAGGCTATTTATCAACTGTAGATTTTAAATTCCAAACCTTTAGCTGACTGTCTACACACTTTTAGAAATTATTACCATTCTCATCCTGCCAAAGAAGACTCGTGCCAATTTATGTTTTACAAACATGGCTGAGAGGCAGACTGTTTATCTGGCCTTAAAACCTTTTTATGCATTTACAATTTAATTACTGCTTGGCCCAGCTTCTAAACTTCAGAAGTATTAAGCTTCAAAATAAGTGGGCTAAACAAGTATAAATGGCCATGTAATTATTACACATTTTACCTTTGCAGCCTTTGTTTGTCGTATTTTTATTTTTGTTTTTATTTTTTGAATTGCCTTTTGCTAATAATACTAATTTCCCTTTAGGAGTTCTATCATCCCCAATTACATTCAAGAAATGTTCAACTTCCAAGAATATTTGGGATGACTGCTTCGCCTATTAAGGCTAAAGGTTAACATAACATGATTTGTAATTGTTTTTAACCTAGCTGAATTTAATGAAGTTGCTAATCTATTTATTTGTTCAATTAGGTTCAAGCTCAACATTTAGCTACTGGAAGGAGATTCGTTGCCTGGAAAATCTTATGAATTCAAAGGTTTCATCTGCCAGTCATTTACATCTTTTTCAATATTTAACGAAACCTAATTTAGGGTGGTACTAAATAAGAAGCTGCAAACACATTGTCTTTGGTTTAGTATTATTATTTTAATTTAATGTTGCTAAATTAAGAATTTTTAAGTCAATGGCCTGTTCAATTCATTTCTCTAAGCAAGGAATGAAGAAGAAAAGAAAGAAAATGGAAGAAAGATAAGGATCATAGGAATTCCATTTCTCAAAATGGAGAACTTGTTAAAGTAGTTAAAATTTATAAAAATGGAGAATTGTTTTCTATTTTTCAAGTTAGAGAAATAACAAGTAAACAGATTTATCATTTCCCCGGTTAGTAATCACACCTAAGTGTTTCAATTGTTTATTAACAATTGTTACATGTTTTCTTGAAAATTACCTTGCAAATATAGAATTTCAGTCCAAAGAATATCACAAAATCTGCTGCATCCTTGGTTAGTCTAATTATGCCATAGAAATATCTCCCCTTTGCCTGTTAGAGCATGATCTGATCATGAGATTTTTACATGTATTTTCCTGTGGATATTTTATTTATTCCATACTATATGAAGCTTATCCTAGTTCTAAGTGGAAATGCTGCTCAGCTGCTTAGAAGAAGTGTGTGACTGATGAATAACTGTTCTGCAATGCAGGTCTATACATGTGCTAGTGAATCTGTTTTAGCTGAGTACATTGCTTTCCCTACTGCAAAGGTGAAGACTTATTCGGATGTTGATGTTACTTATTCAATGTTTGGAAGCATATCATGTGACGTGCGTAGTTTGAGAGCTGAGGTATGTATCTAAGGTTGAGCTGCACAGAGACAGTTCTTTCATATCATATTAGCATTCCTTGAAGTGTTTTTCTATTCCAAAGTTCTGGTTTCTGTTGACTTTCTCAGTGAGGTATATGATATACTTGGTTTGTGCTGTCCACATATTGCCTGTTCCAATTCCTTTTCATTGTGTAACATATTGTATTTGCTATTCGATTTCCTTGTGCAATAAAATTTTCAATTTTTGTTTTCAATTTTTTTTTTTTTTTTCAATTTTTCAGCATGACCAGTATATCATCAAGTCAAATATGTCAGAGTCTACTGCTGAATCTGCACGTAAAAGATTAGCGAAACTTGAGTCAACCTTCTTGTTTTGTTTGGTCGAATTGGGCATTTCCTTGGCATTGAAGGTAAAATGTTCAATTGCTATCACTTACAATTTTGCATTACTGTTTCTAACATTGACACATTGTTCAATGAAACGTGTCTTGACTTAGGCTGCTGAATCCTTATCTTGTGATGATAAAGACTCCTTTTTGTGGGGCAAATTGGATTTGCGTGCTGAAACCATTTCTAGAGGCTTTAGTTTGGATGCAGCTAAGATCTTCTCAGACCACATGCCTTCTGGTCTGATACTTTGGTGTTAAATATCCTATTTTCCTTGTTCTTACATTGATCTTTGAATCTTTCAGCTCTTTGGCCATCCTTAATTTTTTCCCTTTTACTGTGAATGTAGGCGCACAGTGGGATATCAGTAATGATCTGCAAGCCAATAAGGATGCTGGATATATTACTTCAAAAGTCTTGTCTCTAGTGGAGATTCTTCTCAGTTACAGGTACAGATGGTGGACCACCGAGTTTTGTATTGATTTTAAAATGAAGTACTATGTAATACTGCCCTGTGAAGATGTCTAAGATTGATATTTTGTAATATTTGTTCGAGCAGGAACATAAAGGACTTGAGATGTATCATATTTGTTGAGAGGGTTATTACAGCAATTGTTCTTCAATCCCTATTGAATGAGCTGCTACCAAGGTTAACAGGATGGAAGACCGAATACACTGCAGGAAACACGTCTGTAATGCAGCCACAAAGTAGAAAAGTCCAAAATAAAATTGTTGAAGAATTCCGTAAGGGAATGGTAGGTGATAATTCATATATCCTAAAAAAAATGTAATTCTTACGGAGTATAGTAAGATTTTGAATTCTTGCATTTGTAATATTATCTGCAGGTGAACATTATTGTTGCAACCTCTATGCTTGAAGAGGGCCTGGATGTTCAAAGTTGCAACCTTGTAATAAGATTCGATCCTTCTGCTACAGTTTGTAGCTTTATCCAGTCACGTGGTCGTGCTCGAATGCAAAACTCGGATTTTATATTGATGGTGAGAAGGTGGGTTTGCTTTGTAATCGTCTCTATTTTGGAAAAAGATGCACTTTTAATTATAAAATCACTTACCGTCTTCATTAATGAAAAATATTTGAGTATGTGAAAATCTTTGTTGTGTAGATTTAATAATTTTTATCTATATTTTGCTGAAATTTCAGCGGGGACAGATCAACGCTTGCTCAAGTAAATAACTATCTGGCTAGTGGAGAGATAATGCGGAAGGAATCTTTGCGCCATGCTTCTCTTCCCTGTTCACCTCTTGATTGTGAAAATGACGAGTATTCCTACAGAGTTGAAAGTACAGGAGCAGTTGTTAATTTGCGATCTAGTGTCTCGTTGCTATACCTCTATTGCTCAAAGCTACCTTCTGATCGGTCGGTACCATGTATCTATCTTCAGTTCTTTGGTAACTCGAAGTGTTTTCAGTACTTGTTTTAATTGCATAATTGGCTGCCCTAATTTTCCTCTGTAGATATTTCAAGCCCGTTCCTATGTGTGATATTGACAAAGAGCAGAAAATTTGCACCCTCAATCTTCCTAGAAATTGCCAAATCCAAACAGTTAGGGTTCAGGGAGACGCCAACATCTTGAAGCAACTGGCGTGTCTGGAAGCTTGCAAACAGCTTCATCAAGCTGGTGCGTTGACAGATAACCTCGTACCCAATATTATGGAGGAAACAGAGGTCATCGAAGAATCAGGCAAGTTTCTAAACGACGTTTTAATTTCTCATTCTTAACAAATCTCCATTTGTTCCGCGTTTGTACTTATTCACTTGTATATGCATAGGAAGTGTACTTTACAATGATGAACAGGCAAGGTATTTTCCACCCGAGTTGATTGGCTGTTGTGGCAAGGATCCCGAAGCATCATACCATTGCTACCTTATTGAGCTGCAGCATTACCGGCATAATGGTTCTCAGCTTCAGAATATCATCCTCGCTGTGAGAACAAAGCTCGGGTTTAGTCGTGAGAAGTTAAATTTTGAATTGAATGTTGAAGGGGGCTGTCAGGAAGGACATCTATTGCACATTGGACTGATTACGCTAACTTCTGAAAGGGTTTGTATAATTCTACTCATCTCAAATTAGAGAAAAAGACGTTGCTTGGTTAGATATGCGTTGAACATTAATCTCTCTCTCTCTCTCTCTCTTGCTTTTCCAGATACATAGGTGTCGGATGTTTCAAGCTGTTCTTTTAAGAGCTCTTCTGCACCATAATCTGAATAACCTGGAAGAAGTTTCGGATCAATCTCGTCGTTTGATGGGTTCTGCAAGTTTTGATTATCTCCTTCTACCATCCGTGGGCTCCAGTAGTGAACCTTCAGTCGATTGGAAAACTATTGATTCTCTCTTAATTCCATCTGAAAAACCCGATAATAAGCATACGAGTAGCTGCCCTATGCAGGGTTGTAATCTGGTGCATACAAAGAACGGTTTGGTATTTAGCTGCTGGTTGGAGAATTCTCTTGTATGCACCCCGCATAACGGTAAAGTATATTACACTACTGGCTATTTGCACAATTTGGATGGTAACTCATCTTTGAAGATGAGAAACAAAGAATCTATGACTTACAAAGAGTATTTTAAGAAACGGTAGGTATATCGCCTTGCCTTTAAATATATGACAATTAATTAATGTTATATTTTTGCTGTAAATTGATTGTAAAACCACTGCTGATTACAGGCATAACATTGACTTGCTCTTTGAGAGAGAAACACTTCTCGATGGAAAATATTTGCCCACAGTGCAAAATTACCTCCGTCGATGTAGCCCTTTGAAATCAAAAGGTTGGCATCTTGAAAATCATTTTATTTAGTTGTATGCTTATTTGTTACGGAGTATTACTGTTAGGGAAAATTGCACTTTTCGTCCCTAAGTTATAGGGTAATGTGCTCACTTCTCATCCTTGAGTTATAAATGAGGATTCAAATTTCGTCCTTTTTCTAACAGGTTGTGCTCACTTCTTTTCCTCAAGTTATAACTAACATTGCAAATTTTGTCCCTAATGTTTTTGTTATAAAAAGGACAAAATTTGCAACGTCGATTATAGCTTAGGGACAAGAAGTGAGTAGGACCAACAATATGGACAAATCCTACAATTGCCCTATAACTTAGGGATAAAAAATGCAATTTTCCATTACTGTTATTATGGAACACTATTATTACTGCGTTAGGTTTGCTGTAAGTTTTCATATACTGATGCCATTTTCTGCTCTCTGTTCTTGATGTTGCCCGCTATAAGTGCATGCAACTTACTCGAGTTACTCTTTATGTTGTTATTTGTAGAACCAAGTAACTCATCAGTTGAATTGCCTCCCGAATTCTGTTTCATAGTAATGTCTTTGGTGCCGTATGTTACATTGTGTTCCTTCACCTACGTTCCATCAATCATGCATCGGATAGAGTCCTTGCTCGTGGCCGTGAACTTGAAAAAGATGGTTCAGGATCACTGCATGCAAAATGTTAGCATACCAACTGCTAAGGTACGGACTTCTGCTATCGTAATTTTCTGGCTTGCTTTTTCAAACATTATAGTTTTTCATGCATACGAGGGAAAACACTCTCTTACGTGAACGGTTCCATTTTTTATTCTCGTTTTTTCTAAAATTTCTATTCAAGTATCGCATTTGTGCTACACAAATATATTTGGTAAGAGATCTTTCTATTCTAAAGTTGACGTATTGTCCTATAGTTTTCAATGCTTCCTCGGTTTAAATTTGAACCATAGCCTGTCACTATGGTTCATAAAATACATTTTCGGTAATTTCACTCCCTCACTCTTAATAACAGCCTCCAATTTGTTAAGAAGATGGGTGTAGCAGTGAATAAATTGATGCCATTTGTGATGTTAAATCTGCGATTATTTACTGCATTATTCCAACAGTTTGGATGTGGATTTTATAGTGTAAAATTTTATCTCTTCACTGGATTTTTCTTGTAATGGCTTGTTCTTTTTGTTTATACGTTTGTAATTTTTAGATTTTGGAAGCAATCACCACAAAAAAATGCCAAGAAAGTTTTCATTTGGAGTCTTTGGAGACTTTGGGAGACTCTTTTCTGAAATATGCTGCCAGTCAGCAGCTATTCACATCTTTCGAAAATGATCACGAGGGGCTCCTTAGTGTTAAAAAGGACAAAATGGTCTCGAATTCAGCACTGTGCAGGCTGGCGTGCAACCAAAAGATTCCGGTAAGAAACTTGATGAGCGTAATTTCATCTCAATATTCTTAGGCCGCTGAGCTGAATATTGAATTCAACCAATATTTTCCTTCGGTTATTTGTGCGCACAAAAGATTTGCAATAAGTGTTTTTGGTTGTGTCGTTCCCGTCGAATTGCAGGGATTTATTCGCACGGAGCCATTTGATCCGAAAACATGGCCGATTCCTTGTGATTATTCTCTGCCTTTGAATCTGGATTTGGAGACACTATCTCCTACGAGTAAAATGTATAGCATGGGGAGGCGGAACATCAAGGGTAAGAGGGTGGCTGATGTAGCCGAAGCCCTAATTGGCGCATATGTTAGTACAGCTGGAGAACAAGCGGCCTTATCATTTATGACATGGCTCGGTTTGGAAATTCAGTTTGTTAAAGTTCCCAGAACAAGGCACTTCCCCGTAAATGCTGAGAAATTCGTTAATGTGCACCATTTTGAGAACCTGCTAAAGTACAAATTCTCTGATCCTTCTCTGCTTGTTGAAGCCCTGACTCATGGTTCCTTTATGCTCTCTGAAATCCCGCTGTGCTATCAGGTAATATCGATTACTCGTGTACCTCGATTCGATTCATACGTGCTCTAACCTAATCGGCTATAATATTTTGCTGCTTCATTGTGTTATGCAGCGTCTGGAGTTTATTGGGGATGCAGTACTGGATTATGTTATCACAACATACCTCTATTACAAATACCCCGGGCTATCTCCTGGTCTATTGACCGACTTGAGGTCTTGTTCGGTGAACAACGACTGCTACGCTCTTTGTGCAATAAAGGCGGATCTACAAAAGCATATTCTCTATGCTTCCAACGACCTTCATGGGCATATAGCGAGCACTGTTGAGAGCGTTACACAGCTATCTATTTCCGCAACTTTTGGATGGGAATTGGATACAAGCTTCCCCAAGGTACGGGCGCAATTTTATTTCCTTATAGGCAGGGTGCTGGACTTGGCCCTTCAGGCCTGGTGCCCAACAATCCACCTAATCACCACCTGGTGCTGGACTTGCCTTTTCAGGCCCCCGCCCCCAAAATGTACTAACGTGCGCATGACGTGCTAAATGCGTGATATATAAAAGTATATCTATATATGCTTTTAAGTACTTGTTTTGGCATCACAGGTGCTAGGAGATGTTATCGAGTCACTTGCAGGAGCGATCTTCATCGATTCTGGTTTCACAAGGATAAAGTCGCGGAATGCATAGTCCCGCTTCTGGAGCCAATGGTTACTCCAGAAACCGTAAGGCTTCATCCAGCGAGAGAGCTGAACGAGTTATGCCAACGAAAAAATTATGCGAAGAAGAAGTGCGTGACTAGGAAAGACGGAGTTGCATGCATCGGGATAGAGGTAGATGCGAACGGCTCTATTTACAGTCACACTTGCTCTGCTCGTGACAAACGCACAGCCGAGAAATTGGCTTGCATGCATATTTTGAAGAAGCTGAAAGAGGAGGGGGGATGTTAGATAGATTGATTATTGTACTAAAATTGCTCCAAACTTTTTGGTGAAATGTATGTATTCATTTAGGTACTAATTGTGGTGAACAAGTGTGATGGTTTGCTATTACTATTTGGGGCCATTGCTGTTTTGGCTGGTAGCTTTTCCAGCAACTGTGAAATGTGAATGATATGATAAAGTAAATTTCTGATATATTCCTTTTATTCTCTTTGTTCCACTGTCCCAAAAATCCTTTTGTTTTTGTTTTGTTTTTTTTTTAGTTATGCTGTTAGTGTCTTCTTTTTTCTTTTTCTTTTTTTTAAAGAAAGTTAGAAAGTTGTTTGAGCAGCACGTGTGCAGTTAGTGGGCATCATATGTGCAGTGGTGGACAGATTCTTAACTTCTTTTTTTTTTTTTTTTTTTTTAGAGGTATGGACTAGATAAATCAATTGGAGTATAAAGCACATCGCATCGCCCTTTTCTTTTATATTAGAACACTTGGCATCACCCCTATGACGAACAAACTCACATCCGCTATGTGTAGAACATGCCGGAGTCTCAGCATGTGTCCCAAAGCCCGCCTATATAAGGCATATTTATTGCTTATGAGTTTGGTTGGTCGAGTATGGGGATGAGTTATTCTCCTCGAACCTCACATTCTCGAATTGGAAAGGCATGGTCTAGTTCGGACACTCGAAAATTAATCATATCTCTTTTTGCACTGCCTATGGGGACGACAAAGTGAGTCAAGTTAACGCTCTACTGTCCTCAAAAGCTATGACTAATAAGTTTCAAAACCTCCCCCGAAGATCACAATAATGTCATAGCCGACCTTCGTTCGAAAAAGTAATTAAATTTTAAATATATTTATGTTCTATACATTAAAATTAATAAAATTGAATGAAAAATAATAACTTAAATTTTGTAATAAATTAAAAATGAAGATTTAAAAAAAAAAAAAGAAGTTCAAATAAGCCTTCCAACATTAAAAGAGTTCAATTAAACACTTAAACCATGTTATTTTAATACATTTAAACCCAAATGACCGGTTGTTCACCTGAAACAACCGGTCATTAATTTTCCGTCCAACATTCCGGCAACCATCAAACTTCATACTACCGTCATTTTAAAATCGACCACCTCTTTTATGTGCAAAAAATACAATTTTTTTTTTTTAAAAAAAATTCCAAGAATAATATAATATACTAATACTAATTAACATTGAATGATGCTTAACTAATTTGTTATTTTAGTGAGAGAGAGAGAGAGAGGCGAAGCGTGAAATGTGGGAAATTGATTAGTCTCGTGAAAATCAACTAAAAGCATGCATGACAAACCTATGACCCCTAATACTCGCAAACATATTTAAATTTCAAAGTCTTCAATTTTTCAACTATTCATTCAAACAAATATAATTGCAGGTCCTACGTTAATCCTGGAATGCATGCATGGAAACATCTTGATTAATCTTCACGATCGAACACCCATATATCCACATTGTGAAAAATAAAATAAAATCAGGAGATCGATCGATATGGCAAGCTCGAACTCAAGAAAGACATCGGATAACGTGAATTATACGGTGATGATGCCGCCGACGCCGGACAACCAACCGGGAGGGGGGAATGTGAATAGCAGCGGGGATAAACCGGACGGGCCGGTTTCAAGGTTCCGTGGGATGAGGATGGGTGGGGAGGATGGGGGCGGAGGAGGCGAGGGGAGCGGGAAGGGGATGAATAAGAGCAATAACAAGTCAATGTTGATGAGGACCCAAACGGGGGACTTTGATCACAACCGTTGGCTATTCGAAAGCAAAGGCAAATATGGGATTGGGAATGCGTATTGGCAAGATGAGGATTCGTATGATCATGATACCGGGATGTCCATGTCTGATTTTATGGACAAGCCATGGAAACCCATCACTCGGAAAATACAGATTTCTGGTGGAATCATTAGCCCCTACAGGTCATCTTTCATTACATTTACATGCATGCTTTATATTCCTTGCAAATTCTACTTTTTTCAATTTTTTTTGGGTGATAAGGAAACCCACAACCATTATCTAAGGGTGGGTTTTCAGAATAAATCTGTCTTGTATGTGACCATAGTCAGCACTATTCAAGGGTGTGCGCTTGATAAAACTCACCTTATGACCCTAAGCGAGCCAGCAAAACATAAATTGTTTATAGCTGGTTGGTTCAAATCAAGAAAGCCAGTAAATTGCTCTCCATTAGAGTTAAACTTGTAAATCTTGTGGTTACCAAGTTTATTTTTTGGATTTATTGTATGCATGTTTGGTTGCTTAATATAATGACTAATAAAGTGAACAAAATTTGGACTTACAGAGTACTGATAGTGATCCGGCTGGTAGCTCTGTTTCTATTTCTAGTATGGCGAATTCAGAACCCAAACCGGGATGCAATGTGGTTATGGGCAATATCCGTAGTGTGCGAATTATGGTTTGCATTTTCATGGATTCTTGATATACTTCCCAAGGTGAATCCCATAGACCGAGCAGCCGACTTGACAGCCCTCAAGGAAAAGTTCGAATCGCCGTCTCCCACCAACCCCAATGGCCGATCCGACCTACCAGGGGTTGACATTTTCATTTCCACGGCCGACCCGGAGAAAGAGCCGCCGCTTGTCACCGCCAACACTATCCTTTCCATTATGGGATGTGAGTATCCCGTGGAGAAACTCTTCATTTACATCTCCGATGACGGCGGCGCCATCCTAACGTTCGAGGCCATGGCTGAGGCTGTTGAGTTCGCCAAGGTTTGGGTGCCCTTCTGCCGGAAACACAAAATTGAACCTCCGAATCCAGATAGTTACTTCAACCAGAAAAATGATCCCACCAAAAACAAGAAGCGCGCTGACTTTGTCAAGGATCGGCGTTGGATCAAGAGAGAGTATGATGAGTTTAAGGTGAGGATCAACGGCTTGCCTGAAGTGATCAAGAAAAGGTGCGCTATGCACAATAAGAAGGAAGAAATGAAGGAAAAAATGGCGATGAAGGATAAGAACGGCGGCGTAATTCCTCCCGGCGAGACCATTGACTACAACAAGGCGACGTGGATGGCGGATGCCACGCACTGGCCAGGCACATGGTATGAGCCAATATCCGATCACAAAAAGGGAGATCACGCCGGGATTTTACAGATAATGAGCAAGGTTCCGGAGCATGATCCTGTAATGGGGGAAGCCGATGAGAAGAAGCTAGATTTCACCGGCATAGACATCCGGCTTCCGATGTTCGCATACGTTTCGCGAGAGAAACGCCCTGGCTACGACCATAACAAGAAGGCCGGCGCCATGAATGCGTTGGTGAGAGCTTCTGCAATTCTTTCCAATGGGCCATTCATTCTCAACCTAGATTGCGACCATTATGTATACAACTCCATGGCGATTCGAGAGGGGATGTGTTACATGATGGATCGCGGCGGCGATCGCATCTGCTACCTCCAATTCCCGCAGAGATTCGAAGGAATTGATCCGTCGGATAGATATGCGAATCACAACACGGTGTTTTTCGATGGAAATATGAGAGCACTGGATGGGCTGCAAGGTCCGGTGTACGTGGGGACTGGGTGTATGTTCCGGCGTTACGCACTGTACGGGTTTAACCCACCGCGGCCGAGGGAGTATCGGGGGATTTTTGGACAACATAAGAAGAAGGGGGGTGAGAAAGAAGACGAGGGTGAGCCCTTAACCGACCATCCTGACTTGACATTGCCAATGAAGTTTGGAAATTCCACCATGTTCAATGAATCAATCGCGGTTACTGAGTTTCAAGGTCGGCCGCTTGCTGATCACGTCTCCGTCAAGAACGGCCGCCCTCCTGGGGCTTTGCTTGCTCCTCGCCCTCCCCTTGATGCCCCAACTGTCGCCGAGGCCATTGCGGTTGTGTCTTGTTGGTACTTCCCTATCCCTATCTCATCCATCTTCGTCCGATCTGATCCGATCCTCAGGTCAATACTACTTGTGTGTTAGGGTTTTCGTTTCTGACGATGAAATTTCTGCAGGTTCGAGGACAAAACTGAATGGGGAGACAGAGTAGGGTGGATTTACGGATCAGTGACGGAGGATGTGGTGACAGGCTACCGGATGCACAACCGCGGCTGGCGATCTGTGTATTGCATCACCAAGCGGGATGCTTTTCGCGGCACCGCTCCGATCAATCTCACTGACCGTCTGCATCAAGTCCTCCGGTGGGCAACCGGCTCAGTCGAGATCTTCTTCTCCAGAAACAACCCTGCTTTAGCCAGCCGCCGCCTCAAATTTCTCCAGCGAATGGCCTACTTCAACGTCGGCGTCTATCCCTTCACCTCCGTCTTCCTCGTCGTCTACTGCTTCATTCCCGCCATGTGCAACTTCACCGGCCAGTTCATCGTCCAGACCTTGGACACTCAGTTCCTTTTCTATCTCCTCATCATCACCGTCACGCTCATGCTGATCTCCCTCCTGGAAGTTAAGTGGGCGCGCATCGGCCTGGAGGAGCTCTGGAGAAACGAGCAATTTTGGCTGATAGGCGGCACCAGCGCTCACTTGGCGGCGGTGCTACAAGGGCTGTTGAAGGTGATAGCAGGGATCGAGATCTCATTCACGCTCACCTCCAAATCCGCAGCAGATGATGAAGACGACATATATGCAGACCTATACGTGGTGAAATGGACCAGTCTTTTCATAATGCCATTAACGATCCTGGTGGTGAACATCTTCGCGCTGGTAATTGGGTGTTCCAGGCAGATCTACAGCGTGATTCCACAGTGGAATAAGCTGTTTGGCGGCGCCTTCTTCAGCTTCTGGGTGCTGGCTCATCTCTATCCTTTTGCCAAGGGGCTGATGGGGAGAAAGGGCAAAGTTCCCACCATTGTTTATGTCTGGACAGGGCTGCTTTCCATCACAACTTCTCTGCTATGGATATCTGTCAATCCTCCTCAAGACCCTCGTGCCGGTTCCAGCGGTGATTAATCTCACAACTCATCTTCAACAACTCATATTCTTCTTCACATTACCTATCACTGTAAACTCAACCCTAGGACGTACATAATATGTATGTATTTTTAGATAGTTTTTTTTTTTTTCCTTTCAAATTTGACCTTTACATTATACATATCAATCTGTTGATCCAAGGGCAGCCTCGTACCCTGCACATTTTTGGACTTTCTGAGTAAAGGGCACCTGGAAATCTTGGAGGAAAACTGAAGCACAGATTCATGGGAGTGTAAATTGTATCTATAACAGCCATCAGTTATTGTACATAAATAAATCATAGTAAACTTGTTAGTAAGACTGATCTTCAAGATCTAGTAAGAATTTCCAAGATTGTTCTGCTTTGTTCTTCCATTTATGCAAGTGATTACATCTGGTATCATATCATGATTAATATATTGACATAATTAAGGGGGGCCACCAATAGAGCCAATCTTTGCCAGGACTTTTAATTCACTTTGCTATAGACAACCTCTGGCAGCAGATATTTAGATGCCATTTGTAAGGTTAATTTCAGTTCTCTCTAGTGATTCAGATGTTTGAACTGTTTGCTGCAGCGGACAATGAACTCCAAATTTTATTGCATAAGAACAAAACTAGTTGAGTCTAACTAAGATTCGCAATGATCACTTGCATACAACACCTGGAATCAAAGAAATTCGTGGATTCGGACAGGTCTCTTGACTGCATTTGTGTAACCCTGCAGAATCAAAATGTGTACCCTGCTTAGCAATATATATACTATCACTCGTACAAATGTAGGCTCAAGAATTAAAGAGGATAGACAATAATCATGGCATGGTGCAGTCAATAACAAGCACATAGCAGATGCAATTCATTCCGTACCTCATTAAACTTGAACAATAAAGGACGTGAATCCCTCTCCGTTGGTCCTTGTTTAGCAGTATCCTTATGGTGCGATCCTTTACTAAGTTTTTTGAATCTGGAATTTTTTTTTAAAATAACATAAAAATTAGCAAGAAGCATTGATTTGTAGTGAACATGCATGACAATGAGCAACTGAATAAGTTTGATGCAAGATTTGTTAAACTGCATTTATTTTGAATAATGTTTATTTAAAAAGTCAATCAACATTTTAGCAATCACCTATAAGCATGACAGATAGGCAGATTTAGAGATTCTGTTTATTTTAAAATGTAGAATCATCTTTTCAGGTATTCTTAATATTCCTGGTCAGGTTCTAATAATCAGTACTAAAGAGATGAGAAGCGATTCACATGATATTGGGAAATCAGCATTACTTGGATTACCCCACTCATAGAGTGACTCGTGTTATGTTTCGTTGTTAAGGATAAACAGAAGAGTTCAGCGCTTTCAAACTTCAATTGAACAAGAGGGCCACAAAAGTATTGGGATATAAGATTATACTTTAAATTTAAGCTGCACAGAACTTTTTTGGCAAACAGTTAAAACATCTGAATCACTAGAGAGAACTGAGATTAACCTTACAAATAGATCTAAATATCTGCTGCCAGAGGTTGTCTGTAGCAAAGTGAATTAAAAGTCTGGCAAAGATTGGCTCTATTGGTGGCCCCCCTAAATTATGTCAATATATTAATCATGATATGATACCAGATGTAATCACTTGCATAAATGGAAGAACAAAGCAGAACAATCTTGGAAATTCTCACTAGATCTTGAAGATCAGTCTTACTAACAAGTTTACTATGATTTATTTATGTACAGTAACTGATGGCTGTTATAGATACAATTTACACTCCCATGAATCTGTGCTTCAGTTTTTCTCCAAGATTTCCAGGTGCCCTTTACTCAGAAAGTCCAAAAATGTGCAGGGCACGAGGCTGCCCTTGGATCACAGATTGATATGTATAATGTAAAGATCAATTTGAAAGGAAAAAAAAAAAAAAAAAAAAACTATCTAAAAATACATACATATTATGTACGTCCTAGGGTGAGTTTACAGTGATAGGTAATGTGAAGAAGAATATGAGTTGTGAAGATGAGTTGTGAGATTAATCACCGCTGGAACGGCACGAGGGTCTTGAGGAGGATTGACAGATATCCATAGCAGAGAAGTTGTGATGGAAAGCAGCCTGTCCAGACATAAACAATGGTGGGAACTTTGCCCTTTCTCCCCATCAGCCCTTGGCAAAAGGATAGAGATGAGCCAGCACCCAGAAGCTGAAGAAGGGCGCCGCCAAACAGCTTATTCCACTGTGGAATCACGCTGTAGATCTGCCTGGAACACCCAATTACCAGCGCGAAGATGTTCACCACCAGGATCGTTAATGGCATTATGAAAAGACTGGTCCATTTCACCACGTATAGGTCTGCATATATGTCGTCTTCATCATCTGCTGCGGATTTGGAGGTGAGCGTGAATGAGATCTCGATCCCTGCTATACCTTAACAGCCCTTGTAGCACCGCCGCCAAGTGAGCGCTGGTGCCGCCTATCAGCCAAAATTGCTCGTTTCTCCAGAGCTCCTCCAGGCCGATGCGCGCCCACTTAACTTCCAGGAGGAGATCAGCATGAGCGTGACGTGATGATGAGGAGATAGAAAAGGAACTGAGTGTCCAAGGTCTGGACGATGAACTGGCCGTGAAGTTGCACATGGCGGGAATGAAGCAGTAGACGACGAGGAAGACGGAGGTGAAGGGATAGACGCCGACGTTGAAGTAGGCCATTCGCTGGAGAAATTTGAGGCGCGGCTGGCTAAAGCAGGGTTGTTTCTGGAGAAGAAGATCTCGACTGAGCCGGTTGCCCACCGGAGGACTTGATGCAGACGGTCAGTGATTGATCGGAGCGGTGCCGCGAAAAGCATCCCGCTTGGTGATGCAATACACAGATCGCCAGCCGCGTTGTGCATCCGGTAGCCTGTCACCACGTCCTCCGTCACTGATCCGTAAATCCACCCTACTCTGTCTCCCCATTCAGTTTTGTCCTCGAACCTGCAGAAATTTCATCGTCAGAAACGAAACCCTAACACACAAGTAGTATTGACCTGAGGATCGGATCAGATCGGACGAAGATGGATGAGATAGGGATAGGGAAGTACCAACAAGACACAACCGCAATGGCCTCGGCGACAGTTGGGGCATCAAGGGGAGGGCGGGAGGAGCAAGCAAAGCCCCAGGAGGCGGCCGTTCTGACGGAGACGTGATCAGCAAGCGGCCGACCTTGAAACTCAGTAACCGCGATTGATTCATTGAACATGGTGGAATTTCCAAACTTCATTGGCAATGTCAAGTCAGGATGGTCGGTTAAGGGCTCACCTCGTCTTCTTTCTCACCCCCCTTCTTCTTATGTTGTCCAAAAAATCCCCGATACTCCCGGCCGCGGTGGTTAAACCCGTACAGTGCGTAACGCCGGAACATACACCAGTCCCCACGTACACCGGACCTTGCAGCCCATCCAGTGCTCTCATATTTCCATCGAAAAACACCGTGTTGTGATTCGCATATCTATCGACGGATCAATTCCTTCGAATCTCTGCGGGAATTGGAGGTAGCAGATGCGATCGCCGCCGCGATCCATCATGTAACACATCCCCTCTCGAATCGCCATGGAGTTGTATACATAATGTCGCAATCTAGGTTGAGAATGAATGCCCATTGGAAAGAATTGCAGAAGCTCTCACCAACGCATTCATGGCGCCGGCCTTCTTGTTATGGTCGTAGCCAGGGCGTTTCTCTCGCGAACGTATGCGAACATC
>CP025647.1:5931340-6016593 GCA_003576665.1 Ipomoea trifida | reverse complement strand
TGCTGGCTCATCTCTATCCTTTTGCCAAGGGCTGATGGGGAGAAAGGGCAAAGTTCCCACCATTGTTTATGTCTGGACAGGCTGCTTTCCATCACAACTTCTCTGCTATGGATATCTGTCAATCCTCCCTCAAGACCCTCGTGCTGTTCCAGCGGTGATTAATCTCACAACTCATCTTCAACAACTCATATTCTTCTTCACATTACCTATCACTGTAACTCACCCTAGGACGTACATAATATGTATGTATTTTTAGATAGTTTTTTTTTTTTTTTTTTCCTTTCAAATTGATCTTTACATTATACATATCAATCTGTGATCCAAGGGCAGCCTCGTGCCCTGCACATTTTTGGACTTTCTGAGTAAAGGGCACCTGGAAATCTTGGAGAAAAACTGAAGCACAGATTCATGGAGTGTAAATTGTATCTATAACAGCCCATCAGTTACTGTACATAAATAAATCATAGTAAACTTGTTAGTAAGACTGATCTTCAAGATCTAGTGAGAATTTCCAAGATTGTTCTGCTTTGTCTTCCATTTATGCAAGTGATTACATCTGGTATCATATCATGATTAATATATTGACATAATTTAGGGGGCCACCAATAGAGCCAATCTTTGCCAGACTTTTAATTCACTTTGCTACAGACAACCTCTGGCAGCAGATATTTAGATCTCATTTGTAAGGTTAATCTCAGTTCTCTCTAGTGATTCAGATGTTTTAACTGTTTGCTGCAGCGGACAATGAACTCCAAATTTTATTGAATAAGAACAAAACTAGTCGAGTCTAACTAAGATTCGCAATGATTACTTGCATATGACACCTGGAATCAAAGAAATTCGTGGATTCGGACAGGTCTCTTGACTGCATTTGTGTAACCCTGCAGAATCAAAATGTGTACCATGCTTAGCAATATATATGCTATCACTCATACAAATGTAGGCTCAAGAATTAAAGAGGATGACAATAATCATGGCATGGTGCAGTCAAGAACAAGCACATAGCAGATGCAATTCATTCCGTACCTCATTAAACTTGAACAATAAAGGACGTGAATCCCTCTCTGTTGGTCCTTGTTTAGCAGTATCCTTGTGCTGAGATCCTTTACTAAGTTTTTTGAATCTAGAATTTTTTTTAAAATAACATAAAAATTAGCAAGAAGCAATGATTTGGAGTGAACATGCATGAGAATGAGCAACTGAATAAGTTTGATGCAAGGTTTGTTAAACTGCATTTATTTTGAATAATGTTTATTTAAAAAGTAAATCAACATTTTAGCAATCACCTATAAGCATGAGAGATAGGCAGATTTAGAGACTGTTTATTTTAAAATGTAGAATCATCTTTTCAGGTATTCTTAATGTTCTTGGTCAGGTTCTAATAATCAGTACTAAAGAGATGAGAAGTGATTCACATGATATCTGGGAAATTAGCATTACTTGGATTACCCCACTCATAGAGTGACTCGTGTTATGCTTCGTTGTTAAGGATAAACAAAAGAGTTCAGCACTTTCAAACTTCAATTGAACAAGTGGGCCACAAAAGTATTGAGATATAAGATTATAAATTTAAGCTGCACAGAACTTTTTTGGTTCAGGTTACTGTCATGCAAATTCATTCTCCATAACTAAGAAACTTTCTGGATGGTTCTGTAGATAGTCTAACTAGAAGATTAATTTCTTAGTCATAACCAGGTCCACAATACTCTTCATAGTTCATACTGCTTTAGCTGTTCCTCAAAAATTAAATCTTTACATATTTGGTCATTCAATGTAATTATTATGTTTCCGCATAAAACATAAAATGAAACTGGGAATAGAATATAAATACAAAAATACCTGTCAAAAAAGTTGAATGATCCCCTGGCAGGCTTCTTTTTTTCTGGAGAACTCACTTTAACTGCAGCACCTCCAATAGATTCTGTTGCTGAAGGACTAGAAGATGCAGATAGCTCACTTAGCTTTTGGATAGGATTCCTTATACTTGGATCTTTGTCAGCAGAAGTAGTTGTAGAACAAGATCTAGAATAAAGTGTAGAGTTATTCTTATTCCCGACTGACGGTTGGTTCACAGTTGGTTGTCTCAGTTCATTTCTGCTGGTTTTCAAAATCCTTTGATTTTCAACCTAATTATAAAGTATTTTGTAAATAATACTTTATATAAGATGAAGTATAATACATGCAAATGTGCTTCCACTCCCTTTACAAGCCCCTAAACTATGTTCAAGATGCATAATTCTTGGAATCCAATACTAACAAAAGAAGAATATCCATTGGCATTTCTTGACATGTTTGTTTATCAGACTCCCCCTTTAAATGATGACAAGAATTAGTCTTTTTTTTTTTTTTTGAAAAAAAAAAAGAAGACAAGAATTAGTCTAAAGCTGTGCACATAAATGACCCCATTACTGTCCCTCAGTTCAGACAGGAAGATCCAATTAATTGAGCCAAGAACCATTTCAGTTCTTACTTGCATGCCAAAACAAGACCAAATTACTCTTCATAGAAAAGCTTTTTAAAAAAGATAATAGTTCTATTCAAATTAGATGCAAACTCGTAAATTCTCAGCTATAACTTACCTCATGTACCAAGACTGCCTTCATTGCAGAAGCAAGAACATAATGGCATGAAATGTAGCCCTGTCCAAATAAAGACAATAAAATAGTAAAAAAATATAACTGAAATTTCCTCTTATTTTTCATTTTAATAGAATATTTAAACACTTCCCAAATTCATTCCTTTCTTATCGAAAATCCAAAACAAACCTTGAATTTTATGAAATCACCAATAGGGGGTTCAAAAGAAAGCATTGAAGAATCTAAAGCATCCTCGTGTTTCATGGAACCTGATGAAGGATCAGATTTCACATTCTTATATGTTATTACATATGACACCATTGTATCCACCAATTGAGCCAAATATCTCTTCTCTTTCTCTGATAGTAAATGCAATGCCACCTGCAACGAAACAATGTCATTTCCAGTTCACATCAACCTAAAAGTACAAGTGGTTACAGGCTGCCACCATCTCTAATCTTTAGAATAAGGCCATCCTAGTTCATATTGATAAGTTAATGCTGTAAGATGATAGTGTGTTAGTGTCATAGAAAGTAACTAGCTTAAACAGTCAACCAAACCTTAAACAGCCTATAAAGGTGGTAAAACAGGAGGAAGAGGCCCTTGGATAAACCATTGGAAGAGAAGTAGAATTAAAGATGTAGTACAAGTATATTACAACTTTAATAGAGGAAGTATAATAGAGAGTCCATCTATCTTCCTTATAGGTATTTTCATTTAAATCAATCTTCAGATAACTGAAAAATTATGCTAATTACCGGTTTTAATGTTGGTGGCGAAAGAATATGTAACAATGGAGAAATCAAGTCTTCCACAAAAGATCTAGTTGACAGATGTCTAGATATGCAAGGTGCCATCTTGTAGTGCCACGAACGGAATGTATCCATCTTTTCTATTGATATATTGCGATATCTACAGGTGTACAACAAAATTCAACAATAAGTTGCAACACTAGGTACACCCCTAAAGAACTACAATGTTTAAGAACAGGCGCCTAAGTTAAGAGTACCTGTGAAATGACTTGGGCCATTCAATGTTTGGCCTTTCAACCTGGGCTACGAGACGGTGAATAGAAATTGCAAGTGAAGGCTGATAAACTGCAGAATTTAAAATAGAAAAATAAAGATAGAACCAGATGATATAAATTATATGTTGGTGGGAAGATTCTCCTCTACCTTGAAGGGACATGTGTTGTGTGCGCATGACGTATTGATGAATTATGTCAGAATCACCAAGAATATCCAAGGACTTGGCCTTCATGTAAATAAACAGATCATAAATATTCTTAAAATATAGGCCTGGATCATCCAAAAATAAGAGAAACTACTAAAATGGGAAACATTAATTTCTTTAAAACAACTTACACTTTTTTGCATCACAGGGTCATTGTATCGGAGATGCAAAATATTCTCATGGATTCCATCCAAAATTAAGTCAAAGTCACCCCTGGATGTCATTATACATTAAGATAGATGATGCATCTCTCAAAAAGAAGATAGAAATGCCATGTGGAGTTTGTAACCTACCTATTAGATATTAGAGAGTGCAGAGATTCAAAATCATTAGACATGCACTGGAAGGAATTATTGTATTTCTTCTCACGTTTTGCTTTCCTCTTCTGGAAAATCTTTAGAAGGAAAAACAAAACATGAAATCCCAAAACAAAAACAAATGAAGAAGGGTTACCACATTACCAAAATAATGAGAGGAAGGCCTCCAAAGGCATGTAAACTAGACTTACCTCTTTCCAGATGTCAAAAGCACTTTTTGATGCATCTTTCTTGCCAACTACTTGAGACTTTAGCTCCAACTACAAGGAGGCATATGATGAAGATCAATATATATAAAAGGAAAGGCAGATTATAGGAAAAAGTAACTAGAACTTGACATAAAATCATTTCTATCCTGTTTTTTTTTTTTTTAACAAAGGGAAGGGCAACGCCCCAGAAAGCAGAACAAACAAAATCAGTCGCCACGGGCAACCGGACTCCCAATACGATCATTTCTATCCTGTAGGAAAATATAAATTACACTTCTGATTTAGAAGATTCCAGTAACTTTGAAGTTAGAGCCATTAAAATTTTGATTGCCTACTATAGTTGGAAAATCTATCTATGAAGTCGTTTCAATTTCCTGGAGAAATCAAAGGCAAGCATAGTTTGAGAACTCAATACAACGCCAAAAATGTGTCATAAAATTTAGAATAATCATATGGCAAGTAACACTATTCTATTCACAGATATCTGGTTAGACATTCAAAACATAGACATTTATTGATGTAATGACTAATTAGTTATTACATAAATTTTACTGGCAGAAAAATAACAGTACAAGTTGAGCACAGGTATAGAAATTATCAGTACCAAATTTTGTCCTGGAAAGGAGTAAAATATTTTTTGCCAGCATGCTGATACATATATTAAATATATATACTTGGTTGAGGCCACTGATCAACCTCTCCACTGACTACTTGATCAAGATTATACAGCAGGATAATATAAAGTTCATACCACATTGAGGGTCTCCTTCTTTTTGTTGAGAAACTGCAAGGTGTTTAAGCACGATCGTATATCACATTCTGGTAAAAAGTCAGAAATCAAGTTAATAAATTAGTTGAGTCATAGGTAAATGTGGTATTCATATTCCTGAACTTCAAGTTGACTTTAAGAAAATTTATGTATTCGTAACACATTAGAGCATTCTATAATCATGTACTTTAGATCCCAAATTTTTATCAGATCAGATACTAAATAGTTTCAGAATTACTCAACAGACTCATTCATTACCCTGTTTGCTTTTTGAGGAAATATTATAAATGTTCTTAAGAGAAAATGAACTTAGTCTATTGACCTCTGTGCTCACATTAGTCAACAAGGGGAAGCCAGAGTTCCTTTGACCTCTACATTAGTAAACCTCTGAAAAGAGTTTAGAAGATCTGGGCACTATTAATACATTTAGTTGGTATCCCACTTCTAAGAAATTATGTCAAAAAATGGCTTTATATTTTTCCACTGTCAGACTTTGGGAAAATAAAAAAGATTAAAAAAAACAGTGTATTGTTAAAGTTAAAAGTCTTGTGCAATGCTCAACATTCTCGTATGAATATGCTTACCACATTGAAGCAATCCTGAATTCATAAAATAAAATTGATATTTTGAGGCAATTTTGCTAGTACAGCTAACAACACTCACCTGTATACTCCACTAGAGCAGTCAGAGCAGTGGAGTTAGTCTTCACTCCTTCCTTATTGCATATATACTTGAGCCTAAAGTTCTTTAGCAAAATTAGAATTTCATGGTAGGATTTACAAAGCACAAAATGTTAGTACACTTGCAAGCGTCAAGCGACTAGTAAATAGGGCTCTGAAAGTCAGAACAGTGAAAGTTGCTCAAGCCAATGAATAATAAGACCCCCCATTGCATCAAGTACTATTTGCTAACAAGTTGTACTAAGCAGTTCCAGTGCTTATTGTCTTTGGTATAGTGACTTCAGCCCTCTTTTTGGGCAAAGTTGCTGAGACTTTAAAGGACTGCCATTTGAGATTTTTTTAAGGGGTTGGAGGGTTCTTTTAGGCAAATGGAAGATAGACGTGAAAAGAAGAAAATCTTGTGTTTCAGTTGTAAAGTGATGACAAAACCTAAAATTCACTCAAGAAGAGAGTCGTTTCATCTACTTCTCTCCACCCAACATCATTACATGTTTGAATATTTTATTCAGTGTATTTTTATATAAGTAGACTAGAGGTAAATTACTTTAGAAGAATGGCTCCCAAAAAGTAACAAAACTAGGGAATTGAGGCCATCCATGCACCAGACTCTATCTTGGGTTCACAGTAGTCAGTAGATCAAGGAAACAACATAGACAACACATATTACCATGAGTCCATGAGCAGTACAAGCTTTCAAGTATGGAATTTTATTAGCGAGAGTAGTAGAGTTAGTTATACCTGTTTACCACGCGAACCACAGTTGGTTGAACAAATACATGAACCCTGGCATTGCAGAGAAATGAAATAAACTAAAAATTGAATTTACAATTTCAGAGATCATGGTAATGATAATGTGGATAAAATAAAATTGTATTTTTATTATGTTTCCATATTGATATGGAAATGAAACAAAAACTTGGTATTTTGCTATTTGTAATCCAAGTATCATACTAAGTCACTAATAAAGACATAGAGCTAAAATAATATACAATCCCATTGATTAATATCATTAAATAACACATACTTTATCTTTAGAACACCTAATTTGTTTTAGATGAAATGGGAATTTAAAAACTGAAATCAAGAATAGCATACGTTAGCAGTTAATATTGTTAAATTTACATTTTCAGAGATCATGGTTATCATTATGTGGATAAAATAAAATAGTATTTAACTATTTATACTATGTTGCCATATTGATATGGAAATGAAACAAAATTGTGGTATTTTGCTTTTTGTAATCCAAGTATACTAAATCACTGATAAAGACAGTAAAAATAGAATACAATCCCATTGATTAATATCATTAAAAAACACATACTTTTATCTTTAGAACACCTAATTTGTTTTAGATGAAATGGGAATTTAAAAACTGAAACCAAGAATAGCATACATAAGCAGTTAATATTGTTAATGCATATCAAATCAGTAACATCAAGCCTGTCATAAGAGCACTCCAAAGTGCAAAACTTTAGTATCTAAATTGAAATGCACATTCAAAATGACTTACTGAAACTTCTTGATCAAAAACTTACTTTGCAACCTGACGCAATGGCCTCAAGGCAGGAGCATAAAGATCATTACAGATGCATATCACCTAGATGCCATAGACATAACTTCTGGATCAAGAAAACTTTTAACTTATCAACTTAATAAATGCATTAAAAGATATTCAAACTTACAGGCCTTAACAAAGATGCAGTCTTTTCCTTCTTTTTTGAGGACTTCCGTACAGGCTGTGCCCCTTGAGGATCATTTTCTTTTCCGGCATCGGATTTCCTCTCCGCAGATACCTTAATCAGCACAGCAGGGTTTATTGTTTTTTCAGAAACATATTTCTTGTCAGTGCATCTTTAATACAGTATTTAACTAGGAGGCAGAGAGATAGTTTCAAAATTTTAAAAGTCGGGTTGGAAAAATACAAATGGTGCCACCAATTGCAGTACTAGTTCCAAGTCCTATTTAAGTTCCTCAACTGTCACTTATTTACATAATATGCATGATATTTATGGTGGCTTAAAATCCCAGCATGACACATCAACTACTTCATGCTTAATAAACAACTGTAGATAAAAGGACATAGTTTTTGTAAGAAAAAATAGATAGTTCAAATCCCCACCATCAGTTCTCTCTTTCAGCTTACATAATCTTCCCCCTTCCAACTAGGATGAGGCAATCAAGGTTCAGGGGGTTAACTAAAGTTATTTAACCTGTGAGTTTTTATAGTTGCCTTTTCAGTTTTTATAAATGGGAGCAAATGATTTGATGACTTCTAAAGTGCATCTGTTTAGAACCGAGTCATCACCACGGATCTGCACATTTGCAATATTCTAGAAAATTGACTACATACACAATTTCATTTGTGAGTGTGTGTATACATATATTCCCATGTCGCCAACAATGATTGTGACACACTGTTCCAGTAGTTTCTTTTGCAGGAAAGTATAGAGGAACTTGATTACCGAGATACAAGCAATCCATAAGATAACATGCAACAACAACAACAGCAAATAGAGCAATTACTTTACCAACTTCATAAGGACCTCCACTGCACCTTTTCCATCATTAAGAGCACCATCAATTTCATCAATAACCTTGAAAGTAACAATTACATTATGTTTTAGAGGCTTGGATATCATGCAAGATTAAAGGAGAAGGCTAGAAAGAAAAAAAGAGAACAGAGTGAAACAAACCAAACATTTGGGCTTTGAATCAGCAAGAACAGAGTTCATCTGGACCCCATCCAGGATTTTGGATTCTATTGTAGATGATGACCGATCATCACTGGCATTAATCTGCAACAAAAAGCACTTCAAAGTTTAAACCAATTCCCACATCATCTCTATACATAAATTGCTCAAAAGCAGTTTAATATTAAGCTAGGCTTAATATTAGCTTAATATTAGCCATTTCTGCAGGAGAATTCAACCTTCAAAGAGCATAGATACCGAGTCCTTCACTGGTCCTCCATTACAGAAAGGGCTATAATCTCTTCTATAAATTTAAGTACATTCTAAAAAAGTTAAAAGGAACCAGATTCATGAGAACTCAGTAAAATAAGCAAAGTTACTTGACCTCAACTACTCGGTATCCACAATGCCGAGCAGCAACATGAGCAAGTGTTGTTTTCCCAAGCCCAGGAGGACCACAAAGTAGAAGAATCTGCAAGTCAGCATTCTTATATGATTTAAAGTCAAATTAAATTGACAAATAAAAATAAAAACAGAGAATGAAGAAATATTAAAAACCATAAATTGAAGAATCTAATGTCAAGCAAGATGTTAAGTTCTTTTTTAAATAGGCTTATTTGGGGGGGAAGAAGAAATATCCAAACCTTTGTGCCTTGTGACAATTCTAGCCAAACTTTATAAAGTTGATAATTTAGTACCATAATTTGAAACATTGGAGCAATCTAGGCAATATTTTAACTTGATCCAAAAAAAAAATTATTCAACTTGAATCGAGTTATATGTTCTTCATATGTAATAATAAATTATTGATATTCTTTCTTGAGTTGAAAATATCACTAAAATATTGAATGTAAATTACATAAAGTTATTACAACACAACTTTTTCAAGTGCCTGCAAGGAGACTCCATCATTGTAAAACGCATTCTTTTATGAGTAAAAGATTGAAAGGAAAGTAATGCATTATCTAAATTTTGGTTGGACACAGATGAATGCAGGAGAAAGGCAAGAGATGATGTACGCCTTCATAAAGGTGCTTCTCCAGACAAATCAGATAACTGACCTTCTGTTCAGGTGGGCCAGATTGTCTACCTTTCTTCTCCCCCAGGTCCTTAATATCTTTTGATTTACCATTCTCTTCAAATGGATAATTATGAGATCCATCTTTGCTGAACACAGATTCTCTATTAGTTCCAAAAGTCTTACTAGCAGAATATTTTGGGCGTTTAACTAATGAATGGCGTCTCAAAGCAGACAAGACATGATCCTCTGTACTCTTAATTTCAGATCCATAAACACTTGAATCCCACTGTTTCAACCACATAAGAACCTACAATAAAGTTACAACAACAAGAAGGCATTAGAGTATGTAAATAGCAATGGGATATCCAAGGGGTTTGACAGTTTCACACTTAATTTTCCACTCAAACAATTGCTGGCAGTTTTAAAACAACTCTAATGCATTGCAGTTTTAGAATCTTCACTAGAAAAATAGAAAAGTACAATTTACTTTAAAATGAAAACAGCCAAGCATGAATCATTTAATTTACAAAGCAAATACAGTTAAGAGTGAACAAGGAGCTTGATTTAACAAATAATGTCATAAATCTCTGATTCAAAACTCCAAGAGTCAATATTGCAAACAGAACTATGGTCTAATGGAGAAAAGGTCATATGTAAGTATTCCGGGCAACCCATTTGTCCCAAAATGCCTTTAGTTTTATGCTTCATAGTGAAGAATTTTCTGCTTCAACTATTTAAAGATGCAATGAATTATATCAAGCATATAATAAAATTGAAACCACTGGTTACAGTTTGGTTTGGTTTGATTCCAATGCACAGTTTAATGATTCATTGGACACCCTTAAATAGCATTTCCAACAGTGAAATACATCAAAGTTTTAATTGGCATAGACATATGTTGCATTACCTCTCGATTTGTGTGCTCATTACTAAGAAGCTCTGTAAATGAACTTGGAGCATATTTTTCCACCCAAAGTTGCTCAGTTGATACTGTTGCTTTTGGAGGACTTGTCTCAATTTGATCTTCAGAACTAGCTTGCAATGCCTTCACCAAAAAGGTAGAACAGATAACAGACAAAAATTGTAGATAAGAAGTACAATAAACTGAATTATTCTGAACTCTGTGCTATATACCAAACCATTGTTAGATCCTCAGTTGAATGTTAAACTAAGTTTGTACAAGCTCAAACATTTCAGATTGTGATGTTAAAGCATATTATATCCAAGCAACTAGCATTTTAGAGTTTGAAGAATCATTTGTAAAACTCTTAATTTACCATCTTTAAGCCATTTGATGAGGTTACTCAATTTAAGATCGGACAGTTTCAGTTACTTTGGTTAATGGCATTCTACTGGATAGCATATTCAAAATTATTTTGCTTGATGCAGGAACAAACATGCTATGAAGGAAATAGAAGATCTAAATCTTTTTTCCAGTATAAGAAGCCTTTATTATTGTTTTCTATTATTTGCAAAAGCTTTTAGTTTATTTTAAAAAGCCATGTCAGTGTCCAAGTTCTGAGTCACTTAAGTGGGTATTTTTGTCTTTTAAGTTTAGGGCATCTCTAGGAAAGCTGTCAACTTTAAATAGGGACTGTTATAATTTTCTGAGCAGCTTTATCTGGATAATATCAACATTCATTTACTAAGATTGGGAGTGGATTGAGTAAAATTTGTCTTTTATATGGTGTAAATTGCACCTTAGGACAGAAGTTTTCAGCACATTCCTATACAGCTCTAGGTATCCTAACAGCAAAGAAATGCATCTATGATATGATCCTACTGATAGCCTAGGCACAACTTTGTGGGGAATATTAGAGTATGAGTAGAACCATGTGTTAGATTACCAAAACTGATTGTTTGTTATATTGTGCTATAATTTTAATTTGGATATAATTCAATGTCATTTAATCCTATAAAAGGGTAGTCATTGTAATATACAAGAGACTTCTATTAATAATCAATAGCATATTCTATTAGGGAAGAAAAAGCAAGGATTTTTTAGAAGTGTATACGAGTAAACTTAACTACCTTACATTCACTAGAGAAGTAAAGAGAACAAGTATTTATCAAATTAAACTACAGTACTTCACTAGATCCCTATTCTAAGAGTGTGGGCAATGTCTTAATTTGATCAGCTAAGCTTTATAAATTCATCATGTTCTATTCTCATTTCTCAGAGTACGCATAATGTCTTAACTTACACACCTTTGTGAATTCATCCTGTTCCATTCTTTCCATAAGAACCCTGACAGGTTCCAGAATAAGACCTGCAAAACAATACACTTAATTAAACTTAGGATGAAGAAAATGCAAACCGCTCTTTCTCAGCCTCTGTTGCATTTAAGATCTAAAAAGAAAATGCAAACCAGCAAATGTACAAGATCAATCTCACATAGTTATCAAAGTTTCAATTACATAAATTGCAAAACCAATCATACATTAGAAATATTCATATAAACTAATTACCAGTACACATATTGAGGGGTTTCCCTAGTCACAACAAATTTTTAAAAAATAAAAAATAAGGAATAGCATTTTCTTTCTCCATCAAACATATAGGCCATGTTTTGTAAAATAGTTAGCCTATCAGCCAATTTTGGCTTATTTGACCACTATTAGCTATTTGACTTGGTTAAAAAATCAATACTGTGTTTGGCTAATCTACTTTTTGTACCTCTCTAAAATTCAAAATTTTTCAATTAGCTTTTTAGAAAAAAAATTATATCAGCTAACAACTAATTTACCAAACACTTTTCTACAGTCGGCTAATATTATCAATTAGTTATACTTTCTAAGGCAGTTAGCTATAAGCTAATAACCATTTACCAAACAAGTCCATAGTGTACTACTGCACTCACCATTAGATTCGCCCTTTGTGTTCAGCTTCGTGATCCTCTCTCTAAAATGAGCTCTGCAAATCTTTGCATAAACCCTCTCCCCATCCAACCCCGTGACCGGTACGCAATCCCCGTCAATCTCCATAGCGAACCTCGACAGAATCTTTTCCTTCTCCTCCTCTCTCTCCACCACCTCGACCGCCGGAGCAGGCGGCGGCGAGTACCTGAGCCAATCCTCGTCCTCTTCACTTTCCACTCTGCTTCGTTTCTCCTCAACGGGTGCCGCATCTCCGACACCCGCCGGGACCGGGTCGGGCCGGAATCGTTTCTTAGTCTGGTTGGGGAGTGATGATGTGGGCGGCTTGGGCGGGATTGAGAGGGCGGGTTTTGGGGGCAATTGAAGTGAGGGATTTCTGATTACGGGAGAGTCGACGGCTTTTACGGGTTCTGGGTTTGGGGTTTCTTCTTCAGGCTCCGATGGCGGGGATGGGGGTTGCTGGAAATCGTCGTCGAACTCGAGGTCGTCGTGGAGGTGGTACGAGTTCGATTCAAGCCATTCGAGCTCGGAAGGATCGGGAATGTCCATATCCATATCCATATCCATCTTCTCAGCAATTCTCGATGGGGCTGCTTCTGTGTTGTGCTGTGAATCCTGTGATGTGGAGACTGGAGTGAAAGGGAGAAGGGGACATTGTGTTTTTGGCGGGAAAGATAACAAATCGCGCGCAACAAAGTCGTTGTGAAATTCCAACTTTGCACTTTTCAAAGCCACGTTAAAATGACCCCTACAGTCTTAATAAAAGGGAAAGTTACATCTTTTGTCCGTAAGTTATAAAGTAATTATAGAATTTGTCTTTTTAAGTGTTGGTCATGTTCAAAATTATATAATTAAATCAAAATTGACATGTTTGATCGGTCAATACTAACTGATACTGTAAAATACGGGCACCAAGGAAAATCGGAAAATACGATCTTATATAACTCAATGATCCAAACCCGGTTACAAGTCAATAAGTGCTCAAAGGGCTTAGCGAGTCGGCAGTGGGCTTTCCTACTGTCCGAGCTCTCTTTAAGGCTTAGTCGAGAAACGGCCAAAAGATCCTCTCTCTCCTCATAAATGCGCTATTTATAAGGGAGAAAAGTGCGTTTGCCGGACCTCCGGCATGACGGGAACGTGGCGCACATGCGCCCACCTCACTCTACGCCCAAGCGGGAAGAGGTACGTGGCGGTTGCTGGCACGTCGCGTCGGGGCCCATCGGGGCACTGTTCGGCCCGTGACGACCGGCCTTCCGGCCGACCATACGACGACATACCGACCTCCCGACCTAACGCTACCCGACCGGGTCCGAAGTGTGTCCGAGCGGTCTTGGAGTATATTTACTATCACTAACGTAGCGGTTAATTTATTTTTAAAAAAAATAAATAACTGATAATCTCCTAATTGCAGTTTTTCTGAACTCATGTCCCAATTACATATTCCTGTATAGTTTAATAGTCTATTTGAACATTTTTCCTATGTAATTGTATCATTCATTTAATTTATCTCTTCTCTTATAAATTCTTTTAATTGAATAATTGAATTACCTATTAGTTTTTTTTTTTAATTAATTAGCTCTTTGTTACTTCATGACCATGACCTTATGGTGTGTTTCTGTACGCGGAATTAAAAGTGATTTATTTTCTTTTTTATATTCTAGAGTTATAGTTGAAAGTTTCGGTACCTAAAAGTTATATTGAGTTTTATAAGTATATTAAAATTAAAGTTTAGTTGATATAAGTTGAATTTCATAAATTATTACTCCGTATTAGTTGACAGTTGTATTATCATCATTCATGTATCTATAATGTCCTCAGAGAACTCCATAAGCATAAGAGTATAAGACCATAACTGGTTTGCATTATATGCTACAAAAGTTATTTTACAGTACAAAGACAGTAAAGCGCCATGTACAGAGACAAATACTTACTGTGAATAATGCCTAGTAAAAAGCTATACAACTATACACCAATTCAACTCCAAAATATAACTACATCCCGTCCACCTCTGTGAAAAATTAGCTGAAGAAGGCTTTGGGTTGATTTTGTCAATTGGAATTCCGGATGAAAAAGCGTTGATCATGTATCGATATGGTCACATATCAACCACGACAGCACGAGGCAACCAGCATCCTCCATAGCAATCAACATCGGAAATGAGGGCAGATTGCCAAGATGATGATAAGAATCAGAATTGCAATGATAGCAGCTACAACCAGTTTTATCTTCGCATTTTCGTACCACATCTTCTGCTTTATCTTGGTTCCCTGTTTCTTGAAATCCTGGGCCTGAAACATGAAAAAACCGACAACCCCAAACAGCATCAACAAAATAGCCCCCTGGAAAGAACTACAATTTTACTGAAAGAGGATATTAGTCATGGAAAAATCTCTATTACTGCTCTCCATCTCTTTAATCCTGTTATTATCTTTAGTTTTCTTTTCTTTTTTGAATTTCGTGGTAGACGGAGAATCCCACAAGATTAGAATTACTGGACTTCCAGCATTCGGTGTTTCTTGGGGGTTTGAACATCTGCACTTGCAGTTAAATATTGCAAAGACGTTATGCAATATGAATTGGCACAAGACTCATAAGCTGCATAAAACTAACCTGAGAACGGAGATTCTCTGTTTTATCAACCAGAAGCTCAATCTTCTCACCACGGTCAAGAACCTAAACACCAGATCAATGTATAAGCAAAGTCAGGCTGAGTGCATGTTTGGAGACAGGAATGTAAAAAGCAGTACATTCCTCCAAATCTCATCTTCCATTAGCTCAGAACAAAGACTTAGTAAAACCTCCTCACCTTCTCAATGTTTCCCATCATGACTCCCTTTACTTCATTAACCTGAGCCTTCACCTTAGCAAGCTTGTTTATTTCTTCTGGATGCGCAACACAGTACCTCATGTGCTCTTTTAATTTTGGTCTACAGAGAAAAGCGGAGAGGAAAGATATAACAGTGACTCTGAAAATTCAGTCTACATCACAAAAGCTGGACTGTTGGAGAAAGGAAGATACCCATATTCTTTATTAAGACCATTGGCTTTTGCTTTTGCTGCTTTTCCACCACCGTATTTCTTGCTAAAGTCATCTTTTATTCGATCTAAGAAGCCAATGGGAAGTTGCTTTCCAGCAGCCTCGCTTGCAACAACACAGTAGGCTGCAGGTGCAATATAAAAGAGAACTTACCATGCAGTGAAAGAATGGTGATTACAATATTAGGGAAACGTCAAGTTTAAAGTTAGATCTGTACATTTTTTTTTAACTCAAAACCTTTTTTTTCCAGAAAAACAAGAATAATCATCTGTTAATTCCTCATTTTCAATCCCAACACAAGTTTCAAACAAGGCATGCAATGGATAGGAAACTGAAGAATGAGCCAAGTCAAACATGCTAACCTCAATATAAAAAGAAAGAGCATAGAGATCGGCTTAATGCAAACAAACCACCACTCAAAATGAACCGAGTTCATTTCGAAATTTATTCTACAAGCATAATTATTGCAATTCATTTGAGTTATATTTATTCCACATAACGTCCATCCAAATGTAAATGGAATTAATTTTTATATATAAAATAAAATCACGGAAAAGCAAAACAGATCAAATTTAAAAGCATCATAAATAACAAGATCCGCTCGTGTTTTACCATACATATACAAAAATGCAGTTGAAAAACAAAATCAATTCCACCTTGGATCAATAAGTCAATTAATGCGTGATCAGAAACAGCGATTCTCAATCAGATAACAGATACGCAATCCAATTCCAAAAATAAATGGAAGCGGGGGAATCAGAAACTGACTGAAACCGTTATCGGCGAGGTAATTGAAGGTGTGACCATCGCAATTGTAGGTGAACCTATTGTTGGACGGGGGGAGTTTTTGGAGGCATTGGGCGGCAACGCTGGCGAAATTGCCGGTCAACTCCGTGTGCTCCGCGAGGATCACCGTTCCCCGGGCCACAAAGCTGTAGATCAGCGTCTGTTGCCCCATATTATTATCCCACCTTTTATTCTGAACCTCTCTCCGATCAAAGGGAAACCCTAGAAGTTTGATGCGGAAAGAGATACAATGGAGAGAAAGTGATGAGAAGCACTAAAAGGAGGGAGGCGAGTGGATTGGAGAGAAATGGGGACAAGAGACGAGAGGGAGAGGTTGAAATTTGAATTGGAGGTGGCTGTGTGGAAACGTAGAATGGCGCAAAACTCCGCGATTCGTCAATCGCTAGCGATGCAGGGACTACAGTGTACCGAGGCGTATACAATCATAACGAATTATATTGGAAAATGGAAATTTACTTTTTTCCTTTTCTTTTTTTTTTTTTTTTTTTTTTTTGAGAATAAATAATATATTAATAATAATTCCGAACGATTACAACAATGCACCAAGAAATGGTAAGCCATTTCTTACAGTCAGATACAACTTTCCTAGCTAAGCTAAAAGAAACTTGATATGCAGACTGAGTTGCAGATTGGAAGCTTTCCTTGAGGAAATTTGCTGTTCCGTTAGCGTCATTTGTAGCCTGGCTAAATATAGGCAAGACTAGTTGGGCATGTTACCAAGAATGGGGAATTACGCCTCGGTACACTGTAGTCCCTGCATTGTATTGGAAAATGGAGAAAGCGATCTAGTAGTTTTTTTTTTAAAAGTAATTATTTTATTTAAATTTATTAACGTAAAATTTTAAAAATATTTTTAAATTCGGTAACCGTCATGTCAGCATGTTACCAAGTTAAGAAGTCATTTTAGGTTGAGTTATTATTTTGCATTGTTCGAAGACCTAATTGTAATTTGTTTTGAGTTTGATGACCCAATTGCAATTTGATGCATAATTGAATGACTTATTTGACCCTTATTCCATAAAACTATTGACTAAATATGCAAATACCATAGGTTTAACATATTGAATTTTTTTTTAGCAAAAATGTCATTTTAAATGTTAGTTTGTTGTATAAATATATGTAGGGTTCACTTTTGATTTCAATCATGTCAATATGGATTCGGTTTATTTAAAGTGAGACAAAGAATTTGATATATTGTATGCTCAAAACTAATAATAAATGAATAAGAAATTAATTTAAAAAATAGGGTTATTTGAAATTAGAAAATGAGAGAATTCCATAAGTGTGATGCTTTGGATTTAGCACTAGAATGTGCTATGTATTAATTCTTGAGAGAACATATGAGATGATGTAAATCACGATATGAATATAATCTCACACTATCGTTGTCAGATTCGAATATTGGTTTCATCTCTCAAATACTGCTTATTGAACCAGTGAGCTAAGCCTGTACGGGCACTAAATGTCCTTATTCATACATGTTAACACACATATCAAAACTCAACACCACACATCTATTGACACTATAGCATTGATTGAAATAACTAAAAAACATTTCCAACATACTAAAAACCATTGAAATAACCATATATCTGGTAAGAAGCCAAATTTAGCAAATCTTAATCAGGCTCAAGTTTAAGCCATACAAGTCTGACTACCTACCAAGAAACACAAACTGACCTTTCCATGAAATACAAGGTCAAGACTGAAAGTATACAAGAAATCTGCTCTATACTATAAGCTGATAATCTATAATAGCATCCACATCTGTTAGGCTTCTACACAATTTTTTAAGATGTCATGTAGGAGAGATAAAAAATAGAAGAAAAAAAGAAAAGCAAAAAAAAAAAAAAAGAAAAAAAAAAAAAAAAAAAAGGAAAGCAAAGCAAAGGTTGTTTTGTTAGAGTGGTCACCAGCTAGCGGCCACTCTGACACACCCCAGCGAGCGCGTGTGGAACACACGCCTGTTGGGGCGTTGGGCGCAAAGTGCACTCCACTTGCGCATTTTTTGCCCTTCTCCAGGAAAAAAAATGTTTGGCAAAAAACATGCTCTACATCAGTATAAAACCAACACAACAGTTTCTATGCTCTGAAAAAACCTCAAAAAACCACAGGTGTGTTGCTCTAATAGCCGCTCTGAATGGAGAACATTGATATGTAACAGCAAGCCAGGTGCAGATTAGACAATTTCGAATCCCTGAATAGAAGTGAAGAAAGGTTATATTACTGTGTGTATATTAAAGAACAGCAGAGGGAAAAGGGATGAGTTTAGTCAAACAAAAATAAACCACAAACATAAGCAATATTACTATGAATGAGAACGGGAAAAGGTGCCAACTATTTACTAGTTACCTCAACTTGAATCTATACTGAATCTATTATCTCAACTTGAGCTAGATTATCAAGTATCACTAACCGAATTCCCAAACATCAGCCTTTCTTTTGATATAACTAATTTGTGTTAGTCTCCATATGTACTAAAATCCTTTACTAAAAAAAATACCCAAAAAGAAACAAAGAAATGAGAGATGAAAAGCAACTTTCTATAAAATGGCCCGGTAACCCGTATATAGACAGATTTACTTGTTTACAGAGATTTATATCAACTTGGAAAGACCTGCCTGGTGAACAAATACAATCTATATTATCCAATTTGCTAAAGAAGGCAGACTAATGAAAGGAGTTTTCCTATTTCATTAAATGTTGCAAAGGTAAAATGTGTAATAATTACCTCAATTGCATATATAGGCAGGCAATCTCCTTCCTTCCTCCCTTCAATGCCGTTACTAATGCAATGTTAAGCATCATAACTTCACCCAACGTATTAGCAAAAACCTACCAGCAGAACCAAATGCATAAAAACGAGTCAAGTTACAACTAACCGCACTACCAAACAACCAGCAACACCAACAATATAATTGACAAAAAAAAAAAAAAAAAAAAAAAAAGACTCACCAATCCAAGTTAGACCCAGCATTGCCATCCAATGTCATCCCCATTCTCCAATCCTGCTTGAACTTATGTTCATAAAAGCTTGGAAGGCTCAAACTTCACATCTTCCCCAAAATCCAATCCACCTAACTATTTTTTGGTACATCTTATGGGGGATGGGGGCTATAGGATTTGAACCCCGCAAGTCTGCTACTTGGAAATGGCATAGCTAGCTTACCACTATGCTACACCCTTACTCCTGACACATTGCATACAGATTACAGAGAGCAATACTAAATTGCATCAGCTGCAGAGGATCTACATGTGGTGGATTTACTGAGGCTTTTCCAAGTTAACTCAGTTAATTAGGCTCCTCTAAGATACGAACCACGCATCAATGGTCTGCTTTAAATTAAAGTTGGATTGAACATGATAGTTACAATAACTTGGAAACTTATGACATACTTGGATTGATTGCTAACTTTCTTCAAATTTTATATATTTTCAGGTGTTTGAAAAATAGATGTCTAAGATTAGGTTAAGGCTATAAATACCATAGATGAGGAGGTAATGAAGGGAAGTTGTTATTGACTATACTCTTGGTCAAGAGTTCCCTCAGAAGTACATGTCAAGATTGAAAGTATACAAGAAATCTGCTCTATAAGCTGATAATCTATAATAGCTGCTCTGAAAATGCAAAAAGTTTAACATTTTGACCAGGAATAAGACAGGCAATACATTGTTAATGTATATTTGCATAAGCTCAAGGATATGTACAGAAACCAAATATTCACAATCTGTATAGACAACAATGTTGAAAGAGCCACATTGCACCTTAACATTATGAAGCAGTGCCAGAATGGAGGCTGGCATCACTATAATGAACAATAGTTAAACACCTATAGGAAGACCCCGCATTGAATAAGCCATCTATAATCGGATGTAGTCAATGTAGTTACACAAGCTGACTCTGCAGAAGAGAACCAGATGAATATAAGAACAAAATTTTGAAGTTGAAGACGAGGTAATATTACCATTAGAAGAAATAGCAACCACTGAGGAAATAAGTGTTAGGATCAAACGCTTGCCACTACGCCAAAAGCTATAGCTAGTGCCTAGTAGCGAAGGCGCAACTTTATTTCCTTATAAACTGCCACACATTTTCGAGAGCCAGGGTGCTGGACTTGGCCCCTTTACCGGCCTCCACCCAATAATCCCCCTAGCCACATGCTGTTGGACTTGGCCCTTACCGGACTCCGCCCAACAATAAGAGAATTGGGGGAAAGAGCAGGGGGTAAAGACAGAAGTACCTTACTCGTTGCATTCCGACTTCACAAGTCCACTCTCATGAGTTGCATATAAAGAATCTGGAATTCCCTCATTAATTTGGTAGTTGAGCGAAAGTCCCACTGTTAGGACTACAGCCACCAACCATCATTTTTTCATAGACTGCATATGCTCGATCAGCATCACCCGACCTGCTATACCCTCTAATTAGAGCATTATATGTAAAAACATTAGGTTCAATACCCAGATGCTGAAGCTCTTCATACATTTTGTCTGCCTCCTCCATCCTTCCAATTATTCCAAGGTTGAAAATCAAAGAATTATATGTATAAAGGTTAGGAGTAACTCCTTTGCTTCGCATCTCATCGAGAAGACATAAGGCTTCCTCGAATTTTCCTGCCCTCCCAAGGCCGTTGATCATAAGATTGTATGAAACTAAATCAGGATCAATGCCAGATGATTTCAATTCCTCAAAGTAGCGCACGGCATCCTCTACCTTTCCTGCCAAGCAAAGGCAATCCACAAGAATGGTATAGGATTTTAAATCTGGTCTAATGCCTTCTCTGATCATTTTCTCAAACAAATGACAAGCAGTTTCTACGTCACCTGCCTTTCCAAACCCATTTATGAGGATATTGTAGATAGCAGAGTTAGGTTTGCAACCATAACTTGTCATTTCCTCAAAGAAAGTCTTTGCATCATCTAATTTTCCAGCCTTCAAAAAGCCACCAATTAGCGGACCATATGTACAAGGAGTGGGAGAAAAACCATCACTCATAAGATCATAATATAGCTCTACTGCTTTCTCCAACTTATCTGACTTCACCAGACCAGAGATAAGTATGTTGTAAGTTATTGCTATTGGTTTACATCCTCTGTGAAGCATCTCTTCGTACAGTTCACAAAGTTCATCAACCTTCCCAGACTTTCCAAGATGATTGAGCAACACATTATACGTGAAAACATCGGGGGAACAGCCAGTGTTTTTCATCTCCTTGAAAACACTCCATGCCAGTTCTGAAAGATGAATATCAAGAAGGCCCTCAATCAAAGGATAATATGACCTTAGTGTTGCACGAATTCCAAAAGATTTCGTAAATTTTACAAAGACATCATGAGCAACAAGAGCTTTCTTTTGCTTACACAGGAATCTTATCAAAGGTGCCATAACTGAGTCATTTTTGCATATACCATTATACATCAGCATTTCAATAAACAATATGGAATCTTCTAATTTTGCTTCATTAAAAAATCCATCACAAATGCTTCTCCAAAAAGAATCATCTACCCAATTTTCCATCTGCCAAACAAAATTATCAACAATTTTAACAGCATACTTAACAGAACCATCTTTCACAAGACTAGGAACAAGTGTGTAAATAGTCACACAGTCAGGCTGGACAATTTTCTTCATCTGATTGAAGAACCAAAATGCTTCATAAACCCTTCTTTCTTTAGCCAATCCATGAATGACAGTGTTATAAGTGAAAACATCAGGAATGCAATTTCTTTCTGTCATTTCATAAAGCATCGTTAGGGCTGTACCAACCTCACCATTCTTGCAAAGACAATCCAGAAGAGTATTATAGGTTATTGTGTTTGGAGAGCATCCCTGTGCACCCATACTCTCAAATAACTTAAACGCCTCTTGAACTTTACCCTCCTTTCTAAGTCCACCCAATAGTGTGTTATAAGTCACAACAGTAGGAGCAAGTTTCATATCCTTCATTCCATGAAACATTTCCCATGCTTCATCAGCTCGATCATCCTTGTAAAGTATGTCAATCAATGAATTGACTACAATCACATCAGGCTCACATCCATTTTCCTTCATCTCAGACAGCAAGTGAATGGCTTCATCAATTTTCCCCGCATTGCTGTAGCACTTCATCATGATGTTATAGGTTATGGAATCCGGAACATGTCCACTCCTTTTAATTCCGTCAAATATGCTTTTAGCCTCTCTCAATCTGCCCGACTCCACCAGACTATACATAGAAGCATTGCAAGCAACGAGATTTGGGGTGATTCCATGAGCTTTCATCTTTTCAAAAGTTTGAAGTGCTTTATCAGGCTCTCCCAGCTTCCCATAGTAGTCAATAAAGGGGACATACGTGAAAGCAGTACGTCGAACTCCATAAGACTCCATGTTATCAAACAGTAATAATGCATCATCCACCTTATTCATTCTTAGAAGGCCACTAATTAGAGAATTATAAGTATAAATATTAGGTGATACCCCCTTCTCTTTCATATCATCTAAACTTGATAAAGCTTCATCAATCCGCCCAACTTTACACAAAGCATCAATGAGTATCGTAAAGCTAACAACATCTGCTTCATAACCATCAGCTTCCATCCTGTCCAAAAATTCCCTCACAGAATCCAAGTCCCCAGAGTCACTAAACCGGTCTAATAATGTGATATATGTGACTCGATCAGGTTTCTGACTATTAGATTTCATCTTAACGAAAACTTCTTTTGCAGTATCAAGTTTTCCAGCAATACAAAGGGCATCAATTAGAACTGTATAAGTAACAACATCAGGTGTGCAGCCCTCATTATCCATTCGCTTCAATATAGCATAAGCATCATCGACTTTTCCAGCTCTCCCGAGGGCTCTAATGCAGATGGTAAAGGTGTAAATATTAGGCTTCAACCCCAAACTATCCATCTCTTTTAACAAACTCAGGACCGTGGCGGTATCCCTTCTTTTACCACAAGCAACCATTAATGCTGAGTAAGTCTTAAGGCTCAGCTTAATGCCATCTGAAACCGCTCTTCTATAAACTTCTAAAGCCTCCGAACAGAACCCCGCTTGAAGAATTAAATGTATCAATCCATTGTAGGAATATGCATTCAACACAAAACCTGCCTTTCTCATCCTCTCAATACCAAATGAAGCCAGTCTAATCCCTCCTCTTATATGAAGACCTTTGAATATGGTCAAATACGTGTCCAGATTCCTATAAATGATCTGTTTTTGCATCACATCAAACACCATAGCCATATCACTGACCCTCCCATGAACCCTCAAAAGCTCAAGCATGTAATTACACGTTTCTGTAGTATGAACCACCTTAGGCAGCTCAGCAACAGACTTAAACAGAGATAAGGCTTGATTAGGGTCTGAAATCGACTTCAAGATCCCAAACACTTCCTCTGAAGAAATCCCACTGTTGAGATTCCCATTCGAAGAGTTCATCACATTATGCCAAACACCCACATTCTTTCTTCTAGTTTTCTTCCAATTTACCACAGACCCGCGCCTTAAAACCTTCAAAGATTCAAACTTTCTGCCTCTAAGTGGCCCATTACTAATTGAAACCCACAGTGATAGCGAGCTCTTACCTGGCGCAGTGTCAGTTACGGATATGCAATTGAAATGAGCGCAACAGAATCTTGAGGAATTGAGTACATCTATAGCCATATTTGAAGAAATTCCAGTGGAGTATATTTGGGCATGAATTTCAGAAGGATGGTTGCTTGAAATTCAATTGCTTACAAGAAAGCAGGAAGCCATAGACAGAAATCAGAATTGCAGAGAAAATAAGAAAGATTGGAATCTGCGGCGAGAGTGAAGAAGAGGATGGGCTTATCTGAACTCTGAAGAATGGGAAGTCACAGACTCGCTGCTAGCTATTCAGTTTTTTGGATGCTATTGAGAACCGCCCAATCGGAGATATTTTTCTTTCAAACAAAATTAAAGAAAAAGAAAACATTTTACTGCAAAGGAAAAAATATTGTTTTATGATATAAAAAAAAAACAAAAAAAAAAACAACAATTAATATATGAGTAACACTTGTGTGAGACCGTCTCACGGGTAGACGGGTCGGATCTTTATTAATGGGTCATCAAAGCGGTTTCATGCTCCTTCCATATATGTTTCTATCTCTATTTCTATGTCACATGATTTCTTCTCCACTCTCATTTGTATCAAATTTCACTCTGTTTTGATTTCGTTCTAACACAATACAATGGCAAGGCTGAGAACACTACTACATTTATCTTTCTATCTCCCTTCTTTCTCATTCTCTTCCATTTCTCCTTCCTAGAAGTTACTTCAGACCCAAAAGCTGCAGACACTTTTAATAAGCTGTCGGATTGGAACTCCAGCATCGACCCGTGTGGGTGGACTAGTGTTTCTTGCCAAAACAATCAGGTTTCTCACCCAGTTCTTGAAGGTTTCGACCTCCATGGTTCATTCCAGCAACTTAATTTGATGAACTAACTTCAAGTGGAGCTACTTCGCCGACCATGCACGAGTTCTTCTCCAGTTGTCATATGAATTTTAAGTTTCTTCTTTACAATGGTGCATACTTCTTCACAATCGCAGGTTTCAACGGTGCGTATTTCTTCATCACGTTATTTCTTCATCTTTAGACATTGCTAATAGGAGAGTTAGAATTTAAATTTTCACTAGGGATTTTCGAAGTGAAACATTATACAGTGGTGAATTTGAATTTGTAATAATTTTAATGCACAATTTGATGTTATTATGAACTATAACTAGAATGTGCTAGGCTTTGAGGAAAACTCATATCAATTTGTGCATTTTGAAATTAAGCTATTAGGTGAAGGTCGAAGTGCAATGTGCCCTATTTCAAATATGTGTAGTTTTGCAAGATGCATTTCAATGTATTTGGTATCTAATATTGCTAGAAAACTTCTGCTACACCTTGCAAATGAGATTCAATTAAGTTTTGGTGTTTTTTTTTTAAGTACTGTTAATACATGAGTCCATGTAACCTCTTGTCTCTATTTTATTATGCATTTTAGCTAGAATTTGTTTCCTTATCTAAATCATGTATGCATCTGGCTGTTTCTTCCATGTACTTTGTGGCTCTTTCCATTTCATCTAAGATGTGGCTCTTTCTGTTTCTGTATCAATGGATGATCGATATAATTTTTGGTCGTATTGTATTTAGGCTTTCAAATCAATAAGGCTATAAAGTACTGCATTAAGGCTATAAGTATTGTATTTAAGGTTTAAAATATTACATTTAGTCTATATAGTATTGTGTTTAGCACTTAAATTAAAGCATTGATTATATTTACCTTAAACTATGTATTATATTTGTGCTTTGAAGTATTACATTTAGGCTATGAAGTATTGTTTTTAAGGCTTAAAGTATTAAATATATCTACATTAAACTGTGTATGCGATTTATGCTATGAAGTATTACATTTAGGCTATAAAGTATTGTGTTTAAGGCTTAAAGTATTGATTATATATGTTTTAGATTTGTGTTATGAAGTATTACATTTAGACTATAAAGTATTGTGTTTAAGACTTATTAAAGTATTAAACACGGTGTAATAGGTTAATGTGGTTAGGAGTAATAATTTAATTAATTTGATTAATTTTGAATCAAACTAACTGAATTTTTATTTTGAGAAATTGTTATTTAATAAATCAAACTAAATTATACTTTAACTAATTCGATTAATTTGTCCATAAACAAATTTTTATTATATATAATTTATTTTATATTATATATTTGATACAACCATATTGTAAAAATTGTGCTACCTATCCGATTCATTTGATTAATTTTGAATCAAATTTAGAGATGAAGACACCATATTGATAGAAGAACAATCAATCCCTATGAATGACATTCTTAGTAACAAATAATTACCTGTCACAATTATCATAAATTAGTGACAAAACTTGAAACCAACACAATTATTGTCATAATTTAGTAATTTTGTTATGGAATTATAGAGCGTCACAAATATTTATAACAATTTTGTCACAGAAAATGACACTATTAGTGATAATAGTATTTTTTTTTTTCACAATTGTTTCTCATTTATAATGGTACTAACCAATAATTGTATTTTTATTGACAAAATAAGTTGTCACAAATATTATAAACAAGAGTGACCAACAACTATTTGTCACAAAAGTATTAAAATTTGTGTCAACATTATATTTTGTCACAACTGCATTCGTTCTCGCCAAAATTATAATGCTACCAAAATGCACATACATTTAGTGACAACAAATAGTGACAACCTATGTTATGGCACTATTTTTCTAGTAATAGTGACAACTTATTCGTAACAAATACTTACTTGTCACAATTACCATACTATCAGTGATAAAAAAGAAAAGGTTATCACAATTATCCCACACAATAGTGTCGAATTATTTTTTTGGTCACAAAAACTGTATTATTTGTGACTAAATTACAAAGTGTCACAAAAAATTTATCACTAAATATCTTCATTTTTGTAGTGTGTGAATATATATGTATGTATGTGTTTATATATACTCTCACATATTTTTTAAAAATTATTTTAAAACATAATGCTAATTATACATATATTTTAAAACTATTTGGAAAACTCTGAAGTATTTTATACATACATAATCAAACTGTACTTATAAATAATTTCCATGTTTTTCCTTTTTTTTTTTTTAAATTCCTATAATTTTCACAGATTAAACTAACAACTAACAGACCGCAAAATGTTACTTTTTCAAGTCAAAGGATGGTGGTTGGTCAGTTTAAAAGTTTATAAGACCACAACTAGTAAAATTGCAATACTCGGATGACCATTGAAGGTATTAACTCATTTATTAAAAAAAAATATCGGTGTTATTTAAAATATCAAAATTAGAGCTTTTTATTGTGTGTGTGTGTGTGTGTGTATATATATATATATATATATATTATTAATGTTATTTTAACAAAAAGAAAAAGATAAAAATAAATTTAAGTTTGAACAAAAATTAGGAATGCTTTGGTACGGTGTAAATAGCTATTGTGAATGACATGTCACATGTGTGAATTTTCTATATAGTATTAGATGGGAACACTGTACTTCGGTGCATGTTTTATTTGCTGGTTGTTAGTCAAAGATTTTCTTGACATTTTTCTCTCTTTGATTTTTTCTTCTTTTTGCCAAGTTAAATGAGTTACGTCTAGGATTTTTTCCCCAAAAGTCAAATGAGTTATGTCTTCCCACAAGTTAAATGAGTTATGTATATATTCGTTTTCATGTCACTATAGATAAATTATTCTTGGTATAATAATATTATATAGATCTTGTATATTTTATAACATACATATAACTATGAATACTTCTAATTGTTCACAAAGTTTCAATAAAAATATAACGAATTGAACTATATTAATTTCGCTTTGTTTTTGTTTTTTGTTTTTAAATATGGCAAGCTAAAGTAGGCATGTTTATTGAAGCCATCTTAGAGCAACCTCATTTGTTGAGGTTTTTGTGCATTTTTTTTGTGTGACAAGTAGGAAAGACGAGAGAGGAAGAGGAGAAAAAGATTTTTTTTTTTTTTAAAAAGAAAAGAAAAGAAAAGAAAAAACAAGGCCAACAATCATAACGGCCGGAAAAAAAAAAAACAAAACAAAACAAAACAAAACAAAAGTCAGTTTTTACACCCTACACGTGCCAGACTGGGCGCATATTTGTGCAAAATGCGGGCGGAAGACTACCCAGGCCATTTCACTCACCATGTAGGGCTAACAAAAAATTATCCTTGCAGGAGAAAAATTAACCAAAAAGCTCCCTTTTTCCATTTGTGTAAAAATCTCATTACGATTTTTTGACCTGCAAAAAAACAACGAAAGAACCCCTATTGGGGTTGCTCTTATGTTGTGCCATTAAAATTTTATACCAACTTATCTTTATAATAATTGTTATACCATGCAATATGAAGGACTTTGTAGGACGAATTCTTAATTATCCATAAAGACGTCGTTTCAATTTCAATGTAGCGAATACAATGGTACGTGAGTGAAGGGTTAGGAATGTTATATATATATATATATATATATATATATATATATATATATATATATAGAGTTGTTGTTGTAGCTAATATGCCTACCTTTAAATTGGGATGAAATTCGAACGTGTGACTTTATGTTTGGAATGATAACAATGATATCATCAAATCACAAGTTACTGGGCAAGTTTAGGAGGTTAGATAATGGTATTGTAATGAATTTTTATAGTTGATGGAGCCATTAATAAATTTTACTTACTTGTTCTCAATTATTGATTAATTCTTAAAGATAATTATTTGATCGAGTTAATTCCAGGAATCAACTCTTGATTATTGAGATTTACCAATTTTTATCCTCGACGTGACTTTCAATTGGACTATATATAAATGGTCTCTTGACTATTGACGTTTGCCCATTTTCATCCTCAACTTTCAATTTGACCATAAATGATCTATTGACTATTGATTGTGTTCCAAATTTAGTCATACAGTTAAATATCAATTTAGTGAACATTTAATTTAAGGGTAATAATTTAAAATTTTGGCTCACATTCCCACTATGATGAACACAATATATATATTAAGTTTATGAACTCAAATTGTCAATCTCAACAACAAACCAATTTTTACATTATTACACTTAAATTTAATATTTACTAACTTGATATTTAACTGGAAGATCAAATTTAGAACAAAATAAATAGTTAAGGCACTATTTATGGCCAAATTGAAAGTCGATAATAAAAATTGGTATATATATGGACTATTAATGATCAAATTGAGTTCAATTGGCGCCAAGCACCTTGTGCTCAATTGGCATGTAGTGGCCACCCTCAGATGGGAGATCATGAGTTCGAGTCTCAGTGGTGGAGATCTTGAAATTGACTCTTTGTGCTTTAACAGGTTGAGAAAGTATAGATGAACAGATACTACAGATCTTGAAATTGATACTACAATATAATATGGTCAAATGTATTCAAAAATAAAAAATAAAAAAAATGATCAAATTGAAAATTAATTCATATGGAATTAACTCTTATTTGATCAATAAGTAAACAATAATCACATAAAGAAAGTTGAAAAGAAATACACATTATATTACACATAATCTTCATCTTAACTAAGTCCCAACACACATGAGCACCAACTACATACTAAGATAAGAACTCACAATTGCTCTAACTTATTAGCATACACACACACCAAACGACCTTGATAACATTGGATCTAAATCAACATCTCAGATCCCAACACAACATTAATTAGATCTAATCTTTAGCATCAACAGATGCTAAATACCTAGGACTTGCGTACAAGACATGGATATCTATTTATGAATCACAAGTTTTTGTGACAGAGACAGTGACATTGAAAAATTGCGTGTTTTCCTTTGTCATAGAATCCACAATCTTGTTTTGGTACTTGTGGAACACCTTCTCAATAATACCCTCACCAAAATGACTAACAAGCAAGGGTTCAGCCACGGCCCTCATGCACTTTGTAACATTGTACCCATCGTGGTCACGCCTAACATCGTCCACGAATTCACTTGCAGTCCAATGAATATTTGTGGCCTCCAAGAAGTTGATGGAGAAGGACCCTTCTTTCTCCACTAAGAGCTTCACTTCTCCCGGAGATGGTGTGTATTGAGGGATGTTGAATGTGTTTAGTTTCTCCTCTTCTATAAATCCCTGAAATAATAAATAAATATTATCACTAATAAATCAAGTATGACGATAAAATTTTTTAACCAGTCAACTAGGATCTCTGGTTAAATTTGAAGAGACATGCATCATAACGGTTATATTTTTAATTAATATAGGGTTGTTAGATAAATCTCTTTGTCAGCATTTAATTTATACTAGTAGAAAGTGATATTAAAGTACTTTAATTTGCCCTACAATGTCACATGTGATATATTGTTGGTACCCATATGAGTTCCAAATTTGATAGACATGCATTTCAATATATAAGTACAGCTAAGTGTTATAAGATTTTGTTTGTGCATGTTCAAGGGTGTGGACATTATTGATAGACATTTCAAGTTTAAATTCCCCAGCCTTCATGGTTTCATACAATGTATAAGTACATCTAATAAGTGTCATTATTATTTTTCTTTTTCCTTTTCTGCATACAATGTATAAGTACATCTAAGTGTCATTATTATTTTTCTTTTTTCCTTTTCTGTGCATGTTCAATGGTGTGAACACTATTGATAGACATTTCAAGTTTAAATTCTTCAATTCAGCCTTCATACAATGTATAAGTACATCTAAGTGTTATTATTTTTTGTGCATGTTCCACATTATTGGACTTTAATTAAAAAATTATGGATAGATAATTAATTTGAAATTGTAGAATTATAAAAAATAGTTTGTAAGTTAGTTTAATTTAAAAAAAAATACCTCATCAACCAGTTCATTTAGGGCCATGGCCAAGAGTTCCCAAATCTGACCACCTTCATTGCTACAAGGATCTTCACTTTTTCTACCCAGAATCGTTAAAACCATTCGCCCACCGATTACTAATTCTTGAGACCGACACTTCAAAAATGTCAAAAAATCATTTTGAAATTGCTCATAATATGCTTTAATCACACAAGGTGGACTCGCAGCTGCCAAGTAAATGTTTCCTTTGTTCTCTTCTGCTCCTTTAGGTACCTGATCATAACAACATCCCCATAAGAGTTATTATTCCATACTTTGGGTCAAAAATTTAAAAATGTATTCTATATTAAATAACTAACTAAAAGTCTAATTAAACTAATAGTTAGACTGCATATTTATATTTTATAGTTTTATATTATATGCTCAATGTACACAATGAAGCCAAGAAGGGATGTCTAGTGAAGATAAGAACTATAAGTTAATAAAACAAATTTTTTCTTGCTACAAATACTCTCTAATATATAATATAGTACTATTTTATTGTAGTATAATATAATATTACTCTATGCATGAGATAATAAACAATATGATGAAAACAATCATGTTATATTGTCTATCCTAACATATACAATAAATATTTTTATATAATTATATGAATTGATTATTTACTTTTTAGCGTTGGGACTTGATTTAATTTGAATATGTTAGTAATTTAAATTAAACGTTCACATATTACGTTACGTTGCATTAAAATTTAATTTTTTATACACATATAGAGAAAATATAAAAGTGCCTATCACTTTGTGCTCAGATGGTATGTAATGACTCTCCCATATAGAGATCATAAGATCGAGCCTCAGAGTATTAAAAAAAAAAGTACGTACTTGAGATAGCCACATGAGACTATAAGAGGAATGGACGAAATGCAGAGCGTTGGTAGGGAAAAGCCTGGAGTAAAAGGATCCAGGGACGCCATTGAAGAAGCATGGCCCAAACCCTTCTCCCATCTCTTCCTTGAAACCTTCCACGTACTGCGGTAGCGATCGGAAAATGGCGTTGAAGTCGTTGCCGGGGAGGTCGTTCAAGTAGATGTGGAATTCCGGCGAGTGGTGCCGCCGGAGCTTCTTCCGGGCGCCGTCCACGGCCCTCATCAGCTCGGAGACGGCCAAGAAAGTGTTGGGGCCGGAGGAGCAGCCTAGATCTGCAATGGAGATTATGTTTGGGGATAGGGCGGCGTAGACTCCGGCTATGGCTTCGTCTGTTACCGGCTTTGTCATCTGGATCACCTTTTGCTATACAAACCAACAAAAATATAAGATTAATGACGTGTTTGGATTAGAAGGTTGATAACATTAGTTGATTGTAGAAAAATGTTTGGTAAATTAACTGTTAACTTATAGCTGTTTGGTATAATTTATTTTCTCAAAAGACTAATTGAGAATGCTGCTTTGAGTAGTATTTTGAATTTTAGCATTTTGGAGTTACAAAAAGCTTATTAATCAAACACTTATATTGATTTTTTAACCAAATCAAACAACTAATAGTGATCAAATAAGTCAAATTGACTGATAGGCTGATTATTTACCAAACATGGCATAAATATTTTTATTCATGATTTGAGATAGTATCTTTTCTATACTCTCTCAAACATTTTCAGCTCCACCACGGAACCTATGATAACCGATTTGGAATGACTACCGAGATACTATCACACTATGCGATAGTTGGTTATAGTTTCTTAGTTACGACTAAAACGTAAATTTAGTTTTTTTCAAGATATAATCACAAATTATTATCGAAGTAACAAATTTTCCCCTCAATGATTAAACCCGTCAGGCTCCAATGATATTCTTATACCACTTAATAAAATGACTGATTTCATTCTTGAGTGATGAAAATACTACTTTTGATATATAATAATTGAAAGACTAAATTTATATAATAGATAATTGAAAGATTAAATCAACATAACAGTTATAACTGAGAGATTAAAAGGAAATACTAATTAAAATGTTATAAAATTTTGAATTATAAATAACTTTAACTAAATCTAATTATTTGCGTCATGCAATCCGTTAAGAAAGGAGTATTCTATAAAATTTGCCTTCACATAATATTATATATTTCAAGATTGATTGATTATTTAATTAATGGTCCCCTCAAGTCATTTTAAACGAATTTTTTTATTTCTTTTTATGTTAAACAACCATATGTGATATATGACCACATAAATGATAAATCACACGTGGCTAAACTTTATTTAATTAACTATAACAAAAACAAAAATGCATGGTATCCATGATAGACTCTAAATCAGTAACGCGTATTGGTAATATCATGAATCATAAACTAAGTTTACCCAAGAATTTTTCTAGCATTGTAATAATTTATTCTATCAAATTTTAATTTGCATCCATTAAAGTTGAGATATTTTAACTGTGAGTGTTGATTCTAAACAATAAAAATAACTTCGTATGTTAATGAAGTTTGACAAAAATAACCTAGTATCTTATAAACCAATTTTTTTTTTAAATTAACTTACAGGGACTAAATTTCTAAAAGTGAAACAATTCAGAGATAGAAAGTGTCGTTTTTACTTTATTATTATAATAAAGAATCAATGAAAAAGTGACTGACATAGGTCCGTTAGTCATTTTTTAAAATGAGAATGATACGTGTATTTTAAAAGGGGTGTAAAATTTTTACTATGTGTCCGAAACTATTTTTTTTATATATGTTATGATAATAGCGTGGAAAGAAGAGTTTATATATCTACGTATCGAACACAACAATAATTGTTAGCAATAATTTAAAATAAATTATATAATCTTGAATACGTTTTATCAGGTAGAGACACGACACATGTACATACAGACATGTATATGAGAGACTATACCTGAAGGAGGGAGTTATTGGCATAGCTTGTGTCACCAATTCCCCCATTCATATGAAGAACTTCTACAACTCTCATCTTTCTGAGTTTAAATTTGTGTATGTGAATATGTGTAGATGATATGTCTATCCTTAGTTGGCTTGTTTAGGTTGCCAACATTTCACTCCTATTTATAGATGGTGGCAATGGCTGGCTGGTCCCCACATTTTATTATTATTATTATTATTGTTTTTTAATTTTCATTTTCATTTTTGGTTTTAGTATGCCCTTGGTCCACAGTTGAACGTAACGAGGTTGTTGTAATAGAGATTTTCCATTGTTTTATTTTTTATTTTTTCTTTTTTAAATTTTAAAAACTTTTTGTTTTCTTTTTGAGTGATGAATGGTGATCCTTATATTATATCGTACGAATGGGCCCGAAGTGGATTTGATATTTTTAGCTTTTGAAGTACTAATAATTCGTCAATGGAGTTTTGAATACTACTATTTTTTTTAAAAAAAAAATTCACAGTTTCTTTCTCCGTCCGTTTAACGGTCCGGATCCACCCACGTTCGCTCCGAGAGGCACAGGAGCTGGTCCAGGGTGAATCGTCACTTGTGGGAATTGAATACTACTATTTGTTAACATATTACATTATCAGTTAATTTTGACTTGTTTAATTATTATTAATTATTTGATTTGGTTAAATAGTCAATATGAGTGTTACGTTAATCAGCTTTTTATAACAGTTTATTGCTCTAAAATGCTAAAATTCAAACAGCTGCTCAAAGTAGTTTTTTTATCATGTTTTTTAGAAAATAAATTATACTTTTAAAGGTTAATTATTTTGCATATAATCAATTATCAACTAACAACTAATTTACCAAATATCTTTCTACAACCAGCTAATGCAATTAACTATTCAAACCCACTAACGCAATCCGTTAACAGCTATTTGCCAAAAACCTTCTATGTTCTGAATTTTAATAATTTAGTGTTCACTTTATTAGCATTTATTTATCTTAGATTATTTTAGATTCCTTTTTTCTGTGAACAACAAACAATAAGAAGATAAACTTTGAAATTTAATAAATCTTTATTAATTTATCAAGATTAATTACTTTTTTTTTTAATTAATATCAATAATGAAAGCATTATTTCTCCTACTAAAACCACTATATAATGCTCATTCCATGACGTGAATTATCAGCCACATACAATCCTCTCACTATGTCAGTTGGTAGTACAAGTCTGTGGTGGTGGGGAATTGAGCACACCGTACCCTTGCTTATATCGAGTTATACTACATGTATTCTCAAATTTTACTCCATAATATGACAAACAAGAATTTGAAATTTTTATCATATGGGTCCTTGAAAAAATGTTAACATCAAATATTTACGAGAGTGAAAAAAAGTTTGAAATAAGGAATGAGAGTTCACATAGTATTTTTCGTTTATAATAGGCGGATTTGTGCATCTTTGACTTTCGCTTAGGTATGGGCTCGGGCATGTGGTTGGTCTACTTCTGATGGGTTTGGCTTGCATGAGCATATTCTAACAAGTGTCATTCATATAATTAGTGCACGACTATAAAAATTGATGCTATAATTACATATTATTTTGGTCATTTTAGTTATCCCACCAAATGTTTTCTCTTGACTTGCAGGAGACCACGAGATGGAAAAAATATCTATTCACATGACTTGTTCTTGTAAAATATTCTGTATAAGATTTTTTTTTTAAATTTTGTTATTGAAATTTCAATGGCAAGCAAATATATATCTTAGTTCTTGAAACGCCAGAAAAATCTAACAAATATTTTAAATAAATACTTTCCTCCAATATCTTAAATATACTACATAATTGACTTTGCCAAAAGAGGTGTGAAAACTATCCAAGATATCCATATGAATGACATTTGACAAGGCCAAGTCTATATCAATTCTTATCACAAATGAAAATGCAAGAATATTCAATAATCCTTTTTTGAATAAATAGTCAATAATCCTATATTCCTAGTTTGATTTTTTTTTTTAATGATGAGGTAAACTCTTAGCTATTACGGAGGACTTTGCTAATGTATAATAGTTCTTAAATTATACATGGAAAATAAATTGTAATAAGAAAAATCTGTGTGACGAGCTCAATAAAAAAAGTGTTGGTAAGAATTAAAGTTATGACATTCAAATACAAGAATTATGTTCTGTCCAGTTGAGCTGAAAAAATTTGCAAGCGTATATCATAGTGTCCTATCGATTTGAATTTGACGTGATGGCCTGATGATGTTGCTCTTCTTACGTCGTCAAAATTGGTAATCTTACGTGAGAAGATTAAATAAAATAAAATCAGTATCAAATACAATTCCACATTTTTATGATTTGGTTCCATATATCTACAAATATTATATATGTTAATTTAATTAGGTTATGTTCATGATTTTGGTCAATTTTTATGCGTTAATAAATGTATACATCTATCGTACTTCAAATGTTGCACAGTGCATTATTATTGGACAAAATTATCGTTACTGCATTCTCAATGACGCCAAAGACATCTACCAAGTCGAGTGGTGCCAATACTATGTTAACACAATATTTTACTTTCATCATAATTCTTTTATAAAATTCAAGATTTGATAAAATATTTTCTAAAATATCGTAACTTCAAAATTTTATATACTAATACTAAATTTAATATTATGAAAAATTTAATAAAAAATGACTTCAATCAAATTTGATTAATTGTTAATTATGACAAAATGGGCTAGAAAAAGTTTTATTTTAATTATGACATGACATCCGAGGGTTGTTTAAAAAACATCATATGACGTACGGGGAACGTGGTTGATGGTCATGTCATCAAAGGGTGGCGTCATGACAGTTGGACGGCAAACACATTTTAACCGTCCGATCCAGCAATGATTATATTGTTATACGCATGCATGTGATCTCAGACCAGAATTCAATAAGCTACTTGTGTGCCCGTGTGAAACCTAAGAGGTGCGTAACAACTATATGTTTGTCTTTATTTTTTCAAAATATAGTTCGAACAAAATATTATTTATACATTGAATATTATTCTTAAAAAATATTGATTGGGCCAGCCGGCCAAACATTAAAAATCGAAAGTGGAAGCTAAATAAGATTCATTTTTTTTTACCTTGTTTAGAAAATTTCATTTTTGATAAGTTTTTTTTAATACCCATGATTATTTACACAATTGTTATCAATTATTATTGTGTGGATCATACTATCAAATAAAGCATATTTAGTATACAAACAATGTAATATATATATTAAAATGTATATTGTATTCATATTAAGTACATTATTTGAGTACTAAAAATACATTATTTTATATAATGTACATTCAGTATACAAATAATATACTTTTAATAGATTAAAAATGTACTTTTTGTTATGATCCACGTAGCACTGTGTGCACCGTGTCCACACAATAATTTGCTTTCTGTACCTACAATTAACAATTTCTGTATATGTAAACAAATAACTTAATAATTGCTGACACATAATATGATAGCTACAAATACAGAAACTGTCAACTGCAGATACAGAATGTGTCAACTACAGATACATAATTTAAATGTTATATTTAGATCGGGGTCTACAATGCAACTATGCAAGGTAGATACTGGTCCATGGTATAATTTGCATATTTACAAGGTGATATCTGTTTTACACTTTTTCAAATATTTTCAGCCCAAAGAATCTAAACTTCACTGCATGCACATCCGCACCTATGACCACCTATTTGAAATGGTAACCGAAATACTATTACACTACATGGTAGTTGCCACCTATTTGATAAGCCATGTGACAACTCCATTTTTATTCAACTATATGTTCCACATTGATTTAGCTCGTAGATTCACTAGATTGTATAATACCGTCAAAGCGGGATTGATAGGCACGATCCACAAAGTTGTGTAGACTACGATCCAAAACGATACTGTTTTGATTATTGCTTCATGTGCGTGCTAGAATAATATAATGAAAATTATGAGATAGAATAATGTACTTTATATGTATTAGAATAATAAAATTTTTAGGGTAAGATAATATATTTTATGAGTTAAAATAATATACTTTATATGTTAGAATAATGTATAATGTACTTTATGTATTAGAATAATGATTGTTTTTTAGGTAAGATAATGTACTTTATATGTTAGAATAATATATTTTATAAGTTAGAATAATGTAATTTATATATTTTTGGACTGTGATCATACAAATATATGGACCACAATTCATGCAATTATGATTGGGATTGATAATGGCCTATGTGTGAGTGAGTGTGACCTATTATTATATGGTAGGTATAGAAAATACTAACATGTCCGGCCCTAGTCAAAATAATGCCGGCTGTACACAGTACATGGTTATCGAGCTAGTTCGCCAAAAATTATATAAAAATGTTTAATTAAAAATTAATAATTAGGCAATAAAATAGTTTAGATAATTTAAATACAGAGAAAATTGCCAAGCACCTTGTGCTCAATTGGCATGTAGTGGCCACCCTCAGATGGGAGGTCATGAGTTCGAGTCTCAGTGGTGGAGCTCTCGAAATTGACTCTTTGTGCTTCAACAGGTTGAGAAAGTATACATGAACAGATACTACAATGTAATAGGGTCAGTTGTATTCAAAAAAAAAAAAAAAAAAAAATACAGAGAAAATTGTCATCTTGGTCTACTGACTATAGGGGTCCTCTAATTGCAGTCCACGACTTTCAAAAGTGTTAATTGCATACTCTGACTATTCAATTTTTGTCAATTTTGGTCACTCCGGCCAAATTTCCGACCAAATGTTGCCGGATTCTTTTAAACCTTAAAATGACGAGGGCATTTTAATCATTTCACACCCTATTTCTTCTTCTTCGGCGAGGTACCACTTTTCTCCGGCAATGCAGCTCCTCAACGACAGGTCGACGCGGGTGACCAGACATAGCGACGACGGTCCTCCCTCGGCGAGCAGCAGCTGTTGTGGATGGCGGTGGCTCTCCCTCCCTTCTCTCGTCGACAGCAACTCTAGCAAATCAGCAACCAACAGCGAACAGATCTGACGATGCAGCTCCTCGACGACAGCAACAGATCTGGTGAAGTCGACGGCGGCGGAGCTTGGCGGCAGCAAGTCTGAATGGGTGGGGTTGGGTTATTTTAGAGGTCTGGCAGCAGGTCTGAACGAATTGGTTAGCTTGACGGCGGCGAAGCTTGCCGGGCTGCCGGCGATGCAGCTCCTCGACGACATTGGCGAGAAGAAGCTTGGCTGGAGAAGAGGAAGAACAGATGGCTTCACCGGAGACAAATCCATGGCTGTTTGGTCTACCGGAGAAGAAGCAGAAAAAATTGGTTCGCCGGAGAAGAAGAACAAGATGTGAAATGACTAAAATACCCTCATTATTTTAACTTCCGGCGACATTTGGGCGGCAATTTGGCCGGAGTGACCAAAATTGACAAAAATTGAATAGTCAAGGTATGCAATTAACACTTTTGAAAGTCGTGGACTACAATTAAGAGGACCCCTATAGTCAGTAGACCAAAATGGCAATTTTCTCTTTAAATACACATTCATACAAAATTTTAAAATCTATAATGAGTTCGAATACTTAAAACAAAATTAGTGAAAATTTTTAAAAACTTAAAATATTAAGATTCAAATTGAAAATATCAATGATGTTGTGGCCAAAACTCCCCCCGTACCCTTGTTGAGAAAAGGCGCAAAATGCCCAGTGAATACATTATGGCAACAAAGACGGATCAATGCCCCATTCAGGCCAACCATCAAGAACAGTTTGAATTTATGTTCCAATAACATTATTGATGGAAAAAAATTGATTTCTCCATTAAAAAAAAAAAAAAAGAATAGTGTAAATTGTTTGCATATGCACCCGGTTGCACTCCCATATGGAAGGGGATGTGTTCGAGTATCAGTGGAGGCGATATTGACTCTTTGTGCTTTAATAGGTTGAAAAAGTAGTTATGAACTACATTGTAAGTTGTAACACAGTCTTTAGTATTCAAAATAATAACAATAATCATGAAAAAATTATGAGTCTTTTAGGCTAAGCTAATACGAAACCCATTATATATATTCTAGGTATATGTACTGAGGTAGTCATATTTATTATGGAGTGAAAGGGGGAGAAAGTACCAAAATGGAATGATTATTTGAGAATGAAAATGAGGCTGAAACATCCTAGGAACCTTTATTTAATGTCACATTTCTGCAATTGCAACCTCCCATGCCACATAATCTTTCTACTTTCTTGGCTTGAGTCTCTTTACTTAATAATAATAATAATAATAATAATAATAATAATAATAATAATAATAATATTATTATTATTATTATTATTATTATTATTCCATCAATTATTATTAAGGAAAAAGTGTCAAATTAGCCCCTAAGTATAGTGGATAGTGCAATTGAGCCTTTAATTAAAAAAAAAAAGTTTCATCAAAGCCCCTGAAACCGGAAAAAATGTTCAATTGAGTCTTAAATGACTTGTTTAGCATGTTACTACTCATTGGGTTAAAATTAGGTGCAAAATTTTGCAATTTATATCACATTTGGTCGTGTTATCAAATTAATTTATATTTTAAAAATGATTTTAATAAATTTTAAATAATTTTTTTTTAAAAAAAAGAAGCAAAAGTTGGGGACTGCCGACTTTTGTTTTTTGTTTTTAATTATTTAATATTACAAAAATAGTCTTGTAAAATTATTTTAAATAATTTAAAAATAATCATTTTAAATAATTAAAAAATAAAATAAAAAGGAAAAAATGTACTTTTCGTCCCTGGGTTATAGGATAATTTTAGAATTCGTCCCTAAGTGTTGGTCATACTCACTTTCTGTCCCTAAGTTATCATTGATGTTTCACTTTTTGTCCTTTTACTAATAAAACATTAGGGGTGAAATCTACAATTTTAGTATAACTCAGGGACGAAAAGTGCAACGCCAACATAGAATTTGTCACTAAGTGTTGGTCATGCTCACTTTTCGTCCTTAAGTTATCATTGGTGTTGCACTTTTTGTCTTTTCGTGCTCACTTTTCGTCCCTGGGTTATACTAAAATTGTAAATTTTAGTCTTTAATGTTTTGTTAGTAAAAGCACGAAAAGTGCAACTTCAATAATAATTTAGAGACGAAAAGTGAATATGACCACATACACTTAGGGACGAATTCTACAATTATCTTATAATCTAGGGACAAAAAAGTGTAATTTTCTCTTTTTGTTTTGTTTGTTTAATTATTTAAATTAATTTTACAAAACTATTTTAATAATATAAAAAACAATTATTTTAAATAATTAAACAAAAACAAAAGTCGGCAGTCCCACTTGGGACTGCCGATTTTTGCTTTTTTTATTTTTATTTTTATTTTTTAGTTATTAAAAATTATTAAAATCATTTTTAAAATATAAATTAATTTGACAGCAAGACGAAATGTTATACAAATTACAAAGTTTTGAACTTAATTTTAGTCTAAGGAGTAGTAACATTCTAAACAAGTCATTTAAAACTTAATTGAACATTTTTGCCGATTTAGGAGGCTTTAATGATGTTCTTTTTTTCTTACTTAAGGGACTCTATTGCACTATTCACTATACTTAGGGGGCTTATTTAACACTTTTTCCTCTTACTAATATTGCCAGCTGACTTGCCAGGCCTACTCCATGGGAGGATATCCCCACTTCATCCCCTACCTTATTATTTAAGTTGGAACTTTAAACTTAAAATTAAAATTTGTGAGAAAATGTAAATCGCAAGATGTTCTTTAATGACGCACTGTTATGAATTTTTGCACTGACCCCTAACGTCCCATCCCTTGCGGGATTTGACTCTAGGTACTCGTTGGATATTATCCCACTCAGTCTTTTGTCCACAAAGCTATGTCCTAGTGGCGGTTACCTTACTATCTTGCATGGTGAGAAAGTGGACTAAACTCGTTTTGACAACTCTAAATGTAAACTATTCGTAAGGACCTTTTATCTACTCTGTATCAAATTGTATGATGCATTTTATTTCAATTGAATATTTAAAATAATTATGAAAGTAGATACTTATTATTTTTATATGTTTTATACTCAACACAACAAAATAATTGGGATAAGTGGATAACCCTAACCAAGTTGATACAACAATTGGTTTGATAACCACAAAATTCAAAGTTTGATCAAATGTGTGAGCTGTCTATTGGTGTTCAATGTTCTTGATTTGAACCGGCGCTGTCAGTGCCCACCATCAATAAATTAAAAGTTGCGGGCTTTCCTTTAAATAAAAAAATTATTATTGAAATGACTATTATTACTTATGTTTAGAGGATTTAATTAGCTTGCACCGCATCCTACTCTAACATTGATTGAAACCACAAATCATTTTCCGTCACCAACCGTTCATTTATCTCGTATACATATGACGTATGAGTTATACCATGTCACTCTTTGGATAAGCAAAGCCTTGTAATTATCAGATTACAGTAGATTTTAATCAAACCTAAAATTATTAGTCAAAGTAAGTACAATCTATTCCGACAAGTGTACCTGTTCAATTTGTCTCCAACCACTAATTAACCTTTGGAAGTGGAACCTACTCCCTGAATTATCGCGACACCCATGCATGATGTGTTACATCTTAATTACAATATATATATGATACGTGTGCACATTACGTTAGTACTTTAGTAGTGTCAGAGGATATATATCAATGCTGCTTTATCTGTATTTTATTTATTCATTTATTATTTAGAAAATTATTGAATGAAAGTTGCTGCCAGCTGATTTTTATATATACTAATGGAAGTCATTACCTACTTTTAATTCCTACAGATTAAAATAAGACCTGAAGTCATATAATATAATGTCAAAAAAGATATCTATATTTTTATAGTATTTTTTTATTGAATTTAATTGAATCAAGTATCAAATAAAAAATTATTTAATGCATTTTAACAAAATGTTTGGCACATTTAAAAATGGTAAACTCATAAGACCTGATAATCATGTGATTGTGGTTTGGTTCAAAGTATATAACGTGATATTATTAAGAGAATATGAGTTTTGGAAGTTAAGGTCGCCATATTTAATTTAGTTCAATGCATATAACATTATTAAGAGAATATGAGTTTTGGAAGATAAAGTAATTATGTTTGGTTTAAGGTATATAACATTATTAAGAGAAAAGATAAGGTCATAAGGGTCAAATAAATTCTCAAGGCTCAAACTATACATATGTTTGCAATTAGATCAGACCTTTGATCAACTTCATAAAACTCCAATCAGAACTTTAAACTTACCAAAAAAAAAAAAAAGTGCAATTAGCACTACTTTGTAGTTTGTAGGTTGCCTTATGGTAACTAGTTTCTAAATCTGGAAGAAGGCATCGGTGGCCTTCTTCTAGTATGGAAGCGCAAAAGCGCAAATTATACTGTGGACCATGATCATAGCTGATACTGCAGTTGTGTTAAACGGATACTGCAGTTGTGTTGAAAAGATACTGCAGTTGTGTTGAAAGGAAACTGCAGTTGCACGGAACAGAGGCCATTCATCCGTTCAACACAATTGCAGTATCTTTTCAACACAACTGCAGTATCCGTTCAATACAACTACAGCTCCAGATGGATGACACAACCTCTGTTTCGCGCAACTGCAGTTCCCTTTCAACACAACTACAGTATCCTTTCAACGTAACTACACTATCAATTCAACACAACTGCAGTATCAACCACGACCCATAGTCCACAATGCATGGTGGACCATGGTCCACATTATAACGACTAGAGGCAGGTTAACAATTGTGTCGCTAGAAATGACAACAGATTATTTATGGTGTTAAAGTATTTTAAATAATAAAATTAAACAAAAACAAAATAAAAGAAATTCAAAATAATAATATTAAAATGTGTCATAACATTAACATGTAAATAACTGGCAAAAACAAATAAAAAGTGACAAATTGCTTAATATTTGTGAGTTCAAGGGTCCAATTGCGTTGGAGCCTTTTAAAGTTCAAGAGTTTAATTGTACATTTTAGTATAGTTTGAGTGCTTATTCGACTCTTATCACTTAAGAGAATATGAGTTTTGGAAGATGAGATCACCTTGTTCGGTTCAAGGTATACAACATTATTAAGAGACTATGAGTTTTGAAAGCTCAAAATGTTTGAGTCAAGTTATATTACTGATAAGATAATTGGATAATTGTTTCCTTTTTTGGAATTTGGTTTCTATCTTTGCCCACAAATGTAAAATTTTCTTTCCCCAAGGCCCATACCCAGTGTTGTATAGGATAGCTGATGGGTAAATCACAATAACTCAACGATTCATTAGGTGAGATGACAAGTGCCTTGTGCCCACAAGGAGGTTATCACATTGGGTGTTACTCTCACACTGCGACTGTCATGTCTAAAACTTATGTCCTTCCCTACAATCTACCACGTAGAAACCAACTGATATGTTCGTACGTGCAATTTGGTTTCTATCTTTGATTTATGGGAAATCCAAAGTTGATATTCGAAGGTATCGATTTGGGTGAAGCCTACTTTGTGATCATAGCCAACAAATGACCATAAGAAAGTAAACCAACCTAAGTTGTCAATAGCTGATCGTCCCAAACTAAGAAGGTCAATAAACATATCTCACATGAGCCGAACTTGATACTTTATGCTTTCTATCTACTTATTTGAATAAATTTTGTCCTCCCATGTTTAGAGTGTTGTTAATTCAATCCTTTATAATATTTTTCTCCTTCAAAGTACTACGTTAGTACACTAGCGTAAATTATTGTGTGGACCATGGCTCACGTAGCTGTGTGGACCATAAATGTAATATATATTTTTAATATACTAAAAATACATTATTTGTGTACGAATGTACATTATTTGATAATATATATAAAAAATTATGTACTTTCAAATAATGTACTTTATTTATACAAATAATGTATTTTTAATATATTAAAAATATACTTTTTATTTATGATTCACCCAAATGTGTGGGCCATGGTCCATGCAATAATGATTGAGTACACTAGCGCACAAATTTTTCTCATAAAATATTTGCTATATATTAGATCGCTTTGGAATTTGAGTATTATTAAACAATAAAATTCAAACGGAACCAAAAAAATTTGATTAATTTTACTACAATGATAAAAATATTTTGTTTTGTTTTGTTTTGTTTTGTTTTTTTTTTTTTTTGAGAAAACTCTTGAGAGAATTGTATCCGAATAAAGGTCCAACTAAGACTTAATTTTATTATTCTTATCTCATGAGATACATATACCAATGTAGTATACATAGAAAAAAAAAAAAGAGTTGTTCATGATTTTGAATAGAAATACATATTGACACAAACCAAACATACAATAGGTGGTTTATAAAGTATAAACCAATATTAATACAAGTTCGAAACTTTATAAGAATAATAACACAATGCAACGATAAATGGTAGAGAACATATTCAAGTTGGGCTTATTCCAAAAAAAAACAAAAGGATTCAGTTTGGGCCGGGCTTAAGTTGGGACGCTATGGAGGACCACGGTTTCGATTGTAAGCCCAGGCCCAAACCCAAACAGCACACCCCACTCGAGCCCTTCACCAGTGGTCCCAAGCCCATCATTGGACGAGGCTTTCCGCATCTCATCCAGAATGAACAAAACACACGCGCTCGACATGTTCCCGTACTCGCTCAGCACGTGACGTGTGGCTCGGAGCTTTTCAGGTTTTAGCCCCAACTTGTCCTCCACTTGGTCCAGAATCGCCGGCCCGCCCGGGTGGGCGATCCAGAAAACGGAGTTCCAGTCGGAAATCCCGAGAGGATTGAAAGCCTCGAACAAGCACTTCTCGATATTGTTCGAGACTACAGACGGGACGTCCTTGAGTAAATGGAACGTGAGCCCCACTTCCCGTAAATGCCCGTCGATCGCGCCGCAGCTATCGGGAGCCAAGGTCTGCGCGGCGGAGACGAGCTGGAACAGCGGCTTCTCGGCCGGGGTCGGGTCGGCCCCGACTATAACCGCGGCCGCCCCGTCCCCGAACAGCGCCTGGCCGACCAGGCTATCCAAGTGCGTCTCGCTCGGCCCGCGGAACGTCACGACGGTGATCTCCGAGCAGACGATTAGGACGCGGGCGCCCTTGTTGTTCTCGGCTAGGTCCTTGGCGAGGCGGAGGACGGTGCCGCCAGCGAAGCAGCCCTGCTGGTACATCATGAGGCGCTTCACGGAAGGGCGGAGGCCGAGCAGCTTGGTGAGCTGGTAGTCCGCGCCCGGCATGTCGACCCCGCTGGTGGTGCAGAAGACCACGTGGGTGATCTTGGACTTGGGTTGGCCCCACTCCTTGATGGCGCTCTGGGCGGCTTCTTTCCCAAGCTTCGGCACCTCCACCACCGCAATGTCTTGCCGGGCATCCAAAGAAGGCGCCATGTATTCACAAAAGCTTGGGTTTTCCTTCAATATTTCCTCGGTTAAGTGCATGTATCTCTTAGTGATCATTGATTTGTCACCTATATCATCACAAATCAAATCAATACAAAATATATTTCTGCCAAAGAATTTGTGATCAAACTAAGTAACTGTGGCTTCCTAAACATTGACCTTAAGTTGAGAAAGTATGTATAGACAGATTCTACATTATTAACAGAGTCAACCCAATGGGGTAACTCAATTGACAAGTGAGTCGATTCCCAGAAGTGAATGAGAATAAGTCATTCCAACATATAATAATGTTGTCAAAATAAGCTAAAAACTATCATGTTGAGACTACAAAACATGTAAACCACCTAAACTAGATCACTAATAACTAGCCAACACAAAAGATTAGTACTTTTCAATGAATATAAAACTTACCACAATTATAATTTTTCGATAGTAATAACTATTGTGGTCCGGTACATATTCTATTTCTAGGGTAGCTAGGGTTCAAATCCATTTCTTCTTTCTCTATAAGATGCACTCAAAAATAATGTGTGTACTTTTGGATCCTAATTATTTTATTTTGATTATATATTTATATTTGACGGGATACTAACGTAAAGAAGTAGTGAAATACTGAAATGGGCTTCTTCCCCTTATAGACAAACATAAAATAAAGTAGCCTAATTATTTACTTCAATTCATGCAAAAATAACATTATTGAATAATCATTTACCTATAAATAAAGCACAATTAATACATGCATGGGAAGGTTGGCGAAAACGATAGGTACACCACTACCTAATTAATGTACCAGAACTGGAAAACAAATAATAATATGAAGAAAACATAACATGTTTCACGTTTGGTCTCAAACAAACTTCTAGTATATGACACTATTTATCATTATGCACCTATTTAATTTTATATATTAATAGAAAATAAATATTATGTCTATATACTTTTTTTCCATTCAAATTATTTTTATCTTATTTTTCAAGATTAATTATACTTCTAATTTCTTTCAAACAAATTATACTTTTATTTTTTTAACACATATATATGTTCTTAATTACCTCGTAAAAAGCCTGATTACATAAGTTTTTAAATCTATATACATCCAAACAATGCCTCGTTCAAATTATTACTTAATAACTTCAAAAATTAAATACATTTAAAATTTTGTATTCAATTAAAGTTACCAAAGTCTACAGAACATATCAACTGTAAAATGTTAATGTGCCAATTGACACTGTATGTGCCTCTTAACTTTGAAAAGACATTGAATTTGTAAGAGGTGCAAATTCAATACCTTTACCATTTACTTTGAGAGTGGTACCGAATATAAAGAGTTATCATCATACTGATTGACATTGTACAATTTATTTTAATTTTTATTATCATTCTTGTTATTTTTAATCTAAGTTTATTTTAAATTAAAATAATATAATTAATTTCTTACAAATATACTTCTAGATATTTTATCTCTACCCAAATAAATAAAATATAATTCTTATTTTATTGAACTTTGGCACTGTCTCAATGTTTTTGAGTTTTTTGAAATCCTTCTTTCGGAACATCATACGAAATATAATCTAGCTAGATCCGCAAATTCATAAACAATTCAAATGCAACAAAATGAAAAAGTATACAAAAAATGAGAGAAAATTTGTATTTTTATAATAATTCAAATTAAAAATATATACGGAATATAACACTATGGATGCACGATATATTTTTGGATAAGAAATGTATATTCAAGAATAACTCTAACTAAGTTGGTCAGACATTTGATTTGGTAATTATAAGGTTACAGATTTGACTCCCAACAATTGTAACTTATTGATTTTCTTGATTTGAACCGATTAACTATTGGCAGTCTGACTAACCCTAGCAAGCACAATTGGCTAACTCTGATCTATTAAGCATATATTGTGAAAATAATGTCGTATTTGTCTTTAGTTTTTTTAACTAAGTGCATGCATGACATGTATCGTTTGCGGTCTAGTTGGGTGATCTTAGCTGTTTGACTTGGTTAATTAAACAACCAATATAAGTGTTTGATTAATTAGTTTTTGTAACATTTTATTGTTTTAAAATACTAAAATTCAAAAAGCTGTTTAAATCAGTTTTTTTAGAAAATCATTTCGCATGTAATCAGCTATCAGATAACAGCTAATTTACTAAACATATATCTACAATAAGCTAATGTTATCAAGTACTCAAACTCACTAACTCAATCAGCTAATAGTCTCCCTATACTTTTTAAATTTAATAGCTCAATATAATCATAATAGTAAAAGGAAGAGTTAAAAGTGACGAGGGAGCAGTGTAATAGGAAAAGAAAACACACATATATATATATATATATATATATATATGTTCTTACACATGCGCTGAAATTTCTCTTTGAGCTCGGTTTTATGCTCGCTATTAGTGATACGAAAATAGTAGTCGGGGTAGGTGCTTTGGTTGACGCAGTTGGCCGGCGTGGCGGTTCCGATGGCCAGAATGGTCGCCGGACCCTCCGCACGTTGCGCCTTTCTGACCTCCTCGACGGTCACCATTTCTTCTTTCCGTTTTGTTTGGGTGCCTATTCCGTTAAATGTATAGTAGTTATTAACAGACAAGCTAAGCGGCGTTAATAACTGCAATTGTTCTGTTTGGCATAAGGTGTATGTAGGGCATGGTATTTATATACAAATTTTAAAGTGTTATTATGGACTTATGGGAGTTATGGATGGTAGCTAGGAATCACGTGCCTCACCCGGCTGATCAGCAAACCTTCCACAATTGGTAATTAAAAATTGTTATTATGACTTTTGTCTCATCTGAATAAAGTGAAAATAATTAATCTTTGCAAATTAAAGAGAGATACAATTTTTATTAAAAACACTATGTATGGACTATGGATGGTATGAATTGAAGTATACCTAAATAAGAATTCTTCAACAACGTACAAATAAATGGTTTTGATCGATATTCACAAAAAAAAAAAGTATTAGAGGCCGTATGGTACATTGTTCTTGTGTAATAGATTGTAAATTAATCACATTAGGAAGATCATGTGTGACGGGCTGGACCAAGAGGTTTTTGACAATAATCAAACTTGTAATCATTCACGTGGTAAAAACTTGTGTAAGACCGTCTCACCGTGAGACAGAACCGGTCGGGTCGGGTCGGCTCAAGATGCAAATGTAATACTTATATGCACAAATGTAATACTAATCAAGAATAAATTTTTTGTTACTTATAAAGGCAAATGTAATACTTTTTAAAAGAAAATACAATACTTTTACATTTCGATTTAAGAGTATTACATTTTTCTCAAAAGTATTATATTTTTCCTTATAAGTAAGGGACATTTGTCAACATTACTTATTATGAAAAATGTATTACTTTTTCTCTTATAAGTAACAAAAAATGTATTCTTGATTAGTATTATATTTGAGCATATAAGTATGATATTTGCACATATACCCGACTCGTCTCTTACGAATAAGGATCCGTGAGACGGTCTCACACAAGTGTGACCCCATTCACTTACAAGAATCATGATTTACTCACTTGATCACCCCTTTCGAGGATCAAGGACATTTATTATTGAATTCCAAAAAATGGGCAATTCAACAAGTCACCAATATACCAATGCATCTCTGCCATGTGAAGATGAAGATTTATAATGAGCAATATAATGAGACTCATGACCCTTTGCTTGGTTTGAAACCAAATTAAATGATATATTTCATTTCAACTAAAATTTTAAAACGATAGTGATATTATAAATTTTATTATTATATATATTTTATATTGAACAAGCTAGATAGATTATATTACCTAATGACATTAAGTAGATAATTATCACAATTTTGGAGAATGAATTTTTTAATTAATATTTGCAATTAAAAAATCAATTCAATTACAATTATCATTAGTTAATAAACGCCAAATGAAATACTACATACTCTCCATACAGAGCAACAACGATAGGATGCACATATATACCCATTAGAACTGTTCCTACTTGATTAGGATTAATTGACTACTTAATCTGCATTTAAACTTTACAAACTTGATAGTTTCCATGAATTTGATCATTAAATATTTAGTTAGGTTATTTCCTAATAAGTAACATTCATCCAAAAAAAAAAGAAGAAAGAATCTAGTATAGGTGTTGGAATAATAGCATAAAATGATATTTTAAGTAGCTATTTTGTGATACAAATATATGTGGGGTCCACTTTCGATTTGGGTAAAGTGGATTCGGGTTCTTCGTAGTTAGACAAAGATATTGATATATTGTACACAGTACACTCAAAACGGATAATGAGTGAATGAGAAATTAATTCTCAAAGTAGACCCATTTGAGTTGAAAAAACGAAGGGAAAGGTTCTAAAAGTAGCTTTTGTCCCACATTGATTTAAAAAGTGGGTTTGCATCACACTATTTATACAAGAGCTGATACAGTAAAATACGGGCACCAAGGAAAACCGGAAAATACGATCTTATATAACTCAAGGATCCAAACCCGGTTACAAGTCAACAAACGCTCAAAGGGCTCGGCGGGTCGGCAGTGGGCTTTCCTACTGTCCGAGCTCTCTTCAAGTCTTAGCCTAGAAACTGCCAAAAGATCCCCTCTCTCCTCATAAATGCGCTATTTATAAGGGAAAAAAGCGCGGTTGCCGGACCTCCGGCATGACGGGAACGTGGCGCACATGCGCCCACCTCACTCTGCGCCCAAGCGGGAAGAGGTACGTGGCGGTCACTGGCACGTCGCGTCGGGGCCCATCGGGGCACTGTTCGGCTCGTGACGACCGGCCCTCCGGCCGACCATACGGCGACAGACCGACCTCCCGACCTAACGCTACTCGACCGGGTCCGAGGTGTGTCCGACCGGTCCTGGAGTATATTTACTATCAAGAGCCTTTTTTACCATCTATTCAAATCCATCCTTCAGCTGTGCTTGTTATTTTTCCAGAAATATTATTTTCGTCGTAATATTTCTTAACAATAGCTTGGTACTTAGCTTGTTTAATTAGATTTGATGAATTGGGTGTTATTGGTTGGTTGAGATGATAAATGGAGTTGGAATATGCTATAGATGTATCGTTGAGATTTGGGAAACAGACAAAACAAAGAATGGCTATGACTTATGACTGTTAAGTAGATGCATGATGGAGTGGTGGTTGTAGCTAAGCTGCTGGGTAGAAAGGTACACGTAACCAACCACGTAGTCTCATTCTCTCATGTATAGTATCATTAGTACGTTGGAGAAATCATTGGCATCCAAAAACAAACAAAAACAACGTAACGTCCATTTCTCACCACCACACAACATCATGCCCATGCATGTCGTGGTAAAGGATCCGACAATAACATGCAACGTCAAAAGTAGCTACCAATTAACCACGTAGCTGATCTCATCTCAAGGTATATATTACTACAATCCTTCCACCATGGACCAGGGTTCAGGGTAATTAACTGAAATGTGACAAATTTTGAGATAATTATTGATAAAAATAGAAATATTTTGAAATGGTTGCCTTCTCTTTCGCCGTGAAGGCAACGTCACAATTATTATTATTTTTATTATTATTTTAAGATCATACGCAAGTCTGATATGCGTATGATGTATTATACATCATACGCAAGTCAAACTTGCGTTTGACTTCATATTTCAGAAAAAAAAAATTGGAGTTATCCGAGTTTGGGACATGCGTTTCTAGCGCCAAACGCATGTCCCAAACACGTTTTTCACATTTTTTTGTCAACTTTTTAAAAAAATTTTATTCTTGGCAATTATCCCAAAATTCGTCATATTTCAGTCAATTACCCAAGGGTTCACGGTGTACTATATCCCAAAATTCGTCATATTTTAATTTGTTGAAATTTTCATATAGAAAAATTAGAGAATGTTGGAAATTTTAAATCGGACATGAATGGGGCCAGAAAAACCCTTCTTCGTTTCCTCAATTTTCTGTAGGTTAGAGTATTACGTATTCAAAAAAAAAAAAAAGAAAAAAGAAGAAAAGTATCAATCGAGTTTTAGATGCCCTTAAAAGGATGACTTGAATACCATGTACATACTTAGGAATTGCTAGAAACAGTAACAAATAATCCAATGATGACCGAAGTTAAAGCTTATTGTTTCTAGTATTATTGTGGCATAGTCATTTTTCGTCCTCGGTCAACAAACCTATTTAAATAACATTAAATACGAGCATATTTTGGTCATTTTATACATAGTGTGTTGACCCGCTATATTTTCTATTTTTTATTTTATTTTATGAAAAAATTCCATAACTCATGCCTAGAGTCAGCCTTATCTTCTTCAATTGCATGCAATTCGCCGCTCTGCTGCAGCGCCTCCACAACCTGAGCCTTCACAGTAGTGGAATGACACATATAAATCTAAGACCCCAATTCAACAAATTAAATGATGAAATAATGCTTAGAATTAAATATATTGAAATATCATCATATTTAACGCTATTTTAAAAAATTTATTGGCGGAGGATAAAAATGATCATGTCACAACAATACTAGGGTCAATAGGGGATGTTTTGAAAAAAAAAAAGGACTAAAAGTGGAATTCCACCTATAAATTTAGGATAAAAAACAAAATTAACTCTTTATTATTTTATCTACCCACCCATTTTATATGTCTAGTTCGATCAGTTAATGAGACTTGATTCATATTATTTACAATTTCGTTTTCATAATAGTATTTGTGCATAAAATTTATATATTTAAAAATTACATAAATAGTAGTATTAAGGACAACGTACAAGACACATTTAAAAGGTATAAGAAAATATTAAAGAAAAGTATAACCATGAAAGTAGGAGTTAATTGGACTAATGAATAGTAAATATAGTAGGTAAAATGACACAAAGGAGTATCTTTAACACACCTAAACCGGCCTATTAAATATATCTGTAGTTTGATGAAACCAAATGAGGAAAAATTGCAGATTAATCATATTGCAGTTGGTGGTTCTGATCTAGTTCTAGTTTCTTCTCCCAAAATATTGAATTCCCAGCCCTAATGGTTCCCACACTCAGAGAATTCACACAATAAAATTAACTAAAATCCTTGTAATCATAAATCATTTTCACAAAGAATGACATATACAATGAATTTTAATGAATATAAAAACAAAATTAAAACATATCAATGATCTCAATCAATGACCAATCTAAAGTGACAGGGTAATTGGGTACCCGACCCGGAACCATTGTCATAACCAAGTTGCCGTTCAAACTACCCAAGACACCTCACTCCTCAGCATCAATGCGCAACGGTCCAACTCCTCAGCATTGATGGCCAACGTTCAGCTCCTCAGCATTGATGACAGACGTTCAGCTCCTCAGCATTCAATACCTCAGGTATTGATGTCCAACGGTCACTGAACTGAAAGGAATAAAAGGGCTCACAACCACATAGTGAGGGACGACACTTCTTACACTTCTTACTAGGCAATACATACTAAACTCACTTGTACATTGAGCACTGCACTCAAATACTCAAACATTGTATTCAAATACTCATTCAAATAATATACCGGTAACACATTATTACCGTCATAAAGAAACATGTTACTGAATATAGAAAAAAAAATGAAATAAACACACACACACACAAAATTTAAATCATATTATAGTGGTTGAATTGGTTTTAGTTCCATTGCCGTAATGTTTGATTTAACTTGGTTGATGGGTGCTACTCGGTAAATCCTTCTCTAAAAATGTTACATCAATATGAAAAGTATACCATAGTTATAACTTTTTTTGCTTCAAGATTATACATGCGCGCACACACATACAATAAAGACAAGTTTTAAAAGAAAATCCGACATTCCCAGATATCATTCTAATGCAACTAAGCCTCATTCAATCCATGTATTTTAAATTGTTAAATTTAATCTTTATACTTTAAATTTTGGTATAACTAAGTAAAATAATTAATACTGTACCTTAATTACAAATGTTTTAATGTTATTTTTTAAAAAACAAACTAAGACTCATATATTTAATACAAAATTTTAAAATGTTAAATGTTAAAATATTCGGCTATCCTTATATCTGCAATATTCTCACTCTCAAAAGTGGATCTCACTTTCACATCATCAAATTGCCTTTTCCTATTTTCTCTACATCCTTGCAATACCCTCCCACTTTCAAAAGTAGTCACACTTGTCTTTTATATTATAAAAAAAAAATAAAAAAAATAAAAGGAAATAAAAGTCAATTGCAAACTTGCTATATATTATAGCAAGCTTGCAAGCCACATAAACTAACAAAATAAAATAAAAAAGAAAATAAAAATTCACATTATCTTTCACATCATCTTGAAAAGGGTTCACTTGCTAGGATAAAAAGATAGTCTTACAGACTAGAATAATTTGAAATAATAAAATTTTACTTGTCATTATTAATATTTTATCAACATAAATTTTTTTTAAAAAAAATTACATCTCAATTTATTTTGATTTTTATGAAACTTTTTTTAATAGAAACTAAAATTTATATAATTTCCTTTTTATAATTCCCTTTATCTTGCAAGTATTCTTATTCTTTATTTTGGATAGATTAATAGTAATGATATGTTGGTGGTTTAATTAAAAATTTTAAAATATTAATAAAATAAGGAATAATGGTTAAATAAGCTACCGAACTATACATGAAACTGCAATTAGGCCATCGAATTAAAAAACAATGCAATTGGATCCATGAACTACACAAATTCATGCAAATGAATTCAAAGTCACTTGTTTGACTTGATCTTCCATTTACCAATTTAAAAAAAATATTTTAAAATAATTTTAAATAAAATAATTAATAAAAAAAAAAAAACAAGAACAGCCAGCCGGAGACGAATCGTCTCCGGTGGGCTTCGTCTCCTGGCCATGGAGACGAAGGTCCCCTGGCCAGACGAAGGTTCCTTCATCTCTTGGCCATGGAGACGAAGACGATTCGTCTCCGGGCAGCTGTTCTTGTTTTTTTTAATATTTAATTTTAATTAATTATTTTTGGGTTAAAATTGGTAACAAAAAATCAGGTTAAACAAGTCACTTTACGTTAATTTGCATGAATTTGTATAGTTCAGTGATCCAATTGCATTGTTTTTAAGTTTGATGGCCTAATTGCAGTTTTGTATGTAGTTCGGTGGCCTATTTGATCCTTATTCCATAAAATAATATATGAATTGATTCACATAATCTAGATGTCAATGACACATCAGTAAAATTAAATATAAAATCTAAATAAACAAAATTAAAATAGATTATTAAATTGAATAAAACCTTGTAATACAACGACATCACTTACTTTGATAGTGTAGTTTATAATTAACCTCCCAAAGCCTAATATACATGTATTACCATGTCTTCTTATAATGAAGTCTGTTGATTGAACTATCCAACACTTATGCGCACTATTTTTTTCCTTAACAACTAATTGTGGTTTGACTTACTCTTGATTGATTGAGTCCATATTGTTGGAATTTTTAGCATAAAATGGCAGGTAAGTGGCTATTTTGTGGTACAAATATATGTGAGGTCTACTTCCAATTTGGGTCGGGTCAAAGTGGATTCACACTCTTCATAGTGAGACGAATAAATCGATATATTGAACGCTCAAAACAGATAATAGGTGAATGAGAATTGATTATCAAAGTAGATACATTTGAATTAGAAAATAAATGTGGAAATACTTTGGAAAAACAATTGTCCCACATTGTTTTGGGAAATAGATTTACAACACTATATATACAAGAGCTTCTAAAAGGAGGTTGAATTGTATAGAATAGAGTCTTTTTCTCGTGCGTAGTAAGGGTGTGTTTGGTTCGCACACGAGAATATAGTAGTATGGTGGAATGAGAATGATTATTAATAGTTTGGGAAGGGTTTCAAATGAGTTTTGCAATTAATTGAGCAATCAAAATCCATAGTAATGTTCTAAGAACTTGTCAACCAAACACATCCTAAGTTTTGTTCAATTAAATTCCATTTTTTGTGTGTGCACTTACACATATAACATGAAACGTAAATACCTTTTCATGAAAATATAAACTTTTTTTTTAAATTCATAAAAATTATTACATTTCTAATCAAATAAATAATACTCATTTCATGTTAGATAGTCATACATTAGACTTACTTTAATGATTTAGGATGTGGAGAGAAATGATTCCCACTAACAAGCTACTAATTAATATTAGTAGGGGTTGAAATTGATTAGAACCCCACCCAAATTGGTTGAGATGCTGACTTGATTATTACAAAGTTACAAATTCGACTGCAAATAGCTTCGGAGGAGATATTAGAATCCACGACACGTTTGGCATTTTCTGCTGAGATGTTCACATTATTAGGACAAGTAAATTTTAAATCAGATAATATTATACAGATTAAATTTTGATTAGCTCATAATTATATTAGTTTTTTTTTTGAGTAATTATATTAGTTAATATATGTGTGACCAATGAAAATAAGCATCATAATATATATTTGTCAAAACTCAAAATCATGTCATTTAATTAATATTATAGATGGTACAAAACTTTGATATAAATAACCATTTGTGTGTGTGTGTTTTTTTTTTTCTTGATGATTTCTTGAATCTTATTGGCAATTTATTTGCATTTTAAAATTATTATTATTACTTGCACTTTTTATTTTTCTTGAATCTTAAGTGACTTCTTTTATTGGCTTATAAGTATACAATATTTTAAGCTTAGTCTCTCATTGGTTTGTTTTTACATTATTTCTTCTACCTTATCTTCATTAGAATTCCATATATATAAAATCAATCTCAACCTTACATCGGTAAAACGGAACAGATCAGATCAAATCAATTTTTTTTTTTTTATAAAAATGGTGGCATTATTATTGTAATTATCGTCAACTTAAAAAATGTTGTGACATTATTGTAATTATCACCAATTTTACTTTGCAATTTTTACCATTATGGTGGCATTATTATAATTATCGTCAACTTAAATAAATTTTATGTTGAATACAATCTCTAACATGCTAATGTACGTGCTAAACTTAGCAATGAGTAATTTAAATTTGCAATAACTAAAAATTACCATTGCAAATTTAAAATTTCCCCCCTTAGTTTGAGTGGTAAGTCTGGCTCTTAGGCTCAATTCATCCTAACAATTTTCCATATTTCAAGTTGATAGGGCAAGCCCATATCATTTATTTATTTATTTTTTAGTTAAAATAATTACAACTAACAATCGTGCCAATGACCTTGTGGTCTGGTGGCACAAAGTGGCTCTGTTTCGATCAACAAACAATGATTGAAATTATAAGAATGTAAATAATAATAATGAATTGCAAAAATGATAATGTTTCCATTTTTAAAAATGAGAAAGCTAGAATTACAAGAACAAAGATAATAATTTTAGCTCCATGCATGTAGGCGGTACGGTTTTAGGTTTCTCAAGTGATATGATGGCAGATTTTACATTTGTTACAACGTTGTATAATGTTGAGGCCATTTTAATTTATGCCACGGGGAAGACCAGTTTCTACACTATACGCAATATTTTAATTTGTAGGAAATAAAGCTACCATTAATGTGCAACAACATCACGTTTTATTAGCCACCCACCCATGCAGTAGACTTACTCGGTAGTCAAACATCACCCCTATGTGAGATAGGACGTGGGATAATACAAAGTGTCTACAAGTACATAATAGGTTAACTTTATGTACCATCATTGACGATTAATTTACGAATGCGAAGCTAGTAAAATTTTAGTTAAATAGCAATTTTGAGTGATTATTTTGACGATCGATTTGAGCCGGGTCAAAATGGATTCACTCTTCGTGATGAGACTGTTAAGAATCCCACATTGATAAAATAAGAGAGTAAATATGGGTTTATAAGGCTATGGGTTAGACTAGCTAATTGGTTGAATTCAATCTTTTAGTGTGGTTTGGCCTATGTGCATTATAGCCCACTTCAGTGATCCTAGCCCAATATTAAATTATAACATGATATCAGAGCCTGTTCGGTCCACTTTGTGTTCACCCGGTTATGGGTTGGTTGGTGGCGTGCGGTCCACTTTGTGTACACCCCGGTTATGGGTTGGTTGGTGGCGTGCGGTCCACTTTGTGTACACCCCGATTATGGGTTGGTTGGTGGCGTCCAAGCTTTCGTATGGGTGTTGTAAGCCCGCTTGTTCGGTCCACTTTGGTGGCGTCCAGAGCTTTCGTGCTTTCGTTTCAGGGGGAGGGTCCGATCCAATTTCAAGTGGTCAACCGGTTAGATTCACAATCCCACATTGATAAAATAAGAGAGTAAATATGGGTTTATAAGGCTATGGGTTAGACTAGCTAATTGGTTGAATCCAATCTTTTAGTGTGGTTTGGCCTATGTGCATTATAGCCCAGTTCAGTGATCCTAACCCAATATTAAATTATAACAATAAAATAAAAAGAAATTGATAAATTGTATGTTCAAAATGGTTAATAGATAAATGAAAATTTGATTCCGAAAGTATACTGAAGTAAAAAGTTAGTTTGAGCCTCTTTGGAGAAAGTACTCTTGAATGGTGCTTTAATTTACGGGCAACTTACGAATAGTTGCAAGTAATGCACTTTTGGGAAAGTGCATGGAGTGTTTAATTAATGTGCTAATTATGCACCTTAATTACCAAATTAGGTGAATGCTACCTTTCTCAAATTCAGTGAATCAATTAACTCTTCGGTAATTTCTGAAAAGTTAAATTACTTTTCGTAGTGTACGAACTTCTCAGCACTTGGATATTTTTAGAATTGGAATTATTGTGCCAATGTATACTAATATTTTAATTCATCCCCTATATTAACATAGTGTTTTGCCAGATTTTTAAAGGCTTGAAAAACTCATTTTGTTCATTCCTAGTTCCTACGTTGTCTTCATCTCCCCTAAAATTTTGTTGCCCAGCACATTCTAAAAAGCTTGTGTTCAAGCCAGTTGTTCTAATTCGTCGAAGGTTTATAGTTTGAGTGTTCAAACTATAGTATCGATGATCCATTTTATCCTGGGAGACTAATGCTAGAACGCTCTTAGCACTTTTGGGAGGTAGTGAATCAGTTTTAAAGAAAGTGTGTTTCGCATGACTTGGATCCTTCATTTCTTTCTCCTTTTTCTTGTTCGTTGGAATTATAATTTCTAAAATTCTAAATCTCTTTGTTTATACGTGTGTGTGCTCGCGTGCGTGTGTGTGGGTGTGGTGGGGGATTATTTTCGCAAGATTATAAATCCTATTATTCGAATTGTATATTTTAGTATATATATTTTCGAAATACTTGTTTATATATATTTCGTTATATGTATTATTTTTGCAAAATCGACTTATTCGCCCAACAATTTTAAAATCAAATTATGAACAAGTCAATGGATTTCACGAAAGGTGGAATACTGAATATTGCTCGTGGTGCACATTCAAATGGTCGGAGTGGCAAATTTCGAAACTACGGTAAACAATATAAACGGTGGGAATGATATTTTCACGGAAGTTGCAAAATCACATGATAGTACGTGCTCTGGTGAACTTGGGTTCACGAACCCGTAGACCAGTGATTGGTGGCACGTAATTGGTGCCTATTGAGATATCAACTGGATCAGCTAAAGGTCATGAAGGATCCAGTGGCAACGCATTCACTACATGGTCATATGGTTGTTGTAGCGTTAACATCCACTACAACCATAATGAAGGGGAAGGCAAGTGGAATCTTAGTTTTGAAGATGATTATGAGAAGAAAGTGAACGGCTACAACAAAGCGAAATGTCATCCTGATGAAAAGGTTGAGGACAAATTCACGATTGTTAAAGAAAATAGATGGTTAAACGAGTGAGGTCACATCTTGATTTCTTTAACATGTGCACTCGATGTCAGACATGAATGATCGTTTGAGAAGTAATGGAACATGGCCCATTGGTCAAATGACTATTACAAGAGGAATTGGAAACTATTTTTCTATGTATTTTCTTTTATTTATTTTTTTAATAAATGTCATAGTATCATTGTAATACGTTTTTATTATTGAATAAAACGAAAAGTTCTATTGTGTTATTGAATCTTGTTTTATGAATAAATATTAGCTCAGTACTTGTGAATTGTTGATTCATGAAGTTGTAATTTGGACAATCTATTGGAGAATGTAATTTGGAGAATGTAATTTTGTATATTTTATCTGTCTTTCAACTTTTATATATTTTTGTAAGTTAATAATGTTGATTCATGACATCACTATTTTTGAAAATTCTGTCTAAATAATATTTCCTAACGAGCACTAATGACAACCACAATTGTCCATCGCTTTCCTCGATTTGAAGAAGGTGAATGACAATCTCAAAAACATATATATATATATATATATATATATATATATATATATATATATATATATATATTTTAATTTTGTTATCTATATATCTGTATATATGGCTTGACATGTAAGTTGTAAAAATTATCATTTTTAGCCTACAAATAACTAGTTATTGGGCTCAAGCGCACTAAAATGATAAATTAATATGTTTAATTATGACTTTTTAAAATTCAAGGTCTAATTATTTTTCGTTGACACTTTTGATCAAATTCTTGAGGATATTCGTTTTTTTGCTAAAAGTTTTAATTGTATTAACTTTTTATTTGCTAAGTGATCAATAGAGCAGACCACGTGTTAATTAGGGAAGCTTTATTCATGGCTGATTGCAGGGAGTGGGTCTCTTCCCCCGTTTCCCTTCTTCATGTAATCTCTTCGGATTGTTTGAATTAATATATGATGATGTCTTTGGTTAAAAAAAAATAATTGGGGTGAAAGTAATAAAATCTCATAATTATTGGTCAAAGTGATAATATCTCATAATTGTTGGGCATTTTGGGAATACCCTAAAGAACTGGAATCGGACATTCGGAGATCTCTGTCATGCCAGCCAACGTCTTCTTCTTCTTCTTCAATAGCTATACATCAAACCATTCAAACCCAATTACTGTGCTTTGGTGTCGCAACATTTTTGTGTTTTTCCTCTCTAAATCTATCAAAGGTATGTTTGTTTTCTTTACTATTTTGTTTATTTTTTGTTTCATTTAGATTTTATACGAATTTTTGTTACGGTGTTTTCTTTTAATTTTTATCGGAAACGAAACACCAAAATCTCGAATTAGGCATCCCAGAAGTTTGATTTTTTTTTTAAATTTCATATTTTGAGTATTGGTGATTTAATGCTAGGGTTTGCTACAGAAATCAAACTCAGGGAATCTCGAATTGAGCATGCTAGGCCTCAAACCTTAAATTTTATTGGAGTCTGGTATTCTAAATTTAATGCTAGGCCTCCATAAAGAGTTTGATAAGATAAACAAAATATCATGAAATCGACTTTGATAAGATATGATTGCTAATTTGCTATCATCATCATTATTTTTCTAGGTGCTGTACCTCAAACCTTTAGTTGGGGATTCCCATTTGTTAGCTTGTTTTGTAACTTATTTAACCTTTGAATGTACGTGCACATGAATGGCTCTTTGTCTCAGGAATTGTAGTTTGATTATTTTTTATAACTATTCATGGCTTCCCCATCATGATGGTTGCAAAATGTTTGGTAACACCTTTATAGATTTTGTATTTCTAAGCATATGCAAATACATGTGATGCAATTCATAAGTTGGATAAACTAAGTTTACTATGTGAAACGCAAGTGGTGTTCTCATTTTATTCATGCAAGGAGATTGGGGACTTGCTCTTATTCTGTCATCTTCTTTATCATGCTCGTGCTTGTCCTTTTCTTCTTAGATCTCTTTCAAGCAAACAGTGCTGGGAAGAATTCAAAGTTGAGCTCATGAGGATCGTAATAGCAGTAGCAAAATAATCATGAAACTGGGGGATTGTTAACTGATACTTAACAATATGCCTCTTGATGCTTCATTGCTTGGTCTCATGTTTGCAATCTGCTGCTTCAGCAATAGGAAGAAAATTTATGTTAATCTGTAGTATTCCTAAACTATAAAAACATGGGGAATAGATATGAATCTAGTTGAGTGATTTCTAGTTGGGAAAGTTCAATATTCTTCTAATTTGAATAATTTAATACATCTTATTCTTCATGCAGCTTATGGATCAGCTGGATATTGACAATGTATTGGAAGTTCCAGACACCCCCAATAGACAATCTTCACAGAATAAGGACAGTGGTGTAGTGAAAAAGGAGAGAAATCTATCTGTAGAAACTCATTCACAACAGGGGAAATTTTCTAATGAACAGCCTAAGAACCAGCTAAACGTCCATGGTGTTGGAACCAGGAGACTTTTAATTCGTCCTCCAAGAAGAATCAACGGTTCTGGACATTCTGGTGAATTGGACTGCCATGCAATGTCTTCAGCTTTTAGCTTACATGATTCACCTTCTTCAAGAAATGACCTTTTACTTGGAAGGAAGGATACAGGTCCCCCCAACCACAAGGGAAAACACTCTTTTTCTGTTCAATTTAGAAAAAGAGAGAACCAAATGTTGAATCCTGAATTATCTTCCTGCAAAGGTGGTTTGGTTGTAAATTCAACAGAACAAAGTAGGGTGGCTCTTGGACTGCCAGGAAGTAGCCGAGTCAATGAATTTAAAAAGGGAGCCTTATCAAGCGGTGAATTCTCTTACTTGAAAAATATGGATAATCCTTCAGTGTCCACAAACAAGGTTGACAAAGAAAAACAAATTGATGTTCGAAGTAAAGTTGGTGTGCATATTAACCATGGAGAGAGGAAGGAATCTGCTCATGATGCGCATCACAGTAGCATGAAGGATAGTTATGCTCCTGTTACTACCCTGCCTAGGGTTGTTGGGAAGAAGAGATTGGTACGAAATGGATGTATATCTCCAAACAACATAGCGAAGGCAAAACAACCAGTTGTGAAGGATCACAATGGCCCTATAACTGTTGAACAGAATTATACCTGCAGTCCTCTGGCATCATCTGGCAGTTCAAAGAATCCAATTAATGTTAAAGATTTGGTGTCTGAAGACCATACCTCTTGCTCAGCGAAGGGCTCTCGCTACGCGAAGGGCAAAGGGGTGATGGTCCAACCTTCTATTTTATCAGAACCAAATGCAGAAAGTGCAAATGCATCACACAGGTACTTATTACAAAAATTGATCAATTAAGCTTTTTTGGTCTTAGCAACACTTCTTGCTTTCGTTATTATGATGATAACTTGTTTGAACCCTAGTGATATGGCCCAGAAAACTGCTGAAAATTTTATAAAGATTCATTCATTTGTCATTATTTGTTTTTTACCCCTTATTTTATATAAATTTTATTTATAACCATCCTTCTATCAAACCTTGTCCAAATTTGAAAGTTGGAGAGTTAGTACTGAAGTTATGAAAAAAGTGAATATATTTCACTATTGGTACAATGGTACATGGGATGAAATTACATCGCGATACTTATTAAATTGGTAATCTGCATATCAGATTACATTGTGGAAGACAGTAGTTCTTAATCGTTACCGGTGAATTTATTTGCAAATTTCCATATATACGCATCTCCAGTGTACCACAAAACAGTTGTTTTTACTGTTCCCTGAGGTATTCATTTGTATTTTGGTTGTAGATTCATCATTGTTGCAAGTTTTAACTTGCTGTTGTTATCCTCAATCAATAATCTAATGGTCAAATTATTTTTATTAAATTCAGATATGTTCTTCATATAATAATTTATTCTCATCTACCATGGTAAATTAAATTTCCAAAAACTTAATTTTCTTCTAGATCAAGGCTCTTATCATGAGGTTGCTTTATTGTTGAACTTGCAGAAATATTATAGATATTGATGATGAAGTGAATGAAACCACTGGGACCAGTCAAGATACTCTCAGAAGCATTGAAGAACCAGGTGGATGGAGGAGTACACGAAATCGAAGTCAGAACAGGTTGTTAAGAAGAGGAAACAAAAACAATTCCCAGAATCTTGGCCATTATCCTATGTCTGAGGATTTATCCTCCCGTAGGCATGCCTTTGCACAACCTTCCAATCATATGGCAGTGCCTCTTGGGGAACAATCAGGTCATGTTGATATTCATCATTCGGTAGTAAATTCTCTTGGTAAAAGAAAAAAACATGGATCTACCTCAATCAATCATGGTGAATGTTCTACATCAGCATTTAATGATTCAGACATCATGTTTGTTGGACCATCTAAGGATGTTAGAAGTTATAGATCAGACGTGAACCAAAACCATCGCAGAAGAGATACCTTAGTACCAACCATTGAAATTGACGGTAGCTCCCCTCAAGCAAGAAATCACGGTTCTCAAGGTTTAGCTCGCCAAAGTGATGAAGATGCTACGGCCAAACAGGTAGAAGCAGATGAAATGCTTGCACGGGAGCTTCAAGAGCAATTATACAATGAGATGCCTGCTTTTGGAGTTAGTGAGGTTTTCCCTCTTACATCTCTGTGTGTATATCAGATGCGTGTAGATACATTTGTTTAGTGAATATCTCTTTCTAGTATGCACTATTATAATGCTAAATTTCCATATTGATCATTTCCACCTTGAGACAGATTGATGAAAATTTGGCAAGGGCTTTGCAGCAGCATGCTTTCTCTGGGGAAACGAACACAGTTGTTACTGTAAGCTTGCTGTTTTTAATAATGCAAAAAGTAACACTGCTGTAATCTTATTTTTATGTTGGAAGGTATTATATGCCATGCTAAAACTGTAAGTTTTGACCTATTAAATGTGGCATGGATATTTAGATCGGGCAAAGGGGGTACTTTTCCTTTTTAAAATTACATAAAGTGATTGGTGGAGCGTTGTTTTTAAAAATGACATGTTGAATCCTTGAAATTTTGTTACTCAAAATTCACTGAAGTATATACACACACCTAAACCTTAACCTCTTGATGTGATATTTTCATTTTTTTTTCTCTTTCAATTTATAGAGAAGTAGATCGGTTGCAAACTCACAAAGGCGATCCCAATTGCAATCTTCAACAAATGTTTCTCGTAGAGCGTCTTTAGCTCGAGCTTCTAATTCTAACAGATTAGTGAGATTGAGGAGTCGTTTTCCTGGACGAGCTCGTACTTTGTCATCACCAAGACTAAGGAATTCAATTTTTCCTCCTAATGTGAATGTGGAAACGGTATTGTGCAGTTTTGTCATTTTCCATTTTATCCCTTATTTTTTTGAATATGCAATTTTGAGTATTTTATTACTTAGATATAAAGAGAGACAGAGAGATAAATAGGGAAGACCTCAAACCAAATAACAGAAAAGGAGGGACAATTGAATATAGTTTTTAGAAAATTTATTCACAGATAATATATTGTAGTGAATGGGCAATGTAAAGGAGCTGGGAAGTACAAAAAGATAACATCCTTGTTTCGAAAGAAACAAAGGCCTATACTGTCATTACCTCTTCATAATTTTTTTTAAAAAAAGGTTCTGTTTTACGAGGGAGGAAATATTTGGCGATTTTGAAAAACCTGAAGATATTGAAAACTATGGGGATGCTTGTTGATATAGCTCTTGTTAGTTGTTATATCCCATTCTTTTTCTTTGTCCTTTTTAATTATGGGGTGGGGGGAAGAGGTTAGTTGAATCTATATGATGGCAGGGATTTTTGGGAATGTTATATTTTCTAAAAGGTAAGTGGTCAGATGTGATTCAACTGAAGCAGGTGGATGTGTGTGTGTACATTTCTTCAGGAATCTTATGAAAATGAACATCTTAAGTATTTTTCTTGTCCTTAAGAAAATGTGTGCTGCTGTGTGTCTATTTATATTCTAATCTTAATAATCTTCTATCTGAACTGTTGTGACAAAACCATTTTTGACACAAGTATATGAAAAACGGCTGTCAACTGTCAGCAAAGTTTTACTATTTAAAAGCACTTTGGCCACATTGAGTTGTAGGGAAATTTAACTTTACATGGTATTTTTATGAATTAATTTGATAATAAAAAATAAATGGTTAACATTTCTTATTCCATTTATATTTAATTCAGAGAATTCAAGTTTTGGAAGCGCTAGAGGCTTTTAACAATATGGGAGTAGTTGGTAACTTTCTTCAAACTCGACAAGACTTCAACAAGTAAGATGTCTTCTCTACGTTTTTGTTTTGTTTTTTAACTAAAAAATGATTGATATTGATTTCATTGTATATTTGTATGTGCCTCTATGAAGTAGATGATTTCAGCATAAGTTCAATACTTCAATGAGAAGATAATTTCCAAACAAATAAGTGACACCTACAAATTATAGCAAACAAGAGTACTTTATCAGAGATATTTAGAAAGTATTATGATGGTAGAAACCCCAAGCAGCTTAATTGTGATTTTTTACTTGCTTGGTTCCTAGCTTGATCATGATGTTTTTGGTTATCAAATGCTAAGATGAGGTCCATGTGATTGCATCGGTTGTTTCATAGTACATGCATGATTGTAGTGACATCATTTTGAAGCAGTGAAATGACCTATTTGAAAGCATTAAAGAAATTCTTTCTGTGGATTGGATAGTTATGTGATTCTGTCAATTCTGTGTTTTACTCGTGATGGGAATATAGCAAGCTCCATAAAAATGTTTTTGTATTTGTTGTTGAATTTCCAAGCAACTAAAGTTTAGCCATTGATCTATCTTTCTTTATGAAAGTTCCAATGCTTGATGCTTCTAGTCTAAAAATGGCCCCAAGGGGCAAGCATCGTTTGTCTAATTTAGGCATACTGAAGTCCTTTTGGGTGGTGGGGGATGGGGAGCTTATTATTTAACTATGCAGTCCTATTTGTGGTGGTTTATGCTTTCTCTTGATGGCAGCTTGTGTCTCTCTATATATGATTATATATATACATTCAGAATACAAAAATAAAACTATCCTTCTGATCTTTCATATTTCCTCTCCTTGCTTTAGTAACGACTATGAAATGTTATTGGCACTTGATGAAAATAATCACCAACATTCCGGTGCATCAGTGAATCTGATTAATGGTTTGCCAGAGTCGGTTGTTCAGGTAATTTTGAATTGAAGAAGTCTTCAGATTACCCCAACAATCTTTGCTTTGAACATTTCATGTAACAGGCGTTAGATTATATCTTATTGGTTTTGATATTTTTCTTGTTTTGTTCATTCCCTTGCAGAATGAGAATGTCGACGAACCTTGTGCAATTTGTCTTGAAAATCCGACAATAGGAGACACTATCCGCCATCTCCCTTGCTTACACAAATTTCACAAAGACGTAATAGCCTTTTTCAGTTTGGAATGAAACCTTTATAAGCCTAACCAGGCTCTAACATGTTCTTAACTCTCTGCAGTGCATTGACCCATGGCTGCAAAGAAGAAGATTGTGCCCGGTCTGCAAGTCATCCATATCTTGATCTTTATCTTGGGTATTGGAGAATGGAGATACAAGGCTTCGTGTTCATGTAATGCCAGACGGGACGACTATGAGGTCTTACTCTTATTCTTGGGGTGAAGTTAGGTATAAACAAAACAAACACCATTTGTAGTCACATCACTTGGATGGACTTTCTACAGATGGACCTCTTGCTTTAATTCTGTAGTTTTTTTTTTTTTTTTTTTTTGGCTATACTCGTGTGGGATAAATGTCTACACGCTGCACATTTATAGCATTTTTTTTTACATTGTTTATGGAGAATATCAATTTATCATTATAGAATCAAGTAATCGACCAACATTTTGGCACAGTTTGTTTTGAATTGCTCAACTAATAGGATTAAAGCTGTGACATTTTACAAAAAGTCATACGCGGGATTAGCTGTTTTGTACCAGTGAGCGATGTCCAAGTTTGGTTCAACGAATGTTTTTAGTTAACAAATAACATTTTCAGTAATTTCATATAACTTAAAAAATTGGGGAGAAAGGAATTTTCTTATATGTGACACAAATATTCTAAAAATCAAATTTGAGAATTTCACATTTCATAAAGATATTACATCCTTTTGAAAATATGAGCATGTAACATTTCAATGTTAGGAGTAAATAATTTCACTTTAGTTCTTAGTTATTGTGTCATTGTCACATTTAATTTTATTCTCTTAATTTTGTTACATTATATCTAGTCCGAGATTTGTTATTTTGATATTAACAAAGAAAGTTAACATGTAATTTAATCATATTCAATCTCTTTAAACGTACTCCAGAATAGAATAAAATGAAACCCTCTTCAAATCATCAACTCCATACTATCAATTGGGAGAGAATTTGTATGTCGAAAAATCAGAGATCTTTGATCGAAACAAGGGAAACAAGAAAAACACTCAATTACGCTGCCATAACCCTTGTTCAAGAGATATTGGAGGTAAATTACAACTCGCCCAATTAGTCTCCCAATAAGTCTCTGTCGTAAACTATACGCATAAAGTATGGAGAGTTCCTTGCCCAGTGGAAGCTTGAAAGATATATATGTAGGGTTAAGGAAGTTTGATATACTATGAACATAGGGTAACCTAAATTTAAGAAACAAATTCTAGTTCGGGAAGTTAAATTATACGTTTCAATTGTAATTGTTGTTGTTGTTGTTGTGTCCCCGGCTTTTCACACCTTGCATGTATACTCTATGCACAAAGGGTCTTTATCACTTCAAATCGGTCAAGGTCTCACAATTAAGGGTGGGTAATTCGGTTCGTTAACGTACCGAAGTACCATTCGGTAAAGGTTTTTGGAAGACCGAACAGTTTGATTCGGTTCGGGGAAAAAATCGAACCAACTGAATCTGTTCGTTTTTTTTTTTAAATATAATATAATACTAATACTAATACAATAGCAGCAACAACAACAACAACAACAACAACAACAACAACAATAATAATAATAATAATAATAATAATAATAATTATTATTGATGAGGTTGATACAGCAAAATACGGAAAGTGTACTGTATTATATACGAATCGGGTACAAGGTACAATACCCTAAAGGGAGACCGAGCTACGTGACAGTGGGTCAGAGGTTCCCGGTCTCTTTAGCTACTGTTAGGTTGAAATAGCCAAAAGTCCTTCTGCCTGCATTAAATGCTCCTTTTATAGTAGTGCTCGGCGGTGCTTCCGGTCTTCCGGCATGCGGGACGCGTGGCGGACATGCACCGGTCCCTCTGCCGCTCCAGTGCGCTTGTGTCTCGCATGTGCGGGTGCGAGGTCTTAGGTTCGAAACCCTGTGGAGGTCCCTTTCTACAGCCCGGGCTCGGCCTGCCTAGTGGAATCGGACCGGGATGGCGAGCGCACAGCCGTACCTCCCATTCTGTGAGGAGACCGGGAGAACGATACGGAGACCGGGTTTTATCCCTATCAACTAGCCCCCCAGTCCGGTCTTTTCCGACCTTCGGAGGGAAAGTCCGGGCTGTTCAACCGGTCCTGGGTCTCTTCGCCTGACGGTCCGAGGAGCGACGTCAGCCCTAGCACCTGCGTGTCGCGCCCTCGCTGACCTCGGAATTTGGGCCTAGGTTAAGCCTAGGCAACGGTAACCGAAGCGTCGGCCTTTTCGCCCCGCTTACTATAAATACTTCACTCCTACGCTCCTTCTCACCTCTACGGAAAAAGTTTAAACGAGAGCTTCCCGAGCCACCGAGACTTTCCGAGCTGAAGAATTGTGAACCACAACGTGCTCCCGACCTACTTTCGAAAAGGTAATTCTCTTCGCCCGTCTTTGTAAATTCTTGTTTGCGCGGTTTTGGGCGATTTCGGGTCCCGGGCTGACCTTAGTAAGACGCCTCCCTGTCCTTGCTAGGTGCAGCCATGAGCGGATCGGATAGCCAAAACCTGTCCTACCACAGCTACGGCGGCTCAGTCGAGATCGGGTCTTTTACGGTCTCGACCTATAATTCTGACATCAATGCCATCGAGGTCTATTCCGGAGAAACTCAGGGCTCCGGTCGTTGGGGCGATCGGCTCCTTCCTCACGTTTCCACCTATTGAACTCAGCCCGGACCTGGTCGAGGATTCCTCGTGTAAGCCCGGAAGAGCGGGCAGGGTCGCGGTGCCTTCGGTGACGGGTGTCAGAGGAACTGGCCTCGCTGGAATCGGCCTCGGTTGCCGTTGGCAAATGTAGCGATCTTCGGCCGCGCTCGACCGGGGGGTCGATTCGATCAAGGACGCTGACACGGGGCGCCTCTTCCCGGGCTGCTGGTTGCCGGGAACCGGACGTGCTTAGGCGAGACAGCGCCGGTCGGCGCGCCGGGGGGGGATCTTGCAATCTGGAGGCCATTGGCCGCCTTTCCGATTGGGCCCGTCTCAACGCAGGCGGAGGCGCGCTGGCAGCCTCGATGGTCGCAGTGTCTGGGTGCGGCACTGGAGGTTGGACCGGGGGCTGAACCGGCGGAACGGGCTGGAACGGGTAAGAGGGTGCGTACGGCTGCTGATAAAACCGAGGCGAGTTAGCCCACCACTGGGAGGCCGGATCAAACGGGTATGCAGGGTACTGATACGGTACCGGCCCGACTGGAATAGGAAAAGCCTGTTGGGGGGGAGCTGCGGCGACAGGATCCACGGGCGGTGGATTGATCGTATTATTTGGATCGCCTCTGGAACTGAGGCGAGTTCGTAGATCTGAATGTGCCTCCTCTTCCGGATCGGCGGGGCAAAAAAATCCATGTAGGGTACATGGTCGGAGATCGGAGTGTGTAAGACGGTAGGCTTCTAACTTCGATCCCCACGGACGGCGCCAAAATGATACAGCAAAATACGGAAAGTGTACTGTATTATATACGAATCGGGTACAATGTACAATACCCTAAAGGGAGACCGAGCTACGTGACAGTGGGTCAGAGGTTCCCGGTCTCTTTAGCTACTGTTAGGTTGAAATAGCCAAAAGTCCTTCTGCCTGCATTAAATGCTCCTTTTATAGTAGTGCTCGGCGGTGCTTCCGGTCTTCCGGCATGCGGGACGCGTGGCGGACATGCACCGGTCCCTCTGCCGCTCCAGTGCGCTTGTGTCTCGCATGTGCGGGTGCGAGGTCTTAGGTTCGAAACCTGTGGAGGTCCCTTTCTACAGCCCGGGCTCGGCCTGCCTAGTGGAATCGGACCGGGATGGCGAGCGCACAGCCGTACCTCCCGTTCTGTGAGGAGACCGGGAGAACGATACGGAGACCGGGTTTTATCCCTATCAGAGGTAAATACGGAGGTATTCACAAATACGTTAGGGTATTAGGGTTAGATCATAAGATGATCCTTACATAGTCTGCTTGTTGGTTTAAGTCCTCAACTTGGGTAATAACACATTTCAGAGAGTCTCGAGCTGTAGTGTAGTTAGTAGGTGAGGATGCCAAAAGTCCCTACTTCTAGTACTTATTAACACGTTATTTATAGGGGGTGGGAGAAGACACATGTAGGGCTCTCGACATGGCTGACACATGTTACATATGCAGTCGGTGAGCTCAGTCACGGTGCATTGACGCCCACGTGTCGCGATGTTCCTAACTTGCCACTAAGCCGTGTGGTCGGATCGAGGTAGAGAATTTAGATTTATTCTCCAAGTGAACTTGGTCGGATCCGTTGTCCCGACCTAAATAGGTCGCGGTGGATCCTTATAGGCAGGGCGAAGACTATTGCTAGTTAAGCATTTGCTCGGTCTTCACACCCTGCTTGGGGTTGGGCAGTCATGGTTGGGAACATATCCTCACGGTGACTTGACTTGATCTGGATGAAATCAACAGTTGAAATTTAACCTCATTTTTCACTTGGGAGAAGCATTACAGTTGATCTCTAATATATATATGTGTGCTCGTGCATATTTATTTATTTATTTATTTATATTATTAGTTATGGTAAACTCTAAATTACAAGAAAATAACATTTCTTTCTATTGCCAAGACCTTGTGGTCTAGTGACACTCGGTTGCACTCTCGTATGGAAGGGAGTGAGTTTGAGCCTCAATGGAGGCGATATTGACTCTTTGTGCTTTAGTAGGTTGAGAAAGTAGTTATGAACATATATTGCATTGTAGTAAGGTCAGTAGTACTAAAAAAAAACATTTCTTTCTATTCAATATTATTTTAATTCTCATGTGATAATATTTTTTTTGGTATAACTCAAAAAAATTCTACCATATTGAATAAATAATAATAAGAATATCAATTATTATAAGAGCATCTCTATCGGAGAACATTAGTCCTCAGACTCACTTTCTTTTTTATGTGGCATAGTTCTGAGTTCTGATGATCAAGTGATGACAATTTTATATTTATTTATTTGTTTATATATAAAATAGATGATATAGAGATAAAAGATGACGTGAAAAAAGAAATATTCAGTACGGAGTAATTATTAAAGATGCTCTAAATAGAAACAAATGATAAGCTAAGATTATTGTAAATAATATAATTAATTTTGTGTATATGTTTAGAAGTAAACAGTATATAGCAAGCAACACGTAAGGGTGGTAACTCCGAGACCCATGCAAATGCAATTGTGCTATGGCCTCTCCCTTTTTCCATTTCTCTCCATCAACAACCTCTATCTCTCAACAACAAAATCAAACCCAAATTCAACCTCCATCTTTTTTCCCTCTTTTGAAACCCTGATTCCAACAACTGCTGACCTCCAAGGACCTCAACAACCCCAACAGGTACTATTCTATTCTATTCTATAATTTGAATGATTTTCTTTTTCATTCCCCTTTTTTTTTTTTTTGGATATTTTTCTAGATTCTGTTGATGGGTGTTTTTTGTTTTCTGGAATAGAATATGTTATTTTCCCTTGTGATTTTGACATTTTGTTAGTTAACTGTTTGCTCCAATTTTATTGGAACAGTAAGATTTTACAGTATTGAGGGTCAAATGGAGGAATCTATTTCGATGGGTAAATGGTGCCTCGTTTTGTGATCAATCAAATTCATTGATAGGAGGTAATGAATATTTATTCATTTGTATTGCTGGGAAGCCCTGTGATTGACCTCTCTCAAAATGGGAATGCACAGGAGTTTTTTCCATTGGGGTTGTCCTTTTCTTATGTTGTTGTTGCCAGAAAGTACATAGGGGCATACATTTTTTGTGGATGAATGCAAAGCAGAAAGGGAGGTTCTTGAATGATATATACATATATATATATATTGCCTACAAAACCTCTTTCTTGGCAGTTTTAAGCTGATTTTGTAGGCAGTGGAATACTATAATTGCAAAGGTCCAATTGAGGTTTTATGTGGGGAAATTTTGTTTTGTGAGCTCATTGTCCCATGTGTTTCGAGAAGTTATAGTATTGTCAGTAATGAGCTCTATGTGGTACTGACAATTGGGTCGGTGCAGAGCTCGTTCGTTTATCTTCCTTCGGCTTCGTTTGAAAAAAATGACCAGTGAGTCATCTGGTACTTTATCTGAATTCTTTCATGATGGTGCCCAAGATGACATAAATTATAGGGATACAAATGTGCATAATGTTTCTGTAGAGACCGGGGAAGTATTTTCTGCAGAGTTTACACCGAAAAATGCAGCCAAGAAAGGTAACCAAGTGAGGGGGGATGGTTTTACCATTGCTCAAAATGATCTTGTATATGAGGATCTCAATGGTGTACTTGGAATTCAAAGAGGTTCCGAGAGTGGTATGGAGTTCTCGGATTTTTCTCCTAACAATGGATATGCGTTAAGAGGCTATTACAGAGCTCATTTGGATAGCATGAGTAGCTATGCAATGGAAATTCCTGGGAAAGGACAACATCGAGCAAGGTTCGCAGACGAAAGCAAAGGCGATAGAGCTAGACCGGGATCGCCTCTTCATGCATCGAAATCCCTACATTCGTTTTACCCCTACAACCATAGTCCAGAAGTTTTGTACAATTCTTTCTCCGGAAAAATGAAATTTATCTGCAGCTTTGGAGGAAGAATTTTGCCCAGGCCAAATGATCGTAGGCTTAGGTATGTGGGTGGGGAGACTAAAATGATATCAATTCCGAAAGACCTAACTTATAACGAACTAGTGAAAAAGACGACAGCCATTTGTAATCATGCTCACACGATAAAATACCAGCTGCCTGGCGAAGATCTTGATGCACTTATATCCGTGACTTCTGATGAGGATCTCCATAACATGATAGAGGAATTTCATGAGTTGGAAAGAAGTTCACTACGGCTACGGCTATTTCTTGTGCCTCCCTCTGATGCCGAGAGTCTTTGTTTACAGCAGACCGATGCTGACTATCAGTATGTTGTCGCAGTTAATGGCATGATGGAGCCAGGTCTTCCAAGGAACTCGAGCCGAGAGAACTTGGCAAGCCAAATAAGCCAGTGTGGAAATAATTTGGACTATAGTCAAAGTTGCCAAAGAGACACTCCTCCTTCATTCCATCCATTTGAGAGGCGGAACAGAACCAAAGCAATGAACATATTAGTCCCGAAAAATCCTACTGCTCATTGGTTTAATGCATCATCTCAGACCCCTCCCAAATCATACCTTCAATCTCCTCCTTTGTCTCCACCAACAGGTCAGTTTAAAGATCTCAAACGTTCCCCTAATAATTTTGCATCTCCTGATGGCCATGAATTCTATAGTCCATATGCTGTGGACAAACCACAAGCAGCATATGATAATTCTTATAATCTTGGCAACTCAGGATATTGCTATAATCATCCCTCTGATGCTATGCCATTGAGTTATTACCAAAAAGAGAACACTCATTTGTTGGAATCAAACAAGGCTTCTGAGCCCTTTTCTCAAAATCGTACATTTAAACGTTGTATGACTTTTCAACCTTCTTATCAGAACGATTTGGACTGCCAAATGTCTGTGTCAAAAGATATACCACTGCATTCTGAAAGGCTAATACATTCTCGAGACATTAACTTGCTCCCTAGCCCTAGAGTAGGTTTTCAAGCTAAACCTGGTTATGGAATGCATCATGCAATATCTGATCCACAACTGCTATGTGAAGAGAGATATAATGTCACTTCCATAGAAACAATAAGCCCAGCCCCTTCAAACTTTAGTGGAGAGATGTCTCCCTCACTTGAAATATTTAGTACTTCACCGGAAATGTCAATGCAATGGCCAGAGCTGAGAGAGCAGAAACAGTTAATGACTAAGAATGAGCATCAGAAAACTCTTAAAGAACCAGAGTTTAACAAAGAGTATGCAGAATGGGATCCAAATTCAATAAATTGGATAAAGCAGAAGAATGCTTATTCACCTCAGGAAGGATCTTATTTTGGAATTAAGGATATCTGCACGCCAAAAGCTTATGGAGGCAGGAACTCTTCTAAACCACTTGTTTCTCCCAGTAATTCAACAACCAGTTGCAGAGAGAACTGCAATGATCCTAATACTTGTTGGGAAACAACTTCAAAGCCACAAGTCGGTGAAAACAGAACTTTTGCTCCACCGCCTATTAGGGAGCAATGCCATGATCTCAACTCTAGTGCTAAACTTTTCTTTGTGAGACCAAATGAAACCACAAATGAGAAGCATGCTGCATCTGGAACAACAAAAAACACTGAGGATGGTTTCTGCTTATCACATGAACTGCAACCTGCTTATCACATGAACTCCACAGATACATCTGGCTTCTTTTTAGACTCGAACGATCCCCGTATTACTGACATACCATTTCCAAATTCAGCTTCAGGTGCTGCTTTTGCACAAAATGTTGCTATCCGTGGGAATATATCCAATGGTAAACTGGAAGAGGAAAACTGTGATCGAATTTCTAACCAAAAACATGATTCTGGGGATGAAGAATTTTTTGAATTTCAACTCTCAGATAATTCTCATCACTGTAGAGTCCAGGAACAGAGGATTCTTGGGGAAGGTAATGCCAATAACACACCTCCTGATGCTCCCTTATCTTCATCTGTTGTATCACGTGTACAAGACGAACCCAGTGATGGGCTTCCACGCCTTGGAGAAAACAGAGAATCTGAGAGTGTTCCCACCAAACCTGCCTATAAGGTAATGTAGCCATGTTGAGTCATTATATTGAAGAGAAAAGTTTTGAAATCACGACCCCAATATTTGTATGTAAAATTGACAATTCCGTGTATTTGTTAGGATGACAAAGTTGATGGTGATAGCGAGGGCTTATCTATCGGTACAAATATTGAAATGGAGGCAGGGATATATGGTTTTCAGGTCAGAAGTCACAGTTTTCACTTTAATACTTTATATTTCTATGTGGAGTTTGAACCTTTTTTTTTCCCCTAATTTTCATAGCTAGTATGGTTCCTGGATGGTGCCATCTTATCTTCATAGGTATTACTAAATATTATATACGGAGTATTATGTTGTATATGATTCATTTTACCATGACCAAAGTAGGTAGACCAGAAGAACATGCTGTTGCACACATGAAGCTTTCTGTAAGACATTCTTCAGTTCTGTTATTTTACATCCTAATATTTTAGTGCAATTATGCCAGCACTATGTACAGAAACTCAATGAAGAGAGGCCTGGAAAATAGAGCTCAACCATTGTGAATTAGTTTTAATGTCTCTTTCTCACTTTAACCTGTTTTCCCTGAGAACTTGGACATGTGGATGGGCTCTAGAAGCAGCTCTGAAGTTTAACTTTCTATCTTGTAGTTATTTGAAGAAATTCACCCCTATATACAATTACAGATCTGAAGTTAATTATGCAATACTCTTTAGTTCTTCCCCTTTTTCTACCTTGATGTTGATTCTAATATACTTCTAAGTTAAATACATTTGAAGTAATAAACTTGTGAAATGTTGTATTAAATTATATGGACCCCGTGCAAGGACTTTGCATCAAACTGATGACTAGCAAATAGATATACATTACATAGTACTTTTTTTGCAATTTGGCTTGGTCAATTATTAAACAGGTCAAAAAATCAAGCAGGACTACTTATGCAGATTGATTAGAAAGTATAATTAAGTTCCAACCAGATATACAAGGCTAAAAGAACAGAAAAAAATTTAACAATATATTGGGTTGACCTTTGAATAACATGAAAAAGGTTAAAATAAGCTTTTAATCTAGCTGATATTAGTTGAAGTGTTGAACTATAACTATAGTTGAATAGTTGATAGGGTTTTGGTCATTGTAACTTTAGTATTTGCATAGATTACTGTTTCCATGTCCTTTAAGTTTGGTCATTGTAACTGTAAACTGAATGTTTTGAGTTATTATGGACAGATTATAAGAAATAGTGATCTTGGAGAACTACGTGAGTTGGGATCTGGTACATTTGGAACTGTATATCATGGAAAGTGGAGGGGAACAGATGTTGCTATCAAGATGATAAAAGAGAGCTGTTTTGCTGGCAGATCATCTGATCAAGAGCAGTTGGTAGGTCCCAAACTCGGACACAAAATTGGAGTTTTAATAGTTTCTTTTGGAGAAATGAAAGTTGCCAGAAATGGAACGAGATAAATTGGCAGAAATATCCCTAACTGGTTAAGGATAGGAAGAAAGAAATTGTATTCTGGTATTGCGTCAATAAATATTTAAATGCGCTATTTTTCAGACTAAAGATTTCTGGAGGGAGGCTCAGATTCTTTCCAAACTTCACCATCCAAATGTAGTAGCATTCTATGGGGTGGTTCCTGATGGACCTGGAGGAACAATGGCTACAGTTACTGAATACATGGCTAATGGGTCACTGAGACATGTTCTTGTGAGGAAGGATAGGTGAGGTGTTATTATTATTGCTATTACTATTATTAATATTGATAGTAATAGTAATTATTACTACTACTATAATTATTACTGTTACTACTGCCACTATTACTATTAGAGCAAATTCCAATTTTACTCTTCGACTATTGTAGCATTGCCACATTTAGTCCTACTCTTTTAATTTTGTCTCATTACACAATAGTCGAGAAGTTAAAGTGAAATTTGCTCTTGTACCTGCTTGTAATTTTCATGTTCCTGCACTTTTGAAATGTTTTTTACATATAGAATGTCTCTTTTTTTGCAGAACTCTTGACAAGCGCAAAAAGCTTAAGATTGCATTAGCTGCTGCTTTTGGTATGGAGTACTTGCATACGAAAAATATTGTTCATTTTGATTTGAAATGTGAGAACTTACTTGTCAATTTGGGAGATCCTCATCGACCAGTATGCAAGGTAAATTTGCATATAAAATTAGTTCCAAGTCACATGGATATGTGTGCGTTTATATATGTTAGTATGTAATCCTTATTGACCACTTTTCTCCTTGTCTTTTTCTTGAACGGATAGTTTCCCTAGATTAATCTTCTCGCCATGAAGAATTTATTTTCCAGAAGGTTGTAAACCCATCCTGTGAAATTGATGTTTTTTCAACCAAACATAATCAATGAAGGGTTTCTTTTTCAGGTTGGTGATTTTGGACTATCAAGAATAAAACGGAACACTCTTGTTTCGGGTGGTGTTCGAGGAACGCTTCCATGGATGGCGCCCGAGCTATTAAATGGAAACAGCAGTCGCGTTTCTGAAAAAGTAATACCTCAGATATGAGATTTTTAGCTTTTCAATTCACGCTATTTTACCTAGAACTGAACCCGTAGCCATTTCTTTTTGTCCTAGGTTGATGTTTTCTCATTTGGCATAGCAATGTGGGAGCTCTTGACAGGAGAGGAACCATATGCAAATATGCACTGTGGTGCCATCATAGGTAGGCTTTTGATTACAATTTGAAAAATTCCATGCACTCTTTTGTTTTACAGAAGCTTTAAAACCAAATTAGGATTAATTGAATCAAAACAAAAATAGAATTGCCAAACATGAAACAAACTAAATTAACTGCAAGTCAAGCACGCTTAACCACAAAGTTATTTGGTTATCTGATTGTCATATCCTTCTTAAAACCAATTGGTGACTGTTGTTCTTGGGTTTTGCTTCTGTGCAAGGTGGCATCCTAAATAACACTCTTAGGCCTCCCATCCCTCAACAGTGTGATCCCGAGTGGAGAAAGTTGATGGAAGATTGCTGGTCATCTGATCCAGCGGCAAGGCCATCGTTTACTGAAATAACAGGCCGATTGCGTGCCATGTCTGCAGCTCTCCATCCGAAGACAAGAGCGAGGAAATGAGATTAAACGTTAAACGTAAGTCTTAAGAACAAACTCGAGCAGAAAAATTATACACGCCCATACGCTGTCTCTATTAAACAAGTTAGCAAGCTACATTCATATATGTAAATATTGTAAAGTATTAAGTTCTGTACATTGAAGATATGAATGAGATACCAGATAGTTTGCCTAAATATGTCATTTTGTGGTGCACTCTTATTCAATTGCCTACAAAAGATGCTAATAGTTTCCAGCTCTAGAATCTTTATCAAATATATACACAAGCAAATCACCAAAGAGTAATTGTCAAGGTTCTGAAATACCAATTCTTATACCATGGACTAGGGTTAATCTTGTATTGTGGACCCTGATCCAAACATTATGTGTCTGTCCTTGATATATTCTGCACCTGCAGTTAACTGTTTATGTGCCTGTAAAGTTAAGGGCGGTGGCTAGTTTTGGATTTTTGAGTTTTCGCCCCAACCTAGGCTAGGGGGTTATTAGACCTTTGATAGAACAAATTGTTCAATGTATTTTGAGTGTGTATAATGAATGAAGAATTCAGAGATGAAGAATCCGGAAATTGGCTTAAGGAAACCTCTTTTATTAAATGTTTAGAGGTAGAGTAGAGGAAAATAGAGAAGGGTCTCTTGAGTCATGTCTAGAGAGAGAGCCAAAGAGAGAAGTCTCCCTTACTTCAGAGTCTAAGCCAAAGACATTGACTATTTGAATTTGACCCCCGACCACACGATCCTGACCCGAATTTGGAACGACCTAGGTTCGTATATTGTATAGTAAATCATATACCCAGAGTATATTCCCTATCAACCGTAGCTTGCTACTAAAAAAACGTAATAGTTTAGCACGGCTCTCTTTTCTACCATCCTTACTCAACCTCTTAATCTATAAAAAAGATTCCTTTATTTATTATAATAAGGTAAGCTTTGAAGTCGTAGCTTGCTGGTTTTTCCATCATCCAATCCACATCAAATTGAATGAAACCTTGCGAAAAAAGAAGTTAACACTTTGTTGAGGAACGAAGCTTTGTGTTTATTTTATTGCAAGTATAGAATATCTTAATTGCATACACATAATAAGTTCCATATACAATCCAAGGTAGATCCTGATTCATGGTATAATTTGCCCTGAAATATTGTAAAAATGAGCTACTCAAAGAAACAATGACAGGACAGGCTTTGAATTTTAAGGACCACCCGTCGGCCCGGCTCTAATATCTGCAGATTTTTTTGTGTGCATATCATGCTCTGCTTGAAACCATAAGTGGCATGTGTCAGCATAGTATAGTTTTTTTTTCCCAATTTTAGTGCCACATCCTATCTATCTATCTATCTATCTTTGCAATTTGCATTAGTGGGATCTTTTCTTCTAAGTCAACTTTTACTAAGCTATGCTCTCTTGTGGCTTGTGGGATAGATGCTCATTTTTCTTCACTTCACTTCACATGAATCATACAGCATTGGGTGTGAATAATTACACCTGAAATGTCAACTGCAATTGGGTTTGAGAAAAGACTTTAAAAACACCCACAGATAAACTAAACAATGAATTATAAGTACCACTACGTTAGCAGACATGATTATGAATCTTACAGTTTCTTCATTATCTTTTGCCTGCCAACCATAGTATTAATTTAATATTGTCTGTCCAGGATCTTGGGTCTTGCCTGTAGTGTTTATATCAAACCTCTGCCGCCCTTCTTCATCTAAGCCTATGTTTGTACAACAATTATTATATGTGGTGATATGAATTCACTTATAAAGAAAAAGAAAATGATAAATGTTTTTATTTCTTGTAATAGAATTTGCCATATATATACCTATGCTAAGGTTACCATCATAGAATCAAATATCTTTCTCCTTTAGTGCTAGTGATATATTTGTAGCATGTCTTTGACAGTTAGATATTATCCTCAAAAGGTAATTAATTTGCAATTAAAGCGCACACCTTTAACTATCTAATAAGGTGCTCCTTAATATATATTCCTGATAATATCATCCAACATATTCTGCTTGTCGGGTTTGGTTCTTAGAGGTGGGTGCACCACTACTTTAGAACTAACCCAAATTACTTCATTTAAAATCTAGGTCTAAGTTGCAATTGTCTTTGAATTAGACTAAAGCATTTGGACTGAGTCATATACTTTATTTGGACCAATTCAAATTCATTATCCCATCATCAGTTTTCAATTTCTTAAACTACAACCAATTTTACCGTGGAAAAATGATCCACACTACCTAATTTTGTCAAGTGTTGTCCAAGTTCCCTTTGTTCCGGTGACACACTAGCTATCATCAATATGAAATTCTATGGTACACTAATTATTATAGAAATGATCTAATCACATAATAAAGAGGGAAAATTATACTATAGACTAGAGTCCATTTTACATTGTGGATCCTAGTCTAAAATAACATTCAGATTTTGTGTCTGTAGTTAACATATTTTGAATCTATAGTTATGTACCTATAAATAACTTCAAGTCACATAATATATTAACTAAAAGTACATAATTTATTAACTACAGTAGATATATAATATATTAATCATATACATAATATGTTAATTATAGGAAACACATAATTTATTAACTGAACGTATATGTATATATAATATATTAACTGTAGACACATAATTTAAATGTCGTTTTAGTCCAAGATTCGGAATGTAAGGTAAGACAAATTATACCGTGGATCAGGGTCTACCTTGCATTGTAGATCCTAGTCCAAAAATAACATTCAGATTTTGTATCTGTAGTCGACGCATTATGTATTTGTGACAGTTTCTGTACTTGTAGCTATATATCATATTGTGTGTCAGTAATTATCAAGTTATTTGTTTACATGTACAGAAACGGTTAACTATAAATACAAAATGTGTTAACTGAAGGTACATAATTTTTGTGTTAAGATTCATAATACAATATAAATCGTAGTCTATTATATAACAATTGGTAAGGTAAAGTCTGGTTAATGGTATAAAGAATTGATAATAAAGTGGATGGGCTTCCGTGAATCCGACCTATAACGCCACAATTATCCACTAGATGAGAGTTGAGAGCATGCAAGTGAGTGTGGTCATGTCGACCGGCTATTGGATTGCTTCATGCCAATCATAATTATTGCCAATTGACTCCAAACATTTTAATTCCCAATTATCAAACACTAACACCTAAATAGGGCAGGTCAAATTGAGCCAACTGGGGGGCTATGAAAAAATTAGTCAGCGCATTAAATTATGTGTGTATGTATGGTGCATGGCCTAAGTCATTATCCTTTTCTTTTCTAGGATAAGACATATATATCAATTATATGTACAAATTAAATATAGAATTCATTCTGTATGTTGTCACCATGATCCATATATATATATATATATATATATGGACACACATATATATATATATATGTATATATACACACACACATATTCAGGTGTCGTCACCGCTTAACGTGCGACCGCATCACTATGTATACAAATATACACCACTCAATGTTAGAAAATGCACTACACAAATAGGCATCATTAACGAAACACCAAAAAACACACCACTAGGTATGTAAATATACACCACACAGTGTTAGAAAATGCAATGTTAGGGGCAGGAGTTATGGTGCATTATTTTGAATATGTGATGTGTTTTTTAGTGTTTTTATGTATTTTCATTGTGGTGTGCTTTCTAACGTTGAGTGGTGCATTTTCTAACATTGAGTGGTGCGAACCGCACCGACCGCACGGGAAGGCGCGACCACATTTGAACATAAATATATGTGTGTGTGTGTGTGTGTGTGTGTGTGTGTATACACACACACACACGAGGTGTTCCAGGTTTTTCTCCATCCATTTAACGATTTGGGTGTCTCCGTCCATTTAACAGTTTGGGTTCATCAGACTAATCTCCACTTGTTCTAGGAGGCATGCGAGCTGGTTCAGGGAAATCGTCACTTGTGAAAATTAAACTGAATTCTCTCAAAAGTTTACTTGCCACTTGGCGCCTAAATGCTAGACGTCGGCCGATAGCCTAGCGTATAACTATAATCATACTATAATCATATCGATGGTTTAGGCTGCTTAGGTGCCAACTGCCTAAGCTGCCTAGCCACCGGCCACTGCACATACTAGGATGCGTTGCCTAGTCTGGTTAACTTTTTTTTTTTATATATATACTCAGAATAACGTCATTTTGATCGAAATAATTCTTAATTGTTCAAATTTTAGATATTTTTAAGTAAATATTTAATATTTTAATATTAACTATTAAAATATTAAATAATATATAATTATTAAGTCTTGAAAAAAATTAAATTGGCGCCTAGCAACTCTAAGTGCCCCTCAAGTGCGTAAAGAATGCCTAATGATTTTTCAATCATATTAAATAGTCAAAGATCCTGTTTGGTAAATGACTGTTAGTTAATTGAGTTAAAATGTATGATTAATTAGTTGATAACATTAGCTGATTGTAGAAAGGTGCATGGTAAATTAGTTGTTCTGTTCTGTTTGATGTAAAAAAAAATTTCTTCAAAAAATTTGACTGAAAAAGTTGTTTTGAGTAGCTTTTTGAATTTTAAGATTTTGGAATTAAAAAACTTAATAATCAAACACTTATATTGATTTTTTAAGTAAATCAAACAGCTAATAGTGGTTAAATAAGTTAAAATTAGTTGATAGGCTAATTATTTAACAAATAGGGCCAAAATATTTTTATTGGAAGAGAAGTTAAATAGTCAAAAGCATTTTTAATTTTTGGTAGAGAGATTCTATTAAAGAAAAAAAAAAGAATAAAAAAAGAACACAGTAAAAAATAAATGGGAACGTCTTCTTTATTAAATACACCAAACTAAACTGTACTCCTCAAACATATCGTCATTGTTTTCAAATGCATTTTCTTGGCATAAAATTATCACAGCATTATGCACATTAGAGGTAAAGAATGCGCGCTGATGATGAGTATACATCGTAACACTATTATTAATTACATAAAGAATTACAGCACCATGCGACATTAATTTGCATGCATGCATGCATTCTACGTTTAATTAATCTAACCTTTAATTTGTTTACGTAGTTCTTCCGAACTAACAAATGTACCATGAAACCCATACGGTACTCTCCTCGGCAGCTTTACCGACGCCACCTTCTTCATACTCGACGCTTTCACTATCACCAACTCCGATCTCCCTTTTCTCTCGTCTCTCGCGAAGCTCATAAGGTACCCCTCGTTGTCGTCTTCCCCGGCCGCCACCAAACACGGCTCCCCGCCGTATATTCCGTCGCCGTACCTAAACTCCGTCACCTTTCCGCTCTCTAAGTCCACCTTCGCCACCCCGCTGCATTTCGGCCATGGCTCTGCTATCGCCATGTACACGTATCGCGTTTTCCGGCCAACTAGTTTCTTGTTTATTTGCCCTGCTTCTAGGTTCATCCCGGACACGATGACCCGCCGGGTAGACCCGCCGGTTTTCATGTTTAGCCGGATCTCGGTTAGTTCGGTTTTTAATGGGTCGTTTCCCCCCGAAAATATGGCGTCCGCGGGCGTCATGCATGACCCGATTATCACCATGGTTTCTTCTCCTTCTTCCCATGCGTTCCATAAATGCATGCAGAAACAGTTGGGGACGTCGACCCACCGGATATTCGACTCGTCGGCGTCGGATTTCGGTACATGATCTATCTTAAAATCTGGATTAATCGTATGACGTTCATTTTTGGTATTACTAATTATTTATTTTGAACATACAATATTTATTTTTTTTTATCTCATTTAGGAGAACTCAAATCTATTTTGATCCAACTAAAATAAAAAACAGAACCTTCATATATTTGTACTACAAAATAACCACCCAAAATGTCAAGTTTGATAATAAATTTCAACGAAATATGGGTATTCCATATTGCTTATTTTACTTTCAAGGGAGAAAATGAGAGTTTAATTTCATGCTCCTATTTGCATTGCGCTAATAGTGCTAATCATGCATTACACATATATTTTGGAAATGTTTTTTATGTTATGAATTTGGACAATACACGAATATGAAAATTGGAAAATCAAACACATAATGATTATATTTTGCATACCAACCCAATTTTATTTAGTGGTCGAATTCATTTAATTTATTTTTTAGTCTATAATTGAGCATTAACAAATTCAAATGTTTGACCCTATATCACAAGTTTGATGACAGGAAGGCCGAAGGTGATATTAGTAGCACAAGAATCAAGATATATAATGATTTGTTGTTGTTGTTGCGGAAGTTTTATAATATTTCAAAAATATTAAATTTTTTTGACGAAAATATAATTAACACTATTACTTGTAGTAACTAATATGAAATTTATTGTGACAAATATTATTATAGCTAATATAATTAAAATAAAATATTAAAATTAAATTGTATTTT
>CP025647.1:5867349-5929774 GCA_003576665.1 Ipomoea trifida | reverse complement strand
GGGAACTTTGCCCCGGTTCAGGAGTGTCCGGTTCAGAAAGGGCTCAAGGTGGTGGGCCGGATTCCGCCGTGCCTGTCAGGGGTTTACGTTAGGAATGGGCTAACCCGCTGTTTGAACCGCTCACTGGGCACCATCTGTTTGACGGTGACGGGATGATTCACGCCGTTACGTTGGGTCCGGGGAACGAAGCGAGCTACTCGTGCCGGTTCACGCGAACAGCCGGTTGGTTCAGGAGTCGGCTTTAGGGAGGCCGGTTTTCCGAAGCCGATCGGGGAGCTGCATGGCCACCTGGGGTTGGCTCGGCTCGGGCTGTTCTTCTTCGCGCGAGCCGTGATCGGCTTGGTGGACACCTCGAGCGGGACTGCGTGGCTACGCCGGCTTAGTCTATTTCAACAACCGGCTCCTAGCCATGTCGGAGGACGATCTACCCTACTGCGTCCGCATCAAAGAAAACGGTGACCTCGAGACCATCGGACGGTTCGCCTTCCACAACCAGATCAACGATCCCCTCAAGCCCATCCCAAAGTGGACCCCACCACAGGAGATCTCTACACTCTCAGCTACAACGTGCTGAACAGACCTTTCCTTAAACTCTTCAAGTTCGACACGTGCGGTCAAAAGTCACGCTGACATACCCATTTCCCTCCCGACCCAACCCTCGTCACGACTTCGCAATCACCCAAAATCACGTGATCATCCCGGACTACCAAGTTATATTCAAGTTATCCGAGATGATCCGGGGCGGGTCGCCCGTAATCCACGACCCGAACAAAGTCTCCCGCTTCGGAGTTTTGTCTATATATGATATAACGATTGCAAGTTGACTAGATAGTGACAATTCATATCATTCATGTTAAACTTTTATTTTCATGTTCATGTATTGTCCAAGTTCATAACACGAATTGTCAAATTTGTTTGGGATCAATTTCACCCCTTTAATAAGAATTTAAGAATTATTGAATATACATTAAATAGACATCAAAATCACAATTGAATGATTAAAAATACCACTAATAAAAAGACCCAAAAAAAAAAATCCTCAGGTTCTTAGTATTTAACATGGCACTGAAAACGTCGAAATAGGACCAAACATTTCTGAAAATGTTTGCAGATTACAGCATTCAAAATAATTGTCCAACTAGAAACTAGTATGTAATTGGGCTGCCACGTGGATGATTTATGGGCCTACAGCCACCCGCTTCACGGGTGCGTTGGAAGTATTGGGCTGCCACGTGCTGCTATAATTGGTCCAGTGGACCCCGCAATCTGACTTGTCATAGTATCTGTTACCCTATAAAAACGGCTGCGACACGCGCCCGGCCGCCCCCCAACTGTTTCCCACGTGTCACCTAATTACACTTTCTCTCTCATCCCCTGTCGGTGCACTCCTGCCGCCGTTTAACTTCTAGTTTTTCCTGATTTCTGATTTTCCGCGCCATGGAAATTGATTTTTTTTCTCTCTCTCTTTCTAAATATTTAGTAAGGAATAAAGTATTTTTTTTTCTAGATCAAAATATTGATACAGATAATAAATAAAAAGTTAATTTATTTTTGTGATCCATCCATATCATTTTATATGTTCTACACAGATAATGACGCATAATACAAATTATTTACAATTCTTTTTGAAATTATATATATGAAAAAGTTCAGGTGATGACTCACTTGAGACATTCATTTGAGTAAATCAATGATTGAGAGTTACTAAAAAAAATAAGGAGAAATGTAATGTCAATTTTATAAATATTATAAACTTAAAAATTTATAATAATTATAAAATTGACCACGTATTATTTATTAAAATTTTAAATATTTATGAATTTTTATTGCAGATAAGATAAATCTTCATTTTTTACCGTATAAAATTGTTATGATTTTAGCTCACCCCTATATAGATGACATGTTAGACTATAAGTTAATGTGATACAGTGACAAATAGCTATTGCATTGCAGATGTTGCAGAGGGCAGAGGTAAATTGGCAAAGTTGCTTGTCCAAAGACCAGTCCACCTCCCAACATGATTGGCTGCCTGGGATCAACTCTTTTCAAACCTCAAATTATATATAGCCATTCAAATTTTGGGGTTAAAAACAGTAATGGGACGAAAAATAGGAGAGTAGACAAGAATAGGACGATTTTAAAAACTGGACAAAAATGAGAAAAAAGAGCATTTAGGACTTGAGTTTGAGGTCAGAAACGCAAGTTCCAAATGCGTTTGTTAATTTATTTTTTTTCGAACATTGACCACAAACACATGACCCACTTGCGTTCTAAAAAAAATTTAAAAAAAAAAAGAGGAAAATGTCACCTTCTTCGGCGATGGAGAAGGCAACCAAAATTGGTCGCTTTCTCTTGCAACTAGAAAAGGCGACATTTTCCATCTTTATATATATATATATATATATATATATATATATATATATATAAAATCTATTTTTAAGAACGCGTTTGTGGTCAACGTTAAAAAAAAAAAAAAAAAAAAAAGATAAATTAACAAACGCATTTGGGACTTGTGATTCTGACTTCAAACGCAAGTCCCAAATGATCTTTTTCCATTTTTGTGCAGCTTTTAAAATCGTCCTATTCCTGTATGCTTTCATATTTTTCGTCTCATTACAGTCTTCAACCCTCTTGGCTCTAACACTTTACTGTTAATAAACATACATACTTGTACAAGTATTCATCAGTAACACAGCACATTATTTATAATTAATTGTAAACATTTTTTGAGTTGACGAGAGAAACTCGCAACCACTATCTGAAGGTGTGTATTGATATGCCTCGCCATGTAACCATAGTCAACAAAGGACTACAATGAGATAAATCAAGCTAGGTTATTCATAGTTGACCGACTCAAACCAAGAAGACCATGATTCGAACTCGTGACCTTATAGTTACAAGTTTGTATCCTTAACCAACTTGGCTGGAGTTATTTAAAAAGACCGGAGTAGCGGAATCTAATTAAGAGCACCATAACAAGAACAGTGTCTATCTATTTACATTTCTATACACATGCTCATGCCACCATTGACTCTGGTATGCAATCTATAACACCACAACCAGATTCAAGAACACAAAGAATTTCATTATGAATCTTAAATTAAATCCTCAGATGTTGTATAAAAACAAGAACAGAGAAGAACAAGAGCAAATATAATGATTCCATAACATTAACAGCTGCTCCATTTCTAGCCACTGGTGGCACATTCGGGGCCAGTTTAGTATCCTGTCATCACGTAGGTATTTCGATTACAAACTCCCCAAGATTCTATGCAAAAGGATAGTAGTGAATTTACCTTAGAAGAAACCAAGCAAGATTCAGGTTGGCGTACAATGTATATTTGATCACCATGGGCGTTTTTCTTGTAAATATCCTGGTTCCTATGCCAAGTCCATAGGGCATAAGTGGAGTTTATAACCTGCATTGGAGGAAAAAGAGAATTCCTTTACCTTATTTCACAAAAGATTCAAATTGTAAGATGTAAACACACTAAATTGTTTTACAGTCTAGCATCATATATATTCAGTTATTCGACAATAGGCTCTAATGGCTAGAGGGCATTAAGATTTCCATTTATGTGACATATATCCAGCCCGAAGTGGTTTCAGAAATTTAGATGAGTAATAAGTGTTGCAAAAGTGCTCGGGTTTTACCTCGAGAATTCCATGTCCAAAACTGCTCTCTCTATATGCACTCCATTCTGGTTGTGTGTCCCAGCAAAAATTTCCTTTGGCAGGACCAGAGGAAAAGTTCATGTGGCATACATTTCCAAATTCTGGTTTATTGTCGCCAGGGGACGGACACTTCCCGGGGTCATCTGCAAAATCGACATCAACTTTCTCAATGTTACCACCATCCCCGACTATTATGTACACAGGCCCACAAGGATCCAGAGTATAATTGTACACACGATTCATCCGCTCATATGCATGAACCTGACATGAAATTAAGCAGGCTTTTTAGGCAACGGAGCAGATTTTTCTAAAGATTCATGAGGGCGTTGTAATAAGAGAAGCATAATGAGTTTTCAACTGGTTAATGCATACTCCTACTGGAATAACTAATTGATTGGATTCAGTCTTTTACTGTGGTTTGGCCTATCTGCATTATAGCCCAGCTGAGTAACCCTAGCCTAATGTCCTAATTCAAAGTTCGGATTGCATGAAATTGGGATACTTTTAGCTTACATGTCCGGAAAAGACGATGTCAACTCCATATTGATATAAGACTTCTTCCATTTCTAGCCTCATGCATTCGAATTCCTGATAGTGTGATGAGTAGCTATTATACCAAGGAGAATGCCATGCAGCAACTAGCCACGGGGTTATGCTGCGATCTAATTTCTTCAAGTCTTCGAGAAGCCAAGAATACTGAGCACCTAAGCAATAATCGCATTAAGACACATACATCAGCTTTTATTCAGCACAAGGCAGATTGCTCACAATTCACATGAAATTTTCAACCATGAGATAATATATCAATCACCAGTTCTGTTGTAGTCAACATAGGCACCTAGCATGATGAAATGTACTCCACCGGCATTAAATGAATAGTAGAAGTTACTGGTAGATCCCGATTCCTTTGAAGGAACAGAAAATCTCGTCAAATATGACTGGAATGTTGTTCCTTCCGCTTGGGGCTCAATCTCATGGTTGCCTTCTATGACCATCATTGGAACTCTTGAGGTTAAGGGCTCCATAAACCTGGACAGCAATTTTAGTTAAGTTACCAAAATCCTTCAATTGAATGCAACCAGATTATTTTCTTGCTTTTCTGATGACCAAAGTAGGCCATTGAGTAGTTATAAACACCCATGCCATTCTATGGATAGTGTTCTATTATTATTTTATACTTTAGGTTGCCTAGCTTATACTAGACTAATCCTAAGCCCATAGAACTCCTGCCCAAAAGTAGCTGGAGGAGATAAATCGCGAGTCGCCTAAGTAGTTTCCCAGTCAGTCAGTCAATCCTAGCAAGGGGGCAAGGCGGGCCAGCTGATCCTAGACCTGCCAAGGAGCGGCCCGCCCTGCCCTGCCGGCCCGTTTTGAAAGCTCTAGTCATGAGATGGAAAGTAAAGGGAAAAGGAAAACATGGTTTTCACTTTCATATAAGGAGTTGAAACTGGATTTTCATAGGATCAAAATGTTAAAAGAAGATTGTTCAAGACAGCTAGGCATTTTTCAATTAAAGAGCCATCCAGCTATGTATTTGATTAGGAAAAGCATCAATTTACCTTCCCCATCCATCCCAACGAGGCTGATATGTCTCCCTGATGGGTGCATCAGGAAATTGACAAGAATAGCAAGAGGCCCCTTTTCCACCAGTTGTAAGGTACTGATTTGCATAACTCAAGTCTCCAACCATCAATACCATTGAGGGATCATTCGCAATGAGATGATCAATGGTTGTGGTTGAATTGCTCGTGAGGCCTAAATCTCCAACCACAGCTATTCGACGGGGATACTGGTTAGGTGCAGGCAAAGGCAATGTCTCAAAAACAAGCTCCTCACTCATTTCCCCTAAAGAACTATCTCCACATTTGTAGTAGTACTTTGTCTGAGGTTCAAGACCTACACTAGAACCCAAAGCTGCTTAATTTGGCATCAACTGAAGAGACTAGGAGAAACATAGGAGATAAAGCACATAGGAGAAACATAACTCCCAAAGCAAGCACAACATGTTACTATCTGTAGGACTCTGCTAAAAACTTGCAATCAATAACTTCAAGATTCATATTCTAATAGTCAATGCCTAATGATCACAATGTTCTAGATGAACCAAATAGGAGGGACAAAACTTTTCTGAAAAGCTTACCATCAAGTCTAACATGATGAATAATGCCAGAGGTGTAATTCCATAGACCTTCAAATGGATACAACTGACTATAGACCATGGAAACCCCAGTTTTCTTCTTTGTGTACTTCCTGCTTGCTTTGCCATACAACACCTCACTGCCCACTTTTGTTGGATCAAGCGGTGTCACATTCAATCCAATCTGATATTCCCCTGAAACCAATAAAACACAAATCAAAACCCCATTCAAATGGGGGGCAACCCAACCAAATTGGTTAAATTGTTAACTTGGTAACCACAATATTACAAGTTTAACTCCCACTGGGAGCAACCTATTGGCCTTCTTGGTTTAAGTCAGTCTTCTATGGGCAACCTATGCTTATTTTACCCCATGTGGTACCTTGATAGCTAGGGTCACAATGCAGAATTTAACCAGCTATGAATAAAACCTCAAACAAAATATCTCCCCCACACCCATCCTATCCCCACAATCCTCCATGAATCCCCATTTCAAAATTTAAGAAATATAGTGCTAACTAGCTAGGCACTGCTTAACTGATCAAATCCAGCTAAATAACATTTCAAGTTTTAACCATTGATCCTACAATCTCTTGGAAAATAACTACATAGCAATGAACCAAGACATCTCTGCTTAGCTAATCAACAATATATCAGTAAAACAGAGTCCATAGGGCCATACCAGTGACCCAAGAAACCCACATAGAAGTAGGGGTGGATAATGCAAGGGCAATCTGCTCAGGAAACATGGAGGTCACGTTCCTCTTGAGCCTGGGATGCTTCATGGGCAAGTCATCACTGCCTTGACGCAATGAAGGATCCAACCTCCTAGTCACTGGCTTGAAAGGGCCGTCCAAGGTGCTGGGTATTAGCTCTTCTCCTACAGCCATCTCCACCAACTCCGCCATTGCAAGAATCAAGAAAATGTAGTAACAAAACCCATAATCCGCCATAAAGGTTCGATCTTTTTTACTATTATCGCGCATTTTACATGATATTGACTATTGGCAAATTGGATTTCAGTATTTCACTATCAAAGTGCCGTAGATGAGCTGATCAGCTGCTGCGTAGTTTGGTGGCGTAGTAGTGGTTAACTTGTCATTTCGTTCGATAAAAATGGAATATTCTGCTTTTTGTTGTTTTGAAAGATGCCATTAATTGCTGTCGTCGAAAACAAAGAAAACAAAATTGGGATACAGATCAAACAATCTTTAACTTTCAAATTTCAACAAGAATAAATTTTATTTTTGGTTCTTGACTATTATATCTGAATTACATTTTGGTCATTTACTATTAAAATTTTCTATTATGTATATAACTATGTAATTTGTATCATATTTAATTTTGCCGTCTAATTTTTCGACCAACTATTGTCAGAATTTATTTTAAAAGAAGCAAATATAGTACTCTTCCACTTATATATATATATATATATATATATATATATATATATATATATATATATATATATATATATATACACACACACACAGAGACACACACATACACTTACCTAAACTAAAATTATGTATCGAATTGCAAAATATCTCTATACTCAAATTACAGCAAAATTTCCTATAAAATCATATCCATGAGACAAAATAAAAATTTCTTAAATATTATATTTTTCCTCATAAATATTAGAATTCTTCAACTCTTTAATCCCTAATATTATATTTTAGTTTAAAAGTATTATATTCTTAATTAAAAGTAAAATGAATTCGTTGTAAGATTATATCCTCAAATCATTTATACATGATTAGCGTGTCATCTTCTACTCACATTTTATTAACTAAAAAGAAAAAAAAATGAAGTGTACCAATGTAACAACTTTTAAATTTTACAAACTAATTTTTGCTAAATTGAAAGTTGGGTTATAATCTGAAAATTCTATTGCATGTATATAGTTATAAATTAGAATTAATTAAAACTATATTGTAGTCATAATTCAAAACTGAATTTAATTATTCTTTCTAATGTTAAAAAAAAACAAAAAAAAAAAACAAAAAACAAAAAACAAAAGTAATATTAAATTTATTTATTTTCTGGCACCGTTGATTATATGTTCTCACAACTGGCATTCCAGCCTAACATACTCTAATTTGGTCTTTTGGCCCCATAAATTTTGGCCCTTCTACCAAGTACAGTTTTGTTCAGGCAGTACAGACATAAATGAAGTTTATAGTGTTATAAAGGCAGAATAGTACAGAATTTAAATTTTTGTCTTGCTTTTAATTCATGTAATTTAGACCTTTTTCTATATTGATTTGGTGGTTAAGCAATACTATACGATTGCTAGGGACATTGGGAACGTTTCCGTTCGCTTTATCCAGAGGTCAGCGAATCAAGTAGCTCATGATTTGACTCGAGCAACTGATTCATCATCTGTACTAGGTTCGTGGGTGTCTTTCACGCCTCATTGTTTTTCTAGTTTCTTCAGTACTTATTGATATTTAAAAAAAAAAAGTATCTTAAAAGATAAATTAAAAAATGCATGTTCCACATTATAAATAATATTTGTTCTAATTTTAACCATCAACTTTTTTTTTTTTTGAGTACTATTGACTTTGCCTCCACTGATATTCAAACATATAACCTCCCATTTAGAAAAATTATAGTTATACCGTTTGACCACAAAGTCTTTAGTAATTTTAACCATCAACTTTAAAATACTTTTTACCATAAAAATGTGCTAAACTTTATGAAAACTTCATCTCACTCTTATTTTTGTTTACATCCGTATGAAAGTTAACTAGCTTGCTCTATCGAAACGTTGTAGTAATTTCTACATAAATATAAGAAAATAAAAGTGTACATTCACTAAGACCATCTCCAACCCAAAACACCAAATTCTGCACCAAATTTTACACCAAAAGGAATATTCACAGCATATTCTTACACCAAATTTTATTCATCTCCAACCCATTACACCAAATTCTGCACCAAATTCTACACCAAATTTTATTCCTACAATAAAATAATTTGTTTCTCATAAATTAAAACTTTATTTTTTATTTTAATTTTTAAAAAATAAAATTTGATTGTAGTGCAAATAATATTTTTATTCCACAATAATATTACATAATACAACTATTACATTTAATTTTCAAAATTACCATATCGTTCCCACATATGCTCAATCAATGCATTACGAAGTGCATAATGCGCTTCTTTGTCTTTTATTTGTCTATGTCGAGCAAGAAATTCTTGAAATAGAGTAGCACCATCCATACCTATTTGAACTTCAGGACCCGGCGCTTCTCTCCAACTTTGTATAGCTGCTTGCTCATCACGTTCACCCTCAAGATATCAGGAGTGTTCTCAACCGTTGGATTAAATCTCAATAATCTTAATCGTTCATTGGTATGCATATCTTTCCAACACATAATCCAATGAAAGATATGAAATCTAAATATGTTTTGTTTAATTTCGGATGTATTAGGTTTAATTTTATGAAAATTATGTTTTATGTACTTTAATTTTTAATTAATCTATATATGATATTAGTCTTGTTTTAATCGTTTTGATGTGATCTTTCAAATGGTATAATTTATTTTTAATTATTTAAATTTTATGTTTATGTATTTAACAAAATATGTAATTTCATAAAAACAAAATAAGGATACAAAAGGAATTAATACAAAAGACAAAGGGTAAAAGTGGAATTTAAAAGTTTTACACCATTTTGGTGTCAATCTACAGTACATCACCAAATTTGGTGATGCACTGTAGACATCACCAAAATGGTGTAGAATATGGCGACATCCTTGGAGCAGAATCGGCGCCAAAAGCTACACCAAATTGCCGTTTGCCGACCCCTTTGGAGATGGCCTAATAGTTATAACTTTTAGCGTAGACATAAGCGTTTGATTATAACAACTGATATCCAAATATCTTTTAGCATATAAGTTAGTCATTGATATGATATATAATATCCAGTTATCCACGATTAAAAGTAAAATAAATCAAAATTAAAATTATCTCTTAAATAAAAAAAAAAAAATTAATTCCTTATATTGTTGGCAAGCATATAAATGTGTTGTCTGCATGTCCAGAAGTCAACAGTTGATTCCAGATCTGATTTAATTTTTTATTTTTTTAAAAAACCACTTTAGAGGGTGTTGTGTTGCATGTAAACAGCACAAAGTTTTGACTAGTTACGCAAGTACTCATTTGGTACGGAAGAAAACATAAATATCGCACTAAACTATCTTGTTTTTTTTTTTTTCTTAAATGTTAAAAAACTTTAAAAAGAAAAAGAAAACATTACTTAAAATTGTATGAATTATTGTACCTAGTTGTTAGCAATTATTAATGTTATTTAAAAAATTTCAAATTTTATATACTTATCAAGTGGATGATGAAAAGAAAAATAAGAGCAAGATATTCTAAAGACAAATCTATATAACTCTATCCTTGTTTAAAAGAAATAAAAAAAAAAAAAGAAAAAATGAAGTGGCAAATCTTGAAATGAGAGTGATAATTTGGAGTGTAGTTCATCTTCCAGACATCTGCATGTGACCCACCTCCCAAATAATGGAGAACCATTCCCTGGCAACCAAGACCCTTTTGTCTTCTTCCCCACAAGCAATAAAGATAAACATTAATTTTCAAGAAACCTAATAATTACTGTATTAAATGAGTTTTTTTTTTTTGAAAATGTATTAAATGAGTTTTAAATCGTGTTTACAGAGAAGCAATGGCTGTTCTAAATTTCTAATGCAGTTGCAACAAATGTACACCTAAACCCATAAAGAAAGTGAGTTTTTTTTCCCAGTCTGTTTGAAATTTGAAGCAGCCAAAACCCTCCACTCTCACTTTCTCTCATATTCTTTCTTTGGGAAAAGACTTGTTTTACAGAACCAGCCTTTTTCCAGGTAGATTTCTCTTGAGAGATTCTCAGCCTCATTGTCTCTGAGTCACTTGCTTTTCTTGCCATCTTTGTGATGTTTCCCTATATATACATATATTTTATTGTTTCAGTCTTTCAGATCTGATTACTGTTTGCTCATTTGTTCAAGAAAGGCCATTTTTTGAAGTACCATTCTTGGTGGGTTTTGTTAATATTGTATGTTTGTATGCTTTAAGGTAATTTTCATGCCCTTTCCTTCAATTTGAGATCTCTTCAAGCTATTGATTGACATTTGGCAATACATATTCATTTCTATTGGGTATACTAAGAGAAAGAGAGAGAGGGAAAAGATTTTAGGGTTTTCAGTTTGGGATTTTCTTGAGTACTGATTTTGAAGCTGCACTTGAAATCTTTTGATTGGTGAAGGAAATAAGAAAGGAAATAGCTAGGCTCTTAGTTCTGGTTAGAAATGGAAGTCCATGGCTTGGGGCTCTTGGGCCTAGTTATTTTGTTGATGATTCTTGGTTTTGCCAAGAATGGGGAAGCTCAGGGAAAACCATTTTTGATAAATTGTGGCACAAATTCCAGTTCTATTGTTGATGGTAACAAATGGATGGGTGACTTAGCCCCTGGAAACAATGTAACTCTCAGTTCTCCTGGTATTGAGGCCTCCACTGCCTCGATCAATGGCGATCTGGATTACGCCGAGCTCTACAGAACTGCCAGATTCTTTTCTGAGAGCCTGAACTACACGGTCCAAGGAGTTGCGGGGAATGTTTTCCTTAGACTCCATTTCTGCCCCTTTGCGTTCGAGAACTACAATGTGAATGAGTCTTACTTTTCTGTTGAGGCGAACGGGTTGAAATTAGTCTCCAAGTTCAATGTTCCCGGTGAAATTCTGCAGAAGAATTCGTACATTTCAGGGAGCAATTCTAGCTTTGTGTCGTTAGTAAAGGAGTATTTCGTTGCTGTTGAAACGAATGTCGTTGTCATTGACTTCATCCCGGAGAAAGGGTCCTTTGGCTTTGTCAATGCCATCGAGATCATCCCTGTCGTTGATAAGTTTTTCGTCGACTCTGTTAGCAAAGTGGGCGGGAACGGTGCCAAAGTTTCTTTGAGTTTGAGCAAGCGAGGGGTCGAGACTATGTATCGATTGAACGTCGGTGGTTCAACGATCAAACCTCGTCAAGATTCAGAGTTTAGGAGGATGTGGGAAGACGATTCGAGCTATATGATCAACCCGGATGCTGGATCAGAAGCCAGAAACAAATCGAATGTTACTTATGCCTCCCCAAACGATACATCCATAGCTCCCCTTCTTGTCTATGAAATAGCAAGAACTCTGACCAACACGGAAGTCATGGAGAACCGGTTCAATATGTCGTGGAAATTGGAAGTGGATCCCGATTTCGATTATTTGATCCGTTTACATTACTGCGAGCTAGAATATGGTAAACCGAGTCAGCGTTTCTTCAAAGTCTACATAAACAATAAAACAGCAGCAGACAATGTTGATATTTTCGTACGAGCAGGAGGAATGAACAAGGCGTACCATGAGGATTACTTTGATGTGATGCCCTCGAAAAGCAAGAGCCTTTGGGTACAATTGGGTCCCGACACATCAACCGGTTCCCCGGGTACAGATCCTATATTGAATGGGTTGGAGATATTTAAGCTGAGTCGCAATAACAATCTTGCTTATATACAGGACTATGGGGATCTCGAAGGCAAACGAAAGTCCAAAACCATGATCCTTTGGTTAGGAATTGGAGCGGGGATTGCTTCCATTTTGGTTCTCACGGGTCTAGCTATGTTGGTTATTTGTCTGTGTAAAAAGCGGAGAAGCGAAGAAGGAGATACCAAGAAGAGTTCTCCGGGATGGCGTCCTTTATTCCTTCATGGATCTATAGTGGGTAGCAATGCTAATGTGAAGGGATCAACTGGAAACCAAAACCCTAACTGGTCTCTTGGTACCATAAGAACGGGAAGGCGGTTCACGCTAGCAGATATCAAAGCAGCAACAAACAACTTCGACGAGAGTTTGGTGATCGGAGTGGGTGGATTTGGTAAAGTATACCGAGGAGATATTGATGATGGTATCTTAGCCGCAATTAAGCGATCCAATCCACAATCTCAGCAAGGTCTAACAGAATTCGAGACCGAGATTGAACTGCTTTCGAAGCTAAGGCATAGGCACTTGGTATCCTTGATAGGGTTCTGTGATGACCAGAACGAAATGATATTGGTCTACGAGTATATGGCCAACGGGACTCTCAGGAGTCATCTGTTTGGGAGTGACCTACCACCGCTAAGTTGGAAACAAAGACTAGAGATTTGCATCGGTGCTGCTCGGGGGCTGCATTATCTCCACACGGGATCAGAGCGTGGCATCATTCACAGGGATATAAAGACAACCAACATACTGTTAGACGAGAACTTCGTAGCGAAAATGGCGGATTTTGGGTTGTCCAAAAGAGGTCCTTCTTTGGATCATACACACGTGAGCACGGCAGTGAAAGGAAGCTTCGGGTACCTTGATCCCGAGTACTTCAGGCGGCAGCAACTGACAGAAAAATCCGATGTTTACTCATTCGGCGTGGTGTTATTTGAAGTCGCTTGTGCAAGAGCTGTGATCAATCCAAGCTTGCCCAAAGATCAGATTAATCTCGCAGAATGGGCAATGCGGTGGCAAAGGCAAAGATCACTAGAAACTATCATCGACCCACACCTCAAGGGGAAATATTCTCCGGAGTCATTGGTGATGTTCGGTGAGATCGCTGAGAAATGCCTTGCCGACGAGGGGAAGGCCAGACCAACAATGGGAGAAGTTCTATGGCACTTGGAGTATGTCCTACAAAATCACGAGGCTTGGCTGCAATCTAACGATGGGGGAGACTCGGTCATTGATGTTCGTGATCCCGAGACCTTAGAAGAGAAAGAACCTGAGAACAGCAAGGATAGTTGTTTGGAAGAAAACACTTAGGATGGTTTTTGGAGCAAATGAATCAGCAAGCTTGACTTTGGAAAGGTTGAGAGGGTATGTTTGTTTTAGTGAAAGCATCTTCACATTGCTTAAATTATTCCTAGTTTAGTTATTGTGCTCAGCTCTTCAATTCTTTCATTCTTTTATGTACTTTATGGTTTTGGGAGGAATGATTGTTAGATTGGTTTTATTTGATTGCCTTGTAGCTTAAAAATCTCTGAAATGTCATTGTGTTAAGTATTTTGTGGCTTGCTATACTTGTAGTGCATTTGAACATCCATACCGTATGTGTATGTCTATTTTCCTGCCAATGCTAATGACCTCAAAATCCAATTCTGAAAAAATGAATAAGGCCCTTTTGTACAAAATGGCAGTTAGCTGATTATGTTATAATGTATAACTAATTGATAATATTAACTGATTGTAAAAAATTGTTACCAAACTGTTAGTTGATACATTTTTTATGAATGTATTTAAAAAATATATTACAATTTAACTTAAAACTTATGTGGAAGTAAGAATTGAAGTAAACACAATCATCTAAGACCAAAATGTTACACAAAATATATAAGAGAATGATGTTTGAGGCCAAGGATAGCTGCCAAGATTTTAATATTTAGAGATAGTAAAGTGCAAGAACTACAAGAACAGCCAGGGGCTGTACATGGGGGGTTAAACAGAAACAGCTAAGGAAAACTACTAGGAAAAGCTAAGCAGCAGGCATGAGAAGACAGTATTATTCTAAACACGGCAGTCCCAGAGACATTCTTGTCGAGCATTCTTGCCTTCAAGGATGCACAGAAGATCATTCGGAGGGTTCAAGCCAAGAGACTTGGCGCGCTCCCACCGCTCCAGTCTGCTCATTCCAAGGCATGGTCCATACGCCATGTTCATGTCAAATTGCCTCAACGCAACCTCTTTCTCGCCATATTCATCTGTCCACATAATCACACAATACAACAAACAGCCCAAAACAGAATCATTAAAACTCATCATTTTCCTTCATTTGCAGGACGGGGAAACGTTCAAAGTTCAAACTGCAAACTTTATTGAAATAATGATTATTTTAAAGAAAAAAGTGTCAAATAGGCCACTAAACTTGTAGCTTTTGTGCAATTTAGTCATTGAACTTAAAAGAGTCTTGCAATTAAACCATCAAACAAACAAAATATGTGCAATTGAGACATTTTTAGATTACTTTTTAATGCAATTTGAGTGGAAAAAGTTTCACTCTTTCATCCAAACTAACTAGTATGAGAGAGGGAATGTCAACTCGCAATATGATCAGAATCTAATGGAAAATTTCACTCTTTCATCCAAACTAGTATGAGAGAGGGAAATGACACCTGGAGTCTTAGTACATACCATGTAAGTAGATTCTAATAGGAAAATTGGAAAAATGTTTCATTTGCACATATTTGATGGTTGGATTGCGCATTTTTTATGTTTAATGAACCGATTGCACAGAAGCGGCTTATTTGGCACTTCTTTCTATTTCAAATTATAATTCTATTCACATTAGTTACCAATAACAGTGGAAATAGTGATAATTTGTTGAGCCTGAACAAATTCTAACCGTCAGAACAGGGTATAGCTGTTAAAGCACATGGTACGATTTGAATTCTCTACTAAAAAAGTCGTACCTTGCCCTGCAATTAGGGTTTCTATTATACGTGCACATACGTGTATTGAAAAGGATTACATGAATCGAGGTTAGGATTGCAGGGGGAAGAGAACTACCCTGTAAATCGAGGGAGCCATGGGATCCGACGAGGGCCGGAGGTTGAGTAACCTTAGCGCCGAAAGAGGCGGAGTTCTTGGGGGTAGAAGAAGAAGCAGTCTTTGACTTGGGCTTCGGCTTGGAGATGCCGCCCTTCTTCTGTTGCTTGTAGAAACCCTTGATTTCGGATTTCGACGCCATTGATCTCTCTCTCTCTCTCTCTCTCTGAGTTTTGAATTCGAATTTTGAAATAGTTGGTTGCAGGGGAAAGATGAAAAGTAATAGTTGGGTTATTGGGCCAGCGACCACATCGGGAACTGGGTCTGGTGGGCCTCAAAGCCCATATTCCACACAATAATTTGTTGTTACACACACACACAAGTCTAGTAGCCCACAATCGATTGTCAAATGGGAGGTGCAATCCAAATCTAAAATTATAATTCAAATTTAATATTTAACTTTTCTATACTTTTTTTGAGTACTACTGACTCTGTTACAATGTAGTATCTGTTCATAGCTACTTTCTCAACCTACTTACCTACTGAAACATAAAGAGTCAACAGTTGCCTCCACTGAGGCTCGAACCCACTCCCATCATCCATGTGGGAGTGTTAGCTTACGATTTTAGCTTTTTATTTCTCAATTGTCGTTTTCGAATTCTTACATTTCACCTTCTTCTCTCACCAAGTTAGATTTGTTCCTCTTCACGACGTCACAATCACAAACTCAATAAACACTATTTCAAGTTAGACTTAAAATTCGTTATTCGATCCACATCTAATCCGTCAAATTCAATGTTAGTGGATACAGATCCAGATGAAAATTTTCAAATTCACCTTTAACGCATTATATTAGATTTACCTAAAATTCACTCCAATTCGCTTCTCGCTCACCCCCTAACCACATCTAGTCCCACAAAGTCCTCATTAGGCTCATTTTCATCTAAACTTGTTATTTTATTTTCGGTTTGGCTTAATTACTACTACCTTGATAGTAATGATGTGTATCCACAATCACCACGTTAAGAATTTATGTTTTAATTACTTAATTTATATATACACACACTCAATTAAACATATATATAAACTAACAATAAAATTTCATATTAATTACTTTCAAACAAATTGTTCAGGCTAGTAATTGTGTCCAAATTTTCAAAGAAGCTAAGAAATAACTTTGTTCTGTGCTGGTGCAAATTGGCCAAGTTGCCAATGAAAGCCGTGGGCCAAAACTCACATCCCATGCTCACTCTTGCCTATGCAATAATAGCTACACCAATGCCTAAAACTCGTGGGCAAAGCCTACACACAGACCTATGCCACCCTAGGCAAAACCAGAGCATGAAGTCAATACCACTTATTTACTAAATATATATTGTAATTTTAAACTAATTTCTCAAACTAGAGTACTATTTATCATGTCAATACTTTGATTTACCATGTTAATGCTTTGTTACATGCTTTATATGATTTGTTATTGCTATAATGCACACTTTGTCATGTCATACATATGTCACATCATATATATATTTTTAAATGTTATTAATAAGAATTGAGGAATGATCATTTACATAAAATTTAAAATTTCAATCATTATATTGCAATTCTAAGTTATTAATTTTGGAAATAATTTTTTAAAATATTAATATCAATTAAGAAAAACTCCTAAAATATTCTTTCTTGAAGGACTAAGGTTGCACAAAATTGAGCAGAAATTGGAATAAATACTAAATGGGTGCAACATTGGTATGCTCGGCTAGTGTGCTGTCAACCTCGATTTTCAACCTGCCTAGGAATGGCGGACAATGACTGGCTGTTGTGGACCAGAGAGGATCTGCACAAGTTGATCGTGAACCAATTTGGGGAAAGGGTCCCACGGTGGCCCCACACCCCTTGCCTGACCGACCTATCTGTCCGCTCGGCTTGTGTTGGGCCTACTGGTCACGGGGGATTGATTCATCAATTTGGGTAAATCGTTGAGGGTTGTTGAAAAAAGAGAGAAAAAGATAATGTCAGACATAACTTTTCACACGTGCATATTGTTCTTATTTTAACGCACTCCTATATGCGTGAGTAGTGTGGGGAGGGGTGGAGAGGGTGTTCTTGGCCCTGTTGGCTATTGCCGTCCCCTTTGCGTGCAAAGACAATGTCACTCTCTATTCGAAATATAAATAGATATAGACGATGATATATTAACTAAGGGTGTATAGATAATTATCCGTGCATCGCACGGGTAATTTACTAGTATGGGTAAATAATTGGAGTAGAGATACAAGTGAATTTGAAATTTGTAAGTAATAGAAATGGTAATTATAAATAAATTTATGTATATTTTTGCATTAAGAAATTTTTAAAAATATAAAAATGTTTTTTAATAATTTTTTAAAATTAAATTAGAAAAACAAAAATGAAATACATTACTTTAAAAACACCTTTTCCGCTTTTCATTGTTTTAAAAATAAAAAATTCAAATATTTATTTTGAAACCAAAATTTCAATTACTAAAAGCACTTGTTGACTCCCGCGGGAGCGACCTATTAAACTTCTTGGTTTGAGCTGGTAAGTGGTCAGTTATGAGTAACATATGATAATTTATTTATTTATAATTTTTACTGACTAAGGTCACAAAATATTTTTATTCAATACACATTTTTAAATAGTGTCTACAATTTTTCTATCGGTCACTAACAAAAAAAAAAATAAAGCACTCCAGACATTTATTTCACTTTTCAATTACTAAAAAATAGTGAACCATACATCACAAGTGTCACAAAAATAAATATTTGATATTAAATTCAGATTTTGAAAAGTTTGTATATACTTTTCGGTCTATGTGGTAATTGTATTGCGTTTGAAAGATATAATAATTTAATACATTCGGAAAACCAAAATTGAACCCTATGAGTCTATGACTGCATCCCACATTTTCACGTCTCCTATTTCTCACTCTCACGAACAAAGCTAGCTCAAAGTTTGTTGTGGATGATGGCCATACTCGCTTTAACATTTTAGAGAGTAAGCTCAGGAACCGTCTTTATACTGAGGTATCAAATCTCTTATACACAGATTTTTGGCTTTGTGTTGTTTTTTTACCCTTTAATTGGTGGGGATGATCCCCGAGCGTCTCATTTTCTGGAATTGATTTCGTTTTTCATTATTCAATGCTTCAAGCCTTTAATTAGTTTCACTTGTAACTGTTTATGGAGATTTCAAATCTGAAGGTTGCATTATGCGGATTTTTGTTGCATTATTATGTATATTAGGATTCATTTGAGCGTTTCATGAGATTTGAGAATATTGTGTTGTGTATTCTGTACTTTAACTACACGCACTTTATCATCGGATTATCCTTGTCCGGGAATTGTAATCCATTATCGGTGATATGACACTTGATCTTGTAATACTTGGAGAAATGGATTGGATTCTTTCTGCTGTTTGATTGTATGGACTGTGGATATACAAGTGATTTTACCGAGCCTTTTTTTGGATTTTTGAACGGTTAAGATTTACGGATTATAGATGATGGGATCTTTGTCTTCAAATGAAGAAATCCATGATGTATTGTGGTTTTCCATTGGTAGTCAATGGTGATTTGGCTACATTTGCTTGCAGTTTTCGTAATTAGTGTTCCTATATCTGGCGCAATTAAGCCTATCAATTCAAAGTGCCTGGATTTTGATTTTGGAAACCACAAGTAGAGCAAGGCCATCAAGCCTGTATTGTGTTATCCACCCTCCCTTATGATTTGGCATTTCTAATTGCTCTTAGCCAGGCTAAGGTGTAATACCTCCTAGGGCTTAGGTGCGTAATACACTTCAGAAAGAAAAGCTATTTTTATTTATTTATTTTTAAAGACACCATGAGGCTCAAGTTTCTACATTTTGAATGGATTTTTGTTTTAAAGAAAATAAAAATCAAGAGTATGAATAAGAAGAGAGAAAAAAAAAAAAAGAAGCAAAATGGGATATCATATACTTTTACTTGTAAACTAACACATGTTTGAACATCAGTTTATTTGGAAAAGATTAAAGATTCTGCTGTTTTAAAAGGAGACACACACTTTCATGTGTGACATGCCTTAGTGTTGGAGGCATGGATTTTGTTGATGTGTGCACCTCAAGTGCTTTTTGTAACTATGCTAGGGGTGTACATTGGCATTTGTAGGATTTGTTGACTCTGTATTCTTCCCTTATTAGTTTTAAATTTATTTTTTCTTTGTCTGTTGTATGTGTTATATTTGGATGGAGTGTAAACATTTCCAAATTTATGTTTTGTCCTTCTACTCTGTTTTAACTTGGTTTTACTGGTTTCCTTTAGACCAGGTGATGGATACTGGAGGAAATTCCTTACCGTCTGGACCAGATGGGAAGAAGCGAAAAGTGAGCTATTTCTATGACCCAGAAGTTGGGAATTATTATTATGGGCAAGGCCACCCAATGAAGCCACACAGAATTCGGATGACACATGCTCTTCTTGCACATTATGGACTTCTACAGCATATGCATGTCCTCAAGCCTAATCCTGCAAGAGATAAGGACCTTTGCAGGTTTCATGCTGATGACTATGTTACTTTCTTGAGAAGCATAACTCCAGAAACACAGCAAGATAATCTGAGGCAGTTGAAGCGATTTAATGTTGGTGAGGACTGCCCTGTTTTTGATGGTCTCTACTCTTTCTGTCAAACTTATGCAGGAGGTTCTGTTGGTGGGGCTGTGAAATTAAACCATGGACATTGTGATATTGCTATAAACTGGGCTGGTGGATTGCATCATGCCAAGAAATGCGAAGCTTCTGGTTTTTGCTATGTGAATGACATAGTGCTTGCCATATTAGAGCTCCTCAAAGTGCATGAGGTTGGTTTTGTTACTCACCAAATAATAATGTGATTTAATTATATTGGACTGATTAACTGAGTGGACTGCGGTGGTTTCATCTTTTATTTATTATATATTTATAATCATAAAATTTGTGCTTGATGTAATGACCAAGTGCATGCTGGTTGACCATTAACTCATGACTTCAAACCTTAAAACAACCACTCTGAAAGTAGAGGTAAAGTTGTGTACATCTTCCTTCATTAACCTACATAATGCTGCTGTCTTGCTCTTGTACCCAACATTCTTCTATATAGTTTACCATCTCCACTAGAATTCTTTTCCTATATGTTTCTACATGTCTGTGTTTTCTATTTTTATAATATTATACTCGGGCACAACAAAATCAACCTAGCAATGTCAAGGTTCCATCTGACATCTTTAGTATCTAGTTGTATACATGCGAAATTGATTTCATGGTTAGCTACAATGATGTTAGTGCCCACAAACAACAATACTTGCATTTGCTTGTGCATCCAAAATGAGTGTAGCTGGCACATTTAGACACATCTAATGAGTTGTTGAAATTGAAGACTATTACATGTAATAGTCAAGCTTTTATCTTAAGTGATAAAGCGATGCTTAATTGGTCACTCTTCACTAATGGAATAGTATACTTTTTTTCCCCCTATTTATTTGTTGTTTGTGACATACTGTTGAATTATCCTCCACATTTTTGCAGTTCATATTATCTAAATCTAAATCTAATTCTAATTTGTTTCATTGATGTGGCACTGGCAGCGGGTTCTCTATGTAGACATTGACATACATCATGGTGATGGGGTTGAAGAGGCCTTCTATACCACAGACAGGGTCATGACAGTTTCATTTCATAAATTTGGAGATTATTTCCCTGGTACTGGGGATATACGTGACATTGGGTTTGGGAAGGGGAAATATTACTCTCTTAATGTTCCACTAGATGATGGAATTGATGATGAAAGCTATCAGATGTTGTTTAAGCCAATAATGGGTAAAGTGATGGAAATATTTAAGCCTGGTGCAGTGGTGTTGCAATGTGGTGCTGATTCTTTGTCAGGAGATAGATTGGGCTGCTTTAATCTCTCAATTAAAGGGCATGCAGAATGTGTCAGATATATGAGGTCTTTTAACGTGCCATTGTTGTTGCTGGGTGGAGGAGGCTACACAATTCGTAATGTGGCTCGTTGCTGGTGCTATGAAGTAGGCATTTACTTTATTATTTCTGTGTGGATACTGATGTTTTTCAAGGAAAGTTTAAATTTGATAATACAATTTTTTTGTTGAATTAATTTTGTCAACATGTGATCATCCAAATGAAATAATAAATGAATATAGACCAAAAATCTTAAGTGAACCAAGATGCACAAATTCTTACATGGTAATGATTTAAGGCTCACTTTGTTAGGATGCCCAAAGTGCGACTTAAAAAGAATAATATGTAAAAATGTGTAGATTCTTTGTCAATTGCGAGAAGTTTATGAGCACAACTTTCAACGCTTATATGTGGCCAGTGATAATTGTTTTCCCCATCCTTTTTATTTATGGCTTCAATTTTTATGATAATTGTAGTTCTCTTGCTGTAGGAGTGATGTTGAACTTTTGTATACCATTCTTTAGCATGCACTTCTATTTATTTATTTTTATAATCTACTTCCATCCTTCCTTCATGACATGAGTAGGGCTTGCTTCTTTATATGCTTTAACTTTTAAGTCATGGTTTTATGTTTAAGCAGACGGGAGTTGCGCTTGGCATGGAGCTTGACGACAAGATGCCACAGCATGAATACTATGAGTACTTTGGTCCAGATTATACTCTTCATGTTGCCCCGAGCAACATGGAGAACAAAAATTCCCGTCCGGTGGTGGAAGAAATAAGATCAAAGCTTCTTGATTATCTCTCGAAACTTCAGCATGCACCAAGTGTGCAGTTCCAGGAGAGGCCACCAGATACTGAACTCCCAGAGGTCTGGAATAGAACTTACTGCCTATTTACTTATCTTTAGGATCAGCATGAAGTTCGATAGCTTTTGACCTGAAATGTTTGTGGCTTAATATTGGTATAGTAATGAAATAAATGTTAGAAATTATCCTAAAGTTTTATGATTGTGCTCTATTTTTGTAATTCATCATACCAGTATCCTCATGAGTCCCAACACGGATGCTATTTTAACATGCTAAGTACTATGTTCTTGGTGTGTTTCATGTATGAGGGTATCCTCTAATGATTATACTTTGATGGTTTGACCCTAATTTTATAAGCTATCAGTTGGAAAACACCTTTCTCGTTGCAGACAAAACAAAATGAACACAATTTAACTTTCTATGGTGCAAATTAGAGCAAGAAAAGATTAATATGATTTTAATTTTTTTTTAGTGCATTAAATAGTTTAGTTGAAGCTTAGTATTTTAATTTTGATTATGAGTTAACTTATAGTAGCTCACCACCAATGTTCAGGCAAATGATGATCAAGATGGTGAAGATGAGAGGTGGGGTCGTGGTTCAGATTTAAATGATGACGAGCGGTGCATTTCTAGCTCCCCTCCACCTCAAATTTTTGCTTAATTTTTGTTATTTTCTTACTGTTGTTGTAGACTCCTTGAACATCTTACTTGCTTACAGTAAACCTCTACCTGGACGAGTGAAGAGGGAGATTATTGAACCTGAAGCCAAGGACATGGTATGTGTCATTATTTCAATTTGAAAGTGTAAGAGGCCTGGATAATATGCTTTGTCATGAAGAACTGTGGAAACTGAATACAATAGTTGTCTGCTTTATTAATCACTAAAATTATTTCAAAAATTTTGTTTCATTATAATTATATAAATATCTGAACTCCTTAAATATGCTTCTATCACTGTGTTAACTAGCTCGAGTTTCTAGTGTTATTATCAACAGGGTCATCTGCATTGAAATAATCAGTGTACTATTTGAATGGAACACCAATCTGGGGGTTTTGGTGGCCTTCAGCTTGTGATGTTTTGGGTCATTTATGCATCTTAATTAAAATTTGCAACATCTTTTCTTTGTTCTCTTCATGAGTTTGATTTTAGTGAAAGCTCCAAGGGGTAGCCCTACTGCCTGAGTATATTTGATCCACTTATATAGAGATGCAAATTTAGAAACTCAACTGCACTTATGGAGGGAGACATGCTGATTTCCTAATAAAGACCTGCAATTCAAATAAACTGCACCTCTGAAAACATATATACCCTAAACATGAAAACTAAAATAAGTATTCTATTAGGTGGGCTTATAATGATAAGAGGTAAATTTTAGTTCTATGAAGAAAGTCCTGCTGGTTTAACTGAATTTGAAGTGAGGCTCAAGTATGACTGACGTTGTTTGTGGGCCCTAATCTCCAAGTTATGCATGACCCAGAGATTATTTTCAATTTTGTACCCTAAAACTTAATGCCTGCATTTGATTCATGGTGAAGTAATTTAGTAATCATTTTTCTTTGCACTTACAGTCTTTTATTTGTACTCCTGAAGGCCTCAAAATAAGATTTTTCTCATTGTAAACAATAAGCCCTTTAGTCTAAAAGAGTGTTTTGTGGTTGGAAGTCTTTATCATGTACTATTCTTATTTAAGAAATATAACTCGCATTTTATAATTTGTTTTACTAAAATTCTGAGAAGAGGTTGAATGAGGTTTATTAGGAGACACTGTTAAATGAGATCTGTGTGACCCTCTTTTCCTCTTTCCACACTTCCACTGCAGGATAACTGGGCTAATATGTAGATGACAACACAGTTTCTTGTTTCCATTTGAATTTTCAGGACGAAATGAAAATTGATGAACGCCCAAGAGAAGCAGAGTTGGCATTAGAACCAAACATGAAGGTATTGCTTTTATATGCCCATTTCACGTTTATGAGGCAACTATTTCTTCAGACTTTTTTCATTCTAAATTGTATCGCATTTATCAGGGATCAAGTTCAGCAGTGGTAGAAGATCACCAAATGGTGGGGAACTCAAGCAAGCCATTTAGTCAACCAATGGATATGAATTTATGAATCAAACATAGTAGACCCCTACCTTCCCAGAACACAGTATGATGTGCAAATCATATTGTGGTTCAATCAATTTCTCTAAACTGTCACTTCAGGTATTGAATGGAGAAGCTGTTCTTGTCATGTCTATACTCTATATGTATGTGTTCATGCTCTATAACTCTTCGGGGGGAATCTGGTTTTAACTAACAATTTTCCCTCGAGTGTATAAAGGCAGTTGAAACACTGATTCATCCTTGTAGATCGAGAGTCAACAATTGTTGTATTCATCAGTGTTGAGTTCGAATCTAATCCCATATCCCCTTTTACTTGGATATTCTAATGTACCCTATATTTGCAGCAGTAAGTTCTCTATTACTCAGTATTTATTTTTATTTTGGAAAAATGGCATATTTGTTCTCTTAGATTGAACTGTATGTAACTCGCAGGATTAATCGGCGCTGGACACATATTAATGATATTATCTTATCCCGTTTTATAACTTATTATTATTTTATTAATCAATATAATAACAACTCTAATTTAAAATTTGATTAGAATTTTTTTTTTTTTTTTTGGTGTTGAAAATCACATTCCTTAAAACCCGTTTAAGTCTTATAACTCCTAAAGTAAACTATATTCTATTACAATTACTATTAAATAATTATTACTCGAATTCCTGATAGAATAAAGTTGTAACAAAATATAATTTATAATCTATGAATATAGATAGATTAAAGTTAGAATAAAGTTATTATAATAATCAAATTTAGTGCATTGATAAGGAGTAATTTTTTGAGAAAATACTACTACATACTTCTTATTGTTCTCACTCCCAAATCCCAATAATACCAATGGTATAAATAATTAATTAATTAGATTATATAAACATGTCTATCTATCCTTTTTTTTTTTTTAATATATACACTACACGAAGAATATGACTAAACTATTAAATAAAAAAAATTAAACATACTTTTTTCAAAAAATAAAATTCAAAATACTCCACATATTTCCAAAGATCATTATCATTGTCCCAATTGTCATTTAATTAGATAAGTGAGTGTTCATTTAAACAAGCTAGCTAGCTAAGAGAATATGCAATGCAGTAACCATTAGAGTGTGACTGAAGTAGCTTCTTCTTTATATATTTTGCATATCCAACGTCTTCGTGTTTTATTGTTTATTCCTTATATATGTGAAGATGGCGAAATTGGTATATATCTAGATAGAAAATATATCTTCCATACACATAAATTAGGATAGTAATTTATTTTTATAACTGAGTTGCTCCAGAACGAGTAAATTTGTCCAATTTATACAAATCCTAAACATTGTTATATAAAATCTCTAAAAATTCAGCACTAGATGCATACATCTACACGGTGACTATTAATTGGGCAATTATTTGTTCGAATTCAAGCAAGATAACATCAGAAAACATAATCGATCCAACTCATTTATTCAATTGCACTATATAATATTCGATGTTATAATTTATATAATTGTATATTTATCTAATGTTCTTAAAATATTATAATAAATCTATTCCGTGCATCACACGGATAAAAATACTAGTTAAAAAAAAAAACTTGCTTTCAAGACATAAAAGCTGTACCTTTAAAGAAACAAAAAGGGCGGTAGAGGATGATGAAGAGTTTGGTGGCAGTAAAGATAACGTAATTGATGATGAAGGTTGACATTTAGCAAATTAAAGCCATTTCTTGCCCAGATTCTACAGCCTAGCTAGCCTGCCTCAATAAATCCATATTATCCATCCTCTCTTCTCCTCATATACAATGCATTATTATTATATTATTATTGCACCACTGCACTAATGTAATTGATTCAATTGAGACCACTTTTTATAACCAAACATGGCCTTAATCATCTTACTTACTTTACCTGAGCTGGAAATCAAGTAATTACATCAAAAAGTGATATGAAAAGAATAGCTTTAACACCAATGAGATTAAGACAAGTGATGAATGGAGGTTGACATTACGTGACACAATTAAATATGAAAAATTTTCTGCATATATATATATATATATATATGCCAACTGGTTGATGCTTGTACATGTTCGATCACTGTGGATTTTGACTTTCGTGACATTCATAAAGTTTTGTAAAGCTACAATATTTATTTGTTTGAAATCTGTTAGATATCACAGCTGCTAATATATGATGATGGCGTGAAACTAAAGGGATGCCCCTTAAAATATATACTATATATCACGGTAACTAAACAATCATAATTAGATGAAAGAACTAGTGTCGGGTTATCTGATATCCACAAGAAGTCACCTCATAAGAATATAAAACTCTCAGTACTGCGACTATCAAAACTCAATTTTACGTCTTTGTCCATAATCTGTCACTCAAGAACCAACTGAGCTACTCTTAGTATTGGGCGGAAGCTGGTAAAGGGACAAATCCAGCCATTGGTGACTAGGGAATTGTTGGGCAGAGGCCAGTGAAGAGCTAAGTCCAACACTTTATCTCTCAAAAATGTGGTGGCAGTATATAAAAAAATAAAGTTGCGCATTCGTTGTGACCTATAAAAAGGCTTACTTCCTAATATAAGTGGCATCAGAGCCACCTTGCTTTTCGAAAATGTGGTGGCAGCTCTTGATTCCTAACAATTAATTAGGTTATTGGTTCAAATAATCTTTATTTTGCTATGCATGGAAATATAATTGGTTCTTGTAAATCAATATTTTGTAACGTGTAGCGAATATATTATGTGCTAGCTTGGAGACCTATACCATGTTGAATTATTCCTTGCCAAATATTTTATGACAGATAATAAATTAGGTTTCAAGTTATAATGGTAAGAATGTTATGGAGTGACATAATTGCTCCCTATCAAAAGTTATAGTTTTGTATATATCTTTGCAAGGTGCCTAATCATGGGAATAATTTTTCGCATTGTGATGAGTAGTGTATGTTCGGTATAATGTTGTAGGATTTGTATAGATACTTTGGTTGAAATTTGAAAAAAGTTGATGTTGTATATATAAAATTTGATCACGTCAAGTAAAATTTGTACTTGTATAAGTGGATGTAGTATCATCATTATTATGAAAATATTTAAGAGCATATACCGTTTGTACTAGGCTAATATGAGTCTAGTATCTTGCCACTATTTCTCGACACCATACTATGGTAATGTAACATTTTATCCGTCTTATATAAATTTTTATGTATAAATAAAATGAATTATATTTCTTTTTGGATGACAAGAGAAACTCGCAATCACTTCCTAAGAGTGTGTACTGGATGGGTAAATTTCACTTTTGTGTAATAACTCACAAATCATATGAAAGATAAAACATACTAAAAAAATCATGTGTGATATGTTTGATAAGAGAGTGTTGGGCAAAACTCGAATAATATAATTTTGATTATGTAGTTAGGTTGAATATATATATAATTGAGTTCTGTGTCTATGCTTATAGAAAGTTGAAAAACACCTCCTGATACATCATCATTTGATGTCAAAATGCTGATGAAAATGAAATTTATCATAATAAAATATTAATAATATTATAGAATACAATAATTTAAAGTCTAAATAAATGTTGATTTAATTATCTTAATTATAAAAATATGTTAAACGAGTAGTCTATATATTAATAAAATCTCTCTTATATTATTGTTTCTCCATTATTATTTTTTTCGTTTTAATTAAATTATTATATTTACATATATCGATTCTATTCCGAATCAAAAAGGGTAAAATGAAAATAGTACTATTTTTATAATCAACACCAGATGTTGATAGTACTAATTGCACCATAATGCGATGGACTGATCAGTGATCACTGATGGCTTGAAATTTGTACCGCGCTAATTTCTCCGCAAAGTAAAAGTATTATTCTTATAGTTGTAGTAATAATTAGTAAAAAGAGAGGCTTCCCTTTTATAAAGAATCACTATATATTAAATAAAGAAAAAGAAAAAAAAATGTTACTTTTCTCTTAATTATTTGCTCCAATTTTAATTTTTGTTATACATAGTAACAATTTTTCGTATTTGTTGATTATTTATAAACTATGGATTTGTTTGAAAACTTGAAAATGATTTTTAAAAAATGATTCATTTTTTTAAAAGTATTTTAATTTTTTAGCGTTTAGCTGAATGCCTGAAAACTATTTTTCATGTTTAGTAGAAAGTTAGAAATTGTATCTTTTATGTTTGGTTCATTTTCTTGAAAATGAACGTATAATAATAATAATAATAATAATAATAATAATAATAATAATAATAATAATAATAATAATATAATATAATAATAATAATAATAATAATAATAATAATAATAATAATAATAATAATAATATGTGGTGATTGTGGTGATGTTGTGGTAGTGGTGTTGGTGGTGGTAGTGGTGATGTTGGCGGTAATGATGGTGATGGTGATGGTGATGGTATGTGGTGGTGATGTTGGTGGCAGTGGTTGTGGTGCGGTAGTGGTTTTGTTGTTGTTGGTGGTGGTAGTGGTGGTGGTGGTAGTATGGTAGTGGTGATGGTGGTGTTAGTGTTGATGGTGGTGCCGTGTTGGTGGTGTGGTAGTGTTTTTTTAAACAACGTTGTGTTTTCTGTCCCCGTAAAAAACTACTGGTATTTGTCAACCTTAGTTAGAATTTTGAATTATTATAATAATGGGATCATTAAACCGTTTATTAATTATTGTTTCGTTACAATCATTATTCCATGGACCATGACCCACATATTTGCCAAGCTACCCAATTTTCAATAGTTATACCATGGACTCAGGTCCACCTTGCAAGGTAAACATGTGTCAATTTACATATTGAATGTTCACAATTTAACATTCAGTATATAATAAATTGTGAACATTCATCATGTAAATTGTGTATTTTGAACCCGGGTCTACCTTGCCTAGGTCCACAGAATAATTTGCCCCCAATTTTATGATAGGGTTAGTTCGTTAAAATCAACAAATTTCTTCCTTGATTTGGTTTAGTTTTTCACATTTTAGTTTGGTTTATGAGTTTACTTTTTACTGTTTAGAGTTTAATATTTACGATTTAGGTTTACGATTTCGGTTTTTTTTTTTTTTTTTTTTTTTTTTTTTTTTTTTTTTTTTTTTTTTTTTTTTTTTTTTTTTGTTTTTAAAGTTTTAGGATTTACCAAAAAATGTAATCTATATTATTAAAAAGTACACCATATTTATAAATTTCACATTTTAAGTTGGAAAAAAAATATAAAAATGTCACCGCTTTTTAGTTTCCTGAATTGCTTATATGTTAATTTTCTCCACACAGTGTTTGTGCCTGCGCGCGCACGCTTTGGATCCCATTAGAATACACTCAGGAAAAAACTAATAATAATTAATTTCAGTCTTACATTTGTAAAAACCGAATGGATCACACCAAACTTTTTTTAAAAAAATACAGTGATATTTTTGTAATTATCACCAACTTTATTTTACAACTTGCTGCAACACTATACTCTACACTCTGTAATACTTAACTATGCACTTTATAACAACTAAATGTGTATTTCTGGATATAACATTTTAAAAAGTCAATACTAAAAACTAAATTTTAAATCTAAATCATATCCACTACTATGTATGCACAAATGTATGATCACGTGTTCAGAAATACATCAAGGTGCGGTGCATTTTATAAACTGAGTGGTGCACTTGTAAGTTGTAAATGCACAACACTCTAATGCATTTCTGAACACGTGGTAGTACATTTGTGTATACATAATGGTGCATAGCTGTACGATCGCACGAAAAGTAGTAGCTGCTCCAAATATATATATATATATATATATAATTTGTTAACTTGAGATTTGAGCATGCAGTTATAGTCGTGCATGTACGCAATAATGCGTTGGAAGCTAGGCACAGGTGAGGGTTTGCCAACATAGAAATATCACTTTCTTTTACTTTTTTGATTGATGAGTGTTTCCTAAGTTAATTAGAATTTCATTACCCAGCTCCTTTTGTCAGAACAGCATGGATACGTATGCTACATACCTATCAATCTATATTTCATATTACATTTTATAATTAAAAAAATGTAAAATAAATTACTGAACTTTTACACTTTGTATAATTGAAACATTAAATAATAAAAGTGTAAAATTTAAACATTAAACATACAAAAAATTGTCTAGTATTTTTTTTACATGTTACCTTCAAATTTTCTGTAAAACAAAATCTCATAATACTTTGAAAGCCTATAGACTAGTTGCGTCACATCTTGCAATTTACCTAACTATTTCATCAATTTTCAAGGCAAAAACAGTGAGGACCTTTAAGTTTGAGTTTCAAACTTATACTATTACATTTTATAATTTTACTACCCAAAGTTATTTCCTTAAGGTTTATTTTGGACTAACATCATTTTCACTCATTTAGAATATAATAACAAATTTATTATTTAGTTTTAAAATTTTATGCAACTTCAACACATATGGTTTTCGTTTCAAAATTATTCCACACTTAGGAGTCTTTTGGTGTTTTACTAGTAATTAAATTCATGGAAAAGTATATTATTGGTATTGGCATGTTGAAATAATACATATTTATAGAGAGCAAAATAAAATTGTTGGCATTTGAACTGAAATTTCGCTTTGTGATAATAGGCATATGATTCTTTTTGATCAATCACCTCTTGAGATAAGTCAAACTTTAGAAGAGAGTACATTCTTTATTTCCCTCAACGGCTCGTCTAAGGAGTATTTTGTCTGATGATAACTAAGCTTTCTTTTGTATTTGGGTGATTCCCTCTTTCTATTCTAAAATTTTTGAAGAAAGTAATTCTAGAGAATGTATTAATTCAGTTGTTATACGGTGGACATTGTGGACCATAGTCACAAAATATATATAATGCCGCCGTTTCATTAAGTAAAAGAAACGACTGCGGCGGAATTCCGTAAAGGATACTACAGTTCATCTCAAAAGATATTGTCTCACATTTGTTTTTATATTATCAAATGAAACTGTAGTTATATCGAAATGTAATTGTAGTTGTGTTGAAAGGAAATTGCAGTGTATATAAAATTTTTGTAGTTTCACATTTTTGGATGTATAATGTCCAATGAAACTGTAGTTATATCAAAATGATATTGTAGTTGTGTTGAAAAGAAATTGTAGTGTTGATTTAGTCGTCTGTTTTCATTAATCAAAATGACGTCGTTTTGATGCATGGTCCACGGTAAAATTTGTTGTATTAATTGGAAACTTTTTTTGATAAATTTAGTTACCATGTTTGGTCGTTTGTCTAAACTCCCCCTCCTCCCCAAAAAAATTCCCATATATCCTTATCACATACCAAAATAATAATAATAATAATAATAATAATAATAATAATAATAAAGAATAAACATTTTATCAATTATGAAAAAAAGAATTGTGCCCTCTTAGATAACTTTCTCAACTGTGAAACCAATCGCATTCTTTTTAGTAAATTCAAACTTTACCAAATCAATGTGTGTTAACATTTTTAATTATTAATAAAGTTTAAACTCACTTAACTACCAAACAACCTCTTACTTAAAATAAAATATTTTGACTTTACATTATGAATATTTTATTGGCAACAAAGCTAACCTTTTCGTACATAAAATATTTTAGATATTTGAAATAACATGCAATGGTTCTATTATATATTCACATGCAACAGGAACACTAATTTAGTTAGTCCATTTCTTCAGTGAACAAACAAAAATAGTAATATTCAAATACGGAAGTATATTACAAGTCATATTTACATAGGAAGCATACTACATATAGCGATTAAAATTGTACAATATATGAGTATAGTACAAATTAAATCTCAAAATTCCACAAACTGCACATGATTTACACATGCAATGACTTACTTTGTTAGTAATTTCCCTCTTATAGTCTTATCTCATCTCTTGTGCAACACTATCCAGAAGAAACTCTCCCAATTCTCACATGCAAATGCCCCTCTGAACATGCATTATGGTTTTTTTTTTTGTATGAAAATTGAAAAAAAAAAAAAAAAAAGAGGGAAAGAATTAAGTGTTAATAAGGTTATTATATATGGTATATTGGTATGTACTTAGTTAATTAAGGGTTTTTAGGATAATCAAATTTGTGAATTTGAGATGATAATGCTCTTCTAATTATTAACTTTTGGTCACATTATAAAGTAATAGTGCTTATCTTGAATTTGATAAAATTTTATGAGTGAATAAAATAGTAATGTTAGGAGAGTTATATCTCTTTGATTTACAGAAAAATTTACAATTACTATTTAAAGATACAATTTATGTGAGATCTTTCTTGCAACCCTAACCGCGAAATGATCAAATGGAGGTAAACTAACACGGGTTATCTATATCTAACTTATTATTCAAACTAAAAAGATCAATAGACAAGTCTCTCAGATAGAATCAAATTTGAAACCTTGTAATTACCTAGTTATATGTCTCTTCCTAATAAGTCCCATGACATGGAGATGAATGGATTATTCATTAATTAACTTTGTTGTCCGACAACAATGAATTTACGGCTTATTCATTAATTAACTTTGTTGTTATCTAACAATGAATTTGGCGAAGCTTCTTGTCCCACTGCACAAGGCCGGCCTTTTCATGTGAAAGGTACCACCATTGCAACTTATATGTAAGATAAATAACCTAGAGCTGTTGATTCCGAAAAGATCTAACAACTTTAAAGCAAGAAGAGAGGAAAAAATGGATGCGATAGCATTTTCATAAATAAATTAAATCAGACTTTTGGTTCAAGCAAAAAATACTAATTGGTTCTTTAAATGCCACCCCATTTTATTTTTGCTACTAAAATCGTCAACCATTGATGAAGCTGATATGAGACCAATCATTACTTTTTACAAGGGATTGTTCTCATTTGAATCCACACACAATATATATTGAAATATATATGGTTATGTAGTATATGTTCTATACTTTCTATGATCACCCATTTGGAATGATAATTGTGATGCATGTCATCATACTATATGGTAGTTCGCATATATATATATATATATATATATATATATATATATATATATATATATATATATATATATATAGATAGATTTTTATTCAAATGTGGCCGCGCCCTTACGTGCGGCCGTGTGGTTTACACCACTCAATGTTAAGAAATGCACCACTCAATATTACGAAATACACCACTCAATAACATTGAGTGGTGTATTTCATTTGAGTGGTGTATTTCGTAATATTGAGTGGTGCATTTCTTAACATTGAGTGGTGTAAACCACACGGCCGCACGTAAGGGCGCGGCCACACCTGAACATGACCCTATATATATATATATATATATATATATATATATATATATATATATATATATATATATATATATATATATATATATATATATATATTATAGTCTACAAATAGGGTGAAATATTCCATAAAGCACGTGAGGAAATTCTCCATTAAAAAAAAAAAAAAACTAACTGCCATATAATGTTAAAATAAAGATAATATTTGTGAATATACATAAAAAGCTGCATTTAATTACAAGGTTTTGGTTGTCCTTAGTGTGAATAAGGACAACAACTAATATATAAAAAACCTGAATTTTACAGGGTTGTTGTCAGTTAGTTATCAGTTCCAATCTCCATCACGAAATTTCCCCTATGTCTGCATTTCCCATCCCTACCTTCCTCTTCACTTTCTGCTCCATTTCTTCTTCTACTAATTTTACTATTATTTTTATTATTTGGATAAAAAAAAAAAAAAAAGAAAAGTACCTCAAATGTAGTCAATTAAAATTAATATGGGTACGTCAAAAACATTGTGGTCAAGCAACATATTTGTGACTCTTCTAAATAGAAAGTCTAAGCTAGGTTTGAGTCACAGTATGAACGCACACCAACTCTTTGTGCTATCTTCATCAACTCTTCTAGAACATGCATAATTCTTTTGCTAAACATTTTACGAATCACATTGTCTACGCTATTGCTTTTTTTTTTTTTTTTGAAAACATCTACGCTATTGCTTAGAAAGGCATTTCTATGTTGAACATGAGGAGAATGTCATTCCTCCCTCTTTTATTGCTAATATTTTGAGCCTTGATTTAATGAAACAATCCTTTTACCTTCAAAAAATATATATGAATCATTTAGATCAAGTGATTAAATGATTTGCGTTTACTGTGAAATTTCATAATTGTACACAATAAAATTGCAAATACATTGGCATGGTGCAATTTTCACATTTCCGCACGAGAGACACTTTTCATACTATATCTTACACTTACAGAAATATATACATTGCTATATATACTCTTTTTATATCATTTATTATTTTAATACTCTGTCGAAAATACCTGTGTATTATATTATTATGTAATTAATTAAGAATTTGGATCATAAGAAACTAAAATAAAGTTAGGAAAATTAATTAAAAATATATATTAGTTGTGGAATGCATATGCAGAGATTCTCGAGTTCCATAAAAGCTACCAAAGTTGAATGGTATAGACCCGCCAAATTTGTGGCACCAAACATGACCTACAAAATCTACCTTTCACTTTTTCTATTTGTAAAAGATCCATGTTGATGTTAGTATATATTGATATGATGAAGTAAAAAAGTGAACTTCCCAAGACATATTACCCCACCATGGCCCCTCATAGAGCTGCAAACCAACCACCCCCCTCAATTAAATATTTTTGCCTTTAATTCTAGACTCAATGTAATTACCTATTGTCCCTTTAAATTTTACAATTTAATTAAATTCAATCTAAATTATTTAACATATCATTTTCATCCAACTTCAGTTGTCTTTTATATGAGGGCGGTTTAGGTTGAATTTGGTTGATTTGAAAAAAGTTTGAGGGTAAAGAGTAGAGGTTAAATTGATGGTCAAAAAAGTAAAAAATGTGTATATGGTTAAAATTCTAAAAGTCATTTCAAAACATGTTACAAGTTAACATTGATAGTTATAGAATGGATGGATTCACTTTTAGTCACATGATGTCATTGCCACATTGTATCAAATTAAGTCATTGATTTTTTATTCGACTATATTTAGTCTCACAATTTTTATTGATAATGTCACAATTGGTCATCTGTTTCATTATATTAATGTTAAGTTCTTGAAAAGTTCAGTAATGATACAATATTAATCGTCTTCGCTTCTTATTAAAAACATTCGTAAATTATACAATAAATAAAAATTTGATAGGCTTGTTTTAAGTTAGCTTTTTTTCTATGTAATATAATTTATTATGTCGTTTATTATGGTCATTTTTTAAGTAGAAATATAATATTTTAATTGTGAAATTTTTAAATTGTCTCAAAAATTAAACTCAATAAGATTAAAATTGTAACAAATCAAAGAACAAAATGTGGCAATGTCAGCAAAATCGTGATACTAAATGTAATAATATTACAATAAGGTGGGTTATGGGCATGAAACCCACCTTGTGGCCCTAGTCGAGAAAGGACAACAACTAAGTAAATCAATCTAGGATTCCCGTAGCTGGCCAGCTTAAATTGAGAACGTCAATATATAGGGCTACTCGGGTGTGTACGATGTAAATTCTCCTAACTGATAAAGGACTACAAGGAAGTAAACTAGTCAAGATGGCTCATAGCTGATTGTTTCAAACCAAAGAGATCTACTGTGAGTCGAACTTGAAACTTTATATGATTACCAAGTTAACAATTTAATCAACTTGATTGGAGTTGTCTCCAACTAGCGAAATTTGTTGTTATATAGAATTGGGAGGGAATGACACACATAATAAGATAACACTAATATATAATTGTATCCATTCAAGAAAGGAAAGTATTAACGCTAATATATAATTGTATCCATTCAAGAAAGGAAAGTATGGAGTATTCCAAGTTTTACTCTCAAATTCTACTCCCACTCTTAAATTCATGATGTAGTTAGGCAATTTTTTTGAGACCTATATTGTAAAAATAAAATATCATTATCTGTCACGTCAGAATATAAAAGTGAGAAATAGAATTTGAGAATACATGTAGTAGAACTCTTCAAGAAATTACCATTTTATATCATTATTTTCATTATGTAATTATTAATTCTCACACAAGATGTCTATATATATATATGGTAGCTAGGCTTGTAGGTCAAGGCATGTGAATGGCAAGACTTGGGAGGTTTGAAACCCTTTTGTGGGCCAAGTATCCATCTACATACAATCTTACCACACAATTAACACAAATCTAGCAAAGATTGCTGGTGATTAAAGGTAACGTAAGCAGGAGAAAATTTACAATTGTTCCCCAAACATGCATACAGCCAAACATTAGTTGGTTTTACTTTCAAAAAAGTCCTTATTTACTCTAAATTAATAAATCAAGCCTAACATCTATATATATAAAAAAGATTTTTCTATACTACTTTGATTTTACAGGAAAGCCTTTAGCTACCAGAAAGTATGGTCTGAGTGAAACTCACCTTGTGACCCTAGTCAGCAAATGAGCACAATGAGATAAACTAGCTTGAGTTACTATAGCTGACCGACTCAAACTAAGAAGGCCAACCGAAAATTTCCATAGAGAGTGGAAACTTGATATTTTTCTATAATACTGATAGTACAAAATGACTAGGTATGATATACATAGTTGTACTAGGTACTATATATTAACATTGATCTTAATAGTATTCATATAATATTTTTTAATTGTATCGAGTACTATCAACACCATAGAAAATCTATACATAATTTTTCTATTTGATCTTTTCTTTTTGGTATATTAAAAGTTTTAAGTAAATGAAAAACTATTCAAAATTAGGGTGTGTATATGTATGAAATTTTTTAAGGTACCAATCAATATCGATGCTAATAACATTGAACATTGAGTACAACCAGAAGTGAATGCAAAACATTTTTGAGATTTGTATAATAAGTTGCAATGGAGACATTATCCCCATAGTGCCCTCATTGCACTCAATGCAAACCCCAAGAGCTTTTTTGGCCGATCAACATATATTGTGGTCTAGTGACACTCGGTTGCACCCTATATGGGAGGGGGTGGGTTTGAGTCTCAGTGGAGGCAATATTGACTCCTTGTGTTTCATTTGGTTGAGAAAGTAGCTATGAACCTATACTATATATTGTAACAAAGTCAATAGCGTTGCGTAAGAAGAATTATCCCTCTCAATAACTAAATTCAACTCCTATATATCAACCACTCTTAAACCACCTAGACCACTTGTATGTCTTAAATTGAAAAGGAAACAACAACAATAAAATGCAACTAAACTTGAAAACAACAAGCTAAGGGGTAGTTAGTTAGTTGCTACAATACTAGCTAGGCAGTAGCCGGTAGTTTGTTAATTTATGACAGTGAATTGCGATGGATCGGAATAACTAAAAATGATGAGAGAGAGAGAGAGAGAGAGATGAAAATTAAATGGTCCAAAGCAATGAATGGTGATGGTTCCCTTGGTCGAGTGTGTAAAAATGATGGTGTTTTTTGGTTAAGTAACTTTTGGGTGCATGGGGTAAAAACATATATAGGTGTTTTAGTGGTTTTACAGGCGTGAGATTGGGTTCATGATGGGAGCCACTTGGTGGTTGCATGGAAAACATAATGCCCCAAGGGAGAGAGAGAGAGAGAGGCGAGGGGCTCAACATTTGTAATAATTCACATTGCATTTTTACTTGATCCCCAATTATTAGGTTCAACTTTTTAATCTCAATTGTCTTTATCTAGGTGATTTTTTGAAAACTTATAGTAATTTACGTAACGATATTATGATTTATTATGAATATATTTTGTATTTTTCTTTCACTACAAGGAATTAAAAAGGTTAAACATACAATGAAAGAGTTTACAAAAATTTTGTCAAAATAACGCCTACAATATCAGTAAAGAAAAATATGTTTAAATCCTTCAGAGGAATCTCAGAAATATGCAAGTTAAGTAAAAGTAATCATTGTGTGTCACCATCCAATATGCACAAGTATTAAATCAAAAGATGCTTACATGTGCAGCTCAATCAGTTGGTCATAGGGGTAAAGTTTGGGAAGAAAAATCATTGATCGAGTATCACTAACGACAGTATGCTCTATCGGGTCGGATGATTCAACCCACAAAGTTTATCATCGCTCTTGCCTCGAAGATGGGCGAATGATTGTGGGATTCAACCCACAAAGTTTATCGTCACTCTTGCCTCGAAGATGGACGAAGGAAACTGATTTACAACGCACGCCTAAATATTTGTACACTAGTGTTAAACACATTATATATTCATATGATTTGGTATTATAATTAAGTGGGTATAACAAACACATGAATGGAGTAGAAAATTAAACCACCACAAGCATAATTTGAATTCAATTTGAAAGATTACTAAGCAGTAAGCACCAACCAAATGAAGTCACATGCCTTCTAAAGGCAAACTCTTTCTTTTTTTTTTTCCTTGAATTCTTTAAAACTTCATGTGAAGAGACAAAATAAGGCAGCAATGCCTGAATTTTCTGCTCTTTTGGTGTCAAAAAGTCAAATTGGAATAGGCGGTCAGCAATGTACACATATGTTTCGGTCCATATCAGCAAACTCCAAAACTAATACAATTTTTATTTTAGTACTACTGACTATATGTAACATCTGTTCATAACTACTTTCTCAACCTATTGGAGCACAAAGAGTCAATACTGTCCCGCAGTAAAATTGATTAATTTTTTTTCAAATTTTATATTGCATTAGAGAGGGAATATTAGAAAATAAATTTTTGGTTTTCAAAAAAAAAAAAAAAAGAAAATAAATTTGATTAGGAAACAAACGACCTTTTGGTGTGTAAAATATGAATTGTAAATCATGTGCAATCTGTCTGTCCTCCAACTCAATTCAACAGAATATAATTGTCTTAAATCACACGTCAACAAGGCTAAAATGTGCAATGAATGATGACCCGCCCTTGGACCCGGTTTTCCGAATGTCCTCCGCCGAGACTTCCGCTTAAGCAAACTATTTTCCCCATTTTCTATATGATAAATGTTTTTTTTTTCAACTGAATTTGTCGGCTAACCTTTGCTCTCTTGGTGTGGCTTTCAAATTAAATATTGAAAACTTCAATATGATAATTAATATCATATCAAGAAAAAAAATTAATGGAAAAATATATAATAGATTGAGGGCAAAAACTTGTGTGAGACCGTCTCACCGTGAGACATGTCGGGTCGGGTCGGGCCATGAGATAAATGTAACACTTATACGCACAAATGTCATACTTATATGCTCAAATGTAATACTAATTAAGAATAAAAATTGTGTTACTTATAAGGGTAAATGTAATACTTTTATGGGAAAATATAATACTTTTACATTTCGATTTAAAAGTATTACATATTTCCTCAAAAGTATTATATTTTCCCTTATAAGTAAGGAAAAATTGTCAACATTACTTATTATGAAAAATGTAACACTTTTTCTCTTATAAGTAACAAAAATTGTATTCCTAATTAGTATTATATTTGAGCATATAAGTATAACATTTGCACATATAAGTGTGACATTTACATGGTGCTTCGACCCGACTCGACCCGTCTCACGAATAAGGATCCGTGAGACGGTCTCACACAAGTGTGACTCTAGATTGAGATGTAACATTACTCTTTCTATATTTTGTATTAGATGGGAAAACACAAAATATTTTTCGGTATTATATTTATCTTTTACGTTATACTTTGTATTATACAATATTATTTCTGTAATTATAAAAACATCTTGAATCTTATTTTTTGTTCGTAAAATCTTGAGTATCACCCGTCTTGATAATTTGTAAAACAACTAATAAAGTTTACAGATAATTTATAAATACAAAAATTAAAAATGCGCTTTAGACTTCGTATTAGATTTTTTAGTGTAGTTCAAGATTTTCATCGTCAAACACAGTGAATAATTCCATCGCTTAATTGGGACAACTGACCTAGACCTTTAAGGTTGCTTCACCTTTGATTAAGGACGGATGAATTTATTCCACTCAATCACACCCCAGGTTAGACCTCGTATTAGATTTGATTAAAAATGTAATACAACTAATATTTTGAATTTTAAATTTTTTATTATTATAAGGGATAATAATTTTGTGGAATCAATCAGCTAATCCTCGTGAATACTGTCGTCTTCCGCCTAGGGATGTTAATTCGTAATTTCGTACTATCCAAACGGTACGGTATTTGCCCACTAGACGGAATTATCCTACGTGGCAATGAGTAAAGGGACGAGAGAGAGAAGGGAAAAAGCATTAAATACACCTAAATCTCGGAAAAGCTCGTGGGTATTCATTAGGGTTCCGTTAAATCTCCGCTTTACCTCCTAATTTACTTTTATTTATTTCTCATCATCTTCATTCAATTAAATTTCTTATTTATTAATTATTACGGAGTACATAAATTCATGAGAAAGTAATTTATCGTTGTGCTTGATTCGCATAATAAACAAACATAAAATAAAATTTTATTGAGCAAGTCTATTCCGTTATTTGGTTTATTTTTTTTAAATTTCAGAGTAGAATTTCATAAAATTGGCTATTCCATTGTCAATGAGAATGCCCATTCTCAAGGCCCAACATACCATTAGCTATTTATGCCTCAATAGGAATAGTTTTTTTTTCTTCTTTGAGTACTACTGACTCTTCTCAACTTACTGAAACACAAAGAGTTGAGAGTTGCATCCACTGACGCTCGAACTCACTTCCATCATCCATGTGGGTGTGTTAAATGGGACACCAGGTGCCACTAAATCACAAGGTCTTTGGCACCAAAACTACTTCTTTCAAAACAAAGCCTCAAAATACCAAAATTACCCTATATACAATGTGTGTGTGTATATATATATATATATATATATATATATATATATATATATATATATATATATATAATATTTTAGATCTCTTGTGCGCATATGAAGACTTAATCGTTATATCGTGGACCAGCTGGGGATCCACAGTGCACTGTGGACCCTGGTCCAATATAGAGAATTTGACTTTATAATGTACATAATTCATGTTCATAATGCAGAGAATTACATAGATGATGACACATAAATACTTAACATAATACACATATAAAATGCCGTGTTTATGCGTATGTGTATTATGTTAAGTGTTTATGTGTCATCACCTATATAATTTTGTGCATTATGAGCATGAATTCTGTACATTATGAAGTCAAATTCTGTATATTGGACCATGGTCCACAGTGCACTGTGGAGTGTGGACCCACTTTGGACCCTGGTCCACGATATAAATTGTCATGAAGACTATGGAATAACCGGTGGGCTGATTGACCACTTGTGATTTACTTTTGTAGTGGCTCTAGGGGCGATATCACGTGGACTTAGAATCAGTGTGATGAAATTGAGATAATCTAAGTATAAAAGAAAATAAATAAATAAATTTTATATTATTTTAAATTTGTATATATATATAAATATATTTATTTTTAATTTATCTGTATATTTATTATTTCGAACAAGGTATTTTAGACAAAAAAAATATATAGAATTTTTAAATAATAAAAAATCTTATAAATTCCCTTCAAAAAAAAAATCTTATAAATAATATTTGAAGTGAATATTACATAGTGATTTACTAATTTTTAATAACGAAAATAACAAGTTTCATTAAATTTAGTTGATTTAATAACAGACAATTTTTAGACATTAGATTCTTAATCCCATCAGTATTCTTAAACATGAAAATCTCACCACAACATGACTTAAGCAATACTTCAGTTCTTAACATTACACTTTCTAACCACTCACTTAAAGACTATATTTAAGGATTTTTTTTTTTGAAAACAATATTTACTTCCAAATTTACAAAACTTTGGTTAAATCCATCTTAGTAAATACAAAATATTAAATAATTTAAAGCTGATAATATATCACATTTATTTACATGTTTAGATTTTTTAGTATATCAGATAAATTTAGATTAAAATTTTAGTGAGTGCCGCTCAATTATAATTTATAATTTTATAAGCATATGTATATAATATAGTGTGTGTATATTTAGAGATTTTTTTAATAATATTTTATTTAATCTTTTTACTATTTTTTATAATAAAATTCATTACATTTCTAATATCAAATTAACATAAAATTACCAATGATGTTGTGATTTAAAGGCAAAAAATTATTCTTTTATATAATAGGTCATGAATTCGAGATTCTGTGGGAGAACATAATTGTAGAAAATAGTTATTAACATATAACTAGAAGAGAATAGTTGTTGGGTAGAGGATTAAATGCGTATTGGGATGGTTGGAAGTTTGTAATAATTTTGAGCGTCCAGGATAAAAGATGTGAGTCATCACGTGACGAGTCAAGGTGAACATGTGACTATGGCAGTGAAGACTGAAGACTCAAAATCAAAAGTGGAGCGGGTAAAAGTAAAGGTTTAGGTGAACCCAATAAATAAACGAATCAACCCGATGATCCCTTACCCGAGAATAGGAATTTATCCTCTTTACCCCGTTTTCTCCGTTTAAGTCAGTTATTAAACGGCCGTTAATTCGGATGTTTTCTGAAAGCCACAGAGGGCTATAAAAGAGGCCGTTACATTGGGCTCAGTGCTTCGTCTTTCACTCTCTCTGCTCTTTCCTCTGTTCTTTCTCCTTCTGTATTTCCTTCTTCCATATCTCTCTCCCTGTTTTCAGATCCATTGGAGAGAGAGAAAGAGAGAGCTCGAAAACGCAGCTGCAATGGCGGTCTCGAAGAACTGGGTTAACTTGAGTCTGACTTCTTTGCTGCTTCTCTTGTTCGTTGTCGGCATTGTCGCCAGAGTGCAGAAAACCGAAATGTCTGAGTCCAGGTTCGGCTTCTCTCTCAGATAAATTGCTCACATTTTCCCTCTTTCTCTACATATGAACATATTTGCTCTCTGTATCTCTACTTCTCTGCTACAAACCTTGGAATTCCGGTACTATAGGCCCACCCATGTGCACAGTGCACATACTTTTTTAACTAAAATTTTGTGAGATTTTTGGAGCTGTCCTTGTTTTCTGCTAAATTAATTTCTGTTTTTACTGAATTTTGAGTAAAATTACTCGCATTGTGGTTGTTTGAAGATCTTAGCTCTACTCCGTTGATTTACTTGTTTGTTGAATTCTTCGTATAAGCAGTATAGTATATGTAGGTTTTGTTTTGATTTATGCGTTTGATTTTGGTTTTCAGAACTGCGGAGGAAGAGGAGTTGCAGAGATCGCACAACTCGACAATGGCGGCCAGGTAACGAGTCGTTTTAGTTTGGAATCGTTGAGTCGACTCACTGGTTGTTCTGATGAATCTCAACGGTTCGTTTTTGGTTCCAAAAATATTCGTTAAACGTGTACCGTCCGATCCTATTATCCACCAGCGGCTTCAATCCAAAGCATCTGATAAGGTGCATTGGAGCAATTTCCGCCGTTGAGATTCTCAGATCTCAACCGTTTATTCCGTTAAAGCCCACCCCTCCCTCATCCCCTCGGGTTCCTCTGCTCTGCAACTGCAAATCTTCATTGGTTCTTTAACCGCTCTCCCCTCCTTTCCTGTACTTCCAAAACTACCCTCTCTCTTTCTCTCTCCCTTTAACTGAAAGAGCCTCAAATTTTCTCTCTCTAGAAAAGGCACTGTGTGCGTAGCGGAATCTCCTCCTCCTTGAGCAGTGTCTTGCTTTGCTCTCTGTACTTTGTGTCATCTTTTGCTGCGTGGAATAGTGGATAAATCATAAATGTCGGTTGCCCAAACCTTTTACTGATTTTCCCAAAATGCCCTTCTCTGTTCCCGCAATTTATTATTATTATTATTATTTTTGGATCAATCGTAATATTACATTCTCAATTTCTTAATGTAAAATTGTTTTGGTCATTTATGGTCCAGGTTGGCCGAGGTAGAGGAAGCTTTGAGCAAGCATGCCGTGGATGACCCAGAAGAGGTTGTCTCCATGGTTGTAGAGTGGGTGCCTCTATCCTTTCTTCAACTAAACTATGATGTTTTCTTCATGTTCTGCCATTAGTTGTGTTTAGTTCTTGCATTAAGTGAAAAGCGTGTTTTGTTCTCGCATTTAAGAAACCACTCTTCATGTGACAGACCTACCCAGTACCCAAACCTCAAGTCCCTAAAAAGCATGTACCCCACCTACCCCCCTCCCTCTAAGAAATAAAACCCAAGAACTAAATAAATGTTCCATAACAAATGATTCAACAACTCCAATTGTTAATTTGGGTTTGATGTTGTCTGAACATTATTAATTCTGTCGGTACTCGACACTGGTCTTCCTACCTAATAGATCGTTGAGTTACCCACAAATCTTGTAGGACTGGGGTGTGGAGGTCGGGGCGAGGGATTTTGCCTTTTGTGGGCGAGTTAATTTTGTGTTTCAGTTTTATAATAGAGTAGTCAATTTGTAGATATGTAAGTCAAATGCATGTACAGTCAGATCTGTCTTGAGCAGTAAATATGTTATTCTCCTATCCTGCAATCTATTCCAGATTCTGATACTTGATTGATATTCCTATCATCCTATGGCTGTCAAAGGGTCAAAACTTCTTGCTTAACTATCGTAATGCTGTATATAAAAATGAATTAAATGACTTATTTTATTTTTATAAGAAGATATTGTAGACGTGTTGCTGTGGCTCTCTCTGCTTGAGTGCATGTGCATGAAAGAAAAATTGTCGATGATATCATTTTGATTTGTACTTATAATCTATCTTTTTCAGTCTGACAGCTTCAGCCATGTGTGGCCTTTAATAAGAAAGGGTCTTGTATATCATTGCTGTATATATATACTAATACTAAATAATACTTACCAACAATGGGAAAAACTAGTATATACGAAACCGGATGACTAAGTGCTTGGTGAATATTTAAAGTTTAATTCTTGGTGAGGACAAGAAGTTTACTGGAGCCTATTTATTGTTTCCACCGACACACAGTAGCAACAAGTAACCACAATTATTATATGATATTGACTGGAAAAATGTTTAGTATCCTGTTGGCTAGACAATGATTTAGGCTGATTATATTTTAGACTGTCAAGTGAAAATGATGTTTTAATTCTTACATGCCAACTTTCTGGGATTAAGTGGATGATATTTTGGCACTAATTAGATTTTTTGGATTAACAGGACCATCAGAAACAGCACTGAGAGGCGAAAACTGGGATATTTTTCATGTGGGACTGGTAACCCAATTGATGATTGCTGGCGTTGTGATCCCAATTGGCAAAAGAACCGCAAGAGACTTGCTGATTGTGGCATAGGATTTGGGCGCAATGCCATTGGTGGCCGTGATGGTCGATTCTATGTTGTCACTGATGCTGGTGATGATGACCCTGTGAACCCCAAGCCTGGCACTCTTCGCCACGCTGTTATCCAGGAGGAGCCCTTGTGGATTGTGTTCAAGCGTGACATGGTTATACAGTTGAAGCAAGAGCTCATCATGAACAGCTTCAAGACCATTGATGCCCGTGGATCCAACGTCCACATAGCTAATGGGGCGTGCATCACAATCCAATTCGTTACCAATGTCATCATACATGGACTGCACATTCATGACTGCAAACCCACTGGAAATGCCATGGTCAGGAGCTCACCCTCTCATTATGGTTGGAGGACTATGGCTGATGGTGACGCCGTCTCTATCTTTGGCTCAAGCCATATCTGGATTGATCACAATTCACTAAGTCACTGTGCTGATGGCCTTGTTGATGCTGTCATGGGCTCAACTGCCATCACTATCTCTAACAATCACCTTGCCCACCACAATGAGGTCTCTTCATTTTCACAACTCCTTTTAGCTATGTCCTTTTAACTTTGAGGAAAACTAATATGGTGGAGTTAACATCAACAGGTCATGCTATTGGGTCACAGTGACTCCTATACAAGAGACAAGCAAATGCAAGTGACCATCGCTTATAACCACTTTGGGGAAGGTCTCATTCAGAGAATGCCAAGGTAATCTTTGCATAAACAGCAGAGGTTGAAGTATGTATATATAATTCTGATATAGGCCATGCATTCCAGATTGATTACTAAGTTTAAAGAAATGGTGAAAATGCAGGTGCAGGCACGGATACTTCCATGTGGTGAACAATGACTACACTCACTGGGAGATGTATGCCATCGGTGGAAGTGCTAGCCCCACTATAAACAGCCAAGGCAACAGATACCTGGCTCCAGCCAACAGTTTTGCCAAGGAGGTACTCCGCCCTCTCATTAATCACTCTGTACTTTACCATGTGATGATTGCTGTGTAATGTTGTATAATATTAATTGGGTTACTAAAACAGGTGACAAAAAGGGTTGAAACAGCAGAGAGCGAATGGAAGGGATGGAATTGGAGATCCGAGGGCGACTTGATGCTGAATGGAGCCTATTTCACTCCATCTGGAGCTGGGGCTTCAGCCAGCTATGCAAGAGCTTCAAGCTTAGGTGCCAAGTCCTCTTCTATGGTAGGCACCATGACTGCAAATGCTGGCCCTCTAGGTTGTCGCCGTGGTCGCACCTGCTAACAGTAGCACCCATACAAATATGAAAAGAGTCTTGGTTTTTTTTTTGCCTCCTCTTAGATATCTATTTTTATCATGACTACCTCACACCCACACCCAAACCCAATTGCCCATATTACACCACCCACCCACCCCTTGTTTGGAGTCACCCATTGGCAAGTGTACATTTTTTGCACTGTCAATTTATGTCATTCCCCATTGGGTATCAAAAAAGTTGTGCAACCTCGGCCTGGTTCTACCGAAGAAGCATACATATGGATGCTAGTAGTGTAGATGCAGGCGCGGAAGCGTTGTCATCCCCTGTTATTTTGTGTCTCAGTGTTTTGGTCTACACTGCATATTGTGCTTGGGTTCTGATTTCATTTTTATAGGAACTATAGATTGATTTTATTATAAGTCTTTAGTTTTGTTCTGAGCAGTGTTGTTCAGTACTTTGAGTCCTAGGAAGGATGTTATATATAGTGTGAATGTCAACAATGTTATTGGGAAACAAAAAAATAGCAACTTTTCTTTTTTCAATGGAAGCATTATTGTCCTTTTGGTTGTGCAGTGTGTTCTGTTCAATCATACGCACACTGCAATTGAAATCAATCTCAGCTGTGTATGATTTGCTATAATGGTTGCATGTGGGAACTTTGCAATTAACAGATTTAATCACAATGATAGTGCTATGTCTGCCATAATTGGATGCTTAATTACCAGCTGGATGGTTTCTTTTTTCACTTTTATTTGCGACAACATAAAAAAAAAAGAAGTGGATTGAAATTTCACATCAAGGATATTCATGTCTCTAATGCTGTTGTTCCCAACGCTTGAAAAAGTGATCTCATTTGCCCCTTTCTGTCATCAATTGAAGCTAATCCGCAATTAATGAGATTTGAAGAGTTTGTTTTATCTCAATTAATAATTTAAATTGATAATTTGAAAGTATATTTTGTTTAACGGTCTGGGTCCACCTTGTCACTGGTAAAAATTAAACTCGAGTTATCTTGAAATTCTTCCCCATAAAAAGTTTATTTGCCACTTGAACTACCATTTGAATTATGTTTTATATATTATATTATATACTTAGCAATGATAAAGTTGAGGTTTTCTTCTTTTCCTTGGCTTCATGCCTCATTGTCTAAACACAAAACTCATTAGTTATTACTATGCCCTAAAATCTAGCACAAGTTATCAACAAAACATTAACTCAACACAAACTGTGATACAAAACTAACAAATTCAAATTTTTTGAATGCAACAAATTCAAATTTAGATAAACTAATCATATCATCTAACTCATTAACCTCCCAGAAAAACACCTTTAAAGTTTAACCTATTAAATTTATCAATATAAACTCATTTACATGAATCTATTACACTTGTTACTCATTAATCATAAGCCTCTTATACGTGCGATTAATTCTAATATTAAATTAAAAGGTATATTACGTGTCAATTAAAAATTTAAGTTGATAATTAAATTATATATTTACTATTTTATACACTCCGTATATATGAAGCTGAACTACGTACGGTTGCTTGGACTCCTCACTCCTGCAGGGCGTCAATTTTGTAGTATTGTAAAGTTGACCACAGATTCTCTCATAATTCCCCTAATTAAAAAAATGTAGTTGTTGTGTAATTCAATGTTGTAATAATCTTAAAATTTGTTGCATAGGATCCATCATATCATGTTTCAATTCTCATTGCGCATTTCACTCCTAATTATCAGGACAGGCAGGTGACCTCCCACTACCTGTATGTGACTTCAGGATTAAGTATTACACTAATCATGCATATTTTTGTAATTATATAAATAAATAAATATATATATATATATATATAAATATATATAAATATATATATATATATATATATATATATATATATATATATATATATATATATATATATATATATATATATATATATATATATGTCAGCTCAAATGCGGTCATGTCTTAATGTGACCCGCACCATTAGTTATGTAAAAAAGTACCAATAGTATTAGGAAACGCACAACAAAGAAATGCATCAATGTATCAAAAATGCAACATTAGGTACGCATAAATGCATCACACAGTGTTTGAAAACACAATATTAGGTGTGGTAAGGTATGATGCATTTTTTTGGGTGTATGTGGTGCGTTTTGTGGTGCATTGATGCATTTCTTTGCTGTGCGTTTCCTAACACTATTGTTTTTTTTTTTTTTTTTTTTTTTTTTTTTTGCATAAGTGCGCTTTCTTCTTAGAATATCAACGAATATGATTGATTTTTAGCTTTCTTTTAAATAACGGTTCTCACTTGGATGTGCAAAAATATATGTGTGCGTGCATGCATATTGCCTCTAGAATTATGGTTGATTATTGATACGGTTATAGGGCAACCCTACTTAATTACCTTATGGAAATCATGTACAAGTGCGCTTTCTAGTCTCACAAGTGCCCTTTCTGGTCTCGTAAGTGCATTTCCCAGTCTTATTACAACTGTTTTCAAGAGTGTATCCCAGTCTTGTAAGTGCACGTACTTCCTAATCTCACAAGTGCATTTCCCAGCCTCGTAACTAGTATATTTCCCGACCCGGAGAGTGTATGCCTACCTACTAGCCGCCTTGCCAGGCCAGTAGACCTCCCGATCACCCTATAAGTAAACCTCCTGGTCGCCTTATCAGTAGACCTCTCGGTCAACACTGTTAATAACCACACAATGATCACCAAGTGTTCGCAAGACCTACGCCAAGCGTCCTGTCACGTGATCGATTAGACCTCTAATTAAGGGCACTTGGCAAGCGTACCATTGAATCTCCATAGGACACTTTGAGGACATGCCGGGCGGCCGACATGTGTCCCCTTCCCTCTCTATTTTATTGCACGGGGGGGGGGGGAGGGAGGGGGGGGTGGCTACTTGTATTATTAAATCACATTAGTCGATTTCGGCCTAGCCCAGCCTAAAAAAAACTCGTGATTTTCTTTTTTTGGGGTTTCCACGTAAAAGATCCTACCTCACTATTTCTTTCATACTACCTTCCTAGTTGTGTAAGCTAACCCAAACTAATTAAGTAATTAACATGATCAATTATCATTTAGCAATAAAAAAAATGTGCACACATGAAATGAGCGAGAGAGATATATTAATATATGTACTCCTTAATTTATCATTATATTCTCACCTATTATTACCTCAAACAACCTGAATATTCAATAGCATTAACCCACAGGCCGGTAATAACTAGTCTCACATGAAATGTTATTATTAGCTTCCGGTGAGATTTGGCCGGCAATTTGACCGGAGTGATCAAAATTGAATAGTCAGGGTATGCAATTAACAGTTTTGAAAGTCGTGGACTGTAATTAAGAGGACCCCTATAGTCAGCTGACCAAAATGGCAATTTGCTCTTAAAAGGTATGTTACGTGTCAATTAAAAATTTAAGTTGATAATGAAATTATATATTTATTATTTTATATACTCCGTATATATGAAGCTGAACTACGTACGGTTGCTTGGACTCCTCACTCGTGCCTGGCGTCAATTTTGTAGTATTGTAAAGTTGACCACAGATTCTCTCATAATTCTCCTAATTAAAAAAATGTAGTTGTTGTGTAATTCAATGTTGTAATAATCTTAAAATTTGATGCATAGGATCCATCATATCATGTTTCAATTCTCATTGCGCATTTCACTCCTAATTATCAGGAGAGGCAGGTGACCTCCCACTACCTGTATGTGACTTCAGGATTAAGTATTACAGTAATCATGCATATTTTTGTAATTATATATATATATATATATATATATATATATATATATATATATATATGGTAGCTCAAATGCGATCATGTCTTAAGGTGCCCCGCACCATTAGTATTAGGAAACACACAACAAAGAAATACACCAATGCACCAAAAATGCACTATTTGGTATGCATAAACGCATCACACAGTGCATTTAATTTAATGATATGTAAAGTGTACTCAAGAATATTACATTTATAGATATCTAATAATACACATGGGTGTGTTTGGAAAGTAGGAAAATGACATCTGGAAAATGAGTCATTTTCTGAAAAACAGTTTCATTTTCAGTGTTTGGTTGCATTCTTGAAAATTGTCTTTGTGTGTTTGGTTCATTTTCTGGAAAATGTATTAAATTGTATAGTTTTACATTTTAATATATATATATATATATATATATATATATATATATATATATATATATATATATATATATATTTATATAATGATATTTCTTTCAAAAAGTTTAAAAAAAAAAAAAAACGTAGAAGACGTTCCGGCGGATTGGTTTCCGACCGAAACCAATTCGCCGGAAGCTACAGATGTAGCCATTTTTGCCAAAAATTTGTTGAAGCCAAGTTCGTAAAATGACTTTTGAAAAAAAAAATCGGAAGTCATTTTTCAGAAAAATAGCCTCATTTTCCTTGGTCAACGGAAGTTGTTTTCCGTTGACCGCATTTTCCAGGCGTTGCCAAACACCAAAAGCTCGGAAAATAATTTCCGAAAATCATTTTTGGGCACCAAACACACCCTTAATAGTGTTGCAGAATGCACTCAAAGTTTGAGATAATTACCAAAAATGTCATAGCAATTTTTTTGTTACTTTAGACCGTTGATCTTCTCAGATTAACGAATATGATTGATTTTCATCTTTCTTTTAAATAACGATTCTCACTTGGATGTGTCAATATATATGTGTGCATGCATGCATATTGCCTCTAGAATTATGGTTGATTATTGATAGGGTTATAGGGCAGCCCTACTTACCCTATGAAAATCACGTACAAGTGTGTTTTCTAGTCTCACAAGTACGCTTTATGGTCTCGTAAGTGCATTTCCCGCTCTTATTACAAGTGTTTTCAAGAGTGTATCCCAGTCTTGTAAGTGCACTTCCTAATCTTGTAAGTGCATTTCCTAGCCTCGTATAGTAAGTGTATTTCCTGACCGACCTAGTATATTTCCCGATCCGGAGAGTGTATGCCTACCTACTAAGCTAGTTGCCTTGTCAGTAGACCTCCCGGTTGGCATTGGTAATAACCACACAATGATCACCAAGTGTTCACAAGACCTACGCCAAACGTCCTGTCACGTGATCGATCAGACCTCTAATTAAGGGCGGCACTTGGCAAGCGTAACTTCACAACTGAATCTCCATATGACACTTTGAGGACATGCCGGGCGGCCGGCATGTGTCCGCTTCCCTTCTATATATTTTATTGCACTGGGGGGGGGGGGAGTGGGGCGGCTATTTGTATTATTGAATCACATTAGTCGATTTCGATCTAGCCCAGCCTAAAAAAAAAAACTCGTAATTTTTTCTTTTTGGGGTTTCCACGTAAAACATCCTACCTCACTATTTCTTTCATACTACCTTCTTAGTTGTGTAAGCTAACCCAAACTAATTAACATGATCAATTATCATTTAGCAAACCAAAAAAAAAAATGTGCACACATGAAATGAGCGAGAGATATATAATATGTACTCCTTAATTTATCATTATATTCTCACCTATTATTACCTCAAACAACCTGAATATTCAATACCATTAACCCACAGGTAATAACTAGTCTCACATGAAATGTTATTATTAGCCATCAATAAACCTAACACACATACATACCAACTGTTGATTGACCAAAAGTTAGCCAAACTCTCAACTCACATGCATATATGCTTTGGAGAATTGGTGGATAAACAAGTAAACATAAAGCAGTGCATGTGAAATGGACCCATTATATTGTACATATTGCCATGGGACAGCTGAGGCCTTCTTTAGCTGCCTAACACACCATATATTTTCAAGTGGATATATAGATTCATATTCCTCATTTCTTGACCTACCCATCAATATAATCTCGCCTCACATAATTATCTGAATTTCGATATTTTTTGTATATATTAATATTCTCAATGTTTACTCGAAAGAAATAAATATTATAGTAACATTTATTCATCACAAATATAACAAACGAGTGAAATAATATCCCGATATAGTTAGAATCAGGTTCATGCACATATTCTTAATGCAATTGGAATTGAATTGCCAACTATATATCTTAGCACATGGGAGGATTGGCATATATGTTTAATGGCTATATGCATCTAAACCTGCCAACCAGGGCTGTCACTTTCACAACCTTCAGGATATATTTAATGATTTATTATTGTGCTTCAGGATTTTCATTTTTGTTCCAAATTATAAGCTTACTTATACTCATAAAAAAAAGTTGAAAATAAAGTTCAAAAAAGAAAATATATATATGTTTATGAAAGGCCAACATCATATTTATTTGTCAATATATTTGGTTGAAATTGATACTCGATCTCTCTATTTTTCAAAAGTTATCATCCTCGCTTTATAATGTCCAACAAAAAATGTCACATTAATAAAAATTTAACATTTATAACTATATCATCTAAAATATTCTTTAAATAAGAATTTAAGATAATAAAATATTTATCACTCATATATATATATATATATATATTGTAAAAATAAGAAATTGCATTAATGATGAATTTTAATACTCTATATATACTAAGAAAGGGCATGACATAGCAACGATTGTCATACTTCGAAAAATAAGTTTAAAACACTATTTTGGTAAATAAGATTTCAAAATATCTTTCTATGGGAGAAAAAAAAAACTAGAAAATTTATAAGTACAATATAATAATGTACTTGTAGGAGAAGACTTGTAACATATTTTAATTTTATTGGAATAAAAAAATAAAAATAATAACTTTTTAAACCAATTAAAATATGTCACACCAAGATATAGCGTAAAAATTAGGAGTAAGTATAGCATTACATTTATTATTTGACAAAATTTAAAATATATTATTTAGTCAATACTTTAAATATGTTCTCATAAATCTGTGTGTTTAATTCGGTAGAACATTTAAAACCAAAATAGAAACTTAAAATTTTGAAATAAAAAAATGAAAATGTACTACTTGTGCTCTTGTCCTTCATTCATTTGATGATGAAATTTTATGCCTTTCACACACAAAGTCATACATACATCTCCCATTACAATAGTTATACCACGGCCCACGTCCACCTTGGTGGACCCATGTCTATTTACATACTAAATGCTCACAATTTAAATTGTGAACATTCAATATATAAATTGTGACCATCTAGTAGGTAAATTGTGTATTTTAGACCCGAGTCTACTTTGCAAGGTGAACTCGAGTCCACGAAATAATTTGCCCTCCCATTATTGGTGGCTATATTTCAAAGAAAAGTAGCACCACTGCATACTATTGGCTTTAGATTTGAGACAGCCACAAGTAGTGTACAGGCAAGGCAATGGAATTTGCAAGTATTGTGTCAAATTTGCAATTTCCTTTTCTGGGGAATAATTAATTATGTCCACCACCTACACAGATTGTTCATGCATCAGACCAGATAGCTTCCTTTTTGCAAAAGAAAGAATAGTCACTCGTGGGGCAATCCTATCATATAGTTAACTTGGTGACTACAAGATTCAAAATACAATTTTTTTTCGGAGTTGTCTATTAATCTTTTCATTTTCAATTTAAGCTAGTTAGCTTTGAAAAATCTAAGTTCGTTTTATCTCTGATTCATTGTCAGCTATGATAACAAGGTAGGCTTCACCATAGCAAATACATACGAAATTTTCATAAATTAAAGAATAGACATATGTAATTAGATATGTTTCATTATCCAAGCTATCTTTACAAGGAGATTATGCATTTAGGGTGGATACCCAAAATTTGACAAGACTTGAGAAATCATTGTTGATATTAATTTCATTTGATTTTTATTGTGTATTAGTATGTTAATTGATTGTGTTATATTGTATTGTATTAATTTAAAAGAATGAAAAGAAGCCATGCAGGAGTTATGTTATATTTTAACATTCTCCACTAAAAAATAAGACATAATATTTACTCCTTGATATGACATTACTGAATTAGTTCTTTTTTATATTTGATTAGTAATTGATTTATTTTTAAAGAAAAAAATCACGGTGAGATTGGTCACTTCATAAATAACTATTAAAACTAAAGAGTTTAACAGTTTTCTTTTTATTCTTAGGGTGGTACCAAAATTAGAATATTCATGGTAAAAAAATATCAAAATATAATCTAAGAAGCATCAATCTGAAGATGTTGTGGTACCATCAAATCCATCAATTACATAAAAGGATTTTGTTAGAATAATAATTTTAACAAAAATTATAAAAGAATTCTATTTTGGTTGGTACCAAATTGTGATGTCAAGTTGCTAACAACTGTTGTAAAATGTGCAAAAGAATTTACTATATTTTGTTCACATGTATGCAACTAAAATTTATGGTACCAAAAATAAATCTTTGTTACAAAATTCCCTCAACCCAATTAGTGTCTTTGATCATTGTTGTACTACTAGTAAAGGCACTATTAATTTTTTGTGCATAAACATAGTATTTGTTTTTTTTTTTTTTTTTTTACTAGGGAATAGATACTTGGAGAGAAATTGAAACAACTCCTGTCATGAGACTAGAAGAAATGTTATAGAAGATAACTGAGGTGTTATGCGTGTTAGGAGGGTCCTTTTGGAGTGCAATGAGTGTCCGATTGGGTCACCTTCTCTTTGATAGATTATTTTAAAGCAAATATTACACAATATTTACAAACATGAACAACTTTTGTACATGTAAAAGTGTCTTGTATTTTTTTGTATAAGAATCAAATAAGCCCAATAAACTATGTCAAATAATGCAATTGAGTCCTGAACTATTAAAAACCTTCTCATTTAAGCCCTTAACGTTGGTAAAAATGTGCAATTATATTAGCAAGTTACCAATCAATTGTTATATATTATCATGGACTAGTACTCAAAAAAAAAAAAAAAATTATCATGGACTATGGCTCACCTTACATTATAGGTTCTGGTTCAAAAATTATGTATTTATAGTTAACATATTATGTATTTTCATTTAATAAATTATGTGTCATATAATTATCATATTATGTGTCTGTAGTTAATGTATTATATGACTTCAATTTATTTATAGACACATAATCTATTAACTGCACATAATAATTGATAATATGTTAGAGACAACAATTCAATACTCAAATTGTAATAGACAAATAACTTGGCCAATACAAATTTCAAATCTATTGTGGTTTATAAAATAAAATAAAATAAAAAAAAAATAAAAATAAAACTTTTGAATACCACTCTGATATAATAATAAACATATAAACTCAGACTAACCCCCCCCCCCCCACCCCACCACCACAAGATAGGAGTTTTACTGGTGGAGTCTGTAGAGAGTCTTCATGTCTCCCTATATACAGGGAAATCAAGACAAAACCTCTGAAGCTTATTTGTTAGACTATGGTTTGCTAAAAGCCTTACATTTACTTGTTCTTCCTTTCATTCAAGATTTGAACATAGTACCTCTGCAAACTCAGTTTAAAGCTATGCTCAATAACATAAATTCCAATTCAAATCTATGTTCCAATCACAATAAATTTGAAATTTTAGTTCAATGATGTATTGGTATAAATCTGTCATAAATTTCACTGTATATATTCAAAAGCCCAACCATGCTCTAAAGCCCACTCTCTTTCAATGCTAAAAAGCTTGATGGGGCAGGAACTCCAGGAAGTTTAGCGCCAAAATTTTAACACCATAGATCTCTAGCTGTTAGGTAGATGCGTCTGTCTGGAAGGTATATCCAGCATCAGCAAAGTGCGACTTCACTAGTGCAAGAGCCTTAGAGCGGTGAGAAATCTTGTTCTTTTCTTCCTTCGGCATCTCAGCATAACTGCAGATACAACAAACACTTTAATTAGTTGGACTACTTAACACAACATGAAGAGTTTAGGAGCATGATAAGAAGCTTTTGGTTTACGTCTGCTCATAGCCATCCGGCTCAAAGATAGGATCCCATCCAAAATCATTTGGTCCCCTTGCTGGAACAATCTTTCCCTGAAATTTTAAGCCATAAAATTAATATAAAAGCAGCTTTTGATGATTCCCCGCCCCTAAAATGAGAAAATAATAAGAGAAGCTAGATCTCAAGGAATAGTATGCATAGTACAGTAGTACTCTATCAGTCCCATACATACACAAATACAACGTTAAGGATGACAATATTTCTTATTACGATGCAGAAACAGTGTATTTTAGGCTAGTAACATGTTTAGAGTCTTGGGAAAGGTTCATAGACTGTAGTTTATAGTAGCAAGCAAATCAGACTACCCAAAAGCAGAGAGAAATTAGAAATGATCCTCAATGTAGGTTTGCAAGTGTTCAGTGTCCAGATATTCTAAGCAATTCATTTTGGTATGCACCTGTGACACCATAATTTCGTTGGCTAATAAGCCATGATTCAAGCTTCCTTCCAATGGAAGGCCAAAATTTGTCCCTATGTTTCATGTATTTTATGCCACTAATGTTTCTTAAGAAAGGATTCTGCTGTGCATTTGGCAATGAAGTTGAGTAGAAATCCAAAAATGCTTTTCTACATTCCTTGATTGCCTGGCTTCCACTTTTAGAACAGAAAAGCCGTCCATTCTTTCATTTAGAAATTTAAATGATCAACCTATGAAAACAACAAGTGTAGTGCTAATTTTTCCTTCTTTGCTGCATAACACTATTTAAAACAAATGTTAATTAAATGGATGTGTTTGGTTACAAGAGCGAGGAGGCTTACCAAAGTTTTGCCAACAAATGTAATTGGCTCCACATTAGGTCCAATAGCAAGAGAGAAGATACACATAGCATATGCCGATTTATCCTCATATGCCATTAACAAATTGTTGAGACCTAGAAAATGTAGAAACCTTTAAGTGATAGGAAGAAGGAGAAGACATAGTACATAGTTGCCGTGCATGAAAGGTGATAATTATCATTTAGCAAACCAAAAAAAAAAAAAAAATGTGCACACATGAAATGAGCGAGAGATATATATATGTACTCCTTAATTTATCATTATATTCTCACCTATTATTACCTCAAACAACCTGAATATTCAATACCATTAACCCACAGGTAATAACTAGCCTCACATGAAATGTTATTATTAGACATCAATATTAAACCTAACACACATACATACCAACTGTTGATTGACCAAAAGTTAGCCAAACTCTCAACTCACATGCATATATGCTTTGGAGAATTGGTGGATAAACAAGTAAACATAAAGCAGTGCATGTGACAATGGACCCATTATATTGTACATATTGCCATGGGACAGCTGAGGCCTTCTTTAGCTGCCTAACACACCATATATTTTCAAGTGGAGATAGAGAATGGATAGATTCATATTCCTCATTTCTTGACCTACCCATCAATATAATCTCGGCTCAGATAATTATCTGAATTTCGATATTTTTTGTATGTATTAATATTCTCAATGTTTACTCGAAAGAAATAAATATTATAATAACATTATTCATCACAAATATAACAAACGAGTGAAATAATATCCCGATATATGTTAGAATCAGGTTCATGCACATATTCTTAATGCAATTGGAATTGAATTGCCAACTATATATCTTAGCACATGGGAGGATTGGCATATATGTTTAATGGCTATATGCATCTAAACCTGCCAACCAGGGCTGTCACTTTCACAACCTTCAGGATATATTTAATGATTTATTATTGGTGCTTCAGGATTTTCATTTTTGTTCCAAATTATAAGCTTACTTATACTCATAAAAAAAAAGTTGAAAATAAAGTTCAAAAAAGAAAAATATATATATGTTTATGAAAGGCCAACATCATATTTATTTGTCAATAATTGGTTGAAATTGATACTCGATCTCTCTATTTTTCAAAAGTTATCATCCTCGCTTTATAATTCCCTCCCCCCCCCCCCGTGCAATAAAAATAGAGAGGGAAGGGGACACATGTCGGCCGCCCGGCATGTCCTCAAAGTGTCCTATGGAGATTCAATGGTACGCTTGCCAAGTGCCCTTAATTAGAGGTCTAATCGATCACGTGACAGGACGCTTGGCGTAGGTCTTGCGAACACTTGGTGATCATTGTGTGGTTATTAACAGTGTTGACCGAGAGGTCTACTGATAAGGCGACCAGGAGGTTTACTTATAGGGTGATCGGAGGTCTACTGGCCTGGCAAGGCGGCTAGTAGGTAGGCATACACTCTCCGGGTCGGGAAATATACTAGTTACGAGGCTGGGAAATGCACTTGTGAGATTAGGAAGTACGTGCACTTACAAGACTGGGATACACTCTTGAAAACAGTTGTAATAAGACTGGGAAATGCACTTACGAGACCAGAAAGGGCACTTGTGAGACTAGAAAGCGCACTTGTACATGATTTCCATAAGGTAATTAAGTAGGGTTGCCCTATAACCGTATCAATAATCAACCATAATTCTAGAGGCAATATGCATGCACGCACACATATATTTTTGCACATCCAAGTGAGAACCGTTATTTAAAGAAAGCTAAAAATCAATCATATTCGTTGATATTCTAAGAAGAAAGCGCACTTATGCAAAAAAAAAAAAAAAAAAAAAAAAAAACATAGTGTTAGGAAACGCACAGCAAAGAAATGCATCAATGCACCACAAAACGCACCACATACACCCAAAAAAATGCATCATACCTTACCACACCTAATATTGTGTTTTCAAACACTGTGTGATGCATTTATGCGTACCTAATGTTGCATTTTTGATACATTGATGCATTTCTTTGTTGTGCGTTTCCTAATACTATTGGTACTTTTTACATAACTAATGGTGCGGGTCACATTAGACATGACCGCATTTGAGCTGACATATATATATATATATATATATATATATATATATATATATATATATATATATATATATATATATATATATATATATATATATATTTATTTATTATAATTACAAAATATGCATGATTAGTGTAATACTTAATCCTGAAGTCACATACAGGTAGTGGGAGGTCACCTGCCTGTCCTGATAATTAGGAGTGAAATGCGCAATGAGAATTGAAACATGATATGATGGATCCTATGCAACAAATTTTAAGATTATTACAACATTGAATTACACAACAACTACATTTTTTAATTAGGGGAATTATGAGAGAATCTGTGGTCAACTTTACAATACTACAAAATTGACGCCCTGCAGGAGTGAGGAGTCCAAGCAACCGTACGTAGTTCAGCTTCATATATACGGAGTGTATAAAATAGTAAATATATAATTTAATTATCAACTTAAATTTTTAATTGACACGTAATATACCTTTTAATTTAATATTAGAATTAATCGCACGTATAAGAGGCTTATGATTAATGAGTAACAAGTGTAATAGATTCATGTAAATGAGTTTATATTGATAAATTTAATAGGTTAAACTTTAAAGGTGTTTTTCTGGGAGGTTAATGAGTTAGATGATATGATTAGTTTATCTAAATTTGAATTTGTTGCATTCAAAAAATTTGAATTTGTTAGTTTTGTATCACAGTTTGTGTTGAGTTAATGTTTTGTTGATAACTTGTGCTAGATTTTAGGGCATAGTAATAACTAATGAGTTTTGTGTTTAGACAATGAGGCATGAAGCCAAGGAAAGAAGAAAACCTCAACTTTATCATTGCTAAGTATATAATATAATATATAAAACATAATTCAAATGGTAGTTCAAGTGGCAAATAAACTTTTTATGGGGAAGAATTTCAAGATAACTCGAGTTTAATTTTTACCAGTGACAAGGTGGACCCAGACCGTTAAACAAAATATACTTTCAAATTATCAATTTAAATTATTAATTGAGATAAAACAAACTCTTCAAATCTCATTAATTGCGGATTAGCTTCAATTGATGACAGAAAGGGGCAAATGAGATCACTTTTTCAAGCGTTGGAACAACAGCATTAGAGACATGAATATCCTTGATGTGAAATTTCAATCCACTTCTTTTTTTTTTATGTTGTCGCAAATAAAAGTGAAAAAGAAACCATCCAGCTGGTAATTAAGCATCCAATTATGGCAGACATAGCACTATCATTGTGATTAAATCTGTTAATTGCAAAGTTCCCACATGCAACCATTATAGCAAATCATACACAGCTGAGATTGATTTCAATTGCAGTGTGCGTATGATTGAACAGAACACACTGCACAACCAAAAGGACAATAATGCTTCCATTGAAAAAAGAAAAGTTGCTATTTTTTTGTTTCCCAATAACATTGTTGACATTCACACTATATATAACATCCTTCCTAGGACTCAAAGTACTGAACAACACTGCTCAGAACAAAACTAAAGACTTATAATAAAATCAATCTATAGTTCCTATAAAATGAAATCAGAACCCAAGCACAATATGCAGTGTAGACCAAAACACTGAGACACAAAATAACAGGGATGACAACGCTTCCGCGCCTGCATCTACACTACTAGCATCCATATGTATGCTTCTTCGGTAGAACCAGGCCGAGGTTGCACAACTTTTTTGATACCCAATGGGGAATGACATAAATTGACAGTGCAAAAAATGTACACTTGCCAATGGGTGACTCCAAACAAGGGGTGGGTGGGTGGTGTAATATGGGCAATTGGGTTTGGTGTGGGTGTGAGGTAGTCATGATAAAAATAGATATCTAAGAGGAGGCAAAAAAAAAACCAAGACTCTTTTCATATTTGTATGGGTGCTACTGTTAGCAGGTGCGACCACGGCGACAACCTAGAGGGCCAGCATTTGCAGTCATGGTGCCTACCATAGAAGAGGACTTGGCACCTAAGCTTGAAGCTCTTGCATAGCTGGCTGAAGCCCCAGCTCCAGATGGAGTGAAATAGGCTCCATTCAGCATCAAGTCGCCCTCGGATCTCCAATTCCATCCCTTCCATTCGCTCTCTGCTGTTTCAACCCTTTTTGTCACCTGTTTTAGTAACCCAATTAATATTATACAACATTACACAGCAATCATCACATGGCAAAGTACAGAGTGATTAATGAGAGGGTGGTGGAGTACCTCCTTGGCAAAACTGTTGGCTGGAGCCAGGTATCTGTTGCCTTGGCTGTTTATGGTGGGGCTAGCACTTCCACCGATGGCATACATCTCCCAGTGAGTGTAGTCATTGTTCACCACATGGAAGTATCCGTGCCTGCACCTGCATTTTCACCATTTCTTTAAACTTAGTAATCAATCTGGAATGCATGGCCTATATCAGAATTATATATACATACTTCAACCTCTGCTGTTTATGCAAAGATTACCTTGGCATTCTCTGAATGAGACCTTCCCCAAGTGGTTATAAGCGATGGTCACTTGCATTTGCTTGTCTCTTGTATAGGAGTCACTGTGACCCAATAGCATGACCTGTTGATGTTAACTCCACCATATTAGTTTTCCTCAAAGTTAAAAGGACATAGCTAAAAGGAGTTGTGAAAATGAAGAGACCTCATTGTGGTGGGCAAGGTGATTGTTAGAGATAGTGATGGCAGTTGAGCCCATGACAGCATCAACAAGGCCATCAGCACAGTGACTTAGTGAATTGTGATCAATCCAGATATGGCTTGAGCCAAAGATAGAGACGGCGTCACCATCAGCCATAGTCCTCCAACCATAATGAGAGGGTGAGCTCCTGACCATGGCATTTCCAGTGGGTTTGCAGTCATGAATGTGCAGTCCATGTATGATGACATTGGTAACGAATTGGATTGTGATGCACGCCCCATTAGCTATGTGGACGTTGGATCCACGGCATCAAT
>CP025647.1:5848075-5867324 GCA_003576665.1 Ipomoea trifida | reverse complement strand
GGGGGGGGGGGGTGGCTACTTGTATTATTAAATCACATTAGTCGATTTCGGCCTAGCCCAGCCTAAAAAAAACTCGTGATTTTTCTTTTTTTGGGGTTTCCACGTAAAAGATCCTACCTCACTATTTCTTTCATACTACCTTCCTAGTTGTGTAAGCTAACCCAAACTAATTAAGTAATTAACATGATCAATTATCATTTAGCAATAAAAAAAAATGTGCACACATGAAATGAGCGAGAGAGATATATTAATATATGTACTCCTTAATTTATCATTATATTCTCACCTATTATTACCTCAAACAACCTGAATATTCAATAGCATTAACCCACAGGCCGGTAATAACTAGTCTCACATGAAATGTTATTATTAGCCATCAATAAACCTAACACACATACATACCAACTGTTGATTGACCAAAAGTTAGCCAAACTCTCAACTCACATGCATATATGCTTTGGAGAATTGGTGGATAAACAAGTAAACATAAAGCAGTGCATGTGATAATGGACCCATCCATTATATTGTACATATTGCCATGGGACAGCTGAGGCCTTCTTTAGCTGCCTAACACACCATATATTTTCAAGTGGATATATAGATTCATATTCCTCATTTCTTGACCTACCCATCAATATAATCTCGCCTCACATAATTATCTGAATTTCGATATTTTTTGTATATATTAATATTCTCAATGTTTACTCGAAAGAAATAAATATTATAGTAACATTTATTCATCACAAATATAACAAACGAGTGAAATAATATCCCGATATAGGTTAGAATCAGGTTCATGCACATATTCTTAATGCAATTGGAATTGAATTGCCAACTATATATCTTAGCACATGGGAGGATTGGCATATATGTTTAATGGCTATGTGCATCTAAACCTGCCAACCAGGGCTGTCACTTTCACAACCTTCAGGATATATTTAATGATTTATTATTGGTGCTTCAGGTATTTCATTTTTGTTCCAAATTATAAGCTTACTTATACTCATAAAAAAAAGTTGAAAATAAAGTTCAAAAAAGAAAAATATATATATGTTTATGAAAGGCCAACATCATATTTATTTGTCAATATATAATTGGTTGAAATTGATACTCGATCTCTCTATTTTTCAAAAGTTATCATCCTCGCTTTATAATGTCCAACAAAAAATGTCACATTAATAAAAATTTAACATTTATAACTATATCATCTAAAATATTCTTTAAATAAGAATTTAAGATAATAAAATATTTATCACTCATATATATATATATATTGTAAAAATAAGAAATTGCATTAATGATGAATTTTAATACTCTATATATACTAAGAAAGGGCATGACATAGCAACGATTGTCATACTTCGAAAAATAAGTTTAAAACACTATTTTGGTAAATAAGATTTCAAAATATCTTTCTATGGGAGAAAAAAAAAACTAGAAAATTTATAAGTACAATATAATAATGTACTTGTAGGAGAAGACTTGGTAACATATTTTAATTTTATTGGAATAAAAAAAATAAAAATAATAACTTTTTAAACCAATTAAAATATGTCACACCAAGATATAGCGTAAAAATTAGGAGTAAGTATAGCATTACATTTATTATTTGACAAAATTTAAAATATATTATTTAGTCAATACTTTAAATATGTTCTCATAAATCTGTGTGTTTAATTCGGTAGAACATTTAAAACCAAAATAGAAACTTAAAATTTTGAAATAAAAAAATGAAAATGTACTACTTGTGCTCTTGTCCTTCATTCATTTGATGATGAAATTTTATGCCTTTCACACACAAAGTCATACATACATCTCCCATTACAATAGTTATACCACGGCCCACGTCCACCTTGGTGGACCCATGTCTATTTACATACTAAATGCTCACAATTTAAATTGTGAACATTCAATATATAAATTGTGACCATCTAGTAGGTAAATTGTGTATTTTAGACCCGAGTCTACTTTGCAAGGTGAACTCGAGTCCACGAAATAATTTGCCCTCCCATTATTGGTGGGCTATATTTCAAAGAAAAGTAGCACCACTGCATACTATTGGCTTTAGATTTGAGACAGCCACAAGTAGTGTACAGGCAAGGCAATGGAATTTGCAAGTATTGTGTCAAATTTGCAATTTCCTTTTCTGGGGAATAATTAATTATGTCCACCACCTACACAGATTGTTCATGCATCAGACCAGATAGCTTCCTTTTTGCAAAAGAAAGAATAGTCACTCGTGGGGCAATCCTCTATCATATAGTTAACTTGGTGACTACAAGATTCAAAATACAATTTTTTTTCGGAGTTGTCTATTAATCTTTTCATTTTCAATTTAAGCTAGTTAGCTTTGAAAAATCTAAGTTCGTTTTATCTCTGATTCATTGTCAGCTATGATAACAAGGTAGGCTTCACCATAGCAAATACATACGAAATTTTCATAAATTAAAGAATAGACATATGTAATTAGATATGTTTCATTATCCAAGCTATCTTTACAAGGAGATTATGCATTTAGGGTGGATACCCAAAATTTGACAAGACTTGAGAAATCATTGTTGATATTAATTTCATTTGATTTTTATTGTGTATTAGTATGTTAATTGATTGTGTTATATTGTATTGTATTAATTTAAAAGAATGAAAAGAAGCCATGCAGGAGTTATGTTATATTTTAACATTCTCCACTAAAAAATAAGACATAATATTTACTCCTTGATATGACATTACTGAATTAGTTCTTTTTTATATTTGATTAGTAATTGATTTATTTTTTAAAGAAAAAAATCACGGTGAGATTGGTCACTTCATAAATAACTATTAAAACTAAAGAGTTTTAACAGTTTTCTTTTTATTCTTAGGGTGGTACCAAAATTAGAATATTCATGGTAAAAAAATATCAAAATATAATCTAAGAAGCATCAATCTGAAGATGTTGTGGTACCATCAAATCCATCAATTACATAAAAGGATTTTGTTAGAATAATAATTTTAACAAAAATTATAAAAGAATTCTATTTTGGTTGGTACCAAATTGTGATGTCAAGTTGCTAACAACTGTTGTAAAATGTGCAAAAGAATTTACTATATTTTGTTCACATGTATGCAACTAAAATTTATGGTACCAAAAATAAATCTTTGTTACAAAATTCCCTCAACCCAATTAGTGTCTTTGATCATTGTTGTACTACTAGTAAAGGCACTATTAATTTTTTGTGCATAAACATAGTATTTGTTTTTTTTTTTTTTTTTTTTTACTAGGGAATAGATACTTGGAGAGAAATTGAAACAACTCCTGTCATGAGACTAGAAGAAATGTTATAGAAGATAACTGAGGTGTTATGCGTGTTAGGAGGGTCCTTTTGGGAGTGCAATGAGTGTCCGATTGGGTCACCTTCTCTTTGATAGATTATTTTAAAGCAAATATTACACAATATTTACAAACATGAACAACTTTTGTACATGTAAAAGTGTCTTGTATTTTTTTGTATAAGAATCAAATAAGCCCAATAAACTATGTCAAATAATGCAATTGAGTCCTGAACTATTAAAAACCTTCTCATTTAAGCCCTTAACGTTGGTAAAAATGTGCAATTATATTAGCAAGTTACCAATCAATTGTTATATATTATCATGGACTAGTACTCAAAAAAAAAAAAAAAATTATCATGGACTATGGCTCACCTTACATTATAGGTTCTGGTTCAAAAATTATGTATTTATAGTTAACATATTATGTATTTTCATTTAATAAATTATGTGTCATATAATTATCATATTATGTGTCTGTAGTTAATGTATTATATGACTTCAATTTATTTATAGACACATAATCTATTAACTGCACATAATAATTGATAATATGTTAGAGACAACAATTCAATACTCAAATTGTAATAGACAAATAACTTGGCCAATACAAATTTCAAATCTATTGTGGTTTATAAAATAAAATAAAAATAAAAATAAAAATAAAAATAAAAACTTTTGAATACCACTCTGATATAATAATAAACATATAAACTCAGACTAACCCCCCCCCCCCCCCCCACCCCCCACCACCACAAGATAGGAGTTTTACTGGTGGAGTCTGTAGAGAGTCTTCATGTCTCCCTATATACAGGGAAATCAAGACAAAACCTCTGAAGCTTATTTGTTAGACTATGGTTTGCTAAAAGCCTTACATTTACTTGTTCTTCCTTTCATTCAAGATTTGAACATAGTACCTCTGCAAACTCAGTTTAAAGCTATGCTCAATAACATAAATTCCAATTCAAATCTATGTTCCAATCACAATAAAATTTGAAATTTTAGTTCAATGATGTATTGGTATAAATCTGTCATAAATTTCACTGTATATATTCAAAAGCCCAACCATGCTCTAAAGCCCACTCTCTTTCAATGCTAAAAAGCTTGATGGGGCAGGAACTCCAGGAAGTTTAGCGCCAAAATTTTAACACCATAGATCTCTAGCTGTTAGGTAGATGCGTCTGTCTGGAAGGTATATCCAGCATCAGCAAAGTGCGACTTCACTAGTGCAAGAGCCTTAGAGCGGTGAGAAATCTTGTTCTTTTCTTCCTTCGGCATCTCAGCATAACTGCAGATACAACAAACACTTTAATTAGTTGGACTACTTAACACAACATGAAGAGTTTAGGAGCATGATAAGAAGCTTTTGGTTTACGTCTGCTCATAGCCATCCGGCTCAAAGATAGGATCCCATCCAAAATCATTTGGTCCCCTTGCTGGAACAATCTTTCCCTGAAATTTTAAGCCATAAAATTAATATAAAAGCAGCTTTTGATGATTCCCCGCCCCTAAAATGAGAAAATAATAAGAGAAGCTAGATCTCAAGGAATAGTATGCATAGTACAGTAGTACTCTATCAGTCCCATACATACACAAATACAACGTTAAGGATGACAATATTTCTTATTACGATGCAGAAACAGTGTATTTTAGGCTAGTAACATGTTTAGAGTCTTGGGAAAGGTTCATAGACTGTAGTTTATAGTAGCAAGCAAATCAGACTACCCAAAAGCAGAGAGAAATTAGAAATGATCCTCAATGTAGGTTTGCAAGTGTTCAGTGTCCAGATATTCTAAGCAATTCATTTTGGTATGCACCTGTGACACCATAATTTCGTTGGCTAATAAGCCATGATTCAAGCTTCCTTCCAATGGAAGGCCAAAATTTGTCCCTATGTTTCATGTATTTTATGCCACTAATGTTTCTTAAGAAAGGATTCTGCTGTGCATTTGGCAATGAAGTTGAGTAGAAATCCAAAAATGCTTTTCTACATTCCTTGATTGCCTGGCTTCCACTTTTAGAACAGAAAAGACCGTCCATTCTTTCATTTAGAAATTTAAATGATCAACCTATGAAAACAACAAGTGTAGTGCTAATTTTTCCTTCTTTGCTGCATAACACTATTTAAAACAAATGTTAATTAAATGGATGTGTTTGGTTACAAGAGCGAGGAGGCTTACCAAAGTTTTGCCAACAAATGTAATTGGCTCCACATTAGGTCCAATAGCAAGAGAGAAGATACACATAGCATATGCCGATTTATCCTCATATGCCATTAACAAATTGTTGAGACCTAGAAAATGTAGAAACCTTTAAGTGATAGGAAGAAGGAGAAGACATAGTACATAGTTGCCGTGCATGAAAGGTGATAACATATTACCTTCATGTCCAGTTTTCTGCAAAAACCACTTGCTGGCCGATGCAGTTTCCAATCCATTAACAACATCAGAAACCAAAGGTGAAAGTAATTTAGGCCCCAAATAACAAACAAATCAAGTGTCTAAAAATCATTAGTAACTAGTTGGACTCATAAGAATAAACACCAAGTGCAACAGCCAACAGCGAATGAAATTAAATAAATGGAAAAACTGTAAGCTCATCAGAAAAGGCTTAATTTCAAAACAATCTATTTTATTGCAATATCATCAATCATTAAAGAAGTTGTTTTCTACAATTTGATTCAAATTTATTGACGGCCATAGAAGGAGTTCTCATCTCTATCTAGGCCAACTCATTGGAACAATCCGGCTCTACTACTAACAAAGCTTTTACTTTTAATCTATCTTTCACTATCTCTTAAGAGAGAATCACAAATGATACAGCAATAAGTTTAATAACAGAACTCAATAATAAGGAATTTTCCAGTAAGTATGGAGTAGCTTTGAGCAATAAGTTCACCAGACACAGCTTAACTGGAAAATAAAATTTTGGGACCCGTACAACATTGAGAAACTGAGATGGCATTAAGTTTGAAAGAATAACAAAAGCAACACTTCCCCACACGAGCAGCACAAAGTTAAACTTACATGTAAGGCCCTGCAAAAACAAAATGAAAGAATTTGAGCATTCCATCATCAACCATTCACAAAGAGATATGTCAAAGCAAGTATAAAACAAACAAGCATAAATGTGGCATTTGATATAAGCACCTGGGAGCCCCTTAAGCGCATTGAAACAAAGACAAGTATCCTCCACTAGCACAGGGCCCTTGACCTTCCAATTCAACAACAAAACCAACCAATGTATAACCACTTTAAAATAAAAATACCAAAAATTGCAATGAAGATATATAATATAAAAGAATTGATTCTGCATTACAGTTTTGTACACGGGTGCATCAAGCATTATACCTCTTTAGCAGCGATTCTAGCCTTCTCCTTAGAGATTTCTTCAGGCTCGCCTTGTAGCTCTGGTACTGTATTTCAATAAATATTAAAGAAAATAAAAATAAAATCCAGGAATATGTAAATATGTGTGTTCGTGCGGGTGCGGATAGATAGACAGATATGTAAGACTAGAAACGAAGAAGAGAGAATTTTGTGGACATACGGTCGAGTTTGAGGGACTGGAAAGGAATGGAGGTGCCAAGGATGGCTCGGACCTCCTCTAACTTCTTAGCGTTTCCGGTGACGAAGGTCACCGGTCTGGGAAGCACCACCGCCCTTGCCGCCGCCATAATCTCGGGAGTTGATACTGTAACGGAATTCGCGAACAGGAGATTCTGCTAAACCCTTGGAAACAAATTTGGTGGCTTTTAGGACAAATTATAGTTAATTGTGGATCTTGTTTTAAAATAGGCAAAAGTAGGGGTGGGAATAGGCCAGGCCCCTTTGTAGGGCCTAGCCTATTTAATAAAAAGGTCAAGTTTAGGCCTAATTAGAAACTTATTTAGCTAAATAGGCTTAGGCCTATATTTAAAAGTCTAGCCTACAAGCCCGCAGGCTTAGCTTATTTATATATATATATATATATTATAATATTTATATTTAATATTTAATTATTATATATTGCATTTTATATCTAATATATTTTTATATATATACATTTTAATATTTATATAAATGTAATATTTATATACATTTTAATATATTTTTTACCGGTATACTTTAAAAGGCTTTAAAATGTAGACTTTTAAATAGGTTCAAGACCTATTTAAATAGGGTCAAAGCCTATTTAGGATCTATTTTGAAGCCTTTTTAAAGGCTTATATGTTAAATAGGCTTTTAAAAAAGCTTCAGGCCAGGCCAGGCCAATTGTAGGCTCAGGCTTGAGCCTAAAAAAAAGTATATACAAGCTCAGGCTCAGGCCTAGGCTTTAGATTTCCATAGCAGGCCCAGGCCTAATTTTCTAAAGCCCGGCTCGGCCTAGCCTATTTCCACCCCTAGGCAAAAGGAACCATTTACTACCATGATTGTTCATCCAGCATCATAAATTAAAATATGGTCTATCGAAACTAACTCTTAATTATTTTTCATATAGCTTTTTTAGTCTATTTTTAACAAGTAACTCATCTAATTTGATGACATGAAAAAATAAAATAATAAAAGATGATGACATGTTATTTATATGGATGTTTTGGATTATTTCAACCCTATTTCATTAATGAAAAAAAAAATGATTTCTTACAATGAAATAGAGTAAAAATCAAAATTGCTATGTAAAGTTTTAACTACAGTGTACTACACTACTGTGTATGTATAGCGGGGTATTCACTGTCATTCGGCAATGAGATTTCATGAAAATCGATATATGAAAATTAAATTATTTTCATAATAACTTAGATATTGTATCGGGTAAATTTTATTTTATTTTAAAAATAAATTAATATTTTGAATTTTTGGATAATTGAATAACTTAATATTATATTTTTGGATGATTTCTTGCAATGAAATAGGGCAAATATATATAGTAGCCCAAGTCAATGACCTTGTGGTCTAGTGGCATTCGATAATGGTATTTGGTTGCACCTCATGTTGGAGGGGCAGGTTCGAGTCAGTAATACTCAAATATATATATAGTAGCCCAAGAATGACTCCACTCGGCCTAATAGTAGCCCACATGCAAATATATATATATATTGGGCAAATGTATAAGCAGATTATAGTATTATACTAAAGCTAAAGCCGTAGCTCACATGCAAATATATATATATAGGGCAAATGTATAAGCAGATTATAGTATTATACTAAAGCTAAAGCCTATAAGGGAGTCGGATTCAAGTAGGAAACAAGCCCACAACTTCAGTGACACCAGTTATACTGTCAATTATGGTTCACCTTCCGAAGTTAACTAAGTAGGGAAATTACTCTAATGGCTCCCCACCATTACTCCAACGGCTTTCGTCATTATTATCCGACACATTATGAGTGCGTTACACCCAGAATAGCCGTTGTTACACCCAGAATAGCCGTTGACACATTATGAGTGCGTTACACCTAGAATAGCCGTTGAACATAGTATAAATAGTAGACCCTGTTGTAAGAAGGGGGACACGCAAAATATTATGTACTAAAATTATAGTGAGATAAACGATTCATCTTCCTAAAACATATTATGGTAACATTATTACCGTCAATTATAATAATAAACCATAACCAATGGTATTTTGTAATGAACCTACAGTATTATAAAATTGAACCATGGTCCATGATATAATTTACCTTTTAAGTGACTACCACCTTAATGTTCTTTTATTGTTGTTGGTATTATTTTTGTCTTTTTAGTGTCATTGTCAAGTAATTACAACCTAAAGTAAATTAAATCCTGATCAATTCAAAAAGGAACTATATATTGCCGGGATTTGTTTGGAAATAGTTGTCTTACCGATAATTTCTATCTATCTATATATATATATATATATATATATATATATATATATATATATATATATATATATATATATATATATATATATATATATATATATATTCACAAGATCATACTTGAATTCAAGATCTGATTTAAAGAAAACGGAGGTTTGATCCATCCAAATTCATTGGTTTTGTTGTGGAGAAGGGTAGTTGTATTTAGAATTCTAAGATGACTCAATCCAAATTTAGTGATAATGGGAGAAAAGAATGAAAAGAAAAGACAGAACTGGTCCAGCCAGTCCTCAATGTCTTTTGGAGGGTTAGCATAATAACATGATGATTTGAGTGCTAAGAAAACACTTTAATGCTTCATTGTTTCTTTGAAGTCATGTAGTGTATGTATGTTTGACATATAGGGGTGGATTACTTGGAGTATATTTCACGCTGCTCAAATTAAACAAGCCTGTGTCAGTTGATAGGTATACATTTTATATATGCACATGATTTGCAAATGTAACAAATGACCCCAAAACTTTGGTGAGTTGTCAACTCGACCTCGAATCACACCATGAATTATTAAGAAATTTTTGTAACATTTACAACTTTTCTTTTTATTCATAGGGTATGATCGAAATGGTACAAAGTTATTTTAGCTTAACTAGATGTTTTGAGTTTGAATTTCTGAGAATGATATGATATTCTACATGGCAAGAATATAATTAGACTTGAGGAAACTTGTGATTAGACATAAAAATTCTTTGAGTTACTCATATGACTCGAATCAATAGAAATTTATTATGATATACTTTAGTATGTATAAGGGTGTGTTTGGTTCGAACATGAGAATCAAAATCGGAATGGGAATCAAATACTTGATAATTGGAATGAGTTTTGGTGAAATTATTTTGCATGTTTAATTTGGTAATAGGCTCGAATTGAAATGATTATCAATATTGTTGTTTGGTTATGTATGACCTTATAATTGGAATAAAGATTTTTAAAATACCACCAAAAAAACAAAACAAAAATCAAGGCAATTGATCCTAATATGATGACATCCAAAACACAATATTAACAAAAAATAAAAACAAAATTCTAAAAGCACTAATCCTATATAGTGAGGAGGCGACGAAATTAGGAGGCAATGAAATGAGGAAGGATAATGTTGAATTAATGGGATGATATCTGATTTAAATTAGGTAATGAGTTTTTTAAATTATATGGGTAATCAAATCATATATATCTGTTTTAAAAAGTTGTCAACTAAACAAGCCAATCGTCTTGCGCTCAGATGGTATGTAGTGACTCTTCCATATGGGAGGTCATGAGGTTGAGACTCAGTAGTATATTTGAACAAATACTACAAAGGGCCTCATGAACCAAATACACCATAAGTTTTACCTTTTAATTCGCAAATATAAGTTGTAATCTCATTACTACTATTGGTTTGTTACATCAAATGTAACCAAAAATATAAAAATTGAATTAGGGCAATTATAGTAAGATAATGTTGGCCTGATTTAGACTTAATGGTGTATAATTAAATTCATCCAATGTGAGACCATTTGGGGCAACAAAATATTTTGGGAATTGACTAATGACTATGCCAAAAGTAGAGGGCTAGCTAGCTATCTGAGGAAGGGATGGAACTCAACTTAACTATCCAAAGTGACTTATCATCATGATCAATCAAAGTTCTTATCCTTATCATTTATTAGATCAAAATTCATTGCATTATTCAACAACATATTCCACAATAATCATTGATGGAATATTAATTAATAATGTTCTAACTCAATTAGTCTAGGTGGGCCCGCAAAGGCCCGTAAAAAGCCCGCGGTGAGGCAGGTCGACCCGCATTGACACCCTTATTTTTGAGTGCTATAACAACATTATATTGTGCGCATAAAAAGTCTTAACAATTAGTTAGTTTATTTTAAATATAATAGCAAGCATTTAATTGAAATGCATGTAATAATACACATGATAAATCTCAATTCCATCATGATACTCCGTATAATTTATGATCAAACAAGCAACTTAGATTGAGCCTATGAGCTTTAATATTAAGGGTTTGTTTAGAAATATCAAAAATATTTTATTAAAATTAAAATAAACTTTGAAAAATGAATCATTTTTTAAAACACATTTTCATTTTTTAGTGTTTGATTGAGTATTTTCTATTGATAATTAAACACTGACAAATTCATAAAATGACTTCCAAAAGTTATTTTTTGAGTTTCCAAATAAATCCTAATTGAAAAATATTTTCCATTATTGGAAAAGCACTTCCTGAAAGTGAAGGAAAACAAAATCTTATCAAAAATTGGTATTTTGTTTTCCATAGGACTTGGGAAGAAAATATATATAACATAGTTGGACTATTTTACCCTAAAATAATTTTTTAATTACACATGTATATATATTATTATTATTATTATTATTAAGGGCATATTGGTCTTTATATTCATAATTGCCTACCATCCTAAATCCAACCAAACAATGGAATTCATATTTCCAATAATTTCTTTTCCACCAACCAAACAATAGAATCTATTTTCCTGGTAATTTATTTTACAAGGAATTTGAATTCCATTTCCATTCAAATATTTTCTAGCGAACCAAACGAGGTGTAAGAGGTAAATTCTTCATTTTGTTTATCAACCAAAAAAAGAGGTAAAAATAAATGTAACCTAGTTCACAATGTAAATATAATGTATATTTTAGGCAAGAACTATTGTTGAAAAAATGGCATAAAATTAACATGTATATATGTAGCGCGCCATTTCGAACTGTCATTTTGAGTTAGGTTCAATACAGATTTGGGTCAAAGTCATAATGAATTCGAGTTCTCTTATGTAGGATGATGAATTTGATATATCTATGTAGACAAAATAAATAATATATAAGTGAATGGAAAAAGTAATATCTTCAATGTAAGGATAGTCTCTATTAAAAAAATGATTTCTTTTTATTCAGTTGAGTCCAATTCAATGGAGTTGAAGTCTTTTGATCAATGAAAACTTCTAAATCAATAGTCTTTTGAGTATTATTATTATTACGTTACTTTTACATTTAGTCCTTAAGTATTTTTTTTTTAAAATAATCACATTTGGTGCATAAATTTCATTTTCGTTGTCACATTTAATCACTCTAATAAACTTTTTAAAGTATTATAAAACAGTCAAGATACAGTGATACACCATATTTTTAGTTTAGAATAATACGTTTTCTTCCCAAAATTGTTGAGGTATTTAGTTGACGCGATTTCAAACTAAAACATGACACAATAATTTCTTCTATTTTCTATTGATGATTTGATCAGAATAATTAAATATGACAAAAATAATACTTATGTAATTAAATATAAAATGATTTAATAATGTGACAACGTACGGTAGTGTGGAAATGGATTTCCTAGCTCTTTCTCTAAGTCTCGGCATGGAGAGGTGTGGGGTGGGTAGAACATATGTTGGCTCTGTTATTCGTGAATGTGTTAGCTTAGTCTGATTTTTATAGGACGTTAGAATCTGTCATGTTAGAAGAACGACGAGCCAAGTCGCTCATGCTTTAGTTAGAGCATCGGTTCCCTTCTCTTCTCGGTCCTGTTGGAGAGGCAGCTTGCCATAGGTTATTTTTTATTTGATTTCTTCTACTTAATTAACAACACATACGAGTTTTCTTTTAAAAAAAAAAAAATTAAAGTGTAATACTATGTATGAATTATCTTAGGAGATGAGGAGTAGGTGAAATTTCACAAATAAATTAAAAAATAAAAGGTGGGTGTTATAGTTGGGAGGGTGAGAGTGAGGTTGGCGACAGAGGCAAACGTGGACAGATTCGAATTTGGACAATTTCCCGAGGTCACCACCACCCTTAATTTAGGGACCTTTTTCATGCACCGCCGTTAAGCCTTTTTTTATTTTTATTTTTTTGGGGACCATATTCTCCTAAATCTAAACTCTATCTATTAATTAATGATTTTTTATTAAATTAGAACATCAAACACTCTTTTATGAGTGACTTTAAGATAATTACACTTTTAGAGCTCAAACTCAAGAAACAAATATACGTGCATCTCATTTACATTCCATAAGTATCAATTAATGATTTGATATAAAGCCATGGGATTTTAATACATGATATGATGAAAATGTTTTTAGTTACTCTTTCCTACATTTGGTATGACATATTATCCAACTCTTTGATTCAAAGAAAAACATGTCGTCGTTACTCAGGAGTACACTCTAAGTGAAGTTTGTCTCGTGACATTAGCTAATAAAAGATCACAATAAGGTAAAACAACATAAGTTGTTCATAATTGACTTATTCAAACCAAAAAGCCCAATTGAGAGCTCTCACAAAAAAAAATCGGCATATTGCCTAGACGGACCTAGCTTACTAATTAAGTAGACAGTATTTGTAAAAAGAGACCAAGGTCAAAACTCGGCAGCGGCAGTATAAGGATTATGCCACGATTTATATCATCCCAAATGCTCTGTTAGGTCGGGGTGTGGGACCCTTGAGGTAGGGGATTAACCTTAAGAGAAGAAAAAAGTTGGCATATTATTCACTTTTGAAATGGGGAGATAATGATAATAATAATAACAAATAATAATAGTAATACCAAAATTGATCAAGATTGGTTATTGAAAACTTAATTTATGGTGTGTGTGTGTTTGTATATCCTCTAGCTACTTAGCTAGTAATTGAGTGTAATTTGATAATAAGTCTTTTTATTTTTAATTAAAGTTACATTACATTATTAACTAGTAAATTATATTAAAAATCAAAAAATTGTTCTCAATAAAAGTCAAATTCTTCTTAACTTGACATTAAATTCAATAATGCTCTTCCTTTGGTATTGAATTGTAATTTATGTGTCGTGATGTAATAATAATTTGGTACTACTATAATACTAAGGCATCATACTTTATTAAAAACAAAATTTAATTTTCTAAAGATAATTTTATAGAAATCAAAATTATTTTACGAGAATACTAAAAATGTATTTATAAATTGGAGAAATATTTGTTTTAATATTTCTAGAGGAATAGAAAATTAAAGAAAGAAAAATAAAAAAATACATTTATTTGTATATTTTTGTTGCTCCGATTTCAAAATAGAAAATGAAAAATTGAAGTAAACCAATCAATACACAAATGATCAATTAAATATAAAATAAATTTAACACTTATATCATAAACTACATCGATCATTTGGTAAAATGTTTTGATGAAGTATATGGAGTGCATACCATATAGATGACATAGATTCTACTAGAGCGTTTCTAACCTCTCAGACTACGAAACTGACCTCTGAGATTGGTTTTTATCATAAAAACATCATGTTAACTTCCACTATTTTAAGAGTCACATCAGTGTTTAACACATGTCACGACGGACCTAAGTCACTCATAGTCATTTTCCATTTCAATCTTATCAAGGAATTTTCAACATGTGTTTTCTATTCTAACTTTATAAATACTACCCTCCACCAACTTGAAGAGAGACCTAGTACATATTTCAACTTGTTCAGAGCGTTCCAAACTCACTTGTAATTTGAAATTGTACTCAACTTTATTAACATAATCAATAATAATATTAGTACATGACTTCATTAGCTCTCAACTATATTCAGTAATACTTCTATCATTTACACTATTATATTTAGCTGCAAATTTTAGCCTAGCTAATTTTTTTCTACATTTATTTGTGAGTTATAGTATATTTATTGTTATTATTTCTTATGTTATTATTATATACTATGTTATTAGTTATAGTGGCTGTAGCTTAGTCAGGTTAGCTTAGCCTATAGAATAGGAGAGTCTATAGCTGGTTATGATATATATAGTCTCTCTCTCTCTTGTAACCTAATGTAATTGAAACTCTTTACGTTAATCTGGTATCAGTTGCGACAGGTGGGCGATTGTTTACCTTCTTTCCCGATCCTCTTTCCTTTCTCGTTTTCGGATCTCCGTAATTACCTCGCCCTTCCATCACGATTCGGTTTTCCTTTCCGATCGTCGATCATGGCTTCCTCCCCTAACGACGGTGCCATAACCGTAGCCACCAATCCTCCACCCGTTCCGCCGCCCTCTCTCACCGCCGCTCACCATTACGTTTCGGTGAAGCTCACCACCCGTAACTACCTCCACTGGAGAACCCAGTTGGTTCCATTCTTACGCGGACAGAGCTTACTCGGCTTCTTGGATGGTTCGAACCCGTGTCCACCGGAGACCATTCCCTCCTCTCAGCCGCCGGCGTCATCCTCTGCTACTCCTCCTCCTCCGATTCCAAATCCGGCGCACCAGGTTTGGATCCAGCAAGACCAATCGGTCTTATCTCTCTTGATCTCGTCGCTCACCGACGAGGTCATGTACCTCGCCGTCGGCCGGTCTACCGCGCGGGAGGTTTGGGATGCTATCACTGCGGCGCTCGCTTCATCGTCGCGGTCGAGATGCTTGAGCCTTCTCGGCCAGTTTCAGACCCTCAGACAGGGGAACCAGTCGCCGGCTGAGTATCTCGGCAAAGCGCAGATGATAGTCGAGGCTCTCTCGTTGGCTGGCCGTCCTCTCTCCGCCGACGAACAGGTATTGTACGCTCTTCGCGGACTTCGGCCTGAATACCGTTCGATGGCGAGTGCCCTCACCGTCTCGGCAGCAACGGTCACGCTTTCCCAGCTCGCGGATCATTTGCAGAACCAGGAGTTCATCAACTCCGATGATTTTCATGTTGCAGATGGCGTCGGACAACTCCAGCAGCCGGTCGCGCTGTTCGCTGGTCGTGGCCGTTCCCAGAATGACTCTGGTGGCAGGTATTCCGGCAACAACAACCGCGGTGGCCGGAACTGGAGAGGCAGAGGAGGCTCAGGCCGTGGCCGCGGTGGTGGTGGATCTCCCAGATGTCAAATTTGCAGATCTCATGGCCATTCGGCCGTTCACTGCTTCAAGAGATACGACGACCGCCCATCACCCCGCGCCAATGTTGCTGTCGACGGCGATTCACATCCGACGGTGTCCGATGCATGGTTTCCAGATACTGGCGCCACCTCTCACGCAACACCCAACGACGCGATGATGTCTCATTCCGAGGCTTATAATGGCGGTGACGTTTTAAAGGTCGGCAATGGCACAGGTTTGGCGGTCTCCCGAATCGGCCATGCAGTAATTCCGTCTCAGTCTAAACCCCTAACCATGTCTAAAGTTTTGCATGTCCCAAATTTATCTATTCCGCTTCTTTCTGTATTTAAATTCACAAATGAAAACAACGTATTTTTTGAGTTTCATAACGATTGTTTTCTTGTGAAGGATTGTCACACTCGGGAGGTGCTCCTTAAAGGGTCTACGGTCGGTGGTCTATACAGATTGTCAGTTCCAAGGTCTCACTATGCGTTTGTTTCAGCTCGGGCTTCCTCGGGTATTTGGCATCAGCGGCTCGGGCATCCTCATAATCAAGTTTTAAATCGAGTCTTAAAGCATTGTCCTGTTAGTGTCTACAATTTTGATAATAATATTCTTTGTACGCCGTGCCAACTCGGCAAATCGGCCCGTTTTTCCTTAACTAGAGTTCCCAATAATAGTACTAATGTATTAGATTTATTGTATACGGATATCTGGGGTCCGTCACCGGTTCTGTCTTCTACCGGGTCTAGATACTTTGTACTGTTTGTAGATGATTTTTCCCGCTATTGCTGGTTTTATCCCTTACGGGTGAAATCAGATATTTATAAAATATTTGATTCCTTCCGGCTGATGGTAGAACGGCGGTTTTCCCGTTCTATCAAAGCCATACAGTCCGACTTAGGGGGTGAATACCTCCGACTTCACAAAACTTTCAAAAGTCTAGGCATATTCCATCGTCAATCATGTGCATACACGCATGAACAAAACGGTCGTGTGGAACGTAAACACAGACATATTGTGGAAACCGGTCTTGCCCTTTTAGCAAATAGTTCCACACCGCACTTGTATTGGGACTACGCGTTTGAAACAGCCACACACCTAATTAACTGTCTTCCTTCTGCTGCTATAAATTTTGATAGTCCACATTTCCGTCTCTTCAAAACACAACCCACATACACTTTCTTCCGTGTCTTTGGGAGTCAATGTTTTCCATATCTCCGACCCTATAACAAACACAAAATTGAATATCGGACTACTCCCTGTGTCTTCTTAGGTTACCCAGTCTCCTTTAAGGGTTATCGCTGCATGGATCTGAATTCTGGGGCTGTCTATATTTGTCGTCATGTCCGCTTTAACGAATCCGTCTTTCCTTTTGAATCTACAATGCAGGTTGCTTCACCCACGACACCCAATGAGATCCCTTGGGGTGTTTTTCCTGTTGCTGTTAATATACCCCCGGCTGCGGCACCTCCGGCTATACCCGTGGCACAGGAACCTCCTCATCTTGCGATTCAAGCCCCGACCGCTTCAGCTGACACAGAATCTCAGTCGACTGGACCGCCTGTACGGAATGCTCAAGCTGAATGCCATGCTATGCGCACTCGACGCAAAACGAAAGGCACTGGTGAGCAATTTTATGCCCTTACCACCTCAGTTGAGCCCTCGTGTTACTCTCAAGCGGTTGGGCATGCACATTGGCGTGATGCCATGGACCAGGAGTTTAATGCGTTACTCCATAACAACACCTGGACCTTAATACCTCCTGACCCAACTATGAATGTAATCGGCTGCAAGTGGGTGTTTCGGACTAAAAGGAAGCCGGATGGATCCATAGACCGATATAAGGCACGTCTTGTTGCAAAAGGCTTTAATCAAGTTGCTGGCGAAGATTTTTTTGACACCTTCAGTCCGGTTGTCAAACCTACCACAGTCCGCTTGCTGTTTTCTCTTGCAGTCTCAAACAACTGGACACTTCGACAGCTTGACGTGCATAATGCGTTCTTAAATGGCCGTTTAACAGAAACAGTCTACATGAAACAACCGCCTGGCTATGAAGATCCTGTTCATCCAAGTCACGTGTGTCACCTGCAAAGATCTCTCTATGGCCTTAAGCAAGCTCCACGTGCATGGTTCAAACGTCTCCATGAGTTCCTCAGCTCAGTTGGATTTTCAGCTTCAAAGACTGACGTTTCTCTTTTCTATTTAATCACCGGTGCATCCAGGGTCTATCTACTTGTCTACGTAGATGACATTATTATGATGGGTAATGACAGTTTGCTTATTGACAACCTTCTCAGTCAGCTCTCCAGTACATTTAAAATCCGTGACTTAGGTGCACCAACCTTCTTTCTTGGGATTGAAACTATTTCCGACTCACGTGGGATTCTTCTATCACAGCGACGGTATATGAAAGACATTTTAACTCGTGCCGGTATGGTGGATTGCAAAGCTCTGGCTACTCCAGCTGCCACGACTCAATCGGCAACTCCATCAGTTGAGTCATTTGACAATCCAACACAATATCGCCGTATCGTCGGGGCTCTACAGTACCTTACTATTACTCGTCCGGATCTATCTTTTTCAGTTAACAGGCTCTGTCAGTTCATGCACTCACCTACTGAAGATCACTGGGCTCTTCTGAAACGGGTTCTTCGTTATATTAAGGGGACTCAACTATTCGGACTCCGATTATCCCCATCTTCTTCCACCGAGTTACATGCCTATTCCGACTCCGATTGGGCGGGCTGCCCTGTTGACAGAAAATCCACCAGCGGCTATGCGGTTTACTATGGTGATAATCTCATCTCTTGGCTTTCCCGTAAGCAACGAACTGTGGCGCGCTCTTCGACGGAAGCTGAGTACAAAGGGTTGGCTGACGTGTCCGCCGAGATTATCTGGGTCGTCTCTCTTCTCCGTGAGCTAGGGTTACACTCCGGCAAACCAGCTCACTTATGGTGTGACAATCTTGGTGCGACGTATTTGGCTGCAAATCCGGTGTTTCATGCTAGGACCAAGCACGTTGAAATTGATTTCCATTTCGTTCGGGACAAGGTTACCTCAGGGGATTTTACTGTCAACTTTGTCTCCTCCCAGGAACAAATCGCAGACATCTTCACCAAACCTCTGTCGGCTCCGCGCTTTCAGGCACTTCGACACAAGCTCAATGTTGCAGAGCTCAAACCTTGTGCTTGAGGGGGTGTGTGAGTTATAGTATATTTATTGTTAT
>CP025647.1:5706927-5843255 GCA_003576665.1 Ipomoea trifida | reverse complement strand
TATATATATATATATATATATATATATATATATATATATATATATATATATATATATATAGTTAAGATCATATGAGATAACTTGTTTAGGTAAGATCGTGAGATCAGATCTTGTGCATCCATTTAATAATTTAATAGTCTAGATTGATTTAAGATGCTAAGTTGAAGTGTACTGTGTGCGAACGGTAATAAAATGTGTGTGAATGGTGATTATATATATACATAGTTGTTATGTTACTTTTTAGGAATCAGACCCAAAAAGTTACTATGGAGAAATATTTGGTAATTTATTTCATGGACCGGTCTACTACTGGGCGTCATGGATTAAAATGACAATGTACATGATTCATGTTTATAAGGTACAAAATCTCATAACATTAAACACAACAAATTACAACATAAGACACATACACATATATTATATATTTACTTATTTTTAAAAAAATATGATTTAGTCATATAATTTGTGTTCATATGTACATAATTTCACAACACAAGAAACATAAATTCTTATGAACAAAGAATTTCACAACACAAGACATAGAAATTCATAACGTAAGACACAATTACTAATTTGTTTCAAGTACAGAATTCATACTCTTAAGATACAGAATTTTACAACAGAAGACACAAAAACTTAGAATATAAGATTGGTCATATTTGGCTCTATTTTTTTTTTATTTTTTTTATTTTTGGTGTAACGGTCACTACTTCAGGGAGTTAATGCTCTGCGTCAATTATCGATTTTGATTCAATAAGTATTGAAACAACCATATCACAAAAACACAAAAATCAAAATCATAGGTAATTAAGTTAGTCAAACCGTTAACTTAGTAATCTCAAAGTACAAGTTCGACTCTTAACCGGAGCGACGTATTGGTTGACTTTCTTGATTTGAGCTTATCAGAAACTTTCTTGTGGTACTTGAAATCGTTAATTTGTTTCAAGTGCAGACTCATACTCTTAAGATACAGAATTTCATAACACAAGACACAAAAAAACTCACAATATAAGATATATTCACATGCACCAGGGTTTACAGTTACATGCACCAGGGTTCACAGTGCACTGTGAACCCGGTCCATAATATATTGGCTCTTTTCTTTTTTCTTTTTTTGGTGTAACGGTCACTACGTCATGAAGTTAATGCTTCGCGTCGATTATCAAATTAAAATCGATAAGTATTGACACAACCATATCACCGAACACAAAAATCAAAATCATAGCTAAGTTAGTCAAATAATTAACTTGGTAATCTCAAGGTACAAGTTAAAGTCTTAACCGAAGCGACGTATTGGCTTTTTGATTTGAGCTTATCATAAACTTTCTTGTGGTACTTGAAACCGTTAATTTGTTTCAAGTACAAAATGCATACTCTTAAGATAAAGAATTTCATAAAACAATATACAAAAAAACTCACAATATAAGATACTATACATTCGCATGCACCAGGGTTCACAGTGCACTGTGAACCCGAGTGCATAATATAAGGATTGGTCACATTTGGTTTTTTTTTTTTTCTTTTTTTTTGTGTGTGTGTGTGTGTGTGTGTGTAACGGTCACTACTTCAGGGAGTTATTGCTCCGCGTCGGTTATCGATTTTGATTCGATAAGTATTGAAAGAACCATATCAGCAAAACACAAAAATCAAAATCATAGCTAAGGTAGTCAAACAGGTTAACTTGGTAATCTCAAGGTACAAGTTCAACTCTTAATCGAAGCGACGTATTGACTTTCTTAGTTTGAGCTTATCAGAAACTTTCTTGTGGTACTTGAAACCATTAATTTGTTTCAAGTACAGAATGCATACTCTTAAGATACAGAATTTCATAACACAAGAAACAAAAACGCACAATATAAGATACATTCGCACAAAACGTGCACGGTGAACCCAAGTGCGTGCATAGTATAAGGATTGGTCATATTTGACTTCTTTTTTTTTTTTTTTTTTTTTTTTTTTTTTTTTTTTTGTAACGGACGTAACGGTCACTACTTCAGGAGTTAATGCTACACGTCGGTTATCGATTTTGATTCGATAAGTATTGAAACAACCATATCACCAAAACACAAAAATCAAAATCATAGCTAAGTTAGTCAAACCGTTAACTTGGTAACCTCAAGGTACAAGTTCAACTCTTAACCGAAGGGACGTAGTGACTTTCTTGATTTGACCCTATCAGAAACTTTCTTGTAGTCCTTTAAATCACAATACAAAATTTACCAAATGCATTAGTACATACATGCATGTGGTGAAAAAAAGTCATCATTTATGGGTAAGCATTTTATAATGTGAATTATTCTTTCTCATTTGTATAATTAATTTCTTACGTTTCCATATTAATTTGAAGCTACTATTTTAAGTCAATTAATCTCACATACATATACACTAGCTATACATACACACATACATAGTCAAGAACTCAAAGACAGAATGGGGTGGGATCCTAGGAGGGAATAGTGGGGAGGTGGTGCACAAGCTAAGGTTGTTGATCTCAAGGTATTCCTTCCTTGTTAATTTGGTATGTTAAATTAAACTAACAATTTTGATTTTTAAAAATTTGGGTTATTTTATTATGGCCTTTTGTAATCTTTTTCTTTGTAATGGAAAACCCAGATTAATAAAAGGGTTTTGCTTCTGAAAGGGTTGAGTTTAAACCAAGAAAACCCCCAAACCAAGAGAAGAGAAGAGAAAGAGAGAGAGAAAAAAAGAAAAAAAACACAACACAGAGATTAAGGAAAGGAAGATCAAAACCCAAGAAGTGTTTTTGACATGCAATTGCAAACCCAAGAAAGGTTTGGAATTTGAGGCAAATGTCTATCTTAATCTCTATCCCAAGAAAACAATCTTCTTCTTCTACTTCTACTTCTACTAGTACTGTTTCTTCATGGCCACTATTTCTCTTCTTTATTATCTTCACTCTGTTTTTTTCCGGCGCCGGCGCCGGAAACCATGAGGCTGCGGCGCTGTACACGTGGCTGCACTCCTCGGCGGCGCCACCGCCGCCCCTTTTCTCGTCATGGAACCCACTGGACGCCACTCCATGCAAGTGGGATTTCATTACATGCAGCTCTGAGGGGTTTGTGGCAGAGATTAATATTCAGTCTATCAGCCTTGAGCTCCCCTTGCCTGCAAATCTCTCTGCTTTCACACACTTAAAAAAGCTTGTGATTTCTGATGCAAATATCACAGGGACTATCCCCTGGGAGGTTGGGGACTGTTCTGAGCTCACTCTCATTGATTTCAGCTCAAATAGCATTGTGGGTAGTGTTCCATCCTCCATTGGGAGGCTCCAAAATCTTCAAGATTTGATTTTGAACTCAAATCAGCTCACTGGGAAAATCCCAGTTGAGTTGGGGAGTTGTTCTAGCCTAAAAAGGCTTCACCTTTTTGATAACCGGTTAACTGGGACTCTGCCCAGAGAGTTAGGGCTATTGGCAAATCTTGAGGTTCTCAGGGCAGGTGGGAACCAGGACATAGTTGGAGAAATCCCAGAAGAGATTGGGAACTGTGGGGAATTGACAGTTTTAGGCCTTGCTGATACAAGGATTTCAGGTTCATTGCCAGGCTCTTTGAGTAAGCTTCAGAAACTCCAGACATTGTCCATTTACACTACAATGCTGTCTGGTGAAATCCCATCTGGTTTAGGTAACTGTTCTGAGCTTGTGAATTTGTATTTGTATGATAATAGTCTTTCTGGCTCAATCCCTCCTGAGCTTGGGAATCTTAAGAAGTTAGAGAAATTGTTTCTGTGGCAGAACAGCTTGGTTGGGGGTATTCCTGAACAGATTGGGAATTGTAGCAAATTGAGTATGATTGATTTGTCTTTGAACTATTTGTCTGGCTCTATTCCTTTGTCTTTTGGTGGCCTTGTTGAGCTTCAGGAACTAATGCTTAGTAACAACAACGTTTCTGGTTCAATCCCTTCTGGTCTGTCAAATGCGAAAAGTTTAGTACAATTGCAGCTTGACACAAACCAGATTTCTGGATTGATTCCTCCAGAGTTGGGGAATTTGTCGAGCCTTCAAGTGTTTTTCGGTTGGGCGAATCAGCTCGAAGGTAGTGTGCCCTTGAGTTTGGCTAGTTGTAGTAGCCTCCAATCTCTAGACTTATCGAGAAATTCGCTCACTGGTAGTATTCCCCCCGGGTTGTTCTTACTAAAGAATCTCACAAAGCTTCTCTTGATTTCGAATGATATTTCGGGCACGTTGCCTCAAGAAATGGGTAACTGTAGCTCCTTAGTGAGGCTGAGGCTTGGGAAAAACCGAATCACTGGTTTGATCCCGAGAGGGATTGGGGGATTGAAGAGCTTGAACTTTCTTGATTTGTCTGGAAACCGCCTTTCTGGACCCGTCCCTGATGAGATTGGAAGCTGTGTGCAGCTGCAAATGGTGGACTTAAGTAACAATATACTAGAAGGTCCCCTGCCTAATTCTCTGTCGTCTTTGTCTGAGCTCCAAGTCTTGGATGTTTCGAGTAATCGTTTCAATGGTCCTATACCGGCAAGTTTTGGGCGCTTGGTTTCATTGAACAAGCTCGTTCTCAGCTCAAATTCATTCTCTGGATCAATATCTCCCTCGCTTGGCCTCTGTTCAAATCTTCAAATCCTTGATCTTAGCAGCAATGAGCTCTCGGGTAGTATCCCGGTAGAGTTGGGGAAACTCGAGTCACTTGAAATCGCGCTTAACCTTAGTAGCAATCAGCTAATTGGGCCAATTCCTGCTGAAATTTCTGCTCTCACTAAGCTTTCAATTCTGGACCTATCACACAACAAGCTCGTAGGGAACTTGAGTGTACTAGCGAAGCTCGAGAATCTCGTGTCCCTCAATGTGTCCTACAACAACTTCACTGGTTTTCTCCCCGATAACAAGCTCTTTCGCCAGTTATCTGCATCGGACATTGCTGGAAACCAAGGGCTATGCTCTTTTGGCCGGGGGTCGTGCTTCCTCAGAAATGCTGCTGGTGTAACGAACGATGCAAAGTCGAAAAAGCTCAGACTGGCCATTGCATTGCTCATAACTATGACGATCGTCATGGTTATCATGGGCACGATTGCTATACTTCGAACCCGAAAGACTATTAGAGGGGATGATGATTCGGAGATGGGAGAGTCGTGGACTTGGCAGTTCACTCCCTTCCAGAAACTCAATTTTTCGGTCGAAGAAGTTCTGAAGTGTTTAGTGGATTCCAATATCATTGGAAAAGGTTGTTCCGGGATTGTTTACCGTGCTAATATGGATAATGGCGAGGTTGTGGCAGTCAAGAAGCTCTGGCCTACAACGATTGCTACAAACGATGGTAAGAGTGGAGTTCGCGATTCCTTTTCAACCGAGGTGAAAATGCTTGGCTCGGTACGACATAAGAACATCGTTAGGTTCTTGGGTTGTTGCTGGAATCGAAACACGAGGCTGCTCATGTACGACTACATGCCTAACGGGAGCTTAGGCAGCCTCCTACACGAGAGGAACGGGAATCCTCTCGAGTGGGAACTGAGATACAAAATTCTGTTGGGAGCAGCCCAAGGAATCGCTTACTTGCACCACGATTGTGTCCCGCCTATTGCTCACCGAGATATTAAGTCTAACAACATTCTCATCGGCCTCGAATTCGAGCCTTACATAGCAGACTTTGGCATCGCCAAGCTAGTCGATGATGGCGATTTTGGTCGATCCTCTAACACAGTTGCAGGCTCATATGGCTATATAGCTCCCGGTAATTAAATACTTATTGCTTTCAATTCACACTTATAGATTGAAAGTCACAATTTTATTGCTTTCACATCATATCACACTTAGCTATTCAAGTGCCTTTTTATATGAGCTGATTGAATAATATAATGTCACAATTTTAGCTCACATTAGCTCACATATAGCGAAGTTTGTGTTGAATTTTGGGCTTAATTCCTATACAGAATATGGCTATGCAATGAAGATCACGGAGAAAAGCGATGTGTACAGCTATGGTGTGGTTATATTAGAAGTTTTGACGGGGAAGCAGCCAATTGATCCAACGATACCTGAAGGGGACCACATTGTTGATTGGGTACGAAAGAGGAGGGGAGGGGCAGAGGTGCTCGACCCGAGGTTGGGCTCGGGGCCAGACTTGGATATCGAGGAAATGATGCAGGCGTTAGGGATAGCGTTGTTGTGTGTGAACCCCGCGCCTGCAGAAAGGCCTACGATGAAAGACGTGGCAGCAATGCTGAAGGAAATGAAGCACGAGAGGGAGGAATACGCGAAGGTGGACGCCCTCCTCCTCAAGGCCTCCCCCGCAAACCGAGAAAACGCAAAGGGACTCTCAGCGACGACGTCTTCCTCAGCGCAATACGGAGAAGGCTGTAATGGAACGAGCTTCTTCTCGGCTTCCTCGGTTCTCTATTCATCATCCTCCAATGCCAAAAATGGGTTCCAATAATGACTGTTCACATTGTAGTGTCAAAAGAAGCTTTGTCTTGTTTCTATGTTTTTTTTTTTTTGGTACTTTTTTTTATTGTGTTGTAAAGATGAAAAAAAGTAGATAATTGTGTGTTACAACTTACAACTGTGTTCTAGCTGTGGAGAACATATTATATTAAATGATATGATGAAGGCAATTAAAGAAGTTGTGCAAAATTTGGGTGTTGTGTGATTGTGATGTGCAACATATTCTCCAGGTTTTAAGTTCCATGTTGCGGTGCAGCATGGGACCTGCTAAGAATTGGAACTTGGAATTGCATGATTAAACAGTTCTTGTCTTCTTGATAACATTATATATATATATATATATATGCCACCATCACTTTTCTCCTTTTTATATGGACTGCACTATACACTATTACTTAAATTATATGCTATGTTGCACACAAACTCTATGGGGGAGTGCTTTGTGCTTTCCCGTTTTAAAAATGTTTTGTCAATTCAATTGTCACTAAGATTTGTGAAAACTCATTTGGTATATATATAAAGGATGAAAATATGACCTTGTGGTCAAGTGGAGTGGGTTTGAGTTTTAGTGGAGGCATTTGTTGATTCATGAAAATATTACGGAGTACGTTTTTTGTTTTTTTTTTTTCAAATATGAATACCACAAAACACGTTTTTTTTTTTCAAATATGAATACCACAAAACACAAAAGTGTCAAATATTATATATATTATATATTATATATAATAACAAGGCAACCCAATGGGGTAGCTCAAGTGGCAAGTGAACTCCCTTTGTGGAGAAAAATTCTAGGAGAACCCGCCCACAAGTGACAATTTTCCCAGGACCAGCTCCCGTGCCTCTCGGAGCGATGGACAGAGGAAGACCCCGTGAACTTACCAAAAATATATATATAATAACAAGGCAAGTTTACTCTACTTTATAGCTCAAAATATTTAAAATCTTAATTTTTTTTCTTCAATTTTTTAGTTTAGAATTAATATATTTAACAATAACTTATTAAAATATATATGGATTGGGATCAATCCTTTTTATACCTGGACCAGGGTTTACAGTACATTGTGGATCCTCATGCATGTGTATGTGTTTTATGTTATGAGTTTTTGTGTCTTGTGTTATGAAACTCTGTACTTTAAGAGTATGAATTATGTAACTAAAACAAATTAGTAATTGTGTCTTAGGTTATGAATTTATGTGTGTTGTGTTGCGAAATTCTGTGCATATGAACAAAAATTATGTACCTAAATCAGATTTGAAAAATAAATAAATATATAGCATGTGTATGTGTCTTGTGTTGTGATTTTTTATGTCTTGTTTTATGAAATTTTGTACCTCGTCGTTTCGATCAAGGGTCCATAATGCTATGTGGACCTTGGTTCATGATATAAATTGCCGATTGGGATGAGCTACACCAAACAATAAAAATCTTGGTCCAGCACTCCAACCCACAGACCCAAAAAAAAAAAAAAAAAAAAAATCAAGGATAAGGGTTAAAGAACATACATTATTTGCAAATATTATAATTTTAATTTTAAGCTAATATTAGTAGTTGTTATGATTTCGAACCACCGGTTCACAGTTTAAGATCTAGTTTTTCTAGTTTGCGATTTTAATAAACTGAAACCCAAATATTGGGTTCTGGTTTTGAATCATAAGCGGAACATTTCGATTCGATTGCTAGTGTCCGATTCGGATCAAATCGAACCGTAGTCATTCTTACGCTGGCAAGTGAATCCTTGGGCCAGCTCTTGTACCTCTCGGAGCAACCACTATTAAAAAGAAATGTGAGATAATTCCAACTTCTAAGGTAATTTTACATTCCCTTATCTTATTACTAATTTTGAGATCCTAAAATGAGCAAATATCATTTTTAGTCCCTCAACTATAACACATGTATCAATTTTGGTCCTTGACTATTAAAAATTTCAAATTAGGTCCATGACTATTCAATTTGTATCACTTTTGATCCTTGACTATTAACATTTTTAAATTAGGTGCATGACTATTCATTTTGTATCACATTTGGTCCTGTCGTTAAATTTTCCGGCCAAATTTCCGGCGAAGTCATCGGGGGTGACCAACGTTTTCTATTTTTTTTATTTATTTTTTTTTTAAGTTTTTTTTTATTTAAAAGTTACGGAGTATTAAAATAATTTTTAAAATACAAATTAAATAAATTAGTCGGTCACCGGTGACTTCGCCGGAAATTTGGCCGGAAAATTTAACGGCAGGACCAAATGTGATACAAAATGAATAGTCATGCACCTAATTTGAAAATGTTAATAGTCAAGGACCAAATGTGATACAAATTGAATAGTCATGCACCTAATTTGAAATTTTTAATAGTCAATGACCAAAATTGATACATATATTATAGTTGAGGGATTAAAAATGATATTTGCTCATCCTAAAATTATAGCTTCAACTTAACTTCACAATTCACATGCAGCAAACAAACACAAAAGGACGATGCCTGAAATAATGCATGAGATTCAAAGTTTCATGTTGTGATGTTCTCTCACGAGATTGGAAGATGATGTGATGAGTGACATGACAGATTTGGGTAATGATACAGATATACATGGCCTAAGCCTATAGCGCAGCCCTGTATAATGCAAGGCTGCACACTGTTTTGTATATATATAGATCAGAGCCCCATTTCAAATAGGAGTATATGTGTATATCATCCTAGGAAAATGATAGAGGTAATTTATGGAGTATAACTCTCGTCACATATATAAACTTTATTGAGTAAAAAATGTGAATAAATAAAAATAATAATTTACTTTATTTTATAAATCAATCAGAGCATGCTGTTTCAGCAGAGACTCAGAGAATATAAAATAGAGTAAAAAATAAGAGTAGAGGTAATATTACCAGCTAGTGGACCAAATTGCCTTAATTTGATAACTTGAGGTCATTAAACTTTTAATATTTTAGGGCTTAATTACTATATCGTGTATAATTTAAAAATTTATTTGACCATTTTCTCTTTGATGAGATCAAGCTTTAAATTCCATTTACTACAAGGTGATCCTTTAGCGGTGTTATTTGTTTTCAAACAATACTCCTTAAACCCAATGGGGTAGCTCAAGTGGCAAGTGAGCTCTCTTTGTGGGGAAGATTTCCGGGAGAACCAGAGTTCAATTTCACAAGTAACGATTTTCCCTCGGCCAGCTCTCGCTCCGGCGGACAGAGAAAGACCTCGTGAATTTACCAAAAAATAAAAAACAATACTCATTATTTATGTTACATATATATACTTCTTCTTCTTCTTAAAGAGCATATTAATAAAGTACTCCCAATATTCATTCATTCAATTATTAGTGTGATTAGTATTGACATTTAATTTTTCATATGGTGAAAAATTTGGTCCGCTTTTCCAAAAGATCACAGTTTTAATAATTTAAAATTTTCATTTCTTTAACAAAAATCTAATAGTTTCAATTTATAAATTACAAAATTATTCTTATATTGACTAAATCCAGATAGTATTTATGGGTGAAAAAAAAAAGTTAATAGTTTCAAACAGTAAATTACAAAATTATCTTTATATTGACTAAATCCACATGGTATTTACTGGTAAAAGATCAAAGTCAATGTAAAGATGAAAATTAAAATTAAAACCTTGAGACAACCCAATTAAATTAATCATTGTTCCATGCAATATAATTCCCAAAAGGAAATAAAAAAAATAAAAAATTGTGATTGTAGGGTAGTTTAGTTGGATTTTTTGTCGCCAAGGATTTGTTCCGTTATAGCTTTAGTTTTATCCATCACTTTCTCCCATGACTCTTTCTCTTCACTCTCTTCCTCTTCCTCTCCCTCTCCTTCTGCTGCTTGCTCCATGGCTTTCTCCGCCACCTTTATCACTGCCTGCACGCACGTACATTATATTCATTCAAATCGTATTTACATTATATTGTTTTAAATGATCAAGAAAACTCGTGGTCATTACTTGTTCTTATGACCTAATCAGTAAAGAACTACATAAATATAACTAATCTAGATTATCATAACTAACCCGTTTAAATAATTATTATAATAATAAAATCAATAAATTGGATAGCGAAACTTAAAATTTTATGCTATCAAGGCAACAACCTAACCTCCTTGACTGGATTAATTTGTATTTACAGTATGTCAGTATAATTAACTAGGCCAACTTATCATCTCTAGCTTTATATAATAAAATGCAATTCAAATACTTTTTCAGGTTTACACATTTAATATTAACATTTTACACATTTAGTATTATCATTTTGCATATTTAGTATTAAAAGATTGAACTTACAAAATTACAAAAATGCATTGAACTTAGGTTTTTATTTTAAAGCTTATGACTGAGTTTTTAATTTTATTTGATTTAGTGATTCACTTTTTAGTGCTTAAGGTCTAACATTTACGGTTTAAATTTAAAATTTAACTTTTTTGTTGATTTTATAAAATTTATCAAGTTTGCATATTTAGTTGTTAAAGATTGCATATTTAAGTATTCAAGTTTGTTTAGTGAAGTTGATGATAATTACAAAAATTTCATCGTCTTTTAAAATAAAAAAAAAAAAAAAAAACTTCGATCTGATTCGTCAAATTTTTACAAATATAAGACCTGGGCAGTTTGAAAGTAGCAGATAGTTTATCCAAATGCATTATTTGTTCAACCGCGATGGCGCCACAGAGTTTACGGATCTGTAGAGGATTTGTGTCCGCCACGAGACCTTCACAAAAAGTACGTGAGTAGTTTTTTTTTTTTTTTTTTTTTTTTGTAATTTGTTTTTGTATTATTGAATTTAATATTAATATAATTCGAAATTGGAAGTATATGATAATAGTAGGTGATTTAATCGATCTGATGAATAGAGTTTGTGATTGGAAGAATGAGACGATGATAGATAAAGAGACGTGCGAAAAAGTAATAGAAGCAGCAAATGCAATAACAGCGAGTGCGAAAGAGGTTAGACATCTTGTTCGCGATGTCAAAGAGGTCGTCGCTATTGGAGCTGAATCTGTACGTACACTATTACTATTACTCTCTCTCTCTCTATATATATAGATCCTTAATTGCTTTGGTGATTATGGCATTATGCGGGCATTCAGAACTGTAGGATGAGTTGAGATCAAACAGATGGAAATCAAATGAGAAAATATACTGTTACAATTTTGTAATTTTCTATATCATATATATTACAATGGTGCACTACGTGCTAGCTAGTTGATGGTGTACTTATGAGTACGATGTGATGTACTTTTGAGTGATATGCATGTGATGCACTTAGTATTGAACCACTTAATGAATCTGAGTTTAGAGTGTACTCATGAGTACTTTGTGGTGCACTTAGTATTGCACCGCTCAATGAGTTTATTAAGCCTACCATGTTTTATCACTTTTTGGTATTGCACCACACATCACTCATAAATGCATTACGTAGTACTCATAAGTGCACCATCGAAATATAGCAAACGTAATTCTATGTTGCGATAAGTACTAGTATGTTGTGCACTTATGAGTGATATATGGTGCACTTATGAGTGATATGTGATGCACTTATTATTGCACTACTCAAATAGGTCTATTGAATCTACGGTGATCTTTTCCTTTTTGGTGATGCACCACAGATAATTCATAAAGTGCACCACGCATTAACACTCAGTGCACTATCGAAATATACATGGTACACAAAATTATAAGAATGCCACTATATTTTTCCTTTTGATTGATTTTTCGTCACATGGTGGTTCACTACAAAGCATTACGTAATGCACCACATAACACTCATAAGTGCACCAAACATTATCACTTACTCACTTAAGTGCAACACTGAAACATACATGATCAATAAAAAATACAAATTTTTCTCCGTATTTTTCTCTTCTTTATCGATTTTATGTCTGATTTGAGTTCACGGAGAACTACACGAAGAANAAACACTACAATTCTCTATTTATTTATGTTGCGTTAGAGATTTATTCAGCAATTACAACCATATTTAAAAGGAAACCAATGTGCAGATTTTTCTCGCCAATTTAGGGCAAACGAGTGACTGGGGGACCACCATTCTGGATCACCCACTTGAAGTACTCAGAACATCCTTTGAGCTGGATGCTAGAGGAGTGGCTACTAAGAAAGTGAGCTAACCTTTCGGGAGATTATGATTTTTATCTTTTTTTTTTTTCTTCAATAATAAATTTGAACACTTAGTGAAAAAAATTAAAGTTAAGAGTAAATTTTTAGAGTTCAACGACTATTTTGTGTTTAGAGCATGGCAGCTATGTATTGGCCTCTGAGTTTCTCTTAGAAAGTTGGGTTACTAAACTAGTAAGTTCAAGCCAAAGACCTTATGGTTAGTGGCACCCGTGTCCCTGAAAACACTCTTACATGGATGACAGGAATAGGTTCCATGGATGATAGGAGTAAGTTCGAGCCTCAGTGGAGGCAACTGTTGACTCTTTTGTGCTTCAGTAGATTGATTGTTGTCAGTAAATTGAGAAAGTAGCTACGAACAGATACTACATGTAACTGAGTCAGTAGTACTCAAAAAAAAAAAAACTAGTAACTTCAACTGTCTAATTAATTGATCAAAAAAAAAAAAAACTGTCTAATTAGTATACTTTCGCTTGACCACTCAGCGATAAAATTACACCCATGTATTAATATAAGTACCCCCACAGTTATTTCTGTCTCTTTCTAGAGATTTCAAATGTAAAAATATTTTTATAATATTCAGTGAAGAAAATGATATTATTTATACTATTGGCCATCACCTTCGGTCATCGGCGCACCATTATTACCCAAGTTGAACCCGCCAAGGTGCTGATTATTAATATATGCCGGAAAATTGGGATTAAAATAATATTTATTAAAGTGACTATTTTATAGGATATTTAATTTTTTAATAGATTTGATTACTTTTAATTTGAATTGTGATAGAGTAGATTGAGATTTTTTTATAGTGAGAGTTTAATTTGATATATTATACATTTTATACACCTAAATAGATAATAGGTAAATACAAAATATATTTATTTTTTAAGATATAAGAGAAACTTACCGCCATCATCTAAATGTGTGTAATGAATAATTATCGCATTTCAAATACTTATTTGAGTCAGAAAAATAGAATTAAGAAAGCTTTTAAAAATTCTCGTAGTACATTTTTCTAACAATTTAATCATCGGTGCGGTGTAAAACAATCTCTAACATTGAGATTTGCGAAGGAAGTTAAGCAAATCTCCTAATTAAAGAAATAGAAAAAGTCGCGCATGAACTTAGTACAATGGTTTATCGCCTAACTTAATTGATGTCTCAGTTGAAAGCGGTAGTGTAAGAATTTGAATTCCATTAAAAATATAAATAAGAAAGAAGCTAGGCTTAACAATGGAAGGCGTGATCGGTGAATTGAATCTTTTGTGCATACATGTAAATCATAAATTGACCTGTAAACTAATGCGCGATTGGTGATTTAGTTTTGTAGCTACTTTAGAGGCAGAGTTCAGTGAATCTAAGATTAGTTCGGCTAACTAAAACCACCTAAATATTTTTTATAAAATTAGAGAAAAGTCCGATTTATATTTATATTTATCTGTTGGCTGTTGCAAAACTGCCCAGGATTGAAGCGGTTAGAGAGGTTTCTACACACCGGCAGAAAAACACTGAGCAACTAACACGTGCAGTGTCGGAACACCTTGCATTCTCATCCTAGTACCCACACATATATATTAACATAAAAGTAATTAAACAATTAACCTCAAAAAACAGGTATTAGCTAGGATCCAAAAAAGAAGAAATATTATGGTAAGATCAAACGTGATGGGCAGTTTGAAAGTAGCAGATAGTTTATCCAAATGCATTATTTGTTCAACCGCGATGGCGCCACAGAGTTTACGGATCTGTAGAGGATTTGTGTCCGCCACGAGACCTTCACAAAAAGTACGTGAGTTTTTTTTTTTTTTTTTTTTTTTTGTAATTTGTTTTGTATTATTGAATTTAATATTAATATATTCGAAATTGGAAGTATATATGATAATAGTAGGTGATTTAATCGATCTGATGAATAGAGTTTGTGATTGGAAGAATGAGACGATGATAGATAAAGAGACGTGCGAAAAAGTAATAGAAGCAGCAAATGCAATAACAGCGAGTGCGAAAGAGGTTAGACATCTTGTTCGCGATGTCAAAGAGGTCGTCGCTATTGAGCTGAATCTGTACGTACACTATTACTATTACTCTCTCTCTCTCTATATATATAGATCCTTAATTGCTTTGGTGATTATGGCATTATGCGGGCATCAGAACTGTAGGATGAGTTGAGATCAAACAGATGGAAATCAAATGAGAAAATATACTGTTACAATTTTGTAATTTTCTATATCATATATATTACAATGGTGCACTACGTGCTAGCTAGTTGATGGTGTACTTATGAGTACGATGTGATGTACTTTTGAGTGATATGCATGTGATGCACTTAGTATTGAACCACTTAATGAATCTGAGTTTAGAGTGTACTCATGAGTACTTTGTGGTGCACTTAGTATTGCACCGCTCAATGAGTTTATTAAGCCTACCATGTTTTATCACTTTTTGGTATTGCACCACACATCACTCATAAATGCATTACGTAGTACTCATAAGTGCACCATCGAAATATAGCAAACGTAATTCTATGTTGCGATAAGTACTAGTATGTTGTGCACTTATGAGTGATATATGGTGCACTTATGAGTGATATGTGATGCACTTATTATTGCACTACTCAAATAGGTCTATTGAATCTACGGTGATCTTTTCCTTTTTGGTGATGCACCACAGATAATTCATAAAGTGCACCACGCATTAACACTCAGTGCACTATCGAAATATACATGGTACACAAAATTATAAGAATGCCACTATATTTTTCCTTTTGATTGATTTTTCGTCACATGGTGGTTCACTACAAAGCATTACGTAATGCACCACATAACACTCATAAGTGCACCAAACATTATCACTTACTCACTTAAGTGCAACACTGAAACATACATGATCAATAAAAAATACAAATTTTTCTCCGTATTTTTCTCTTCTTTATCGATTTTATGTCTGATTTGAGTTCACGGAGAACTACACGAAGAACATTGCCGCATTTCCACATTTGAATACACACACACACACACACACACACACACACACACACATATATATATATATATATATATATATATATATATATATATATATATATATATATATATATAATTTGCAAATTACACGCTTAAATTAATATCAACACAAAAATAAAAATAACTAAATATTTAGTATAATTTTTAAATGTTAAATAATTATTTTAAAATAAAAATGATTATTTTCAATATAAACAAAATGAGTATTTTCAATTTAGAGTAAAAGTAGAAATAAGTATTATTGCAGAAATAAAAATGAGTATTATTGCAAATAGTTAAATCAAAAATAAAAATAGTGTATTAAATATTTTTCATTAAAGTAAATTAAGTATACTTAATGCCATATTGATTAATAAGTACAATTTATTTCATTTTATTTTTTAAAAAGTGACACATGATTATAATAGGCTTATTGATATTGTCGAATATAATTTAAAAGTTATGCAGTTAATTAAGTTATAGTATATGAATTCATAAGTTTTGTATATTATGATTGAAACCTCAATATTATTATTAACTCTTTTTTTGTTAAACGTAACATAATTATAATAGGCTTAATGATGTTGTCAAATAGTAATCTAAGAGTTATGCAATTGAGGTATAGCATGCATATGAATTCATAAGTTTTGCATATGATTTAAACCTTAATATTGTTGTTAAAAAGAATATTAAATAGTTATTAAATTAAACCTTAATATTGTTTTAACAAATAAGAGTTAAAAAAGAATAGAGAAAAAAATACACAAATTTTATTTTGTGTACACTAATCTAATTGTTATAATAATAATAATAATATAAAAACATAATGCTTATCATTTTTGTTGTTATTAAAAAAAATATTTTAAACTTATGAGAAAGTTAAGAATAATAAATAGTTAATGGAGTATTCTGTTATTATAGTTTGTACATAAATGAAAAATTAAAAACTGAATGATGATAGCTTTGAAAATGTTTTATTATTGTAAATATAATAAATCAAAATGTACAAATTATCATTTCTAATTATTGCACCAGCTTGATTCGTATTAGCGTTATAACATTATCAATATGTACAAGTTATCATTGGCTCTTATTTTATATCATTGGCTCTTATTTTATGTATATATGTATGTGTGCGCGCGCTAAGGATCATGTGAGAATAACACCATAGGAGAGAGATAAGAACCAATTTCTCACGTTTGATCTTACCATAATATTTCTTCTTTTTTGGATCCTAGCTAATACCTGTTTTTTGAGGTTAATTGTTTAATTACTTTTATGTTAATATATATGTGTGGGTACTAGGATGAGAATGCAAGGTGTTCCGACACTGCACGTGTTAGTTGCTCAGTGTTTTTCTGCCGGTGTGTAGAAACCTCTCTAACCGCTTCAATCCTGGGCAGTTTTGCAACAGCCAACAGATAAATATAAATATAAATCGGACTTTTCTCTAATTTTATAAAAAATATTTAGGTGGTTTTAGTTAGCCGAACTAATCTTAGATTCACTGAACTCTGCCTCTAAAGTAGCTACAAAACTAAATCACCAATCGCGCAATTAGTTTACAGGTCAATTTATGATTTACATGTATGCACAAAAGATTCAATTCACCGATCACGCCTTCCATTGTTAAGCCTAGCTTCTTTCTTATTTATATTTTTAATGGAATTCAAATTCTTACACTACCGCTTTCAACTGAGACATCAATTAAGTTAGGCGATAAACCATTGTACTAAGTTCATGCGCGACTTTTTCTATTTCTTTAATTAGGAGATTTGCTTAACTTCCTTCGCAATCTCAATGTTAGAGATTGTTTTACACCGCCACCGATGATTAAATTGTTAGAAAATGTACTACGAGAATTTTTAAAAGCTTTCTTAATTCTATTTTTCTGACTCAAATAAGTATTTTGAAATGCGATAATTATTCATTACACACATTTAGATGATGGCGGTAAGTTTCTCTTATATCTTAAAAAATAAATATATTTTGTATTTACCTATTATCTATTTAGGTGTATAAAATGTATAATATATCAAATTAAACTCTCACTATAAAAAAATCTCAATCTACTCTATCACAATTCAAATTAAAAGTAATCAAATCTATTAAAAAATTAAATATCCTATAAAATAGTCACTTTAATAAATATTATTTTAATCCCAATTTTCCGGCATATATTAATAATCAGCACCTTGGCGGGTTCAACTTGGGTAATAATGGTGGCCGATGACCGAAGGTGATGGCCAATAGTATAAATAATATCAATTTTCTTCACTGAATATTATAAAAATATTTTTACATTTTGAATCTCTAGAAAGAGACAGAAATAACTGTGGGGGTACTTATATTAATACATGGGTGTAATTTTATCGCTGAGTGGTCAAGCGAAAGTATACTTAATTAGACAGTTTTTTTTTTTTTTGATCAATTAATTAGACAGTTGAAGTTACTAGTTTTTTTTTTTTTGAGTACTACTGACTCAGTTACAATGTAGTATCTGTTCGTAGCTACTTTCTCAATTTACTGACAACAATCAATCTACTGAAGCACAAAGAGTCAACAGTTGCCTCCACTGAGGCTCGAACTTACTCCTATCATCCATGGAACCTATTCCTGTCATCCATGTAAGAGTGTTTTCAGGGACACCGGGTGCCACTAAACCATAAGGTCTTTGGCTTGAACTTACTAGTTTAGTAACCCAACTTTCTTAAGAGAAACTCAGAGGCCAATACATAGCTGCCATGCTCTAAACACAAAAATAGTCGTTGAACTCTAAAAATTTACTCTTAACTTTAATTTTTTTCACTAAGTGTTCAAATTTTATTATTGAAGAAAAAAAAAAAAGATAAAAATCATAATCTCCCGAAAGGTTAGCTCACTTTCTTAGTAGCCACTCCTCTAGCATCCAGCTCAAAGGATGTTCTGAGTACCTTCAAGTGGGTGATCCAGAATGGTGGTCCCCCAGTCACTCGTTTGCCCTAAATTGGCGAGAAAATCTGCACATTGGTTTCCTTTTAAATATTGGTTGTAATTGCTGAATAAATCTCTAACGCAACATAAATAAATAGAGAATTGTAGTGTTCGATCAAGCATGCAACCTTTCATCCATGTTAGCACCATTATCCTAACAAAATGTGATCTATCTCGTATATCACACTTGTAAGTTGTAACATTTTGAAAGTGAGCTAACCATAGGCCATGGCATTATATATTTAATAAGAAGTTTTTACTTAACAATTTATCTCTCGCTTAATCAATTTAAAATAAGTTAATTTTGGAATACAATTACCGTGCAAGGTTAGTATACATATATACATTGGAGAGGTGCAATAATTCAAAGTAATAAATAATTTTTTTTAAGGTGCATTAACGGAGTCATCATCATATCACGCGCACTCAGATATGTATATACATCTGTATAATGTATTTATATATATATATATATATAGAGAGAGAGAGAGAGAGAGAATGCAGTAGAGTGGGATGGAGAAATTCAGAAGTTAATTGATGTTCTGAGAAATATTGAAAATTGCATGAAAAGAGATTAAATGGAAGGTATGAATGCAGAGGCGGATTCATTTAATATATGTTTGATTATTGGAGGTGAGTCAACGACCTTAATTGCAATATATACATGCATGCATGGCTGACACTTGGAGATCCAAGCTCTCAGGCTTCTTCTTGAACATGTTAGACATGCATTGCATGTATCTCATCACTTTTTATAGATATAACTATATACATAGGCCAGAGGTTTAGGTCATTATTAGGATTTTTAGTTCACAGTAATGTGAGAAAGATCATCTTAGTTTAAAGAATATTTTTAAGAATATAATAATAATGCTTTTATTTTTCCAATTCATTTTACTTAATTTTCATTTCTTGATGCATAAATAATTTTTTTTAATTCATTCGTTGATGATTTACATGTTATTATAGGTGAGATTTATCTAATACACTTCACTAATTGTGATTAAAATTTCTCTTATTACCCAAAGAAATGAATCACTCATATCAAGGGCATATAACTTGGAAAAATTTTCAATGCAAAATGTATTGTAAAATTATACCTTATGCATTATAAGTTAGTTGTAGTTTCTCTCTATATGTATCTCTAGCAACACACAATGCATGATTTACAAAATAGCATTGTAAGAATTTTCATAACTTATGTTATCACGTGGCAAGGACAATACATGCATGGTATCTTCAAAAGTAAAATTTATGTTCACTCTTGTGTAAATATAAATGAAGACATGTTAAAGTGTAGAATTTATGAAAATAATTTGCTACATAAAAATAGTTTGCGAATAATTTTTCATGTAATAAGCCGCAAATTAAGACGTTAAATCATACTTAGAAAGACTATGTAGTTAGTTCAACAAAAAGGATTTTAGTAATAATCTAACTTGTAAACTTTAAAGATGCGTGTTTCTAATAATCTTTTGACAATTTGTCACGGTTCAAAAAAAGATTTTGGCAATACATACATATATATTATGTATGGTTTCTATGAATTTCAATTGCGAATGTATGTTTATAATTGCAGATCGAAAAGTGTTGGCAAGATGAATAAGTTTTCCAGATCCCATCGTCAACTGACAAATATTAATTGCAGTGTTATAAATTCCCATGCCATATATAAATATAAATTTGCTAAGCTGCTAGCTAGCTGTTTGAATTGATTGATAAGTGTAGTGTCGAATTTTGGTCATCATGTCACTCCCTCTCAACCCCAGAGCCAGACAAGTGTAAAGTAAACACTATTTCACCTAACTTGCATGAATTGCATGTTACTCTTCCATACCCTTTTCTGTAAAAAAAAAAATTGATATAATTTTTTCGCAATGGTTTTTTTTTTTTTTTTTAATTCGGATTAAAATAACTTTTTTTTTTTTTGAAAAGAACTATAAGAGTAGGAAATCAACATTGGTTTTTGTGTGTGTGTCGAGGCTTTTTGGTTCTCAAGAAAACATATTTCTATCATATTATATTGGGGCAAATTTTTTAGGCGAAATTATAAATTTTCTTAACCAGTTAACTAGAAACATGTACCAAAACTAATTTTATTGGTGTGCTAGATAAGATTTCAAAAGCAATAACACCCTCCAAATTTACTTAAATGCCTCTGATTGATCTTGGGATAAATTTATCATATAAAAGTGATACTATTTTTTTTTTTGGTTAACATAAAAGGGATACTATGACACTACATGTATACTATTCATGTATATTTGACATGAATAATTTGACACATGTAGTTGGCGTCAAATGGATTAGGTGCATGCTTATAACTTGTCCATGAAATTTGACTTAATGTGACTTTTAAGAAATTTTTCTAAAAAAACATATATCAAGCTCGGATAGTGAGCCAACACTTCTAAAGTAGTAAGGATCTAGCAAAAAATATTGGTCAAAAAGACATGTTTCTTATCGTCTTTCTATTATAAGCTTTTCTGCTTATATCAATGGTCATGCTACTTGATCTTGAATTAATATTTGCAATGACCAATGATTAAATTTTTTTTGACAATCCAATGATTAAATTTAACTATACATAAAGTTAAAATTTTGGGGTCTAAATATCTATCCTAAGTTACAGTTTGACCCATCAAAATTTAATTAAACTTACCCCTAGCAGATTATTGTACTTTGCATGCACATAACATTAATTTTGACCAGATTCATACTATGTTATATGCTACCTTGAAGACAACAGATCCCAGGGACGACTGTAAATGGAAAACGTGAAATCTTACCCTCTGATTATTCTACCGGCCGCGCCAACGTTGACAATGTCACAAGCTAAGCTATTCCCCTTAATGACTCTCTTCTTTTGATTCACCTAACTCTGCGCCATGCAACAATGCTACTCTCGAGATTGTTAGGGTTGATTTTAATGTCTCCCATGCATTTAATTTACTCTCTTCCTTCAATTCAATTTTCCCAACTGTTGCCTACCCTTCATTCTCGCTATAAATACCCACCGTCTCCCCTCTACTCTCTCCATCACGAGAAGAAGTTAATTATTAGGTTCTCTTTGAGTAGTGAGAGAGTGAGAGAGAGAGAGAGAGGGGAAAAATGGCGAAAAGTTTGTGTGTAATGTTTGTGCTTGCAGTGGTGGTGGCGCATGCGACGGCGCGTAACATTCCCGATGCTACGAAGCCTGGTGGCACGCAGGATCTGACGGTGGGCCCGAAAGGCTTGGAGCCGGCTACGGCGCCCGGCGCAGGCGTGGATGACAAGAAGAATCTTATAGTTGGCGGCGTTGGAGGCTGGGCTGGGGTCGGCTACGTGCTTCCGGCTATTGGCGGCGTGGCCGGTGGAGTTGGCGGCGCGAGCGGCCTTGGTGGCGCCGGCGGGCTAGGCGGGGCTGGCGGCGGGATTGGTGGCGCGAGTGGACTTGGAGGAGGGATTGGCGGCGCGAGTGGACTTGGAGGGCTCGGTGGCGCGAGTGGACTCGGTGGGCTTGGTGGACTTGGTGGCGCGAGTGGACTCGGAGGGCTTGGTGGGCTTGGTGGCGCGAGTGGAATCGGTGGTGGAATCGGCGGTGGGATTGGCAAAATTATTCCATAGAATCTCAAAGCTTTAAATTGCGTTATTTGGTGTTTTACGTTGGTTGATCTTTTTTAGTTAGTGCCTTTGGATTTTTCATGCATGCATGTTGGTTGTGTGTCTACGTAACTAGGTAGTATTATATATTAGGTTGTGCGGTGTTTCATTTCCAGCGTCACGTACTCATGTAATTCTCGTTTGAAATTTATTACCAACTTTTATAATTATTTTCAAGCTTTGTTTAAATGTTTAATATCTCTTATACGGTTTAAATTTCTTAGATAGATCAAGATATGTATAGTCTTTATCTCTTAAACAAATTAATTAATTAAAGGCACATGCATTTTTCACATAAACAATGCTATATATAATTAGAAAAACAAAATATTTTCTCCTCTTAAATTTACTGTAAGTTCACTTTGATCCTAAAATGATAATAAACTTTTTTATATATACTCATTATTGTTTAATTTGTATATGAATTGGTTAATCTCAGTACCAACTCTCGGTCGCATTTTATTTATTATTCATTAGTTAATTTAACTCTCATTTCTTCAATTTTTTCTTATAATTTTAAATATTTAATAGTATTTTTGATGTAGTTTTTAAATATACAAATTTTATACACACATTAAATATGTTGGTCCTGGGCAAACCAAAAAGTCTAGAAAATGGGTAGGTTGAATAGAATTTTTAACACTTTTTTAAAATTGTGGTTCCTTGCAACATAAGTCTTGAAACTTGCCAAAGAACAATGTAGCTAAGTTTGATAAATTTAATGTGTTAGTGTGTGTAGAGTATGGAGTTAGTTGCTCAGTAGAAGTAATATAATGAAAATAAAAGGAAGAGATAGATTTTTATTATAGTTGTTTGAAAAACTTTCATATTCCACTACTCTCCTTAAACTCTAATGAGGATTCCACTAGGTATTTGTTTACAAAAATACAAAGTGGTATGAAGTAGCCTTCAACTTCTACCGGCTAATAGCCCTTGAGACAATCACGAACCCTTGTCAACTTGTCTTTCACAGCCTAATTAAAGCTAGACAGGCCAATGGTCAATCACAAAGTTATCTTGTTGCTAGGTTGATCTCCCAACTTTCGATATTTAGTTTGAAATATGGTGTTGGTTGAGTGTTAGAATTGAATGAATCAAACTGATTCTTCTTTCAACTTATAAGTCTTGATGTTTGCAATGAAGCATTTACTCTCTTAATAACTTTTTAGCAATGAATCACACATATCAATTTTTCAGCATCTTCTTCTAAGAGCTTGGTGTCCTCCGTTTATAAACAAGGAGATGTGAGTGCCAACTTGAGATTTGAATTTGTCCGTTGTTACTCAGCGAATGGTAGTCGTCCAAAAGTTGCCACATACAATCCCCAAAATTCGTTGTCATATCTCTTAATTTGTCGGCCCGGCCCTGAGGGTGGGTGAGCCCCTAGGCGCAATGTTGGGAGAGGCCTCATACCTTTTTTTTTTTTTTTTTTTTTTTTTTTTTTTTGATGAAGTTAAAAAAAATGTTTGCATATGCAAAGATTTGAATCCATGACTTCAAAATTATTTATTAATTTTAAATCTATTTAACAATTACAACCATTTGATATACTTATCTCAGTTAATACTTAATTGATATATATTAACAAATATTGAATTAATTTATAATTACACTTTCATATAGGGGCCCAAAGTTTGAATGAGCTCTACCCTAAGGCTATTCTAAAATGTTTTTTTAATAAAAAATTATATATGTTTGCAAAAATTTAAAATTATCATTTGATTATTTTCAATTAACCCATACAATTAATTTTTTAGTTTCATATATTAAGGACCCTTGTTTTTATTTTGCCTGGACATATAAAATGATAGTGCCGACCCGATTAATTTGTGCAGCTTGATATCCATATGATAATGACCATTTCCCCCCAAAAAATACATTAATTATTTTATGGAGAATACTTCTCACCCTTATAATTACCCCTCCATATTAGCCACTATTTGAATTGATATATATATATATATATATATATATATATATATATATATATATAGAAATTTGTTCAAATGTGGTCGCGCCTTCCCGTGCGGGCGTGCGGTTTACACCACTCAATGTTAAGAAATGCACCACTCAATGTTAAGAAATGCACCACAATGAAAATGCATAAAAACACCTCATAGCTCCCCTGTTTTTAATTGTGCATTTCTTAACATTGTGTGGTGTATTTTTTTCATACGTAGTGGTTGTGTTTTGGTGATGTGTACCTAATAGTGCATATTTGTGTGGTGTATTTCTTAACATTGAGTGGTGCATTTTTTAACATTGAGTGGTGTAAACCGCACCGACCACACAAGAAGGCCGTGCCTTCCCGTGCGGCCGTGCGGTTCACACCACTCAATGTTACGAAATACACCACTCAATGTTAAGAAACACACCACACAAATATGTACTGTGGTGTGTTTCTTAACATTGTGGTGTGTTTCATTGTGTGTCATTGTGGTGTGTTTCTTAACATTGAGTGGTGTATTTTGTAACATTGAGTGGTGTATTTCGTAACATTGAGTGGTGTGTGACCGCACGGCCGCACGGGAGAGCACGACCGCATTTGAACCGAAATATATATATATATATATATATATATATATATATATATATATATATATATATATATATATATATATTATGAATTATTGGTGAATTGACTGACCTATCACAAATTAATAAGGAATTTATGTGTTCATTAAAAAGATGATACATTGGGGGTAACTAATAATAGTGATAATTATATATATGAGTCTCTAGCATGGTTATTATTTTAGACATTTGTCAAAATAATATTTGTTTTTACATTTTTGCACCTCTTTGTTGTGCTTATTTGAAGGAGGAAATGTTGATAGATGAAGATACTAATATCTTCATCCACGGGCAAATGAAGACATATCTTTGTCTAGATTTATGAAAGAAAATGACATCTTCGTCAATATATAGATCTCGATGAAGTCTTCATCTAGATTTTTGCCGTCATGGTAACTACGATGCCCATAGTGGAGAGGTGTAATATTTGAAGAAGAAATAAACAATGCCTAATATTTATAAAAATATAGAAAAAAGATGGTGAAATTAAAACCCAACTACCATTAAAATTTTTGTTTAGTTTATCCCTTCTTCAAAATATTTATAAAAAAAGTCAAAAGCCCCGTTTCCAAAAGGTAAGAAATAGTGGGTCCACTGCGGAAATACATAAAGTACAGGGGTCAAATCCATAAATACCACTTAATTTCCACATCACCTCATTGGCGGGAAAATGAAACATATTTACGAAGTGGGATACTTCTGCACAGAGCGATAGAGAGATTGAGCGCGAGAGTGTTGAGAGAGAAACAGTGCGCAAAACCTCCCGGGAGAGAAAATGGCGAGCAGCTCAAGCTCAACTTCAGGTAGAGATCTCCATGGCATTCTCGAAGCCATTAAATCTTCAGAGGTCAGCTGTCTTCGAACCCCTATTCGAATTTCTGTTCTGATTTTATTTAGTCTATCAATTCAATATATATTTTCACACTGGTTCTGTATTTTATATGTTTTTGAATTATTTTTACTATTAACTTTTGATATCTAGGTTTTTCAGGGATTAATTTCTGTAATTTCTATATTTATCAATTCTATAGGTCTTCTAGTTTGGTGTGAAAAATGCATACTTTACTAATTAGTATGTGTTTAATTTCATCAGAGGAATTGAGGAAAATTGTAAAGTTTTCGGTATTTCCTCATTTTTCTTTTTCATTTTTCATTTTAACTGATAAGTGATAAGGAGTAAAAATTTTCTTCGAACATAGTACTGGACAAAATGATGTTTCAGATACACTATATACTAACTTATCCAATAATGTACATGAAATTTGTCCAACTATTCCTCTAATCAGTAATTGTTTAAAGAAGTTTAAGTTGCTTTATGCTTGGTAAGCATTAATAAGCATTAAGCAACATATATGTTTGAATAGGAGCAGAGTTAAAACTAAATATCTGTTTGTTAAAAACTAAGGATAGATAGAGAATATTAAACCTGAACAAAGTATAGCTATCATACTTCTAGTTGCAGAACTTGCTGTATTATTGCTGCTAGTGGCTTTAAATGAAAGCAAGTGAATGGAGCTCTTTATTGATATTTATGTATGCATTTTTTTTCCTCTCTCTATCTATGAGGTATATTTGTAATTTTGTACCACATTCTTTTAGAGTTGGGTTTGGCATACCTTCTGACACTATCTAACCTGATATAACATGCATTTCTTATCGTTTAGGTTTTTTTTTGGCCTCCAATCTCCTCTATCCCCTCCTAAAATGAAAAGAAGTGATAGAGAACCTCTAGAAGTTATTATCATGTTATTGTGCAGTTGTCATGGTTAATCTACTTTGCACCCTAAAAACGTCTTCTTTTATCTTAACAATGCTACAACTTGGAGCATCACTTCATATTACACCAGAATCAAACTGTAACCTCATCTTGCTTTCTATACTTACAGGTTGTTGAGAATCGTGTTGAATTGCTTAATGAACTAGGGGAGTTAAATATAACAGAGATATCTGAGGTGGCATTCCTTGTAGACACTCTTCAAGTATCCAAACTATTGCAAAATTTCCTTTTTGTAATCTGAATTTACATGGAAACTTCTTTGTTCTATATGCACTTTCACTGGATATGAATAATTTTTTCATGCTGATGGCTAAGAATTTGTATTCAGACCTTTAACTATCAGTGTTGAGACTATATTGGTGTTTCATGGAATTATTTGGAAACTCAAATTCATTTGTAAAGTTGATCTTGAATGTCGTAGTCTCCTTAAGTTGTCTGAGTGGCAGTGACATAAGAAATTTGGGGAAACAATAGAAATGGACAGTACTACTCAAGTAGGTACATGGAAGACAAACAAATTTACAAGTTAATCCTCTGCTATTGCAACTCTGATTTGAAGTGAAAGTTGGGCCTATGATTGGGAAAGTCTGTCATGGCCAGCTGTTAATGTCTTTCTTTTCTATTTTTGGCTTATGTCTTTTCTTTTTGTTGGTCAATCTTGGTCACGTTTTAGGTGAGGTGTTGTGAGTAGGTTATAACACATCAAATCATTCAAATGAGCAAAAGGTAACTAGCTGTTTAGTAAGATTATGGCTACTCCCACCATTTTCCAGTTATTTTAAAATATTCAATTATGTTAACTATTATGATTGTTAAAAATGTTCAATTAATGTTGTCGCTAGAAGTTACTGTTTTCCAGTCATTGGTATTTCCTCCTATGCCTCTTGGCTTAAGTTTAATTATATCCATTTTTGTTACTATGCTTGTTCTGTACCTTAACATTCACTGGATACTCTGGGAAGATTTTACTTGTCTAGACATATCTCAGTGCACACTAAACAAGACCATTTTGCATGTTGCGGAAAAATATCTAGATTTGGATATATCTGGAAGTTTGGGGCAAATTCTGGGTTTAGGAGCAAAGGTGATTATTATTATTATTACTATTATTATTACTATTACTATTACTATTATTATTATTATTATTATTATTATTATTATTATTATTATTATTATTGTTATTTTCATTCTGTAGATTTTTATTACGTTGTGTTTCTAAGAGTTCAAGTCTTTTAACATTTTGTTTCCTATTATTAGGCTGCCATGTGGTGTAGAAAGCATCTTAAGATGACAGTTATGTCAGCTACTCAGGATTCACAAGAAGAACATGACAACCTATTTTATCAGGTTAAAAGATTCTTGCGGTTGATGTGGTTTTGAATTTGCAACCATAGAATAATGTTTCCTTTCTCTTTTGACATGCATCATGTTATCTCAGTTGCTTTTGGATTTGCTGGGCTACGCTGCCTCTGGTTTTTCAGCTTTAACCAGATACCCTATTTCGGTTAACAAGGGCTTGATGACTGCTGTTGAGAATTTCATTTTGGAGCAATTAAACCTGATAAAGGATTGTATTTCAGAGATAAAGGTATTTACTTTTGTGGCTCTTCAACATTTCTGCTCATCTGCCATTGTCACCTTGCTATGCAATGAGCTAGCCATTGTCTTTGCACCATGATACATTTATGACACAGATCAGACTTAGAACCACTAGTGTGCAACCTAATATATCAACTAAAGTCTATATTATCACATTACTGTCTGATCCTTGTATCACCCTGCTACTGTAATAAAGGATATTCCTTCCATTTGGATGTTTAGTAGTGTCTATGTTCATACATTTAGTTAGCTAAAGACGTTAATTATTATCCTTATATTCACACTAATTTAAGTTTGTTTAACTGGGCTTATCTTTTGCTTGATTAATAAAAAATAAATGGGGGAAAAAGTGGTTGCACCTTTTCTTTTTAAGGATTTTGCTTGATTATCTTAATGTTTATGTCTATAAGTAGTGTATTTGGTCTGTTTTCATAATCAGAAGATAAACTGCTTGTCATTTGGATTTTGTGATTCTCAAATAGGCACTTTGTGTATTTGGGTTGGAAGTGCAAAAGGTGGTGCAGGAAGTCCTTGATGCTTTGATACGGCTATGCAGGGTTTATTCTGACAACATAGATTGGAATTCCTGTCATCTAAGAGCAGATAGAGATACAAGTGTAGTAGGTGTTCAAGAGGCTGATAGCACAGATCATGTTATCAATGTAATCAAACTTTCAATTGAGAAACTGTGTGAGTTAGGCATCATTGCAGGTAATAATGGTGGAAGTTCTGTGAGCTTACTAAATTTGTCATGGAAAGGTGTAGTTAGCTTGCTTCAGCTTGGCAAGGGTGCTTTAGCAGAAAAGGTGGATATAGCAGGCACCATCTTGAGCCTGGTTTCACTTGCTAATGCATGTTTGAAAATTGCAGCCGAGGGATGGTCTTCCCCACAGAAAGAACCAATCTCTTTTGTAGAAGCCAAAAGAATATTCCTTCCGGTTAAGTTTTATCTGATTAATGCTGTAAGAATTATCTCCCAGTACCCAGCCCAAGCCTTTTCGGTGTTCAAAGATATTACTCTTTCTGTTGTAAAGATCTCAACCTTCAAAATCTTACTGTGTAAAGATGAACTTCTGAAGTTTGCAAGTGAAGCAATGTTAGAAATACTGGAGCCTACATCCTTGCATATTCTTAATTCTCTCCTGATTTCTGCCCAAGTGCAACCAGAGCACAAATTCCAACTTTTGGACTGGCTGTTTGGGGACGGATGGGATTCAGATGATGTGGTTTCACCTAGTGATGGTGGGGTTGATGCAATGAATGCTATTTTTTGCACTAGTTCTGATGCCATGCATGGTGGAAAAGTTCTGTTACCTGGCCGGGTAATTGTATTTCTTAATTTACTGAAGAGTGCTCCTGATATTGAAAATGATGTAAGAATGGTGATGGCCAGAAAACTAGGATGGTTATTGGGTACATTTGTAGATGAAGATATATATTCTTTGATTCTCGCCTTGCAAATTCCTACCGTCTGCAGTTCAACTCAAAAGCAAGAAGTGACTTATGAACCTATATTCCACTTAGTACTCCATGCATTGAAAACCTTCATGATAACTGCTTCTTCAAGTTCGGCCTGGTGTGATGTAGAGCATTTCCTGCTTGAGAATTTTTTCCATCCCCACTTTCTTTGCCATGAAGTCATTACTGAGCTTTGGTGTTTTATTTGTCGACATGCTGAGAAAGATATAGTGAATGACATTATTGATAAATTGTGCTCATTATTGAATTATTTGGCATCTCCTGAATTTGTAGTTATTCCTGACAGTGCAGTGCGAAAAGTTGCAAGGTTCATTTGCACGCTTGTTAACTGTGGTTCTGAAGCAATGGCAGATAGAATTTTTTCTTCAGTTCTTGGCAATAGCAGACCTCACTGTTCATCAAGTATGTACTTAGCGCTGCTCATGGAGGGTTTCTCTCTGGATTTGCTTTCAAACAAAATGAGGACCACAGCAAAACAACAAATTGTTGTGGAATATTTTGAATTCCTGGATGCATTTGAGGATAAATTACCAAGGGAATGTGGCTCTGGTGTTTATGGTGCTCCAGTTTTCGCTTTATCGGCTGTGTTACAATCTTGGTAAGTAATATGCTTTTTTGAAGCAAAATATATTAGACTGATTTAAGAATCAGTACCGATATGTTTCTGTGACTTGCTAGTGTACAGACTCCTATTTGCCCTTCAGTTATATTCTTACTATTTTTCTTTATGGCTTGTGCATCTGTCTTTCAGTGCAGTCAGTATATCTGATACAGAAATGAAGACTTTAAAATTCCTAGTAGCAGTGATTCGCAAATTCTATAGCTCTATGGACAGCCCAGTAAAGGAAGATTACAGAAGGCTTCTGAGCGAAACATTAACTATCATCTCCAAAATAAAGAATTTGTATTCATCTGATGGGATGGAGGGAGTAATTTTGGAGCTTCAGAATCTTTTTATCTCAAGCCCAGCAATGTCAAATGGTCAATTGTTTGTATGCAAACCAAACCTGTCATCCTTCATGGCTGGTCTTGGTTACATTGAATTGGCAGATGGGGAAGATAATGCAATGAGTGCAGCTGTAAGGGAGCTTTATTGTATGCTACTAAGAGAAAGGCATTGGGCATTTGTTCACTTAGCAATGGTGGCTTTTGCATTTTTCGCTGCCCGTACTACTTGCAATGAGCTGTGGAGATACGTGCCACCAGATGCTGCTCTTTCGTTTGATTTGGATCCACGAAATGAAGCGGATGAGGAGAGGTTTATGTCAGAGTTAAAGGTCTTTCTTGAGAAGGAAATGCCGTCTCAGAAGGCAAATTTGCTTGATTATCAGCTTGCAATGCTCAGAAAGGATGGACAGATGTTGAAAGAGATTGTAAGAAAGACAAAGGAAACCAAAACAAAAACTATACCCTGTGAAGCAATGGAGGTTGATAATGAGAAACAATCTAGTAGGAAAAGGAAATTGCCCGATGGAATCAGTGAAGGAATGGAAATGCTGCAGAATGGGCTGAAGGTTATGGGTGATAGCGTTTCGACATGGCAAAATAGCCAGTTCGACTCCATCGAAACTCATGAAAATTTCTTGAAGCACATTTCTCAACTGAAAGACGTGATCACAAGCTTGGCTGGCTTAGCCGGAACTGGTTAAGTACTCTCTTCCTCATTGCAGTATGTTTCTCATTTTCTTTAGTTGCATTGCATTTAAGGTTGCCATGGAACATTGCGTTTGCACTAAAATGTGAACAGAAAATGCAGAATTGTGTACAGTGAGAAGGAAACGCTGAAACAGAATAGAATGTGTCGTCAATACGGTGGAATGGTTAACTTGTTCGTTTGAACTACGTTGTGCTCAAAAGAACATTATTTTAGATTTCTGAGTTCTGGCCCTTTTCTTGAAATTTGAGTTTTTCTCGACCTGTCGGAGACCATCAATTAATATTAATTGATCGCATGTATGGTAGTGTCCATAATACTACTACATACGTAAATAGGAGCTCAAATAGAGAACACATGAGAGTCGCCAACCTCCATTAGCCCATTACTAAAGAGGTCAAAAGAGACTAGCGTCTCATCCTCATTATGTGGACAACAAAAAAAAAAAAAAAAGAAGAAAAAAGGATAGGAATGACGCCCTATCCCGTCCCCCTCCTGATGACTCAAACACCATAAAAAAGGAAAAGCACATTCTATTTTGACAAAAAGTTTACATTAATAGTGAAATCACATACTTATTATTTTATAGATTCTATACTTAACAATTACATAAAGTAAAAATAAAATGTATTAAACTCAAAAAAGTCATATCTTGTATCAAATATTGAATCAAATTGATTTTTTTTTTTGTAAAGACGACGTTACTCCAAATAACAACTATATGATTCTTCAAACTATGGCTCTGCTTGCATCAGCTTGCAAGAGTCCCATCAGCTCATGGTCCAGAGGGTGGTCCAAAATCCTTATCCCCAGTCACTGATCTGATCAAGATTAGCAAGGAAGTCAGCACATCAGTTATTAAGATTCAATATTTGATATCTCATATCCTTGTGAATTTAATACACTCTAGCTACTTTTACTAATATATATAAAACAATAAATATATAATTTCATATCAATTTAATTAAACTTTGTATTGGTCAATATGGAAACATATCAATAAATCAAATATGATGACACAATATCAACAAATTGTTATATATATCACATACCATATCCACATATTCTAATTCCACCCACAGTACAAAATGAAAAGAGTGTCACAGGAATTATATTGCTTGTCCTTTCATGTGCCATAAAGCACAGGGTTTTGATAACATAGGACTATATAGAATTATTCTTCTTCCAACTATACATGATGTTATGTAATATGTTGGGATAAACCTCAAGTAGTCAACTTCTTGTGATATGATATGCATGCCATGTTCTTGGATGGTTTTCACAGCAACAAGCTAAGGATTATATTATATTGTGTCTTCAAATAGGAGAGGCATCATCCAGGTTACATACGTTGTGTTACTCTGATCTTCGACAACTTTGAAATGAATTGAAAAAGCTATATACACGTGTCTATGTATAAATATATAGAATTATTTGGATCACACAACAACAATACAAAGGTGAAATATAATAATCTCATTTACCCAGTTGAGTTGATCAAACTACTGAATAATATAATTAAAACAAAAGAAGAGAAAAACACCATTACATTTTTATAATTATTATAAATTTTGAAAGTGCACCAAACAAAACTCTAAAGTACATAAGCTGATGATAATTGATAGTGTATGTACCCATGATTCGTAAAAGTCCACTAAAGTTGGATATATAAACCATAAGATAACATACCAATGCAACGGATGCACCGCAAAACCTTACTCAGTAAATGTTCAAACTTTGTAATATTTACAGCAATGGATTGATCAATTTGAGCGCTCTCTCTCTCACATACACACACACACACGTGCGGCTGCACCATTAGTTATACGAAAAAGCACCAATAGTGTTAGGAAACACACAACAAAAAAAATGTTTCAGTGCACCAATAGGTACATATCACCACAAAATGCACCATTAGATACGCATAAACGCACCACATAGTGTTCGAAAACGTACCATTAGGTGTGGTGACGGGTGATATTTTGGGTGAGTGGTGCGTTAGTGCATTTCTTTGTTGTGCGTTTCCTAACACTAAATAGTGTTTTTTTGCATAACTAATGGTTGTGGCGTGTGTGTGTATATTTTTTTTCTCTAATTGTTAAGATTTGTTATTGGGATTGTTCTTTGAGTTTGAATGCTATTGTAGGTGATAAGATGACGTATCTTTCCATCTGATGTTGTCGCTAATTTGAAAAGAAACGAAGCTGCTCGTAATCAAAGGAAGATCAAAATTTTCATTCACCTTACGTTGATTTGAAATAATAATAATAATAATAATAATAATAATAATAATAATAATAAGAAGAAGAAGAAGAAGAAGAAGAAGAAGAAGAAGAAGAAGAAGAAGAAGAAGAAGAAGAAGAAGAAGAAGAAGAAGAAGAAGAGGAGGAGTTAATTTCAATAATGGTCCTTCACTATTGTTATTTACTATTTTTTTTTTTGACTATCAATTAGATCATAAATGATCATTTGGAAAATTGAAGTCAACAGAAAATGATTTCTGGTCAAAAGGAAAATAGCTTGATTTTTCTAGAGAATGACTTCCCTTTTTTTTTTTGGAAGTCATTCTCCAGATCCAACTGTTTCTTTTTCCTGGCTTCTTCCGAGAATGCTTCCTCAGCTTTTTTCCGCCATCCTCTGCTTTTTACCTTGACTGATTTCTGATGAAATCAGGTCGGAAACCAGTACAAATCAAATTGGTTTCGTCGGAAACCATTAGAAACCAGATTGGTTTCCGTCGAAAGATTGGTTTCGTCAGAAACCATTAGAAACTAGACTGGTTTCTTCTGGAGATCAGTCTGGATGGAAACCAATCTGGTTTTCATTTCAAATCAGTACTCTTTATATATATATATATATATATATATATATATATATATATATATATATATATATATATATATATATATATATATATATTTTGTTTGTTATTAGAAAAAATAGCTGGGCAAAACATAGTTGTTGTCAATTTTTTTTAGTTAACAACTAAACTTTTAATTATACAATTATACTTATTTTTCAGAAAATGAATCAAACACAGACAATTTTATAGAATGCAACCAAAGACGAGAAATGAAAATGTTTTCTAGAAAATGACTCATTTTCCTGGTTTTCAAACACACCCTAAATAAATATTTAACTAGATGACCAAACTTGAAACAAAATCAATAGCAAATGGACCATTTATGATCCAATTAAAAGTAGAAAACAAAAATTAGTAAATGTTAAATTGTCAAATTTTAAATCATCGATGATCCAGCCTTATGCAGAGTCTAATTGAAAGATTTTCTTCCTTTCTTATCCAATCTAGGAGTGCATATATAGTCTATACATTTTACATTTTGTGTAAAACTAAACTGTAATGAAATATAATATAATGTTAACGGCAAGAACATACATCATATCTTAAGAAATGGAAGACGAAGGATGAAAATTGAAAACACAAGATCTAATCTGATCGATCTCCCATCCAGCAAATAATAATAATAATAATAATAATATGAACAGTCTTAATCAAATCTCTTATATATCTGATCGACATTCTATGTTGTCTGTTATTACTACAGGGTGGTGGGAATGAAACAGTGCTGCTAATGGTGACACCCACTGCTGCTATCTATATATACATTATATTGGTGCACTTGTGAAAAGAATGGTGCACAAATTTTTGTCTACATATATTCAATTTACACTTATATATAACAATAATAATAACAACAATAACAACAACAATTATAGGGGTGAGTCTCTTTTGAAACTGTCGCACGGATCCTTATTCTTGAGTCATGTTAGGTTTACCTGGGACGCTGAGTCCAAAATAGTACATACAAAGCGCGAGATATTAGCCCAAAACGGCGGGCCCAAAGAATACATAAATAATAAATACTATAATTCTAAGGAATTGAATAGTACGTACAAAGCCCGAGATATTAGCCCGGCCAAAACGGCGGCCCAAAGAATACGTAATAAATACTATAGTCCTAAGGAATTGAATAGGGCAAAAAGTGACGGCCCGAATAATAAACAAATAAATAAAGAAGCTGGGGAACTAATAAATAAAATATAACTAAATATGTTAGCAACAAGAATCAAACCCTAAGATACCAACAGGAAAGAAAAGGCTCATACCACTCAACCAGAAGCAAGATTGTGAATTAATGGATGGTTTTTTTTAAGGGTGGGAAAGCACCCTATTTATACTGTTGAAACTCACGAATCATTGACAAATGGACGGCAATGGACATCTTTCATTCTTGGTCGCACATGTGTCACCCCACCACTACTTTGCTTCCAGTGTACCCCACGCATAAGTGTAGCTTCCTACCCTTTGATATACAAGATCTTGTGTGGCTTGGTGGTTAAGATCGAATTTATGTTGTTATGTTGAAAGTCTTGGGTTTGAACCCTTTGACAGTACTTGCTTTATTTATTTTGCTTCAAGCTTTCTTCTTCCCTTTGACAATAAAAATGGACACTGGGGTTGGGTCAACACTTTCCCAATAAAATGGGCACCGGGGTCCCATGACTCCATCATAACCAAACACATAAAATGCGATAGAGAAAGAACATGGTATAATTTACAAAGTACGAGTTTTTAAGTGTTTTAAAAGCATGAGAACACCAATTACTCTATAGTATGATGGCATGCATTCCGGTTATCATTCCAAATGGGTGGTTATAAGTTCGAACTCTGGTGATTCTTTGGGCTGAAAATGCTTGAGAAAATATGTAACAGATATAATAGATATAATCTGTTAATTAAACCTATATATATAATATGTTAATTATAAATAAATAATTTTAATGTGGTTTTGGAATATGATCCATAATATAAAGTGTAACCTAGTCTATAGTTGCACGCACTTTTTAGTTAAGTATGCCATCAACATAGTCTATTATATGATATAGACACTTAGTTTGCACCTAACAAAAACTCACAACAAATACCTTTTTTAAAACTCACATCTCTTCAACAATTTACTATCACTTTAAAATTTTGATCCATATAAAATAAATTCAGATAAATGTTAGAAAAATTTTACAAATTATTCAAAAAAAATCCCAAAGAAAGATGTCAACAATTATTTACTATCACTTTAAAAAATTTGATTGATAAAAAATTAAATAAAATTCCCCAAGGGGGTTAATTCAAAGTGTGGAAACACACTTTAAAAAGAAAAAGACCGGTTCACTTCCTTCTTCTGAGTGTGCTAGGGAGAATGTTAGGAATTACCATGAACATGAAAGATAACTTCTATGCTATACAATTCAAACTCGTAAAAAAGTGAGATTGTATGTATACTAGTGTAAATCACATCCATTTTCTAATGTGACACAAAGACTACTTCCGGTGCTTCTAACTTTATTTTTCCCAACTCAAATGGGTACACATTGAGAATTAACTTCTCATTGACTCGTTATCCATTTTGATCATATAATATATCTGATAGTAAATATACTCCAGGACCGGTCGGATACACTCCGGACCCGGTCGGAGGATGTTACGGTCGGGAGTCCGGCAGATCGGGAGGACCGTGGTGAGGTCGGGCATCACGGGTCGAACAGTACCCCCAACTCATCCGCAACGTGGCATGCCAACGGCTGCCACATACTCCTTCCCGCTTGGGCGAATAGTGAGGCGGGCGCATGCGCGCCAGGTTCCCGCCATGCCGGAGGCCCGGCAACCGTGCATTTCCCCCTTATAAATAGCGCATTTATGAGGAGAGAGAGGATCTTTTGGCCGATTCTAGACTAAGACTTAAAGCGAGCTCGGATAGTAGGGAAGCCCACTGCCGACCTGCCGAGCCCTTTGAGCCCGTACTTGACTTGTAACCGGGTTTGGATCCTTGAACCAATAATAGATCGTGTTTTCCGGTTTAACTTGGTATCCGTATTTTATCGTATCAATATCAAATTAAATATCTTCCTTAGGATAACCTAAATCCACTTCTACCCAACCCAAATCTAAAGTATTATGCCACACTGAAAATTATACCACAAAACTCTTTAAAAAAAAAAGAAGAGAAAATTATATATACCACAAAATGGTTACTTTAATGGGATGTTTGGTTGTAAGGAGGGAATTAAGGGTGAAAAGAATTGCAATTCTATGTGAGAGGAATGGTGTGGAATAAAATGAAATTTAAATTCTAGTATTTAATTTGCAGAAATAGAATTACTCAATTTCAATGTTTGATATTCATGAGAATTAGAAGGGAATAAGTAGTCGATCTCTAAAGACCAAAATGCGCATACTTATTAGTATTATTATTGTTGTGGTTGTTGTTGTTATTATTATTATTAATTAATAACAAGTAAATTTGTGTCATAACTATAATGCAATGCAGTTGCATGTTACTTTGACACTTTAGATATAAACTTGTATTACTATAACATATTTAATAACCATGCAACGTTAAGCTTTATAAGCTCACACATCCAAAAAACTTCATAAAAATAAAAGTATACAACTTAATTAAACATATATAATAAAATGTAAACTTGTTAAATGCTTACATCTAAAAAAAATCTTTAAAAGGTGGACAAAGTACCAATGAGATCCCTATACTATAGTGTTTTGTTCAATTTAGTCATTGTATCTTTACTTTGTTCAATTTAGTCCTTGTACATACTTTAAAAAGTACGTGATACAATTAAGGATAATAGTTAACGGTGTTAATATTACTGGTAACTTAGCTTACGTGGTGCTAACATTATCACTGTCACATCATGATATTTATATTCCAACTCATATATTGTTTTATAAATATTTAAAATTAATTATTTTTACCACTAATATATTACATTAATATGTCCAAATAAATAATTACAAACATGTTGACATTAAATGTTCAAATTTCATTAGGAGCATGGTTGTAATTATTTATTTTGGACATATTAATGAAATATATTAGTGATAAAAATAATTTTAAATATTCACAAAGTAATATATGAGTTAATTAAAATATAAATATCATGATGTGACAGTGATGATGTTAGCGCCACTAAGCTAAGTTAATGATAATATTAACATTGTTAAGTTTTGTCCTTAATTGCACCACTATTTAAAGTATAAGGATTAAATTGAACAAAATAAAATTAAGTACAAGGACATAATTAAACAAAGCAATGTAGTGCATGGACCTCATAGGTACTTTGATCTAAAAGGGTAATTATGTCTTTAAGGGTATTTTTTTTTTTTTAGATTAGAAAAGAGAATGATAATTTTTTCTCATTGGTATTTTTTTTCTTCCCAACCAATTAATGCAAAATTAAAATACTATGGGAAGTATGCGATTCTAATTCAATGAAAATGAGAGAATTGCAATTCTCTTCAACCAAATGAAGGAATTTGCTTGTCTTTAGAATTAGATGAAAATTAGATGAGAGTGAACTCTAACGTTGTGTTTGGTTGGAGGGAATTACAATTCCATTCCACTTTATTCCTATTTAATTCCGAAGGCAACTAAATTCTTTCGTTTGGTTGGAAGGAATTGCAATTCCCTCATTTTCATAGAATTAGAATCTCATGCCCCCCCCCCCACACCCCCCGGAGATTTTAATTCCATGGAGTTTAGGAAGAAAAAAAAAAAGATAATCCTGAGACAAAATTACCCCTCCCTTTTTTAACCTAAAATTTATGTCTGACCTTCCATTCTAGATTATAGCGTGTATTATTCTTTGACTACTGTCAACAGAGAACGCCGTTCCTGAGCAATAATCATTCTAGGACAACCTTAATCAAGTATGTATTCTCAAAACTCTCAAGTATTTAAATTTGATATGTGTATGTAGCGTATTTGCCTAAATTTTGAACAACAAAATTTTCATTCTGTGCGTCGATGGTGGATGTGTTGTATAATATTCATTCTGTGCACTGATCTATGCAATAGCGAATGGTGTGAGTTGTGTGTTTGTTAACTTTGTTTATAATAGCGAATGAATTGGTTGAATTCATTATTTTTATGAATAGTGAATGAAAAGTTGCATTATTGTTTATAATTTATAATAACAATGAGCATTTTGGACTTTATAATACTTATTTTTTCAATTTTCATGTATACCAAACATTATAATTGAAATTTCCAAAAAATTTATTCATGCCAATCAAACGCTGGAATTTAATCTCCAACTTTATTCCTACATTATTCTTTTTCCATGAAATTGCAATTTCTTTCCCATCTATTCTTTCCCTCCAACCAAATGCCTTGTAATTTTCTCCAACTAAACGGACGCGTTATAAATGTCATTTTAAGACAATTTTTCTAACAATAAATATTATAATCTGTATCTCTATTAATAAATATTAGTAGATTCCAAATCAAAAGCATTAATTGCTTTGGGTGCGTGGGGGATTTAATTTTAACTGCCGCCGATTTGTGTTAAGCCCTTTTTTAGTAATTGTGCCTAATATAATATAATGTGTATTGCCCTTTTTAGTATAAAAAATTATAACCAAATCTTCCTCACTTTCTATTGCTAACCCACACTTGCCAACTTGCCATAATTTATCTCGAAATGAAATCGTTTGTGAATTAATTAATTCTGTCCTAATAAAAGTTTGCTACATTGATTAAAAAGATTAAAAATTCTATTAAATACTAACGTCACTAATTGTACAGATTATTATGAATTTCTCTGAAATTAATAATAACAACATATCGCGTTATAGTTAATCAAACTTTACGTGTTGATAAAATAATCAAATAATATCACATTATTTAAACAATTTTGGCACAAAATTAAACATGAAGAGGTGTTTGATTTGTGTTATTTAACCCTAAGAATATAATAATATGAATATTGTGATATTATATTTCTTTGTTTAGCTTGAGAGAATGTGAGGTTACGGACTTACGGTAGGAAATATGAGAATTTCAAACTTTCATTTTAGCCCATTATTAGTAACATTCACAAAAATACATCCTCAGGTTATATGAGATTTTTAAAAATATTACGTGTACTCAAAATATTCGTGAAATTACTCTATAAATTCAAGTGCAATAATATTTAAAAAGTTTATTATCGAAATGGTCTCTCGACTATTGTGAAATTACCAATTTGATCATCGACAATTTTTCTTGCCTAATTTAGTCCTTGACTTTGAAAAATTTAACAATTTTGGTCATCCGTTTATTTTGGTGTTAAACAATCGTTAAATCAGGACCAAATTGGTAATTTTGCTATAGTCAAGGGACCATTTCGGTAATTAATTTTTGACTGAAATGGTCCATGGACTATATTGAAATTACCAATTTGGTCCCAATTTTACGGATATCAAATGGTAAAATAAACGGAGGATCAAAATGGTTAAAATTTTTAAAGTCGAGAACTTAATTGGACAAGAAACATTATCGAGGACCAAAATGGTAATTTCACAATAGTCGAGGGACCTTTTCGATAATAAACCCATACTTAAATTATATTCATGGCAAATTAATTACAAATTTACAGGGTTAGACAATTTGTATGTAGTAGTTCATGAATATAAACGATTCATTGTGCTTAGTAACCAAATGTCTAACTTCTGTGTTCATTAGTAACCAAATGTCTAACTTCTGTGTTCATCTGAGTTACCCTGGTTTACAATTTTACATCGTCTTAGATGTTCTGTCGACTTTGAGATTGGAAATTCAACTTTTTAGGATCAATGAATATTAACGATTTTAATATTTATTATCATCCCGCTCATTTATGGTAGGATTTGATATTAAATAATTCGATAAAAAAAAAACATACACAATATCTAGGAATTATTGATTATTGATGAATGATGATCTAATATTATATTATTAATAATTATTAAATTACATAATTGGCAATATTGTGAATAGGGTCCCACCCAAAGTATTCCTACTCCAATATATATATGTGTATATATAGTGTTCATAACATGAAAAACCTGTAATAGAACTCTGACAAAAAGATGAAGAAGAAAACCCAAAACATTTTGCTGTTGATAGTGGGCATGGCGACATACATAGCCCTCATTGCATTATCCACGCAGCCAGATTCCTACTTCGGCAATGTCTATGGCGTTCACATTATCAACGGCTTCACCAACAACTCCTCGCTGCCGCTGGTGGTGTGGTGCAATTCCGGCGACGGCGACGACATCGGCGGCCGCGCGTTGCAGGAGAGGGACGATTTCAGTTGGAGCGTGAAGCCCACGCTCTGGACCAACTTCCTCTTCTCTTGTACCATGAAGTTCGATCGGCAACGCCGCAAGTTCGCCGCGTTTTCCCAGGGCCGTGACGTCAGCCGCTGCAGCGCTACGCGGCGGTGCTTTTGGCTCGTCAAGGAAGACGGGTTTTACTTTAGCGTTGACGGGATTAATTGGAGAAAAGATTTTTCTTGGATATAAAAAATGTGATATTGCCTATATGGCAATGAAAGATTCAACAGAAAAAGAAAAGGAGAGAGGAACTGTTTTTATCTAGACTATAATTTCCTTATATTTTTTAGCAAACTTTTTTTTTTTGTTTTTTTTGTTTTTTGTTTTTTGTTTTTTGTTTCCATCTAAGGATGTTGGATTTTGATTCGATTTTGCAATTAACTATAAAGTTACGCTTTTAATGTTTATAAAGAAAATCGGATGGGAGTATAATAGTTACGTTATACAACATTAATTTAATAGATACACGCGGTGAGTAAATTACTGGTGAATATATATATTAAATACTATGGTTATAACTAGATTTGATTTATGGGTATTTTTGTATAATGATTTCATGTTACTTTTTGAAGAAAAAAGTACTCTTTTAGTTTTAAAAATATATATATATATAACTGTTTTTACATTCGAGTTATGATTGGGGTCCTTTATTCATGGTGTAGATTATTTTCTAGGGTTTGCATTGTGGGAAAAAAAAATGTGTACGTCCACTTGCTTCTTAGGATATAGTGGACACTCCATTCCTTTTGTAGCATGGGAAAATAGGAAATGGACAAGACGTTAAGCCTGCAGGAAAATGATGTCAGACAATTAAGCTTATGCACAAACTAGTGACGCCCATTCCGGGTTTAAAGTAAGAAAATGAACTGCAACAACCGTAGTGGGAGAATTATGTTCAAAGTGAACAAATTTTTATACATATGCATCGGTATTTGGCCTTCTGCTGATTTATTGAGTCATCCTCATTTACATCTTTCCAAATAACTAACTTTGTTGTTGTGAGTGCTCTTGCAGTACGCCATGCACTTTCATTCCTTAAGAGAGTTCAAAAATTAAAATCCCCTCTCATATGAAAAAGTTAATATGGTCGACACAACTTAAAAAGGAAATAAGTTAAAATAAATGAGTAGAGTTGGGGTTGATCTATGAATAACAAATAGAATATATAAAATGGAATGAAAATGCTATTTTCACTTGCAAAAATCACAATCTTATAATATTATCTATAAGATTCAAAAAAAACTCTTTATTTTCATTTGTTATCCGTAAATTGATATAGTCTACCATAAATTAATAAAAATAATCATTTAATAATCAGATACAAAAAAAAAAAAAAAAGTTAAGGAATGAATTGAATGTGTACTATTTGAAGCAAATATTTCCCTAAAATAATATAATTTATAAAAAAAATATATTAAACTCTTTTTATATTCATTCATTATAAATTGAACGATGCTACCATAAGTTAATATGAGGATGATGTTGATTGAAGCATGTGTCCCATCTCAACTAAAAGCCTAAGTTGATAGTTGGACTGGAGGCTCTGATACCAAATTGAAGCATGTGCTCCATCTCAACTAAAAGTTTAAGATGATAGTTGGATTGCACATTTATGTTTATATATTATATGTCAACAATGCTAAATCATTTCATTAAAAAAAAAAAAAAACTGGTGCAAAAGGTTTTGGGATAGTATTTCATATCTATTAAATGAAAGGCTTGGGTTCGAACATCAGTGGAGGCGATATTGACTCTTTGTGCTTCAATAGATTAAGAAAGTAGTTATGAACATATACTGCATTGTAATAGAGTCAATAATACTCAAAAAATAATTAATTTTACCAAATACTTCTCTAGAAACAACTAATGCTACTCGTTGGTCAAGTCAATAAACACATTCAACTAATTGCTAATTATTGGCACCGTATATTAACTACTAACAAGTAATACCTAATCCATTCTTATGATAATCAAGGCTTTGTTTAGTATACTTAGCTTATAATTTAGTTTAAACTTAAAATCTTAAAAATTAATAGTTACTAACTTATTTTGAAACAATTCAAAATAAACTATTATTCTAAATTATTTATGATTTACTAACATAGCGCATAACTCATTTGTTGCTTAAAATTAACTATAAATTCTGCCAAGCACTTTGTGTTCAAATGATATGTAATGACCTCTTCATATTGAGGGTCATGAGTTCGAGCTACCGACTACAATGTAATAGGGTCAATTTTATTAAAAAACTATAAATTTTAACATAAGCTCTATCGAACGGATTCTAAATTAAGAGATGATTTGCACCCAATAACAAGAATAATTGTGGTACTTCCCTCATCCAATTCAACAAGCGCACTAAAAGTATATAATAATTAACAAAATTCGCAAAAACCATGCAAAAGTAGGACATCTTTTTTGATATTATACAAAATTTTCAAGATCTGCTCTTTCTATCTGACAGCTACAAACCTACAAACATGATATCTTTAAACACTGTCACAACTATTATTAAAAAAAATAGAAGAAGGGGGACAATATTGGCAGTCACAACACTAATCATTAGCACCCAAACTACTAAAAAGAAAAGAACAATATTGGCCTGGGTAGCTTGGCTTCCATCTCAACTCAGTTTTTTAGGGGAAAAAATCCCAAAAGAAATGCAACTTGAGCCATTTGCATTCTCCTGATAATTTTCTTTTTAGCCCTCTAAAAATGGATGCATTTCATTTTTGTCCTCTTCCCATCATGGGATTTCCAACTTGTGCAATGTTAACCTAGAATAAGCCAGAAAAACTAAAGGTATCGCACTTTGTATATATTTTATTACTTGTGCAAACATTTTATTATAGTTTTATCGTAGCTAGTATTATATAATTCAAGCTCAAGTTGTGATTGGTCAAAGATTCTTAAATCTCTTCCAAGTTCGATCTTGACATAAAGATTAAAGTGTACATTTTTTAAAGAGTCACACTTGTGTGAGACCGTCTCACGGATCCTTATTTGTGATACGGGTCGGGTCGGATCGAATTATAATATGCAAATGTCATACTTATATGTGCAAATGTCATATTTATATGCTCAAATATAATACTAATCAAGAATATAAATTTTGTTACTTATAAGAGAAAAAGTAATACATATTTCATAATAAGTAATGTTGACAAGTGACCCGTACTTATAAGGGAAAATATAATACTTTTGAGGAAAAATGTAATACTTTTAAATCGAAATGTAAAAGTATTGTATTTTCCCTAAAAGTATTACATTTACCTTATAAGTAACAAAATTTTTATTCATGATTAGTATTACATTTGAGCATATAAGTATGACATTTGTGCATATAAGTATTACATTTGCATCTTGACCCGACCTGACTCGGCTCGTCTCACGGTGAGACGGTCTCACACAACTTTTTATCTTTTTTAAATTATTGTAGTAAGCGTATTTTTGTTTTCTGTTTTTTTTTTTTTTTAACTCTTTATTTGTGTCAATTGATTATATTATATAGTTTTATAGGATCGAACTCATCATAAACTAGGTATGAATATACACAATAGTGATACAAAATAATAATAATAATAATATTAATAGAGATCATTCATACACACAATAGTGATAGAAAATAATAATAATAATAATAATAATAATAATAATGGGCCCAAAGAGTACATACAACGACCCAAGAAATAAATAAATATAATAAAGCCTAAGTACAAAAATTGTCAACTGCAAGTGCATAATGTGTCAACTACAGATACAGAATATGAAAATTATTTTTGAACCAGGGTTTACAATGCAAGGTAGACCCTGGTCCATCGTATAATTTTCCGAACACCACTAAGCTAAGAATGTTATAGTGAGACAATGATGATGCCCAAAGGGAGACTACATGATGCCCCTTTTATAGGGTTTGGACTCCCTATTCTTGTTGTCAAGAGTGTGGTCCTCCTTAGCCTTTCACCTTATATATTCATGAGCCCCTCTTATAGACTTGCTTACCCACTCTTTCCAAACCTAATGGCATCTCCTTATTATTTATTTATTTTTGGGTAGAGGCTTACTAGTCCAATAGGTCTATGACCCCATCAATTGATTTTAAAGAGTACGTGTTTATTCAAAAAAAATAGAATGTATTTTTAAGTAGTATTACTCAAGCTACATGAGCTATATTGATTGGATGAAAATCAAAGATCTAAATAAAAAGAGAAAAAATGAGTCACCTTTTAAAAGTAAAAATTAATTAATACACTAGGTAAGATCGAGCAAAATATTTTTTTTGAGTACTTATCGAGCAAAATATAATTATTATGTATTATAATTTTTTTCTCTTTTTTTTTTTTTTTTCATCCAACCTTATCAATACATGCCATGTGAAATAAGTAACACTCCCTAGAAATGCACTTACAATACATTTGATTTGTGAAATACACGCATTTATAATAGAATCTACCATTTTAATAAGAGTCAATAAAGTTAGGGTTTTTACGGCAAGGAAAAAAAAATGTTGGTAGTAATTATTTACTTAAACGAATGGTTCATATTATTTTGATTTTAGTAATTTTTTTTAATGATTTTCCTTCTTTACTCTCTATTATATTATTTTCTTCTCTTAAATAACCCACATTCGGTTAACATAAACTTTAGTAACGGAATATTCCGTTAATATAAACTTTAATATCGGAATATTCCGTTAACTTTTAACTTATTAATTAATTTTTATAAGAAAAGTCTTAGGTTCGAACCTTACCTCAATCAGAGTTGACATAATTGTTGAACATATACTACGAATATGTTAGAGTATATTATTGAAACGTGAGTATTACACCCTATTACGGAAAACTGTAATACTAATTAGGGATAAAGTATTTGTTATTTATAAGGGAGAGTATAATACGTTAGAGGGAAAATGTAATACTTTTACATTTTGATGTAAAAGTATTACATATTTCATCAAAAGTAGCGTTAATATCATATGGGGTCCTCTGAGTACAGTATAGTGGTCTTGCCACGTTTAGTCCTAAACTTTTAAATTGATCACCTGTGGTCTTTTGACTTTCAAATTGTTACAATTTGTGGCATAAGTTAAGCACCCACAGTCCTTCAACTTTTAAAATTTAACCAGTCGTGGTCCTCTTGAAAAGACCATTAGTGGTTAAAATTTGATAGTTGAAGGATCATGTCTAGTTAACTTGGACCAAAGATAGTTAACTTGGAAAAATACTATGAACAAATAATAGCAAAAAACTTATTACCTTATAAAGAATTGCAAACAAGAAATATCCAACGTCTTCATATTTAGAAAACGCATGATCTCCAACTTCTCAAGATGTAACTCATATTCAATGTCGCTCACAATACCACGAGACATATCCATCACAAGATTTTGTTTTAGATTGCGAACAACTTTATATGTCTTTTGACATAAAGGACTCAAAGAAGTTGGATCAACTATAGTCAAATCCACAGAAGATTGTTGCACGGTGAATTCATAAGTCAATTTGGACTTTCTTTTTAAATGTTCAATATAAATAACAATTACTATTTTAAAAAAATAAATTAAATACTATTTTAAAATCTAAAAGTTTTGAGAATACATACTTCATCAGTTTGAGTACATAACTCAACTAGCTTTTTTGGCTAAATAATAAAGTGATGCATTGCAGCACCTAAAAACTGAACCGCATTGGTAGGAAATGATACCTTTGCACTTGGATCAATAATCTTATCCACGCTCACCTTCACTTGATCTACATTTAATTCTAACCCGTGAACCTTTTCACCCCAGTAAGCTGTCCCAAATGCCACTGTACGTCTAACGGGATCTTCCAAACACAAATGGCATCGTGTTCCTTACTGCATGAATTCATATTTAAAAATCAACTAAATTTTTTTTAATAAATAATAATAAGATTAACTATAAGCTAAGCAATTACTTATGGCTGATAAATCAGCAAAAGTGTATAGAGAACTAGCTTTTTCACTATGAGATTGTGGTTCGACATCTACATATATGTCATCCTCTCGCCTTGATTGTGCAGTTTGAGAAATAGGAGTCTGCATCAAACTAAATTGCTTCCTCATCTCATCCATGCTTGCTTGAATTTATTTAGAAAACTCCTCTTGCATTTCCCTTTTTGACTGACTAATGCCTCAACAACTGCAACATTAATCATTTGTTTAACTTCTTGTGTAGGCGTATGACTTTGACAACGTTTTGCATTGCTAAAGAAGCTTTATAGTGAGGTTAAGTACATAACTAAGAATGCATGAAATTGAACGTGTGTGGCAACAATAGTTGTTTGATGAGAGCGAGACTTTGAATCGATAATTGATCTCGTGTATGGTATGCACATAAATAAATAAATAAATAAATAAATAGCATTTCATTTTAGTTTATTTACTTTCACATGTATCATGGTCTGGAATTAACAACTATGAGTCAAAGTGAAGAGAGAGGAGAGAGATTTTAATTTATTTACTTTCACATGTATTATGGTCTGGAATTAACAACTATGAGTCAAAGTGAAGAGAGAAAGAGAGAGATTTTAGTTTATTTAAAGTAGTAGTGTATTTTTATATTTTCTTTTATCATTGTTGTAAAATATCGTTTAACAAAAACTAATTATATTCATGTTAAATTAATACAATAGTCACGAGTTTAATTTTGCAAACTCTTTCTGGTTCGAGTCCATCACACCAAGTCTTCTTAAAGCGATTTATGGAATTTACATAATATATGCTATTATGTAGTGGTTACAATTTCTCTTATCACATAAAAAACATTAATTATTCAACTATAATACCACTAAATTATGATCTGATAGTTGCACATTGCTTTTAAATTAAATTAAATTACTTACCGCATTTATTCTTTGATCCAAAATTTATCCTCTTTGTTTTCCATGAAGAAAAAGGAATTGATGATGGTGGGGTGTTTGAAAAATATATTACAAACTAAAGTTTGACTGGTTTAATCAACTATAACTAGCAAAAATAAATTTTTAAAAAAATTACAAATTAGCTTTAAACAAACAAAAAAAAAAACAGAAAAAAGAAGGTTATGGAGATTTTTTTTTTTTTAAAAAAAATTTAAACTCTATAAAAGAATTTAAAAATGAGTTATACTTTTGTGAGACCGTCTCATGAATCTTTAATCGTGAGACGGATCGGGTTGGGTCACATCAATATTAAAATGTAGTATACCAGTACTTATACAGAAAAATGTAATACTGACCATGAATAAAGTATTTGTTACTTATAAGTGAAAAATGCAATACTTTTATATTTTGATGTAAACATATTATATTTTTTATTAAAAATATTACAGAGTACATTTTTCCTTATAAGTAATATTGGTAAATATTTATTATTTATAAGGGAAAATGTAATACTTTTAAATCAAAATGTAAAAATATTACATTTTTCTTCAAAAGTATTACACTTTCCTATATAAGCAATAAACATTTTATTTCTTATTAGTATTATGCTTTCTAGTATAAGTACTATATTTTAATATTGACCCGACTTTGATCCGTGGGACGGTCTTATACAAGTTTTTATCTACACTGGTGTGAGACTGTCTCACGGATCTTTTTTCGTGAGACCGTCTCACGGAGGCGGGTCGAGTCGAAGTATCATACAAATGTCATACTTTTATGTGCAAATGTCATACTTATATGCTCAAATATAATACTAATCAGGAATACAATTTTTGTGAGAAAAAAAATATTACATTTTTCATAATAAGTAATGTTGACAAGTGCCCTTACTTATAGGGGAAAATATAATACTTTTGAAGAAAAATGTAATAGTTTTAAATCGAAATGTAAAAGTATTGTATTTTCCTTTAAAAGTATTAAATTTGCTGAGTAACAAAAATTTTATTCCTGATTAATATTACATTTGAGCATATAAGTATGACATTTGTGCATATAAGTATTACATTTTCATTTTGACCCGGCCCCTCTCATGATGAGATGGTCTCACACAAATTTTTGGCTATATATTTTTATTTAAAAACACAATTTATATTATGAAAATTCATAATTTAAATACTAAGAGTACACAATTTAATATTGATGAGGACAAGGTGGACCTTGAGTCCATGGGCTACCTAGCTTAGACGGCTGTGATTTCATTATTTCAAAAACATAAGACCGTTTTTTCTTTTTTTGGAAATAAAAACATAAGACCGTTGAAGCCCCGATTCCACAGCTTTAAAAGGGGGCGCCATCTCAATTTACTCGGGTTTGTTCATTGGTTTCTAGATATTGAGAAAGACCTAGAGAGAGTTGGAAGAGGAGGAGGAAGGACTGTCGGATACCCAGAAAGAAGAAGATCTGATTTTCCGAGGGGCATATCTGAAAGAATGGCTTCAAGACCCGTGGTTCAACAGCAAAATAGAGGAGGTAATTTCGAAGATTATATTACTACTATGATTCTTTAATCTCGCTCGATTGATGGATTGATAAAAGTTATTTCGGCATCTTGATTTCTTGCCTTTCCGATTTTTGGACTCGTTTGACCTAATCCAGGGCTCGGGAGTTGTGTTCGTGACTGTTCTTGAACTGTTTGATTTATTTCATACTGGTGTCTTGATTGGGTTTCTTTCAATCTTTCTTTTCATGTGATTCTGAGTTGATGTATGAAAACTACGATTGTTAGAAGTCTAATTTTTTGTAAATTTATTTGATTTGGAGTAATTAAGCACAAGAGACTCTTGTCCTTATAGATTAGAAACATTCTGTGTTAAAAGCCTTTTTTTTGGGTGTCTGTTACCTAATGGAATGCGATTCTTTCAATTTTTGATTTGATGTATGAAAACAAGGAGTGTTAAAAGCCAATTAGTCTGTAAAATTATTTGATTTGGAGTAATTTATAGATTAGAACATAAATAGTCTTTGTTAAAAAGTCAGTTTTTTTGGGTGTTTGTTACTCATAATGGAATGCATTTCTTTTGATTTTTGTCTTCATGATTTACTGAAGTGTTTCTGATTTGATGTATGAAAAAGAGTCTTTCAATTTATTTGATGGAGTAATTAAGATGAAATTTTATAAGAGACATTTGTCTTTGTAGATCAGAAATATTAATTTTTGGGTGTTTTCTTGCCTACTAACGTAAATGAATTGCAGATTTGCAGTTGAGGGAGTTGTTGCTGGGGGAATAAAGCAAAAGAACATTGCGGCAGAGGGAAGGAACTGCCGGGTACTTGGGGATATTGGCAATATGGTTACCCTTCGAGGGGCTGAAGGCAAGCAGCAGCTTCCTCAGGTGTCTTGCCACCTCACAAGGGGTTTTTGTGCACAACTACTGGCTAATGCACAAGCTGCAGCAGCTGACAAGAACAAGGTTGGTGGCTATAATTTCCCTATTCTGTAGTGTTAAATGATGCTTAGGACCCACCCATTATTAATTATTTGTATGCCATGCCCCCATCCCATCATCATGCTTTGTTGCTGTAAATCTGAAGTTCTAAAGAACTTGTTCCCTGCCTTAATCTCTTGATTTGCTGCAGAAATGTATTGGTGCTGTGAATGTTGATGGATTTGCTGCTGCAAATGGAGGTGCCTACAAAGCCGCCTGCTCAGAGAAGAGCTACTGTGAAGCCAATCAAGCCTGAAGCTGTGATTGTAATCAGCCCTAACACTAAAGAATAGGTGAAGGAAAAGAACAGCCTCCGCAGAAAGGCAGCAACTGAAGATTCATCTAGAAAGACTTATACTGCAACTCTCACTGCTCGAAGCAAGGTTGATTGAGGCTCATTCTCTGTTTCAGACACTGCCCCGGCTTCTTCTTGGCCTACTCTACCTAATAGGTCAGGAGATTCTTTCTTTTTGTAGCTAGATTGACAAGTTTTCTATATGTGTGGGAAATGTACAAATTGGGTGTTTTTTGTTTCCTCAGGTCATTTCTGTGTAGGCCTTTGCCTATTGATATAGGAAGGTGTACCTGTGTTATTGTGAAGGAAACATCCCTAGATGGGTTCAATGGAGGCACTCTCTACTCACTCTACACCTATGTAAGGCCATTTTTGAGCACTCCTCTAGTGTGTACTAGTTTCTTGCTTTGATAAATATCTTTAGTCATTAGCATTTTCTAGCAAAATTGAAGTCTCAGCTTGTGTCTTAAATGTAAATCTTTATTTGATTTAGACTGTCTCCTACCTTGAATCTGTGAAAATTTCTTAGCAAATATGATGTATGGCATTTTACATATTTATAAAGAAATTCAATGCCAAATTTTGGATGTTTGTTCACTGTCTGACTGTTAAGAGTATCAGATTACTTTCTAGTTAAAACATCCCAATGATTATATTACTTGCTTTGGTTATGTTTCATTAGTGCATCTGGAGAACCATGCATGTTTTCAAGCATTTAGATACTAAGGTCATTGATATTGTTGTTGTTGTTGTTGTTGTTGTTCTTGTTGTGTGTGTGTGTTTTTTTTTTATTTATTTTGTTTTGTTTTTGTTTTTTGTTTTTTGTTTTTTTTTTTTGTTTTTGTTTTTGTTTTTGTTTTTTTGTTTTTGTTTTTGTTTTTTGTTTTTTGTTTTTTTGTTCTTTTTGTTTTTTTTTTGTTTTGTTTTGTTTTTTGTTTTTGTTTTTGTTTTGTTTTTTTTTTGTTTTGTTTTGTTTTTTGTTTTTGTTTTTGTTTTTTGTTTTGTTTTTGTTTTGTTTTTTGTTTTTTTGTTTTTGTGTTTTTGTTTTTTTTTTATTGTTTTTATTGTTTTTTGTTTTGTTATTTTTTTTGTGTTTTTTTTTTCATCTGTCTGATCTCATGTGCATGGGTTCACTGTTCTGGTAAATGTTGTAGATTTCGAAACAGTATGAATTAGACTTCAGAGACAGAGGAAGGCCAGATCTCAAGATCCAGAGCTCAGTTAAGAATTTTCAACTCACAATGGGGCTAAATGATGAGTTCATTATCTCTCAAGAAAACAAGAACATGAACTTAGAACTCATTGAGGGTGGATGGCTGTTGTTTTGAGTCATTTACCTCCCAACATCTTCACTGGCTCCTTAAAGAATTCTTGCTATGCTCAAACAGTTGTATTAGGCCTTAACTACTATCTTTTCATTTTTTTTGGCTCCAGAAGAATGGAACGCAGACAATACTACAACTTGGAAGGGTAGGGAAAGCGAAATATATATGTGATGGACTATAGGTAAATAAACAACAGTTCATTCATAGTACATTATATTAAGCACTGTGCTGTTGCAACATATAGCAATTACTCGACTGATGGCCAAAATTTATATGTGCATTTACTAACCAGAGAAATGGAAAATAGAAGTTTCATATTTTAATGGAAAAGCAGACTATTGAAGGTGTGGTATTTTTTTGCAGATATCCAATGACTGGCTACCAAGCCTTCTTCATATGCTTGGCTTCCATTGATGCAAAGCTTTGCTGCAGTGTAATGGGGGGGACTCTACTTCTTTTTGTGCCCATGGGGTTTGAGTTTTGGTCATTGATCTTTGCATTGAACCTGTCATGTCCAAGCTTTTGTCAAAGCCTTTCATCAATGCTTTAATGCAGATCAAGGCCAACAATCCTCCTAGTTCAGATTTAGGCTTAACTTTTAGTGGCTTGTTAAACTTGATTCGAATATTATTTCTTTACCCTTCTTTTGTTCCTGCTGATTGAAAATTAGAGTTTTCTTTGGACTTTTATTGGTTTTGCATAGGCTGCTTGTGGACTGAACATTAAATACCAAAGGAGAAAATAGAAGATATTGATGCTGGAGATGTGTACAATGAGTTGGCAGTTGTGCAGTATGCAGAAGACATTTATAAGTTCACAAGAAAGTTGAGGTAAATCACCTTCTGTCATTAATGTTGTTTACTTTATAGGGTTAGATTTTATGTTTGATTGCTCTATTACCTTGATGCAACAGTAATTCCTTCTTCTTGATGCATTATGTCTTTTGTTCTGATACATCATCTGATGTGCAGGCCCAGGATCTAAACAAAGAAATATTTGAAACAATATACTACCATGCTCTGATTTTTTCTGTGTTTGTTTTGTTTTGGGCTGGGAAGAAGGGGTAGTGGAATATGTCACTTAAAGAGGTGTTTTCTTTAAGCCAATTGATTGTATATTTGTATATGATGTTTACATAATTGATCAGGTTGAAGTGAAAGCTAAGTGGGAGGTAGAATTAAACAGTTAAACTGATAAGAATATACCAGGTAAATGTCCTTCTCTCATTAATTCTCTTTGATAATGAATTGGAACTTCTCTTCTGTAAGATCATCTGATCATGGCAATAATCTTATATGTTTATTGTATAGGGCCAGATTCTATGTTTCGTTGCTCTATTAATTACCATTGGTTATTGAAAATAATAATCACAACATGAACATTCCAGACACTTTTAAAGGTATTTTTATTAGGAATAGTGATTTTTTAAAGAAATATTTTAGACATATTTAGTCTTTTTTCAAGTGTTCTTGTGTAGTTTTTGGTTCTTTCTCTCTATGTTTTCCCTGCATTTGGTGTTATTTTCACTTCGTCATATTTGTGCCTTTTGTTTTTGTCCATTGCATTTTTCTTTTAATGTGTTTCTGAATGTCTTTGAGTACTTTTCGTTTCATTATATTTGTGTGTTTTTTGTTATTTTTTGCCATACATTAATTTTCCCATTTTACCGTTCGTTTTATTTGCTAGAGTTCTTTTGGCATATTTTTAGTTTGAATTGTGTATTTCCTAATGTTTTCTTGCATTTCTCGATTATTTTCGCTTCGTTATTAATGTACCTTTTGATTTTGTCTGTTGCGTTTTCTTTGAATGTGTTCCTGAATGTCTTAGAGTTCATGGGCTACCTTAGACGGCTGTGATTTCATTATTTCAAAAACATAAGACCGTTGAAGCCCCGATTCCACAGCTTTAAAAGGGGGCGCCATCTCAATTTAATCGGGTTTGTTCATTGGTTTCTAGATATTGAGAAAGACACCTAGAGAGAGTTGGAAGAGGAGGAGGAGCTAGGACTGCCGGATACCCAGAAAGAAGAAGATCTGATTTTCCGAGGGGCATATCTGAAAGAATGGCTTCAAGACCCGTGGTTCAACAGCAAAATAGAGGAGGTAATCTGATTTCGAAATGATTCTTTAATCTCGCTCGATTGATGGATTGATAAAAGTTATTTAGGCATCTTGATTTTCTTGCCTTTCCGATTTTTGGACTCGTTTCACCTAATCCAGGGCTCGGGAGTTGTGTTCGTGACTGTTCTTGAACTGTTTGATTTATTTCATACTGGTGTCTTGATTGGGTTTCTTTCAATCTTTCTTTTCATGAGTTACTAATGTGATTCTGAGTTGATGTATGAAAACTACGATTGTTAGAAGTCTAATTTTCTGTAAATTTATTTGATTTGGAGTAATTAAGCACAAGAGACTCTTGTCCTTATAGATTAGAAACATTTTGTGTTAAAAGCCTTTTTTTGGGTGTCTGTTACCTAATGGAATGCGATTCTTTCAATTTTTGATTTGATGTATGAAAACAAGGAGTGTTAAAAGCCAATTAGTCTGTAAAATTATTTGATTTGGAGTAATTTATAGATTAGAACATAAATAGTCTTTGTTAAAAAGTCAGTTTTTTTGGGTGTTTGTTACTCATAATGGAATGCATTTCTTTTGATTTTTGTCTTCATGATTTACTGAAGTGTTTCTGATTTGATGTATGAAAAAGAGTCTTTCAAGTTATTTGATGGAGTAATTAAGATGAAATTTTATAAGAGACATTTGTCTTTGTAGATCAGAAATATTAATTTTTGGGTGTTTTCTTGCCTCCTAACGTAAATGAATTGCAGATTTGCAGTTGAGGGAGTTGTTGCTGGGGGAATAAAGCAAAAGAACATTGCGGCAGAGGGAAGGAACTGCCGGGTACTTGGGGATATTGGCAATATGGTTACCCTTCGAGGGGCTGAAGGCAAGCAGCAGCTTCCTCAGGTGTCTTGCCACCTCACAAGGGGTTTTTGTGCACAACTACTGGCTAATGCACAAGCTGCAGCAGCTGACAAGTACAAGGTTGGTGGCTATAATTTCCCTATTCTGTAGTGTTAAATGATGCTTAGGACCCACCCATTATTAATTATTTGTATGCCATGCCCCCACCCCATCCTCATGCTTTGTTGCTGTAAATCTGAAGTTCTAAAGAACTTGTCCCCTGCCTTAATCTCTTGATTTGCTGCAGAAATGTATTGGTGCTGTGAATGCTGATAGATTTGCTGCTGCAAATGGAGGTGCCTAGAAAGCCGCCTGCTCAGAGAAGAGCTACTGTGAAGCCAATCAAGCCTGAAGCTGTGATTGTAATCAGCCCTGACACTAAAGAATAGGTGAAGGAAAAGAACTCCTCTAGTGTGTACTAGTTTCTTGCTTTGATAAATATCTTTAGTCATTAGCATTTTCTAGCAAAATTGAAGTCTCAGCTTGTGTTGATATAGGAAGGTGTACCTGTGTTATTGTGAAGGAAACATCCCCAGATGGGTTCAATGGAGGCACTCTCTACTCACTCTACAGTCTACACCTATGTAAGGCCATTTTTGAGCACTCCTCTAGTGTGTACTAGTTTCTTGCTTTGATAAATATCTTTAGTCATTAGCATTTTCTAGCAAAATTGAAGTCTCAACTTGTGTCTTAAATGTAAATCTTTATTTGATTTAGACTATCTCCTACCTTAAATCTGTGAAAATTTCTTAGCAAATATGATGTATGGCATTTTACATGTTTATAAAGAAATTCAATGCCAAATTTTGGATGTTAGTTCACTGTCTGACTGTTAAGAGTATCAGATTACTTTCTAGTTAAAACATCCCAATGATTATATTACTTGCTTTGGTTATGTTTCATTAGTGCATCTGGAGAACCATGCATGTTTTAGCATTTAGATACTAAGGTCATTGATATTGTTGTTGTTCTTGTTGTGTGTGTGTGTGTGTGTGTGTGTGTGTGTGTGTGTGTGTTTTTTTTTTTTAAATTATTTTGTTTTTGTTTTTTGTTTTTTGTTTTGTTTTGTTTTTTGTTTTTGTTTTTGTTTTTGTTTTGTTTTTGTTTTTGTTTTTTGTTTTGTTTTTGTTTTTGTTTTTGTTTTTTGTTTTTTTGTATTTTTTTTGTTTTGTTTTGTTTTGTTTTGTTTTTGTTTTTGTTTTTTGTTTTTTGTTTTTTGTTTTTTGTTTTTTGTTTTTTTTTTTGTTTTTTTGTTTTTTGTTTTTTTTTTGTTTTTTTGTTTTTTTTTGTTTTTGTTTTTGTTTTTTTGTTTTTGTTTTTGTTTTTTTTGTTTTTTGTTTTTTGTTTTGTTATTTTTTTTGTGTTTTTTTTTCATCTGTCTGATCTCATGTGCATGGGTTCACTGTTCTGGTAAATGTTGTAGATTTCGAAACAGTATTAATTAGACTTCAGAGACAGAGGAAGGCCAGATCTCAAGATCCAGAGCTCAGTTAAGAATTTTCAACTCACAATGGAGCTAAATGATGAGTTCATTATCTCTCAAGAAAACAAGAACATGAACTTAGAACTCATTGAGGGTGGATGGCTGTTGTTTTGAGTCATTTACCTCCCAACATCTTCACTGGCTCCTTAAAGAATTCTGGCTATGCTCAAACAGTTGTATTAGGCCTTAACTACTATCTTTTCATTTTTTTTTGGCTCCAGAAGAATGGAAGGCAGACAATACTACAACTTGGAAGGGTAGGGAAAGCGAAATATATATGTGATGGACTATAGGTAAATAAACAACAGTTCATTCATAGTACATTATATTAAGCACTGTGCTGTTGCAACATAGCAATTACACGACTGATGGCAAAAATTTATATGTGCATTTACTAACCAGAGAAATGGAAAATAGAAGTTTCATATTTTAATAGAAAAGCAGACTATTGATGAAGGTGTGGTATTTTTTTGCAGATATCCAATGACTGGCTACCAAGCCTTCTTCATATGCTTGGCTTCCATTGATGCAAAGCTTTGCTGCAGTGTAATAGGGGGGACTCTACTTCTTTTTGTGCCCATGGGGTTTGAGTTTTGATCATTAATCTTTGCATTGAACCTGTCATGTCCAAGCTTTTGTCAAAGCCTTTCATCAATGCTTTAATGCAGATCAAGGCCAACAATCCTCCTAGTTCGGATTTAGGCTTAACTTTTAGTGGCTTGTTAAACTTGATTCGAATATTATTTCTTTACCCTTCTTTTGTTCCTGCTGATTGAAAATTAGAGTTTTCTTTGGACTTTTATTGGTTTTGCATAGGCTGCTTGTGGACTGAACATTAAATACCAAAGGAGAAAATTGAAGATATTGATGCTGGAGATGTGTACAATGAGTTGGCAGTTGTGGAGTATGCAGAAGACATTTATAAGTTCACAAGAAAGTTGAGGTAAATCACCTTCTGTCATTAATGTTGTTTACTTTATAGGGTTAGATTTTATGTTTGATTGCTCTATTACCTTGATGCAACAGTAATTCCTTCTTCGTGATGCATTATGTCTTTTGTTCTGATACATCATCTGATGTGCATGCCCAGGATCTAAACAAAGAAATATTTGAAACAATATACTACCATGCTCTGATTTTTTCTGTGTTTGTTTTGTTTTGGGCTGGGAAGAAGGGGTAGTGGAATATGTCACTTAAAGAGGTGTTTTCTTTAAGCCAATTGATTGTATATTTGTATATGATGTTTACATAATTGATCAGGTTGAAGTGAAAGCTAAGTGGGAGGTAGAATTAAACAGTTAAACTGATAAGAATATACCAGGTAAATGTCCTTCTCTCATTAATTCTCTTTGATAATGAATTGGAACTTCTCTTCTGTAAGATCATGGCAATAATCTTATATGTTTATTGTATAGGGCCAGATTCTATGTTTCGTTGCTCTATTAATTACCATTGGTGATTGAAAATAATAATCACAACATGAACATTCCAGACACTTATATTTTTTAAATACCTTTTAAAGGTATTTTTATTAGGAATAGTAATTTTTTTAAAGAAATATTTTAGACGTATTTAGTCTTTTTTCAAGTGTTCTTGTGTAGTTTTTGGTTCTTTCTCTCTATGTTTTCCCTGCATTTGGTGTTATTTTCACTTCGTCATATTTGTGCCTTTTGTTTTTGTCCATTGCATTTTTCTTTTAATGTGTTTCTGAATGTCTTTGAGTACTTTTCGTTTCATTATATTTGTGTGTTTTTTGTTATTTTTTGCCATGCATTAATTTTCCCATTTTACCGTTCGTTTTGTTTGCTAGAGTTCTTTTGGCATATTTTTAGTTTGAATTGTGTACTTCCTAATGTTTTCTTGCATTTTGCGATTATTTTCGCTTCGTTATTTTTGTACCTTTTGATTTTGTCTGTTGTGTTTCTTTGAATGTGTTCCTGAATGTCTCAGAGTTCTTTTTATTTTGTTATATTTGTGTTTTTTTTTTTTTTGTCCGATGCATTAATTTTCTCTTTTTACTGTTCATTGTGTTTTTGTTAGTGTTATTTCGGCCTTTTTTTGTTTGAATTGTGTGTAGTTTCGAAGATCGTTATATAATTCAGTACTTTGTCTTGTGTTGTTTTGGGTAATTTTGTTTCTTTATATTTGTGAATGGTGTTTTGCTTTGAATGTGTTCCGGAATGTCTTGGAGTTCTTTTCGCTTCGTTATATTTTTGTATTTTTGTTTTTTCCTTGCAATAATTTCTCTTTTTACCGTTCATATTTTCTTGTTAGCATTCTTTTGGCATATTTTTAGTTTGAATTGCGTATTTTCAAAGATCATTTTATAATTTAGTAGTTTTGTGCCCTTTCTTTTTGTCCGTTGTGTTTTCCATTCAATGATTTCCTGAATTTGTTTGTGTTCTATTTGTTTCGTTATATTTGTGTGTATTCTTTGAATGTGTTCCTGAATGAATGTCTTGGAGTTCTTTTCATTTTAATATATTTGTGTGTATTCTTTGAATGTGTTCCTGAATGAATGTCTTGGAGTTCTTTTCGTTTCAATATATTTGTGTGTATTCTTTGAATGTGTTCCTGAATGAATGTCTTGGAGTTCTTTTCGTTTCAATATATTTGTGTGTGTGTGTGTTTTTTTTTCACCAAAGTGTTTTTATTTTCTAAAGAGTATTTTCAAAACATTTAGTTTGTTTGTCTTAATTTATATTAGAATTTTTGAGTGTTATTATGTAGTTTTTGTTTTTTTTCTCTCTCTTTATGTTTTCCTTGCATTTATGAGTTATTTTTGCTTCTTTATATTTGTGCTTTGGATTTTGTTCATTCTGTTTTCCTGAATTTTTTGGAGTTCTTTTTATTCGTTATATTTGTGTGTATTCTTTGAATGTATTCCTGAATGTCTTGGAGTTCTTTTCGTTTCGTTATATTTGTGTGTGTTTTTCCAATGTGTTTTTATTTTCTAAGGAGTATTTATGAAATATTTAGTTTATTTGTTTTAATTCATAGCATTTTTAGTGCTATTGTGTAGTTTTTGGTATTTTTTCTATATGTTTTTTTCTGGGTTATTTTTGCTTCATTATATTTGTGCTTCTGATTTTGTTCGTTGTGTTTTTCTTTGAATGTGTCCTGAATGCTTTGGAGTTCTTTTTGTTTTGTTATATTTATGTGTATTCTTTGAATGTGTTCTTGAATAGTTGAATGTCCTGGGTTTTTTTCGTTTCGTTATATTTGTGTTTTTTTTCATGTATCAATTATTTTCCCTTTTTACTATTCGTTGTTTTTGTTAGCGTTTTCTTGGTAATTTTTGTTTGAATTGGGTAGTTCTCTAAAGATTGTTTTGAAATTTAGTAAATAACTTTTAAAGGTATTTCTATTAGGCATAGTGAATTCCTTTATTTTCTGAGGATTATTTTCTTCGTTGTTAGTCTGTTTTCCTTAATTTATTGCATTTATAAGTGTTTATGTGTAGTTTTGCCTTATTTTCGTTTCGTTATATTTGTTCGTTGCGTTTTTGTTTGAATGTGTTCCTGAATATCTTGGAGTTCTTTTTGTTTCGTTATATTTGTGTATTTTTTTTCGCATGCATTAATTACCCCTTTTTTATTGGTCATTTTTTGTTAGCTTTCTTTTTGCATATTTTTAGTTTGAATTGTATTTCCAAAGAAAATTTTATAATTTAGTATTTATTCCTTAATTTTTCTTAATAGTTTTGTGTGGGTTGTTCTATTGTGAGTTGCTCTCTCTTGTGTGGTTAAGTGAAAGGTAAAGTGGACTCATTGAAAGATGAAGCCATAAACTGCTGTGTAAAAAAAAAAAATAGCAACTTTCCGACGGATAAAATAATTGATTAATTGCCCAAGAGATTGCCTATACACAGTAATTTCTATATTTGTTTTCTCTTATAAATTTATTTATTTTGTCATAATACTCCGCGATGGGTTTATAGTGCACATTTTCAGTTTTACTAACAAGAAAATTCAAGTATTATAGGCCTTTTCTCGATCACTCTTTCCACCTAGATTTAATATCTAGGCAAGGAGGTTGAACACTGTTAGTGTAAGAAGTTAAATCTGCCATCATTCAACCAACCATCACATTTGCAACCACCATGTAACAACGCTGACTTGAGCACTCAACCACAAGGTATAACATTGGCTATGTAAATACTTTTCAACATGTTGCCCCCCACACTTCCGATATAAAGAGAATACTCCACTAGCTTATTAGGGATTTCAATTTCATTTGTCTAACATTGTATTGGCTAGAACAGAGAATCCCTATCTCGAGGATTCACATCAAGCATTATCTAGAATTAGGAATGGAGTAAGTAGGTAAATCTCCCTTTTTAAGTTATTACTTTTTATGTGTTTGTTTTGTTTTGGGCTGGAAAGAAGGGGCAGTGGAATAGGCTGCTTAAAGAGGTGTTTTTTGAAATATTTTGTTAGTTTGTTTTAATTTGTAGCATTTTTTGAGTGCTATTGTGTAGTTTTTGGTTTTTTCTCATTATGTTTTCTCTGCATTTATGGGTTATTATTGCGTCGTTATAATTTTGCTTTTGATTTTGTTCGCTTTGTTTTTCTTTGAATGTATTCACGAATGTTTTTGGAGTTCTTTTTGTTTTGTTATATTTGTGTGTGTATTCTTTGAATGTTTTCCTGAATGTCTCTGAGTTCTTTTTGTTTCGGTATATTTGTGTGTTTTCTCCAAATTTTTGTTTTTCTCTTTTTACCGCGCATTGTTTTTGTTGGCATTCTTTCAATATAATTTTTGTTTGAATTGGGTAGTTTTAAAGTTCGTTTTGAAATTCATAAAGGTATTTAAATTAGGAATAGTGAATTATTTTATTTTCTAAGTATGATTTTTGACATTGTTAGTCTGTTTTCCTTAATTTATTGCATTTTTCAATTGTTCTTGTGTAGTTTTCAATTATTTTCTTTTCATTATATTTGGCCGTTGCGTTTTTGTTTGAATGTGTTCCTGAATATCTTGGTGTTCTTTTTGTTACGTTATCTTTGTGTATTTTTTAATTTTTTTCGTGCATTAATTACCCCTTTTTTACCGGTTATTATTATTATTTTTTGGTTAGCTTTCGTTTTGCATATTTTTAGTTTGAATGGTGTGTTTTCCCAATTTTAAAGGTATTTTTATTAGGAATAGTTAATTCTTTAATTTTCTAAGTTATATTTTTGAAGTATTTAATCTGTTTGCTATAATTTTATAGTATTATTCAAGTGTTCTTGTGTAGTTTTTTTATTCTTTCTCTTTATGCTTTTCGTGAATTTTTTGGGTTATTTTCGTTTTGATATATTTGTGCCTTTTTTTTTGTCCATTGTGTTTTTGGAGTTCTTTTTATTTCGTTATATTTGTGTGTTGTTTTAATGTGTTCTTGTATGTCTTGGAGTTTTTTTTTTCGTTTCGTTATATTTGTGTGTTTTTATTTTCTAAGGAGTATTTATGAAATATTTTGTTTGTTTGTTTTAATTTATAGCATTTTTCGAGTGTATCTTGTAGTTTTTGGTTTTTACTCTTTATGTTGTCCTTGCATTTATGTGTTGTTTTCGCTTCGTTATATTTTTGCTTTTGATTTTGTTCATTTTGTTTTTCTTTGAATGTATTCCTGAATGTCTTGGAGTTTTATTTTGTTTTGTTATATTTGTGTGTGTTCCTGAATGTCTTGGAGTTGTTTTCGTTTCGTTATATTTGTGTGTGTTTTTCCTATATATTAATTTTCTTTTTTATCTTTCATTATTTTTGTTAGCGTTCTTTCGATATATTTTTTTGTTTGAATTTGGTAGTTCTAAAGTTCGTTTTGAAATTCAGTAAATAACTTCTAAAGGTATTTCTATTTCTATTAGGAATAGTGAGTTGTTTTATTTTCTAAGTATTATTTTTGACATTGTTAGTCTGTTTTTGTAAAATTATTGCATTTTTCAAGTATTCTTGTGTAGGTTTGGTTTATTTTCGCTTCATTTTGAAATTCTTTGAATGTGTTCCTGAATGTGTTGAGTTCTTTACGTTTCGTTCTATTTGTGTGTTTTCCCCCCATTGCGTTTTTTGTTTCCATGTGTTCGAATTGCGTATTTTCAGAGATCATTTTATAATTTATTAATTCGGTGCCTTGTCCTTTTTGCCTCTAATGTTTTTCATTCATTGTGTTCTTGAATTCCTTGAAGTTTTTTTTCGTTATATTTGTGTGTATTCTTTGAATGTGTTCCGGAATGAATGTCGTGGAGTTCTTTTCATTTCATTATATTTGTGTGTTTTTTACCAATGTGTTTTTATTTTCTGAAGAGTATTTTTGAAACATTTAGTTTGTTTGTCTTAATTTATAGAATTTTCAAATGTCATTGTGTAGTTTTTGTTTTTTTTTTTTCTCTTTATGTTTTTCCCTGCATTTATGGGTTATTTTCGTTTTGTTGTATTTGTGCTTTGGATTTTGTTCGTTCTGTTTTTTACTCTAGCAGTCAAAGGACTAACTATCTTGTGGTATTTGATATCTCAACTACTATGAAAGTAATTTAGATTTAGTACAAGATGCACCCACATAGTTTGATTCTTAAAAGAAAAAAAATCATTTATAACTCTTCAGTATATAAGTTTTAATGCAAAAATTTGTGTAAAACCGTTTCACGAATCATTGTTCATGAGACGAGTTGGATTAAGACGAAAATATAATACTTAATATATTGGAAGATGTAATACTAATCAAAAATAAAATTTTTCCTTAAAAGTATTACATTTTCTCTTATAAATAACAAACATTTGCCAACATTACTTAGAAGGGAAAGTATAATACTTTTGAGAGTTAATAGCATCAGGGGTCCTCCGAGTATACTGATTTTTTCACGTTTAGTTCTAAACTTTCAAATTGATCACTCGTGGTCCTTCGAGTTTCCAATTGTTACTATCTGTGGTCCAAGTTAACTAGACATGATTCAACTATCAAATTTTAACCACTAATGGTCCTTTCAAGAGAACCACGACTGGTTAAATTTTGAAAGTTGAAGGACTGTGGGTGCTTAACTTATGCCACAAATTGTAACAATTTGAAAGTCAAAAGACCACAGGCGATCAATTTAAAAGTTTAGGACTAAACGTGGCAAGACCACTATACTGTACTCAGAGGACCCCATAAGATATTAATGCTACTTTTGATGAAATATGTAATACTTTTACATCAAAATGTAAAAGTATTACATTTTTCCCTCTAACGTATTATACTTTCCTTTAAAAAGAGATATAATTTCATTAGTTATATTATCTTTATTTTTTACGGAGTACAATAAAAATTATTCATTATCAAAAAATTTAAAAGAGATATAATTTCATTAGTTATATGTCTTTATCTTCTACAATAAAAATTATTCATTATCAAAAAAATTTAAAAAAGAGGTAAAATTTCATTGGTTATATTGTCTTTATTTTCTACCATGCCAAGATTCCTTACCTTCAAATCATATTAACTACTTGAGGATGATTTGTTGACAAAGAACACATTCAAATAACTTAATAAATTGAAGCGTGAAACTACCCCGTAATATTTTTTGGACTACATCATAGTTGTTCAAGTTAAAGGTAAATCGTATTTATTTATTAATATGATTTAAAATGTATACATTTTTATTACCAAAAGTAGTATTTATTTATACTATCATTTTTAGACTAAGCATGCGTTTGGTAACCCGAAAAATGGTTTCCGTAAATCATTTTTCGAGCTTTCGGTGTTTGGCAACGTCCGAAAAATGTGTTTAAGGGAAAATTATTTTCATTGACCAAGGAAAATAACATTTTTTTTCCCGGAAAACAACCTCCGGACAAAAAGTCCTGGAAAGGAAAATCACTTCCGTGCGAATGTGAGGGACGGCCCAAGTCGTCCCTCTCCTGTTCCAGTAGACTGGTTTCCGCCGAAAACCAATTCGGGGAACTGCCCTGGTTTCCGGCCGAAAACTAGAGTAGACGTTTTTTTTTTTTTTTCTATAATAAATATTATTATTTTATATATTTTTATATTTTAAATTCTAGGATGCAATAAAACACAGAAAATGAAACTGCTTTCCCAACACACCGTAAGTATTTTGACTATCATTTTTACAAAATTGCAAACATTTATTTTAGTGACAATTATAATCAATCCCTCATATATTAGCTTGCTTTCATATACTTTGAATTATTAATTTAAATAAACAAATTCAACATTCAATTACATATGCATGAATATTTCATATATAATCTTGTATTGATATACTTTGAAGTACTTATTTAAAAATAAACACTGAGCATTATCCTATTCGCGCAAAGCGCTTGAATTTTTATTTTTATTTTTTAACATTTCATTGTTTATTAACATTTTAATTTTTTTTAAATATTCTTGTGAATATGGGAAATAAGGGCTAGATAGCTATTATTAGGAGGTGACCTTGGTATTAGACTATTCATATATTTTTAGGAATTGTTGATTTACCCGTCCTCTGGGCACAACTGGTGCGTTGTGTGAATTTTAAAAAATAAATAAAATTATGAGACCACATGATAAAAATATAAAATAGGACTTGGCTTGGGTAAAGGGGTACAAATGTCTAGATGCACTAACCAAATGATTTTTTTTAGTACTACCGACTCTATTATAATGTAATATCTGGCCATGTATACTTTATCAACTTATTGAAGCACAAAGAGTCAATATTCCCACTAAAGTTTAAACCTGTAACTTCCCGTTTGGGAGAGCTACAGAAGTGCCATTGAACTACAAGCTACTAAAATAAAACACAAAAATTGAATGCACTAACCTAATGATTAGGGGACAATATTCAAACTAAGTCAATGAGGTCATGAGGTAGGAGGTGTACACAAGAATTCCACTTTAATAGGCACTCTCGTGATCAATTAGAGAAGAACTAGGACTCAATATTATATTGCTTCACTCTCACAACATATTAATATTAAAGTCCTCTATTCTTGTAATGGGAAAAAGAGATTATGCAAGGATTATATTGTTTACGCATCTTGTCAAACTCTTGATATAACAAAAACTTCCTCCAAAATCATGTCAATAAATATACCGCTAACAAATATCAGCAAGCAACGCAAGAATATTTTATAAAAACATAAACTCTAGGCTTGAACTTAATCTCATTATGAAATATTAAACAAATAAGTATCTAGAACAATTATAGAACCCTAATCATATCTAAGCATAAAAAACATAAAATCACAATAAAAATATGTCAAAAGCATATATAATAGAAAGCAGTGGCGGAGCCAGAAAAATTGTTCAGTGGGGGCGAAACATAAACGGAATATAATCATAAACGGAATATACACATATACATACAAGGGCTATATATGGGATGGGGGTGGGGTGAGTGGGGGCAGCTGCCCCCACTGCCCCCATTGTGGCTCCGCCAATGATAGAAAGACTAAGAATTTTAATTGAACATTAGAATTACATTAAAAAAATCAAACTAAAACGTTACATTGTTTGACTCGTTAATTTGGACAAGTTTCAATTTTTTTTTTTGAATACTACTGACTCTATTACAATGCAGTATCTGTTTCATAACTACTTTCTCAACATATTGAAGCACAAGAATCAATATTGCCTCCACTGAGGCTCAAACCCACCACCTCCCGTATAAAGGGAAGGGTTTGATGCCACTGGACCACAAGGTCCTTGGCACAAATTTCAATTCATATCATATCATTCGTATAACACATAAACCAAAAAAAATGTCACTAATTAGAGGGTATAAGTTCACCACATGATGACTTGCAAACATTAATATTAAGGGAAAATGACACTTTTTCCCCATGTGTTATGTGCATATAGCACTTTTCCCCCCCCTGTGTTATTAAAGTGGCAGTTTTCCCCCTTATTTTAAAAGTGGTAGTTTTTCCCCCTATAATGTTAAATTGACATTTTTACCCTTAAATAATTATTTCATTTATTTTTATCCTCCAACCAAGTATTACTAATATGTATGGAAGATCACGATTCGATACGAACCTAATCGAACACTGTAGCAATTGAACTTAAATAGTATGGACGGTTACGGTTACGATTCAGAACCGAAAAAAATAAAATAAAATAATCGTTGAATTTAGACTATTTTTAAATAAGAAATAAAATTAATTAATAAATAAATAAATAAATTTTGATTGGCAGTTCAAAATCGAAATTGGAATCGAACCGTACCGATTTATCAAAATAAGTGTTTGATCATTTTCATTATATATGATTGTGGTTCAGTTCCAGTTCACGGTTCAACAATTATTTAATTTTATTTTTTTCGGTTCTGAATCGTAACCAGAACCGTCCATACTATTTCGGTATGATTGCTACAGTGTTTGGTTAGGTTTGAACCGAATCGTGATCATCTATACATATAAGTAATAATTTGTTGTAGAAGAAAAATAAACGAAATAATTATTTTTAAGGGTAAAAATGTCAGTTTAACATTTCAGCTGGAAAAATAGCCACTTTAATAACACAGGGGGGAAAAGTGCTATATGCAAATAACATATCGGGAAAAAGTGCCATTTATATTACTATTAATATTAATATTAATATTAATTATGAGTTCAATAAATTAGAGGTATTACAATCAAGAAATTTCATTATGAAATCAATGCAATGAATAATAAATTTGCAATGATTAGTAACGAAGTTACTTATAGAGTGGGAGCATTTCTATTTTGTCAAAATACTATGTATGAATTTATTAGTACACAAAAAATAATAATTAAGAATATAAATTACAATCAGACGCGCACACATAGGAAAATGGTGTGGTGCTAACCGAGTAACCGGTATCATTCCCTCAAGTCCAAAATCAAAGTCAAAATGTGTAGGGGCAATATTAAATTTGTACTCGTTACAAATTCAAATTCTTCACCATTCACTTTGGAAGGATACTGAATATAAAAGTTTATGGTGATTTAATTTATTTCCTCAATGCACAAATTAGCACAATGTTGCCTCTATTTCTATTGTGAGTACTTTGGTAAAATTGTATCCTCCTTCAAGAACCAAACTTCAATGGACCTTCTTGCCCAACCCCATGATCCAACCCAAAGTCACATAAATTCAATTTCCTAGATATTATATTTTAGAATTACGATATCCCAGAATATTATAATTCCAAAAATCTGTGTGTCCGTTTTTCGATTCAACTATAAAGTAGCTAGGTATAACTTTAGCAGATTTTTACCAAATGTTAATATATTTTAGTTTTTATTAACTAATTCAGACAAGCAAGGTTACATGTTATTTTGGTACTGAATTCATTTTATATTTAGTTACTCCGTATTATATAAATTCTTTATTAACGTATAATAATATTGACTAATTTATGAGCGATTAATGGAACATAAAAAAAAAAAAAATTCTATATAGGCAAACACCATTTAGGCATCTAATATTACACAATACACCATGCATATTAATTTTTTTTTAATAATGATATTTTTTTCTTTCTTGATTTTACCTCCTAGTGTTTATTGACCTACTGGCATAGTAATAAGATTATTTTTTATTCATTAGCTAACTCAAGTGGCTGATCCCACCTAACCTTAAGATAGAAATGAAATATATTTAGTACCATGCTAGATACCCCTACATTACCACTTACAACTGTCATTCTCTAATGTGACGGGTTTAATTGGTTGAGATTTAAAATAAAAAAGAACAAGAAGAAAAATAAATGTATTAAAACTTGCCACATAGGTAAGTTTGTGAGTGACATATATAGGGGTAATTAAATAACATTTTTCATATATTTACTAGTCAAATATTAAAAGAACCAATCAAATATTGAAACGTAACGAGAGAATCGAATATAGGAAGAGAATGTAGCATTACTGTACTCTTCAGGAAAATATATTGAGCATTAATTCTATTTCCAAAGTGTTTTTAAAAAAAATATCTTATTCCATTCCACTATAAATTAGGGTAACTCGATCAAGTCCACAAAAACCACCAAAATCTCAACCCAAAGAAGAAACAGAAAAAAAAAAAATGGCAGCCATAGTTGGTCACATTCTCATTCTTGTAATGGCTATGGCTCTTTCCATACCCTCATCTTTTGCAGGGTCTCCGGTTGTGAATTTCATTGATGAAATGGATGGAAATGCGCAGCCCCCAACCGTAAACTTCAACTGCAAGCAAGGAGGGATTTCAAGAGCCCAATTTAACCTCGTACCAGGCCAGAAACATTCATTCGAGGCTACGTTAAACGGTGTTTACGCCTGTGCTGTCTTTTGGGGACGTTTATTTGGTTCTGTCGAAGGTTTCAATCCTGCGAGAGACAAAGGCCAAAACACTGTGAATTGGAAGGTTGACAAACAAGGACTTTCTCTGAGTTATGATCTAAAGAGGTGGGAGTTGGTTGAACCATGGGAAACTGATTAGGCTTATTTTGGTTGTACTTGTTAACTTTGGAGTTGTACGTTACTTCATGGCCGAATTTGTTGAGTAGAATTTTATTTGTGTCTTTTTCTTATTTGAATACATGTGTCCTTGGTGTAAATTAATCATATGATCTCAACATAAAACATAGGACAGGACATACTAGATAATTTAAATAAAAATAATAAGAAAAGAGTTTTTAACTTGAAAACCCTAAAGGAAAAAAGTATAGGCCTTTATACGTTAAGCAAAGTCAAGATCGAATGTTATAAAACATGCATGTACAATGCAAGAGAATGTTAGACATGTATATTCTAAGAGCTAACATTTATTGTTTTGGGTATTGATTTCTTATTAAATAAATATAATAAATAAATATTTTATTTATTTTACTTTGCCTTAGCTAATAGTTGATATTATTCTGTATAATTTTTTTAATTCTTCATTCTTAAGTGTTAAGAATATGAGTGACGGAGAATTAATAAATGAAGTATTATATTGTAAAAATGTTCCTAGTCATAGGAATTTTAATTGGGTATTAGAATTTCGATAAGACTAGCACATTGTCCTGCTTATGCTGAGTCTCATGCTATTTCGTATGAGATAAGAGAGTGGACATGTGGATGATTGTTAGAGAATAAGTCATAGAACAATGACTGACTATAACGTACCGCATTATGTTTACCTACGAGTTATCAGTACATTGTATCTTACAAGTATGCAATAGCTTTTTGACTTGAGACGACATGATTATCTCGTACACATGGTAGACTAGTTTTTATCGGTATGAGTCTTTTGTTCCTTATGGACCTATAAGTGTACTTGGTGGTCTAGTTTAGTATTGTACAGAGATATGTGTTTCTTATGTGTCTTTAATAGACACTCTTGTGATCAATTAGAGAAGAACTAAGACTCGATATTATATTGATTCACTCTCGCAACATATCAATATTCAAGTTCATACAAACACAAAACTCAAAATTCATGTATTTCCTCTATTCTTATATACACAAAACTCAAAATTCATGTATTTCCTCTATTCTTATAATGGGAAAAGAGATAGATTATGCAAGGATTATATTGTTTAGGGCCAAGGACCTTGTAGTCCAGTGGCATCAAACCCTTCCCTGTATACGGGAGGTGATGGGTTCGAGCCTCAGTGGGGGCAATACTGCAAAAAATTCTGCCAAAGACCTTGTGGTCTAGTAGCACTCGGTGTCTCGGTTTACAATATTCAACAAATAAGTATGGGGGCAATACTGCAAAAAATTCTGCCAAAGACCTTGTGGTCTAGTAGCACTCGGTGTCTCGGTTTACATTGTAACAGAGTCAGTAGTATGCTTCAACGTAATCCAAATATAACAATTATAGAGCCCTAACCATGTCTAAGCATAAGAATTTTAATTGAACATCAGAATTACATTAAAAAAAAAAAAAAAAAAAAAAAAAAAAAAAAAGAAACAACAACAAAGCAAACTAAAAAATGATTTGACTTGTTAATTTGGATAAGATACGATTCATATCATTTCGTATAACAAAAAACAAAAAAAAAGGGGGGGGGGGGGGGGGGGGCACTCATCGGAGGGTATACGTTCACACTTCACAACATTATGACTTGCAAATATTAATATTATATTAATATTAATATTAATTATGAATTCAATAAATTTAGTATTACAATCAATAAATTTCACTATGAAATCAATGCAATTAATAATAAATTTGCAATGATTGACAACTCAACTGAACATAAAAGCTAGACTTTTACTTTCTAGTAATGAAGTTAATAGAAAACCTCCAAATCTGCCTTCCAAGCATCGCCTTTCCCCAACGGCTTTCTTACCCTCCATCTCTGTTGATGCCTCAGCTTATCCTCGCCCAACTGTCTTTTTTTTCCCGAGTATTGGATCTCTCTCACCCCATCACACCATTTACACAATTACACACCATACTATTTTTTTTAGTAATGATATTTTTCCTTTCTTGCTTTTACCTCCTAATGTTTATCATTCAATGTTCACTTCTTGACATGGTAATAAGATCATTTTTATTTATTAGATACCTTCAATACACTGTTCCGATCCCACCTAGCCTTAAGAAATAGAATATATTTATTAGTCAAATATAAAAAAAAAAAAAGGGCGATTGAAAATAGGAAGAGAATATAACATTACTTTTCTGGAAAATATATATTTAGCATTTAATTCTATTTCCAAATTGTTTTAAAAAAATATCTTATTCCATTTTACTATAAATTAGGATGAATCAAGTCCACAAAACCCACCAAAATCTCAACCCAAAGAAGAAAAAAAAAATGGCAGCCAAAATTGGTCACATTCTCATTCTTGTAATGGCTATGACTCTCTCCACACCCTCATGTTTTGCAGGGTCTCCGGTTGTGAATTTCATGGATGAAATGGATGGAGGTGTGCCGCCACCAACAATGAACTTCAACTGCAAGCAAGGAGAGATTCCAAGAGCCCAATTTGACCTCGTAGCAGGCCAGAAACATTCATTTGAGGTTACTCGGGACGGTGTTTATGACTGTGATGTCGTTTGGGGGAAGTTTTTTTGTTCCGTCGAAGGTTTCAATCCTGCGAGAGACAAAGGCCAAAACACTGTCAATTGGAAGGCTGACAATCATGGACTTTCTCTGAGTTATGATCTAAAGAGTTGGGAGTTGGTTGCACCATGGAAGACTGATTAGGCTTATTTTGGTTGTATTTATTTAACGTTGGATAACATTTCATTTGATCGAATACACGTGTTGGTCTACATTGATCATATGATCTCAACGTAAAATCATAGGACAAACTAGATAATCTAAATAAAAAGAATAAGAAAAGGGGTTTTAACATGAAATTAAAACTTTGAATGGAAAAAGTTATATATATGGGCCTTTTTGGCTAACCAAAGTCAAGAATTTCACTATTTTTTTTAATTTTGAAACAATCTATTCTTTATGAGATATATAGTATCTCACTACAAGAATGTTAACATTTAGCGACGTTTTTTAAACGTCAATAAAAATAAAAATACGTCACTAAATGTCTTTACTGACGAAATAAAAACGTCACCCGGACCGTCGGGTTAGCGGCGTATGGAAAGGTATTACTGACGAAGTTAATTTTTCGTCACAAAATATTACAATTACTGACGTTTTTACATGATCTTCGTAATGTCATGGAATACGTACTTTTTGAGACGAAATATTAACAAAAACGTCAGTAATAGTTTGTGACGAAGTAAAATATTTCGTCAGCAAATGTGTCTTTACTGACGTTTTCCATACAATTTTGCTTGTCATGAATAAATTTAATTGGTGACGAAAACTGAAATGCGTCAATAAAATAACACTTTGTCAATAAAAAGATATTTACTTATGTTTTTTCCATATTCATTGTCATCTAAAAATTTTATATTTGGAGCTATTTGCATTTTTTTTTAAATAATGGATGATAATTTACATATAATTGTATATAAAAAGGTTTACACAATTGTTTCATGTAATTGAAAATAAAATATTTTAGCATCAATTAAATGTTCAAAATAGAAGAATATTTTTCAAAGCATAATATTGAATTACAAGGATGTAATGTGATACAAATGATTCTTAAATAAGGCTAGACTAGACAAGGGAATATATACAATTCTACGCACATAAAGATGGATAATAGTTCTCATGTTCATCAAAACTATTGAGGTCGGCACTTTGGAAGTCTTTTGTCTTGGGAAGAAGGTCTGATTTGATGAGTGCATCTAGATAAGCAATAATTCTCTGTCACTAAAAAACATAAATGTTTATCAAGCATGAGTAATAAATTATTCAAACCGATATACAACCCAATCAAATAGTTAATTTACATCTCTTTATACTTTCTTGTGATTATATTTAATTTCTCACATAACTTTTCTTGCTAATTTTCCATTTAGTTATTTATAGCATGTAATCAATTTCTATTCCAGCAGTATACTCCCCAAAATCAAAATTTATATAGCAAATTAAAGAAATGATAAATAAAAGTCTAAACTTTGGTTGTAGCTTCAAATGTTGTTATGCCCCTTGAGATCATTAGCTAAGTTGTCAAAACTTGGTGAATACCCATGAAGACCTCTACAAGGCCAAATCCAAGCTAATTCATGGCAAAATCTCCACATATAGAAGTATCCAACTTCTCATGAATGCCTGCAATGGATGAGACAATTTTAGTTCTCTTTGAAAAGTTTTTTATATTATTTTATTGTGAACACTTTGAAGAATACAAAAAGATTTTCAACTACTTCAATTCCTTGACACATAATACTATAATATAATCACAAACACTTTGAAGAATACAAACACTTTGAAAAGTTTTTTATATTCTTTTATTATGAGTTTCATGTCAATTATTTTTTGGTTAGTGGTCTCTTTCGCACTTGCATATAGTTAATCCATTCACAAGCATGTCAAGAAAAGAAACCATCTAGTTTTCAGAAAGTAAACACCTCATTTAGCAATTATTGATCTCAGGCAAGTAAAGTAACCTTCAATTATGAAAAGCAGCCCATAGCTCGGCAGTGAATCATTTCCATATATTGTAGATAATTAAGTAGCCTTGTTAAGATCCAACTCCAAGCTCAAAGCTAACAAAAGTTTAAGAAGGTACATTATCACACTTGAAGGAAAAAATTCTTGCAGAAAAATGAAAGAACCTGCATACTGGATCCTCCCTATTCCTCTGCTCCTCTCCTCTCTGTTCTTGCTTGGCTCTCAACTTATCTAAAAAAAAAAAAGGTTTCATTCCTGATCCAGGTAGCATAAGGAAGAAGACCAAATTAACAATAGATGAAGTTAAATATGCAAACATCTTCATATGACAATTGACAAATAAGACCTTGTCCATGAAGCAACCTTGTCATGCAATTTGATGAACCTGGCAAACAAAAATACTTCTTGTCAATACTACTGACACTCACAGTATAAATTCAGTCCAAATAAGATGCAATTACATCAAGATGAAAGTGATAGGAAATAGCTAAAAGATTAAAGCAGACAATGATATTATTTGATATGGACATAATTTGATAGCTATGAAATCATGGTTAGATATCATCCAACACTGTTAATATAAGTGTAAAACTATATTGTAGAGAAGATTAATATAATAGATCTATTATAATTCTTTACGAGGGATCTATCCTTAACATTACATGCCTCATCCTCCACAGTTTTTGCCGGTGATAGATATTGATTTTTCCTCTGACATATTCACCTTCAATTTGGATTCTCCTTAGTTGGAGACAAAACAAGCCTACATGAACCAGCATGAATCATCTAATCCCCAAGCTTAGAAATTTGTCACATGTATCCTTAGCTTGACATTTACTTCTGCCTCCGCCTATTGTCTTAACCTTTAATCCTTATTCTTGCTCATTTTTTTTTTGGATCATCTTTGAAATGCGTGACTTTTCTTTTTTAATTTTTTTATCAGGGTGTTAGTGATAAATATTTTCAAATGGACACATCATGAAACTAGGTTGTTAAGGGTAAAATAGGTAACGAAGGTAAATATTAAAGAAATAGGACATGGAGTCACATACACCTTTTCCCGTTCACGATGAATAATAATATTGAAAAGGCTAGGGTCTCAAATCCAAGCCGAATACGCCTAACGCCTTATTGAAACTTCTAGATATATTAGGCAAGTATACCAAAAATGAAAGAAGACAAATAACTAAGAAAGTCAAATGTGTTACTAGAACTCTAGAAGTCTAGAAGATGATAATGCCTTTGTGAGGAACGGGCCTAGCCCCTCAATTTATATTATCCAGGGAGTCTCGATTGACAAAGAAATAGGTGACATCTTGCCCAAAGGCTTTGATTCACACGTGTCCAAACATTACCTAGCAACATCCCACCACCTTTCAATTCTATATAAAAGAATTTAATTTTAATTAATTTAATAGACTTAAAATAATAACATGTTAATTTTAATTCTATATAAAATATTAAATTAAATAGAAGATTTCAATTCTAATAGAATTTAATTATGTAGGTCAATTTTCATCAGTTTAATTATATATTGCATAGTATGGTAAAAAATTATTCTAAAATATTTTGAAAATGAACTAATATTATATTAAAAATGAATATAATATAGTGATCTAGCTAATATAATTGTATGTTAATTTAATACATTATATTAAAATAAAAATATCAATATAGGTGTTATTTAAAAATTTTTAATTAGAACTTTTAGTGATATATTAACAAATGCAATTGCAGCATACAGATCGATTTCGGTTCGACTTTAATTCGGTTCGGTTTGGTGTTCGATTTAGTTATGTTTATTTATTAATTATATATAATATATATTTATATTTATATATTTACTTAAAATTTATTAATTTATATATTTATTAAAATTTTATTTAAAAATGTACCGAGTGATTTAAAAAAAACATACTAAAGATGAACTCACCGTATGTTATGTTTCACATCACTTCTATTATAAAAATAGTTTTTAATTGTTCGAGCTATCGGGCTGGCCCATTTAATTTCAGGCTAGCCCTATAGGGCTATCGGGCTTATCGGTTTCGGGCTTATCAGACTAATTTTTTTATTGGGCTAACCCGTTCGAGCTATAACCCTGTCGGTTTCGGGTTTTTCAGACTAGCCCCTTCGGGTTCAGACCTGATTGACATCCCTACTTAAAAGTAGACCATGATTCATGGTATAATAAATATTTTAGGTAATCATAACCATAAATTAAATTAACATATATAATATTTGTTTTTATTATTTAATTAGGTAAAAAATAATTGTAATTTCAAACTAAAAAAAAAAAAAATTCTTAAGATGGGCAGAAAACAATATATATATATATAACTTTTTTATTGTTTATTTAAGGTTTGTTCAGTTTAACTTTGTTTTGGATTGGTTTGAGTATATTGGGCTTGTTTGGTTATCAGCGGTTAGCGGTTATCAAACAGCGGATTGTGTTAATAGATTTGACCAGCGAATTGTATTAGCGGTTTGTAAAAATATGTTTGGCAAAATTAGCTGTTTAGATTAGCGGTTAATATGTAAAATGACCTAAAAGGACATTCATTCATAATAATAATAATAATAATAATAATAATAATAATATTATTATTATTATTATTATTATTATTATTATTGTTATTATTATTGTTGTTGTTATTATTATTATTATGTAATAATAAAATAAAATTTACAATAACAATTACAACAACAACAATAATAAAATAAAATGAAATAATAATAATAATAATAATAATAATAATAATAATCTAAAAAAAATAATAACAAAATTAAAAAAAAAAATACAAAAAGGGGAGCCGCGCGGCTCCCCTTTGTAAATGATGTGGGATCATTTTGATCCCACATCGAAAATATTTGAAAGAGGAGCAACTCAGCTCCTCTATATAAGAGGAGCAAGTGCTCCTCTTCCAAAATAATTTTCTCCTCTCGGCTTCTCATTTAAGATCTAAGAAGCCGCCTCAGAAGCCTTCGTAAAGGCTTTTGAGAGAAGCCTTTTCGACTTCTTAGGTTCTTTTTTTTTTTTTTTTTAAATAATAATAATGATTAGAATGCTAATCTTGGATTGGGTTGGTCTCCGTCGTCGATTAATCGCCCTCCATTCCATTTTATGATTCTCTGTTTTCTTTTCAATTTTGTTTCAATGTCTTCAGATGATGATGAACTAGGGTTTGATGCCATCACCAGAGGAGGAAATCAGGCGGAGAAATGCCATTCACAAGCTAAAAAAAAGGTTCTTGGATATAATATGCCCATTTAATTCTTTCTCTCTCTCTTTGCGAACAACAATCTGCACATAGTAATCTTTTGTTATTTCTCATAGTCGTGTTGATATCACAGCAATGCAGTGACAACTCTTAAAGCTGTGTACTTTTCTGTTTTATTTGTGATTCCAAGTTGACTTCAATTTCTATATGTTGAATGATTTTTGTGTCAAAAATGCAATCACGACTTGGAGATAGTAATGGAATGGATTAAGAGGTAGCTTACCGACACCAACTCGCTAAAATATACCTCAGAAGTGCTTCTGCTACAATATTGACATATGGATCGAATGGTCTTGGGGTAAGTCTGTCCCGTTTTACTTTGTTTCCACTTAAGTATATTCTTGATGTTTGTAATTGGAAATTTCAATAGCCTCACTGATAAGCAATGGCATCATTTTATTCTATTTTTACAAGGTTGGATATTTCTTTGCTTTTGACTTGTGTCATTCTGTTTAGGTTTCATAATTCAGTCAGACATTGATGTATTGTGTGTTGTCCCTTGCTTTGCTAATATGGTGGTATGTCTTTCTACTTTTGATCATTTTTCTTGGGTCCACAATCCACATATGTTGCAGTATCACAATTTTTACGAGTGTTATACTGTGACTACTATAGGAAGATGCTTTCGTTGTTTTGTACAACATACTTGCAAGCAGATCTGAAATATCAAAGATTTAATGTGTCAAGGATGCAAAAGTTCCTTTAATGCGTTTTAAATTTGATGGGATTCCCGTTGATCTTCCATATGCTCAACTTAAAGTGGTATCCATTCCAGAGGCGAGTTCTGATGCCATATCTCTCATGGCTGCTACTGTGGGGTTCTGTTGATTAACATCTTTGACCTTTATTTCATCTCTAATGTAGTTGCATACTGCTGTATAAACAATTGAATGTTTTTTACTAAGCCAACTCATTTATGTTATCCAGAATGTGCATGTCTTCAACCCATTCTTTATGAGGAATATTGATGAGAGCAACTGGAAAAGTTTGTCCGGAATACGTGCTAATAGAAGTATGGATGCTTTTACCTGGAAACATAAATGGATGCTTTTACCTGGAAACTTAAATGGATGCTTTCTGACACCAGTTCTGCTAAACATAAACGGATGCTTTTCGACACCAGTTCTGTTTGGTAGAGTCACTATGGCTTGGCTGATAACTGTCAAAGAGAGGAATTTGCAGAAAGATCACCTGTTCCATAATTTCAGCAATTTGTGTATAATATGCTTAATAGTATTTGGAATATAAATTCATTTGCCCATTTTATTTAACACATCAATCACAATCTGGATCAGTGGATCCTTCAGTAATATGAACATGAATTAATTCATTTAAACCAAAATCCATCCTGTGAATGGAAAGTAAGAATTACTTTGTGAGTTTACCTCAGTCCGAATTTGTTTTGATATCAAAATTTGGTCATCCAGTTTCCCATCTACATTCTCAATTCTTTTAAATATATATAATATATAATTACTACACTGATTTTCAAAAAAAAATAATATAATTACACTATTTTTGGACATACTTGTATGAGTGTTTTATTTGATTAAGTGAGAAGTGTTGATAGTGGTAAGAGAACAACTTGAGGGTGTGACAGTTGCTTAGGACATAAATAATATTTGTCAACTGCTAATCTGCTATTAAGTTTAAAGATGATTAAATGCTATCAAGATAATACTCATTAACCTGACTGCCTTATTTGTCAACTGCTAATCTGCTATTAAGTTTAAAAATGATTAAATGCTATCAAGATAATACTCATTAACTTGACTGCCTTATTTGTCAACTGCTAATCTGCTATTAAGTTTAAAGATGATTAAATGTTATCAAGATGGTCAGAATACAAAGATCACAACATGTGTATAGCACCATTATACTTCTATTAGCACGTATTCCGGATAAACTTTTCCAATTGCTCTCATCAATATTCCTAATAAAGAATGGGTTGAAGACATTCACATTCTGGATAACATAAATGAATTGGCTTAGTAAAAAATCATTCAATTGTTTATTCAGCAGAAACTACATTAGAGATAAAATAATGGTCAAAGATCATGATCAACAGAACCCCAAAGCAGCAGCCATGAGAGACATGTCATCAGAACTCACCTCTGGAATGGATACTACTTTAAGTTGAGCATATGGAAGATCAACGGGGATCCCATCAAATTTAAAACGCATTAAAGGTACTTTTGCATCCTTGACACATTAAATCTCTGATATTTCAGGTCTGCTTGCAAGTATGTTGTACAAAACAACGAAAGCATCTTCCTACAGTAATCACAGTATAACAGTTGTAAAAATTGTGGTACTGCAACATATGTGGATTGTGGACCCAAGAAAAATGATCAAAAGTAGAAAGACATACCACCATATTAGCAAAGCAAGGGACAACACACAATACATCAATGTCTGACTGAATTATGAAACCTAAACAGAATGACACAAGTCAAAAGCAAAGAAATATCCAACCTTGTAAAAATAAAATAAAATGATGCTGTTGTTTATCAGTGAGGCTATTGAAATTTCCAATTACAAACATCAAGAAATTAGAAATATACTTAAGTGGGAACAAAGTAAAATGGGACAGACTTACCCCAAGACCATACGATTCATATGTCAATATTGTAGCAGAAACACTTCTGAGTTATCTTTTAGGGAGTTGGTGTCGGTAAGCTACCCTCTTAATCCATTCCATTACTATCTCCAAGGCATGATTGTATTTCATATGACACAAAAATCATCCAACTTACAGAAATTGAAGTCAACTTGGAATCACAATTAAAACAAAAAAGTACACAACTTTAATGAGGTGCCACTGCATTACTGTGATATAAACAACATTACTATGAGAAATAACAAAAGATTACTATGTGCAGATTGTTGTTTGCAAAGAGAGAGAGAATTAATTGGGCATATTATATCCAAGAACCTTTTTTAGCTTGTGAATGGCATTTCTCCTCCTGATTTCCTCCTCTGGTGATGGCATCAAACCCTCGTTGATCATCATCTGAAGACATTGAAACAAATTTGAAAAGAAAACAGAGAATCATATAAAATGGAATGGAGGGCGACAGATCGGCGGAGACCAATCATATCCAAGATTAGCTAATTTTCTCAAACCAATCCAAAACAAAGTTATATTTCTAAAAAACAATTTTTTTTTTTTGAAAAGAGAAAACCATTGTTGATAAGGAGTAATGACTGTATGTTATTTTCAAGGTGTGTTTTGAGTTATTCAAAACATTGTTTTTACGCTCTTTGCATTGAAGTAGATAGCCATGTATATAGCAGAAGGCTGAGAGGCGTGGTCGTGGGCTGCAGCTCTGGATTGCGTTTTCACTTTTCAGATTTTGCAGAGGAATTAGAGGTGTCGCTATGAGGCCAGAAGTGATAGTGGCAATCGCCGGAGTATCGTCGAGGTCACGGAGAAAGGCGGCACAACATGTCAAAGCAACGACCATAATAGAAATTTACGAGAAAGATGATCGAGAAAACCATGAGTTTTTCAACGATCACGAAAGATGATTCGAGGTTGGAGCTCCGCCGACAATATTTTCGCCAGAATTTGAACATCAAAAGTAGAGGAGAACTAAATAGTGAGGGTATGAGAGCTGAGAGTTGAGGTAAGCTATCTTTTACTGCAGCTTATGAATTTATTTGTAATAATGAATTTGGTTACCAGGATCGCAATCTGGCGTTGATATGGGAAGTGAAGGTTCCTGCAAATTAAAAATTCAAACCTTCCTCTGGCTGGTATATCATAGACGAATCATTTGTGATGTTTTTCAGACTGTCCCATGACCTTGATGTTTGGCCTGGGAAGATTGAGCAGATCGGAGAGTATAGCAAAGAAAGCAACATCATCTTTGCGAACCTTCAACATGGAAGAAATTCGGCAAATAATCAAGATGTAATACTTTGATGGCAGTCCCTAGAAGATAACAAGGTGGTATTGAATATCCAAAGAAGCTAGCTTTCTTTCTGTTTGGGTTCACCCCTCCTTTCTATTTAAAAAAATATAATTTTAAGGCTCTGTTAAGTTTTTTTCATTAAAAAAAAAGGCTCTGTTAAGTTGGTATTTTAATAATGCAAATATTATTAAAATATGCAAATATAAAACAAATGTTTCTGGATGGTAAGTACAAAGATTTTACTTCCATTTGGAAAGCATTTACAAGTAGCAGACAAGAATTATAGTTTTTTTGCCATATTTTGTATAATTTTTTTGTTTAAAGGCATTGGCATGCAGGAGACAAGTAGGAGTGAAGCTACAATTTATTTTTAGAGTCAGGGATTATAGTTTGTATTTAGGAATATGTTTGATGTAAGACATCATGTATTGTAATTAGCATCTATGTAATACTATAGTTTAAAATATGAGGATTTATATTTGTAGGAACTTTAGTAATCATAGTTTCAAAGTTTTTAAACAACAAACACATAATTACAGTTATTTAATAAGTAAATGGTAAGCAACACTTGACATTTGAAGTTTGTAATCTTCTTCCAGCTCCTTTCTTTATTGTATTTGGTCTTATAAAGAAAAAACATAACCAGTGTGAATTCCTGTAATCATAGATTATGAGATGATTTTAAGTTACAAAAATAAAAATTATTATTGTTAACAAACTATAGTTTAACATATCAATATTTATATTTGCAAGAACTTTGGTACACTTCAATTCCTACAATTTTAGATTTTGAAATGATTTTAAGTAACAAAAACACAAATTTGAATAACAAAATATATAATTTAACATATCAAATATATATATATATATATATATATATATATACACATATATTTATTTATTGCAGAAACTTTGCAATTTCTACTCATGTTGTCATATGCAATGATTAACAAAAAAAAGTTAATTTTGGATTGCTATTAAAAAGTCCGCTTTTGTTCATTGTCAATTATATGTGGCTACATCAAGAATAAGTCACCCAGACAGCCTCAAAATATTACTTTGTGATTAATAAAAAATTAATTGTACTTCTACTACTAATGTAATTTACAAAGAGGTTTTAATAATTTATAATCTAGTCTTTCTTTTAATAATATTTTTTTTTATTATACAACAATACTTTATTTTTATTAATATAATATTTTCTCCGTGCATCGCACGGGACAATAACTAGTTAAACTAATAAGTAATGCACTAATAATTAATAAATAATAAGTAATAACTTAATAAGTGTCAAATATTTAACTATTAAAGTGTAAAGACTTACAATATTAAACATTTTACAATTATTAATACTTAAAATATATTTTTTTTTTTAAAAATTAAAAAAAATTTAAAAAAAAAAAAAAAAAAAACTAGCCACCTAGGCGCGGCGATTTTTTCAACCTTGATTGTAGCCCTAACAATCAGTGAAAAATGGGCTAAATGGCCATAACAATCTGCGTCCGAAATATCCACTTCGGACGCATATTGTTTAACACGTTTTACAAGTTGCGTTTGAAGTACCTACTTCGGATGCAAATTATCTAACATTTAAAAAATAAAAATAATTAAATCATGAAATATATATATATATATATATATATATATATATATATATATATATATATATATATATATATATATATATATATATAAACAGAAGTGTTGTTTTCCCGCCCATCCTAAGAAAATACTTCTCTTTTAAAATTTGAAATTATAATTATTTTTTACCTAATTAAATAATAAAAAAATATTATATATGTTAATTTAATTTATGGTAATGATTATCTAAAATATTTATTATACCATGAATCATGGTCTAGTTTTAAGTTACACTAAACTAATACTCAATATATTCGTTTAGAGTTAATGCCTAAAATGGTCCTCCGACTATGACATTTTCTTAATTTGGTTCCTTGACTTTTAATTGCACCCAAATTAATCCCTCGACTATTGAATTTTAAGCCAAAATGGTCCCCGTTAGCTTTTAGCGTGAACCTGCTGTTAAAAAGAAGGGCAAAATGGACAATTTATATTATTTGTTGGAGACCAGCTAGTTTCTTCCCCAAATTAGTGAAACAAATTGCAGCCCTAAATACCGGAACCGGAATTCCACGATTTCCACCAGAACCAGAATCGGAATTCTGTCTTCCTCAACAAGCGTCACCCTCGCCTTCGCTGCCGACGCCAGGACGCTCACAACGAACGCTGACTTATCCACCATGTTTGAACTAAAATCAGCCATTAATTCCACTAGAGGCTTCATTATTCCGGCTTGAACAACCCTGAATTTGTTTTCTTTAACTGAACAAATCGAGTATAGAGCCGTTGATGCATCCTTTTTGCCGCGTAAATTTCCGTTTTCTAGAAGGCTTACTAGCGGCGGAATCGTGCCGGACTGTACAATTGCTACTTTGCTCTCTTTAATTTGCGAGAGCCGGAGAAGAGCGCAAGCGGCGTTCTCTTTGGCGACGGGGGTGCCTACTTTAAGAGCTCGAACGAGCGGCTTGATTGCTCCAAAAGCCGCGATAAGCTGCTTGTTCTCGTCGCAGAGCGAGAGGTTGAGAATTGCAGTAACGCCATATTCTAGAAGCTGAGGATCTGTGGACGAAATTAGTGAATTAAGGGGTTTGATTGCTCCGGCTCTGGCGATTTTGATTCTGCTCTCCGGCTTGTTCTTCACAAGGAGCCGGAGTTCCATTGTTGCCTGCTTTATTGCATCGATTGAGCTCGAATCGAGATTGGAGACAAGTTGAGGAATCAATTCGTCGGAGTTATCGATGGCGCAAGCCAGCAATAGCCGACGACTCTGCGAAGAAGCCGTCAGGAACTCGCCGGATCTATCAATGTTGCAATCGCTGAAAGCCGAAGAATCATCGTTGATGCTAAGATCGCTGAAACTTCGTCCCATGTAAGTGTAATTCGATTGAATCTCCGTTTCCATTCCACGGAAGTTGCTCAACTTCATCTACCAGCGGTACCGGTTATTTGATTCCCGCAATAAAATCTCCCAGAAAAGTAAAAGCTGAAAAAATTGCGCAGGTTGTTGAATTGGGGACACATATTGATTAAATTGGAGACCAACACTTGAATTACCCGTTATACCCCTCATTTTAACACCCATTTGACACCAGATCTAACAGCTGACCTTTTTGGCTTAAAATTGAATACTTTGGGGACCACTTTGGGTGCAATTAAAAGTCAAGGAACCAAATTAAGAAAAGGCCATAGTCAGAGGACCATTTTGGGCATTAACTCTATTCGTTTATAACTTATGTTCAGTTTTTTTTATACAAATAAAATTAATATATAAAAAATATATCACTAAAAAGTTCTAATTAAAATCTTGTAAATAACACCTATATTGATATGTTTATTTTATGTATTAAATTAAAATACAATTGTATTAGATCAATATATTAATATATTACAAAGTATATTCATTTTTAATATAATATTGGTTTATTTTCAAAATATTTTAGATTGATTTTTTACCATAGTAATATATAATTAAACTTAACAATGACTTACATAGTTAAATTCTATTAGAATTGAAATCTTCTATTTAATTTAATATTTTATATAGAATTGAAATTAACATGTTAATATCTTCTATTATTTAATTTAATATTTTAATATTATAGATATTTTTAATTTTTTTATTTGTTTTGAAATTTCAATTCAAAAATAATAAAATTAAAATAATTCTCATTTGGTTCAAGTTTAGTTATATATCTTTTTTAATTCTATAATTAAATTACGTACGACAATTGAAATAATTATTTTTCAAACTTTTCATGTGCACAAAAGTAAAGTTTGGTGCAAAATAAAATAAAAATAAATCAAATGCAATCTCATTGTTATTTGTAATTCTATTTTCCATCATTATATATTGCTATATATATAGATCTCTATCATTTTTAAAGTCATTAAATAATAATATGGTAATTTAATGGTAATAGAATTTATAATAAAAAATGGAAAAATATATTTTCTATTAAAATAAAACAAAAATTCTAAATCAAAATATATATGTCAAATTTAATTTCTATCTACTACACCCACACACACACACACTAATAAAAGCCAAAGAAAGTTAGGTCTATAATGGGTAGAAAAAATGACGGTCAAATTATTAAATCAAATGGATGGTTCAGATTGTTTAGATTTATATTTTTCCTTGACATTTCTTAATTTATCCTTAATTATATGATTATTCGTTAAATTTTTCGTTAAATATTCGCTTAACTTTTAACTTACCTATTAATTTCTATAAATAAGGTCTTAGATTCGAACATCATCCCAATCAAAGTTGACATAATTGTTGAACATATTATACTACGAATATGTTAGAATATATTATTCAAAAGTATCTACTCTGTTACTCTTATTAAATTAAATAAATTAGTAGTTACAACAAAAAATAATACATATGCATTATATTTCCTTAATTTATTTATAATTTGATGTCTACAATGCCTTTATTCAAAAAAAAAATATTCATTATCAAAAAATTTAAAAAGAGATATAATTCCATTAGTTATATTGTATATATTTTCTACAATGTAAAAATTCCTTACCTTCAAATTTATTAATTAATTATATTCACTACATTGTTCATTATTATTATTATTATTATTATTTTACATTATCTTGTAATTAAATATTAAAGTTATACTAAAAAATAATTTTATATATTTATTTACAGGTATTATGTTTTTTTTTTTACTTTTTTAAAAAAGAATTCATTATTGAAGACCTAAATACCCTTGTATTTTGCGAAATTTATATAGTTTTGTTGATGGAAGACCAAAAATGGTCGTGTCACAATAATACTTGGACCAAATATTAAAAAAAAAAAAAAGACTAAAAGTGGATTGTCACCAATAAATCTAAGACCGAAAATGGAATTAACTCTTCAATTTATTTACAAACACATCATTGAATGTCATGTTGAACCAAGATTCATAATGCAAAATGGGCCACTGCCCTGGTCCATGGTATAATTTGCTGATGGGACTTACCCCATACATCATTTCCTTTTATTATGAAAATTATTATTTTCTTAATGAGTTAATTTCATTTTTTGTCCTAGATTTATAGGTAACAATTTACTTTTAAGTTCTTTTTTATTAGAACATTCACTTTTGGTCCTAGTATTATTGTGACATGGTCATTTTTGGTCATTTATCAGCAAAACAGTTTAAATATTGTTAAATACAAAGACATTTAGATCCACAATTATGGATGTTTTCAAAAAAAAAATATAAAAAATATAGCAGTTCAACTTACTTTGTATAAAAAAGATTGAAATATTTTTATATTTAACGACATTGCAACGATTTTGTTGATAGAGGATTATAAATGGTCATGCCACAATAATACTAAGACCAAATGAGGATGTTTTAATAAAAAATGACTAAAAGTGAATTATCACCTATATAAAAATCTAAGATTAAAAATGGAATTAACTTTTTCTTAATTGTTCTCTCTAACAAGACTGAATATTTAGAAGAAGTGATCGAGTGGGTAAAAGTACGAGTGTTGTATCTTTTTTGTGTGGTCGATCAGTATCAATAATATCTAATACAATTAACACCAATATCGATTGACCTAATAAAACTTTTCTAAATAATTCATACTCATAATATATAATCAAGAACATCAAACAGGGAACTAGTTGGTCAGCATCCATGGATATTGCATCAAAACTATACTAGTACTATACCACATTGTAAGGAGAAGTGTAACTTACAAAATTATTTGCAGTGTACACAACATATCTTCAATATAGAATGGATGATCTATGGAATTGAAACATGCTTCAAGCAACTATATATGTTCAAAGCAACTCTGATCTTTGAATACAATCATTTTCTACAGAAAAATGCATATATATATATTGTGTAGTAATCAGATCAGTGAGACAGTGACGATAACCTTTCCAAAGAAGAAAAAATATACATTATATTTCCTATAACTTGAATAATAATACAAGGAAAAATTAGCTAGCACTGCCAAATTGATCGATCATAGTTAATCAAAGGTCATTCAATTCCTCGCATTTTTTTTACTACAACGTACCTTCTTTGAGAGGGAGATCATGTTTAATAGTCAATATATAATTTATATTTTTATATTTATAATGATATTTCGGGTTAGTTCATGTTTCAAGTTCGGTATGGATAAAATTTTAATACCTGATATCCCAATTGAATTTATACTTAAATATACCATAATTAAAATATCCAAACTCATACATATTCAGGTTCACTTGAAATTCAAAATTCAATTCGAATTTCGAGTGTTAGTTCGGATAAACCGAATTATGCCCACCCCTACCATCTAGAGCTTCCTTGACCCAAAATATTTGCATTCCAACCACTTGGGTTGCAGTATATGTCTCACTTCATACCACATTCTCTCAATATTACATCCTAACCCTTAAACTTCATGTCTTAGCATTTACTTCTTAACCCTTTTAATCATACTACTCCTCAACCCAATTAGCACCCATAATTTTCTCCTATTCCTATCTAGGCTGCAAAAACCACTATCTAGGTTGCAAAAACCATGTTCATGGGTTGCGGTTATACTTTGGACCTAATTAACTCCTGGATCTCCATTTCTTAGGCCTTCCCCATTTGTGGGTTTTGCATAAATTTTAAGACAAAATAGAGTAAGGTGGATGAAAGAGAAGGAAGATAGAGAGAGAGAGAGTGTGTGTGTGGCAGAGGGTGTTGTAGGAGAGTGGATTTTTTGTCCCCTTAAGTAGGCCCCATCAAAAAAAGACAAGCTGCATAATAGTCCGTGTGGAGTGCACTTTACGCCCAGTCGGGCGCGTTAAGCATATTTTGCATTTTATTTTATTTTATTTTTTTGATTTTATGACATTTCATGGTTTTTTTTTTCTTTTGCTTCCTTGCTTCACTCCTAGTTGCATCCTAAATATTTGTGCAAAACACCTATCTATTGAGGATGGCCTTAGCCCAATTTGCTCTGGACTCTGACAACATTCCTCCATCAACACTCATATTAATATACTTATTTCAAACTTTTATCAAATCTACAATAGGTACATAAAATTAGTATTGTGGGTTCACAAAGTCATTATACTACTTTCATTTTGTGTGTTTTGATTTGATTAACAAGACTTGATGAATAACTTGCCGGTGAAAATAATGTAGACTAAATGTAACGGTGATTAATACGGAGTATTTTTTAAGTTTTTTTTTCTATTTAACAAAAGTCAAAGTTAAGTTTGTTATTTAAGAAAGACAATTTATTTTTAAATATTCATATGAGTATATATTTTTTTTGAGTACATATGAGTATATATATATATATATATATATATATATATATATATATATATATATATATACTCTATGCATTGCACAAGTATGAACTGTATGATGAAGGTTCGAATTAGTGCTATAAAATGCAGAAATTACCAAAACTTTTTGATAAATAAAATCTCTAACTTAGGAGAATTTGACTCCACTTTGACCATACTTAATTAAAATTTGGCCACACTCAAAATTTTATCTCAAAATGATAATTTTCTATACCTTTAATTTTTAGCTAATTTTCCAACAACTATAACATTTGCAACTTTCAAAAATGAGAAATCAAAATACTAGTAATAATATATAATTGGAGACAAGAAAAAAAAAAACCTTTTTTCCAAAAAAAAAAAATGTTTTTGTCATCCTCTGCTCTTTACCACTTAATTAATTAGCCACGTCTCCAACAATAGTCCAGGATTACTCAAATTGTTATTTATTTATTTGGACTAAATATTTAAAAATCTCATTTTATAATACTGTTTTCGGTTTTTCCAAAGAGATAGACTACAACCCCAAGAATCAATTTTTTTTTTTCCCTGTCAATTCCTGAAACATTGGCATATATATTCTGGATCCAGCCGGCTTCAATTCGATACACACAAAGTAAAAAAGAAAATAACATTAAATTAAACAATTGTGTCTCATATGTTTAACAACAAAGCCACCATATAATGCATATTGTCAATACACACAAACTAAGTCAGCAGAAAACAATTCAAGTAGTCATAATTACATTACATACAGAAGCTAAGGAAAGAGAGAAGAATTTATGGCCTGCGTAGCTGTATGCTCTCTTATGAGGACCATAGAGCTTGAGTTCTTACAATCTAAGCCTCGTCCAATCATACTAGAAAAGGAACTCATCCCTTGCAACAAAGAGTTGGTCCAATCTCTCCACCAAAACCTTGGTTTTCTGATAGAGCTGTTTGATGAGAACAAAATGGATGGTATTCAAGCAATTAAAGACTTGGAAACAAAGCTCAAAGATGTGGCTTTCCGAGTAGAAGATGAAATTGAATTCCAAATTACAAATCTTTATGAGGAAGAGGAAGAAGAAGAAGAATTCGGAATTGCTGATCTTTATGAAGAAGAAGTGGAAGAAGAAGAAGAAGAAGAATTCGGAATTGCTGATCTTTTTGTGGAGAAGCCACAAGGGGATAGTGATGCGGGAAAAACTTGTCATTCTTGCAAACTTCATTGTATATTGGAACAAGCAATAGAAGACATTGAGGCCATCAAGGAAGAGTTGTGGAAAGTCAAGATGGAGTACAAGCATTTCATAGCCTTGAAAGGAAGGAAAACAACAACACTTGATGCTTTTACCAATGGTGATGAAGGTATCATGGTGGGGGATTCCTCCGAAAATGCTTCAAACTCCGAGTACATAATGGTGGGGAAAAACAATGAGTTCCAAATGGTGAAGAAGATGCTAATTGAACATCCGTCAAGGCAACGAGAAATTGTCTCGATTAAAGGTATGGGAGGTATTGGCAAGACAACGTTAGCTAAACGGTTATATGATGATCCATCAATTGCCTTCCACTTTGACAAGCGAGCTTGGATTGTTGCATCGCAACATCATAACAAGACACATATGCTCACAGATATTCTTGAATCAATAGGCTATGTAGATAGTGACACTACAAAGGGCATTGAGGAAAGAGTATATCAATGTTTGATGCATCAAAGGTACTTTATTGTGATAGATGACATATGGAGTGACAAGGCATGGGATGCTATCAAAATTTGTTTTCCAGATAATGGAAATCGTAGTCGAGTATTGTTGACTACTCGCTTTGCAGATGTGGCTACTCGTATTGGCTCTAGAAAAGAATTTTCTCATCAAATGCATTTGTTAGATCAAAGTGAGAGTTGGAATTTATTTCGTGAAAAGGCATGCAAATCTCGAGGTGTTAAATTTGAGAAAATTGGGAGACGAGTTGTTGAGAAATGCAAAGGTCTACCTTTGGCAATTGTTGTGGTTGCGGGTCTATTTTCCAAACTCAAGGAACTAGATGTGTGGAAGAATATAGCTGAAACTCTAAATTCATTTGCTACAACAACTATTGATGAGGAATGCTCAAGGATGCTCTCATCAAGCTACAATCACTTGTCTTACAAGTTGAAGGCTTGTTTTCTATATTTGAGCATTTTTCCTGAAGATAATGAGATACACGTTAAACATCTTGTAAAATTATGGGGTGCCGAAGGACTTGTAAAGGAATTTAAGAATATGAGCCTTGATGCAGCTACGGAAGGATACATTCAAGAACTCAATGATAGAAACTTAATTCTTGTAAGCCAGACGAGTTCTTGTGGAAGAAGAATAAAGGCATTTAGAATGCATGATTTATTGCACTCTTTCTGTGTGAGGGAAGCTAAAAAGGAGAACCTTCTTCATGTTGTCTATAGAAATGGATCTGGGTCCCTTCCAAAAGGTTTCCGTTGGGTAAGTATCCAATCAAATAATTTTAACAATCATACATTCTTTTCTTCTTTAAAAAATTGTCGATCCATCTATTCTTCAAGAAGGATCACATCTTCAAATTTGAAATCTTGCAATCTATTAAGAGTACTCTACAATATTGAGTGCAAGATTGTGAATCTTGTCCATTTGAGATGCCTGTTTTCACAATTTTCACATTTTATCCTCTTAAAACCATTTCGTGCTTGGAATCTTCAATCAATTTCCATTTTAGGGGTTGAGGAAATGAACTTCTTAAATTTTCCACAACTACAACATTTCAGTTGTTTCATTCCTCCTATTGATTTCCCCATAGTTTCTCATCAAAACTTGAAGAGCATTTGTTGGTTGCAACCTTATGAGTGCACAAAGGAATTATTCACAAATATTCCAAACCTAAAGAAGGTACAAATTTGTGGTGAAAGAAGAGATTGCAATGATTGCATTGAGAACCTTGCCTATTCACAACAACTTGAGAGAGTGTGTATTTTTGCCAACAATGGGAGCCTGGATATGATTACAATTAATGAGCATATTGTTCTCTTGAAAAATCTTACAAAGTTGACATTCAAGTTTACAAATTTTGAGTGGAAGGGAATCAATGTTCTTACCAAGTTGCCTAGACTCCAGGTACTTCAGTTGTTCAATTTTGCCTGCCTGGGCGAAGAGTGGGAATTATCGGAGACGGAGAAATTCTGCGAGTTAATTGTTTTGGATATTGCCACAGCTGATCTCAAGCATTGGAAGGCCAGTGTTGATCATTTTCCGAAACTTGAGCGCCTAATTCTTTATTGGTGCTATAATTTGGAAGAGCTTCCCACCGATTTCGCAGAAATCTCAACATTGAAGTCAATTGAATTAAAGCAATGTCTTCCTACTATGGTGACTTCAGCTAGGGAAATTGAGAAAGAACAACACGACTATGGAAATGATGAGATTGTTGTCATAGAAGAAAATACAATACTGGTCTTTCTCCCTCCCTTTTCTCTCTCTGGACTGCTGTTTTTTTTTTTTCTCCAAACTTCAGTTTGTGTTTTCATATCCTAACTTAGTTTCTATGATTTATGGCAGCCTGAAGAATCTGTTGAAGGTAAGAGGAAGCGAAGATTGACCAACAAGAAGACTCCTCGCAGTAAAAATCAGTCCACATAGACCCAAAATCCAACTGAAGAAAAGAGGTATATATACAAATATATCTTCATTTATTCATTCATAAGAGAAGCATTGCATTGGCATTTGGTTCACGAAATGTTATATTACTAGGAATGTTAAATTCATGTCTTAGTTTGGCTAAATTTGAGGTATGTAAATATGTAATATAAATCATTTTAGTTTAGAAGTTATCTTTCATGTTATAATTATTTTTTTAAAAAAAAAATTAATACCTTTAACATATTTTCATATATTTCAATAAATTTCAAAATTAACAAAAGTAAATAAATAAATAAATAAAGTAGTAGTAAAATATATTAGTAAATCTATACTATTAATAAAAAAAAAATCCTCCAATTTAACTTCCTGCATGCCCAAAACACTCCTATACGGCTATACTATTAAGATTTACGTAAAATTGTAAAATATGGTAATACATTTCATATTCGTACTACAATTGTCCATTAAAATATGACAATACAATAATAACAAATAAAATTAGAATATAAAAAAATATATTATTAATAAGTTATACTTAAGATATTTTAAATAACACTCATATTGATATTCTTATTTTAGGAATAATGTTCAAATAGGCCAATGAATGAATACACCAAATAATAATAATAATAATAATAATAATAATAATAATAATAATAATAATAATAATAATAATAATAATAATAGGCCAATAAATTACACACAAATATGCAATTGAGTCATTAAATTTAAAACAAAAAAAAAAACAAAAACAAAAAAACAAAACAAAAAAAAAAAACGGTAACTCAGTCTCTGAACTATCTAAAATTATGAAAATAAGCCAAATGGACATTTTGACCCGTCATTGTTGCCGTGACGTTTAATTTATTAAAAAGTTATTATTTTAAAATTTTAAAAATAATTTTAAATTAAAAAAATTGCCTCCAATCGGAGAAGAAAACATGCAAGACTAAGTTCTTTGTCTCCATCCAAACGCGATGAAACCTCTTCGTCTCTAGTTAGAGACGAAGAATATGGTCTTTGTCTATGGTTGGAGGCGAAGTTTTTTTCTTTTTTTTAATCAAATTTTGAAGTTGATTCCCCTAGAGTGTTGAGGGAAAATGGTTGGGAAAGATGAGGAGTTTGAGATTGTCAACACACTATTAATTGAAATTAATTTCAACAACGAAAAGTTGTTGCGATTATGAGTACGTGAGGTATCAGTAAAATTACATTAGTTAAACGAGTTTATGATGATTCAACAATATTTCCTTTCCACTTTGCCAAAAAAGCTTGGGTTGTTGCATCACAGCATTATAATAAAAGGTCTTCTTAATTCAATTTCTAATCAAGAAAGAGTAGAAAATAACAGTACAGTAACATTACAACAAATGTTAGTCGAGTTTGGGAGCAAAGAATGGTAGTCGAGTTTGGTGACTACTTGCCTAACAAATATGGCTAATTTTTTTTAAACAACAAATGTGGCTAATTAATTATACTTGCACTAACAATGACTTCTTTTATCAAATTAAATGCAATTGTTAGGTCAAAATGAGAGTTTGAAATTTATTTTGTGTAAAATAAAAATTAAATGCAATTGTATGTTAATTTAATACCCCGTACATTAAAATAAAAATATCAATATAGGTGTTATTTAAAAAATTTTAATTTGAACTTTTTAGTGATATATTTTTTATATATTAATTTTATTTTTATAAAAAAACTGAACTTAAGTTATAAACGAATATATGAGTATTAGTTTAGTGTACCTTAAAAGTAGACCATGATTCATGGTATAATAAATATTTTAGGTAATCATTACCATAAATTAAATTAACATATATATTTTTTTTTTTAATTTTTAAAATGTCAGATAATATGTAAAACATGTTAAACAATATGCGTCTGAAGTACGTACTTCGGACGCGGATTGTTAGGGCTATTTAGCCCATTTTCCACATATTGTTAGGGCGACAGTCTGTCTTCACCACATCGCGTTAAACAATCTCCAAAACCGTCGCCTCCACTACTCGTCGCCTCACGCCCTTCGCTCGCCAACAGTCTCCTCTCCTCGCCGCACGTCGTTGCTCTCCTTTGCCGTCCAACGCCGTCCAGCACCGCCCGTCCATCTCCGTCGCCTCCTGCCCCGTCTCCGTCAATCTGTCGTCGTCCATGTAACTTTGTTATTGTTTATTTAAGGTTTGTTCAGTTTAACTTTGTTTTGGATTGGTTTGAGTAAATTAGCTAATGTTGGATTGGATTGGTATCCGTCGATCTGTCGCCCATTTTATGATTCTGTTTTCTTTTCAAAATTGTTTCAACCGTAGCCGCCGGCGAATGCAAGCGGAAGGGAAATCCGACGAACCAAATGGCCGAAAATTCTCGTCCAAAAAAACAAACAGTGAGGCAAAATCAAACCGTGCTTTAGGTTGAAATTGAATTTCAAAATCAACTTCAGTTAACCCATTCTAAACATACAAGACAAATTGCTAAACTATATCAAGATACACTTGTATGTAGATTCCGAAAATTTTATTATGCAAAACATATACAAAAGCTTGATGTATATGAAAATTAATGTTGATTTTTAGGCATAATAATCAACCAGGCAGAGATTATATCGGCTCTGATACCAAATGTTATATCGACTCTGATACCAAATTAAAGGAAAATGAAGTTTACCTAAGATGATTTTCATTACGCATATTGAACGAGATTTAGCATTTCCTGTGTACATAGCCATAGAGGTAAGAGAAATAGTGATGGAAGGTTGAGGCTATCAGTATCTAGAACTCCAAAAACCTATGTGGGAGAGGACACTAAACCGTAGACGGAGACCTGATTCCACGGAAAACAGGAGACGAAGAAAAGGAATCACATTACAATAGAGAGGTCGGAGGAATCACGTTAGAACAGAGAGGTTGGAGACGGAGTCAGAGAGGCGGAGAGGCAGATGCCGGAGAAAAATGCTATTAATGGGTGAGAGCGGAGAGATTGAGAGAGTGAGAGGTTACAGGGATGAGAGTGTCGTTGGGGAAAAAGAGTGGGAATTAGGGTTTTAGACAATCATTGGTCCACACAGCTTACAATAGAGACGTCGGAGGAATCACGTTACAACAGAGAGGTGGAGAGGCAGATGCCGGAGAAAAATGCTATTAATGGGTGAGAGCGGAGAGATTGAGAGAGTGAGAGGTTACAGGGATGAGAGTGTCGTTGGGGAAAAAGAGTGGGAATTAGGGTTTTAGACAATCATTGGTCCACACAGCTGTGTGGACCATACTATCAAATAATGCACATTCAATATAAAAATAATGTACATTCAGTATAAAAATAATGTACATTATATTCAGGGGATGTACAATATTTGTGTACTGAATGTACATTATTTTTATACTATAAAAATAATGTACATTCAGTACAAAAATAATGTACATTTAGTACAATAAAAATGTACATTTTATCATGGTCCACACAGCTGTGTGGACCATGGTCCATACAATAATTTGCCGGTTTTAGATGGGTAGATTTTAGTATTTATAGACTGGGCGCTGGGTTGGGCTGGTTTGGGCCAGAATTTATATTCAGCTGTATTTAAATGTGAGGTCTGATAATTTATATAAATTTTATAAGTTTGATGTTAACATTTATCATTTCGCATTTTTAAAAAATTAGGTAAAAGATTTTTGTGTTGTATTTAATTTTTTTTTAGCATTTATAAAAATAATTGTTTTGTAATAATGTGTGTTTAATATTTTTAATAACGATGTGGATTATGTTTTTCAATGTTTGTATGGTTATACATGTTTTTTTATACTATTAGATGTATTTTAAATATTTTTAATTACGATTATAATATGATTTTTCATGCATATCATGTTTTGGAAATAAAGATTATGAGTGGAAATTGTGCAAGAAGGAAGGTTGGTTTTGATTCCCCGGATGTCATTGACATAATTAGATAGTAAACTACTCTTTAAATTAGGGGAGACAATCTCACTTGATACTTTCATATGCTATGGGCAGTTTTACATGACTTTGTCGTGGGTTAGCAGTTTTAAAGGACTTATTTTGCTTTGCAGTGATTCAGATTACTTATTTTGCTTTGCAGTGATTCAGATAATCATTGTCATAGTTGCAGTAGGCGCTAGACTAGCGCCTAGCGCCTAAGTGGTCTAGGCAATATCTAGGCGGCGATCTATAAAAACAAAAAAATAATGCATGTTTGTAGGTGTATGTCTGTTGCAAATTGGACAATGAAGGATCAAATGTCCCTTGAAATAACAAAGAGTCAAGTTTGTTGCCTACAGTTTATAGTTTGTTATTTGTTTATTTGCACCAAATAGTTTCAAATCTAGTTTTTATAAAGGTTATCTGCTTGGGGAGGGGAGAAATTCCACCGTTTCACAAATAATATACAAACTTTAAGGAAAAGGCTTGCAACGTTGAAATGTCGAAGACACACGACTTCAACAAATGAGTATCATGAGGTTCATGCAAAGCTCAACCAGACAATTTTGGCTTCAGGAACGAGATAAAAACACAAAATTTTCCATCCATATGCCTCTGCTGGAAGACGGAAAAATCATATTCAATGTCTGTTCGACAGTACCGGTTCAAAAGTTGACGGGGATTATTTCGAACATATTTTCTCCTCAACAGGTGCGCATGCAATTGATTTGTTTCCTGATTTCCCTTGTAAGATAACGGCTGAGCAGAATGCCGAACTTCTCAAACCTTTCCAACCGGAGGAGATTAGAGCTGCTATCTTTTCTTTTCTATGCAGGACCGGATGGAATGAATCCGGGTTTTTACTAGTGCTTTTGAGACTTCACAGGTACAGATGTTATTGACTTCGTTTTACGTTGCATTGACACCATGTCTCTCCCTGAGGGGTTGAATAATGATGCCAATATTGTATTAGTACAAAAAAAAAAAAAAAATAAGCCCCAAAACCCCTGTGATCTCAGGCCAATTGCTCTCTGCAATGTTCTCTATAAAATCATAGGGAAAATGTTGGCCACGAGAATGAAAGATACCCTTAAAAATGTCATTTCAGAATCACAAAGTGAATTCATTCCTGACAGACTGATAACTGATAATATCCTTATTGCAGCTGAGGCAGGACATTACCTTAGACGGAAACAAGGCGGTCAAGAGGTTGGGCTGGACTGAAGCTTGATATGGCTAAAGCATCCGACCGTATAGAGTGGAGTTTCTTGAAATTTATGCTTTTAGTTCTGGTATTTGATGTTAAATGAATTAATATGATCATGTTATGTGTTACGACGGTGAAATACAGGATTCTTATCAATAGTTCTGGTACAAGCGAACGGACAATTTTACCCCTTCATTTGACCTCAATTTAACCAAAATTTAACGAAAGGACCACCATTGGAAAGAATTTGAAAGTCAAGGGACCTAAATTGTCCAAATTAAAAGTCGGGGACTAATTTTGAAAAATCAATATAGTCGGAGGACCATTGCTGGAATTAACTCTTATCTGGAATAAGTCCAAATTAGTGCTACAATTTGCAGGAAGCCACACATAGAAATTTGAACATAAAAATACTAAAAGTCAACTAGTTGCCATCTTGCAATTATTGCACTATGGCAATTGCCAGCTGATATGGGTACTATACAGAGGGAGAGAAAGAATAATAGTGGCGTGTGTCGCAGTATGTTCTCTTATAAGGACCATAGAGCTTGAGTTCTTGCAACCTAAGCCTCGTCCAATCGTACTAGAAAAGGAGCTCATCCCTTGCAACAAAGAATTAATCCAGTATCTCCATGAAAAGCTTGGTTTTCTGATAGAGCTTTTGGATGAGAACAGAATGGAGGGTATTCAAGCAATTAAAGACTTGGAAACAAAACTCAGAGATGTGTCTTTCAGAGTAGAAGATGAAATCGAATTCCAAATAGCAAAACTTTATGAGGAAGAGGAAGGAGGAGAGGAATTCGAAATCACTGATGATGCAGAAGAAACTCAGGGGGTAATCTTTTTGTGGAGAAACTACAAGGGGATAGTGATGTGGAAATTAAAAAGCCTGCCATTCATGCAAACTTGGTCGTATTTTGAAACATGCAATCGAAGACATTGATGCTATCAAGGAAGAATTGTCGAAAGTCGAGGTGGAATACAAGCATTTCATAGCCTTGCAAGGAAGGAAAACAACAATACTTATGCTTTTACCAAATGTGATGAACTTATCATGGGGGATTCCTCCGAACAGGCTTCACACTCTGAGGACACACTGGTGGGGAAAAACAATGAGTTCCAGATTGTAAAAGAGATGCTAATTCAACATCCATCAAGACAACGACGAATTATCTCGATTAAAGATATGGGAGGCATTGACAAGACACAACTGTTAGCTAGACGAGTTTATAAAGATTCTTCAGTTGCTTCCCACTTTGAGAAGCGAGCTCAGGTTGTTGCATCACAACATCATAGTAAAAGACAAATGCTCAAAGGTCTTTTGAAATCAATGGAATATGCATATGGTGGCACTGAAGAGGAGCTAGCCTTTAAACTCTACCAAGGTTTGAAAGGTCAAAGGTACATGGTTGTAATTGATGACTTATGGAGCAAGGAGGCATGGTATGTTATCAAAACTTGTTTTTCTGATGATAGAAATGGTAGTCGAGTACTGTTAACTACTCGCTTTACAGAGGTAGAAAATTATATTGGCTCCAACAATGATTTTTCTCAACAAATGCAATTGTTAGATAAAAGTGAGAGTTTGAATTTATTTCGAGAAAAGGCACTCAAATCTCGTAGTGTTGAATTTGAGGAAATTGGGAGACCAGTCCAATTGTTCAGAAATGTAAATTACCTTTGGCAATTGTGGTGGTGGCAGACTACCAGGTGTATTTTCCAAACTCAACACACTAGATGAGTGGAAGAATGTTGCTGAAAGTCTAAATTCATCTAAAACAACAACGGTTGGCGAAGAATGCTCTCATCCAGTTACAATCACTTGTCTTACAACTTGAAGGCTTGTTTGTTTATATTTGAGCATTTTTCTAGAAGATCAAGATATCAAAGTCAAAGAGCTTGTTAAGTTATGGGTTGCAAAAAGACTTATAAAGGCATTTGAGAACATGAGCTTTTGATGCAGCTACTAAAAGGCACATTCAAGAACTCAGGGATAGAAACCTAATTCTTTTAAGCCAACGAAAGAAAAATTAAGACACTTAGAGTGCACGATTTACTACATTCTTTGTGTGATGGAAGCTAGAAAGGAGAACCTTCTTCATATAATCTATGAAAATAAGCCCAAATTCCCTACAAAAAAATTTTGATGGGTAAGCATCCAATCATAAAGTTTTAACAAACATTCATTATACTCATCTTTAAAAAACTTAATCCATCTTATGTTTTTCAAAAGAGACCACATCTTTAAATATGAAATTTGCAGTCTATTAAGAATAGTCTACGATATTGAATGTAAAATTGAGAATCTTGTCCATTTGAGATGCATAATTACAAAAATTTCACATTTTAACATTTTAAAGCCATTCCGTACTTGGAATCTTCAAACACGTTTCATCGGTAGGGTTGATGAAATGAGCATTTATGAGTTTCCGATCCACAACTACAACTAACATTTCGATTGTATCAATACTCCCGATGTTTTTCCCATAATTTTTCATCAAAACTTGATGACCATTCGTTGGTTGCAACCTTATCAATGCACAAAACAATTATTTACACATATTCCATACCTAAAGAAGGTATTGCTTAGATGTGAAGGAGGAGGTTGGAATGATTACACTAAGAACCTTGCCTATTTACCCCTGCTTCAAAGTTTATTTCTTTTCGGTACTTTCAGTTCGCTTTCTCAGGGTATGCTTGTGGTTCCAAATGATAACCATATTGTTCTTGAAAAAACTTTAAGAGTTGATCTTTTATAAAATGGAGTTTGAGTGGAAGGCACAAAAACTCACAAAATAAAACACATACACATGTTAAAACGACGAGTTACCAAATTTATACTCCTAAGATACAAAATTTCATAACACAAGATACATACACATATTATATACTTACTTATTTTCTAAATCTGGTTTTAAGTATAAAATTTGTGTTTATAATCATAGAATTTCACAATACAAGACACATAAATTCATAACATAAGACACAACTATTAATTTGATTCAGGTACGACAGAATTCATACTCTTATGAGGAGTTTAGTTCATGGAATGTTACATTACCTTAAGGGGGCGTTTGGTTCACGAAATCTTAGATTACCCCAGGTAATAGGATTACCGAAAGTAATGTGAGATTTTAGAAATGTAAGATTACCTTATGTTTTAATATTATATTACCGTGTTTAGTTAAGGGTTATATTTTAGGTTATATGAATTAATTTACTATAATGTCCTCAATAAATATATATATATATATATATATATATATATATATATATATATATATATATATATATATATATATATATTTATTTATTTATTTATTTATTTATATATATATATATATTTATTTATTTATTTATTTATTTATTTATATGTTTGAATGTATATCAAATGCTTAAATATTAAAAATAAACAAATTTATAAATATACACACATGCATATTTATATAAACATTTATATATTATTATTATTATTATTATTGTATAAGTATTAGTTAATAAGGCCAAAGTTGGAATAATTCAAGGTAATCTAAGATTACCTAAGAAAATGGTGGTAATCACATTATCTTCAAACATTACTGCCACATCAGTTTTGAGATAATATAAGATTAATAGGTTATCTCATAACTTGAACCAAACAAGGTAATAAAACATTATCAGACTCAGATTACCTGAACCAAACGCCCCCTAAGGAATGTTAAAAGTGCTAGAAATGTTAGATTACTGGGAATGTTCGATTCCTGTGTTTGGTTAAAAACTGATGTATGTAAATAATGCAACAGTAATAATGCAAATTGATTAAAATGCCAAAAAACTCAAAATTAGTAATAAGATAAGAGAATGTGAGAATACCTAATAAATGGGAGGGTATCTCACATTCCCTTCTAATAGCTAAAAGCTTTATGTGGAGGTTATGAGACATTCCCTAAGAAAATTACATAACATGAATCAAACATGAGAATCTTATATTCCCAAACAGATATAACTTGAACCAAACACTTACTTAATTAAGGTACAAAATTTCATAATACAAAATATAAAAATTTACAACATAAAACGCATACACATGCATTAGGGTCCACAATGCACTATGAACTCTGATCCATAATATAACAATTGAAAAATATTATAAGGTGATGTGGAAAAGTTAGACTTACAAATTTAAAGAGAAAATGAGATAACCACTGGGAGGTCCTTTAGGGCTCATTTTAAGGGAGATAACCACTGGTTCGCAGAAAATTTTTTAAGGGAAATTGAATTGAAATTCCATAGAAAAGTAATTACTAGGAAGATAAATTTCATTGTTTGATTGGTGGAAAACAATTACTGAGAATACTAATTTCGTTGTTTAATTTGTTTGGATTTAGAATTATAAAGAATGACGAGTATAAAAACCTATATGCCCCTACAAATTTAAAAATTAATACTCCGTAATAATTAAGAAATAACACCAGGGATAAACTAGTCTATTCATACCAACTTTTTTCCCATCTTCCCTAGAAAACAAAATCCTTGGTCCAACCAAGGATTTTGTTTTCCTCAAATTTGAAGAATTCAAATGGAAAACGAATTTCATGAACCAAACATCTAAGGGCATGTTTGGTCGGGATGAAAATTTTTTTCAGGAAAATGTTTTATTCAAAATCATGGGAAGTGCTCTTTTCTTATGTTTGGTTCATTGAAATTTATTTTCTAATGGAAAATGAGTTTCTCATTTTTTAGGATAACAAAATCCTTGGTTGGACCAAGGATTTTGTTATCCATGGAAGATGAGAAGAAAAATTGGAGTGATTGGATTATTTTACCCTTCATATTCTTTCTTAATCATTATTATTTTTCTTAATTTGTAGGGATATATAAGTCTTTATACTCCTTATTCCTTACAATTCTAAATCCAACCAAACAATAAAATTCATCTTTCATTTGTTTTTTGAAAACATCAAAAAAATTCTAATGATGACATAAAATTTATCTTTCTAATAACTATAACTACTTTTCTATTAAATTTCACTTTCATTCCTCTTCAAATATTTTCCGTGAACCAAACAAGTCTTAAAGAAAACAATTTCCATAGAAAAAAAATTTCCGTCCAACCAAACATCCCCTTAGGCCATCTCCAAAACACAAAAATAAAAAATAAAAAATTGGTGTGGAATGGCTCCAATCAACACTCCAAAACACCATAAATTTGGTGCACTTCATCCGCACCATTTTTGGTGTAAATATTTAATTTCCATTTTGCCCATCTTTTGTACTTTATCTTTTTCTATAATTACTTCTGTATCCTTTTTGTTTTTTTATATATATTTACATATTTTGCTAAATATTTAAACAAAAATTGTATATTATTAAAAAAAAATTATATCATTTGAAAGATCTCATTAAAACGATTAAAACAAGACTAATATTGAATATAATTTAATTGAAAAAAAATTACATAAAACATAATTAAATTTTAATTTATTAAATGCAACTATATGTTAAATAATAAAAGTATAAATATAATCTTTTTATGAGAATATAAATTATTTTAGTGTACGAATAAAATTTGGTGTAGAATTTGGTGTGAATGGGTTAAAAATGAAAAAAATTTGGTGTAAGAATATGCTGAGAATATTTTTTTTGGTATAAAATTTGGTATTTTGGGTTGAAGATGGTTTTAGTGTAGAGTTTGTCAAAGTCTCCATTTAAATTTTAAACTATACACCTAGGAAAAAGATACTCCTTATTAATTAACTTCAGACGTTTTTTTTTCAGACCTAGGAAATAGTTAAAATGTTTCTATGTGGGCCATGTGGCCATGTGGGAGCAGAAAATAAATTATACAAGAAGCAGAGTTTGTGCCTTGGTGGTATATAGACAAGTAGTGAGTATTTTTATAGTGAGTGTTTCACTGTTTTGTGTCTTGAATCTTGACGGGAAAAAAACAAATTTTAAAAAAAAATTGGTAGACACAGAAAGTTTACAAAGAAAAAAAAAAAAATGTTGTGATAAACATAGCCCAAAACGGACGCCTCCAATATCTGTTTAATTATCAAAGAGTGGCCCCCCCTACTTTTAAATATTACACCAAGTTGAAGTCTTGGAGAGAGTGATGGAATCTTTTGACTTGGAATACTAAAAAGTTGAAAAATGCTGTCAGGCTGTCAGCTTAAATTATTGCACTTGGCACCATAGCCTGTCCCTGTCGGGAGTGTCAGATAGTTGAAATTTGCACAAAGTTTTAGGAGTAATTTTTTTTTTTGGAGTAAAATACTAAAATCTAATTGATCGGCTTTAAACAAATGGGAGAGAGTTAAATTATGGAGTATTTTTCTCTGGCAAATTAAAAAATTTTGACAGCAATTAATGGGGCCTACTCTGATATTTGATTTGCACCTCACATGCGTGAGGCGCAAATCATGCGCTCAGGTGGGCGCATATTTACTTGTTTTTTTTTGTTTTATTTTACTTTTTCCTTTTACTCTTTCCATTTCGAAATTGCTGTCTCATTTGGTTTTTGCACGCTTTTAATAAATTAAAATAAATATGATGTGTTTTTTAATTATGTCCTCAACCTTTTCACTTTTATAAATAAAAACAAATAAAGAAAGTAAAAGTCATAAGGATAGATTGGGAAAAGTAGAATGATGGTGATGTTTAATTTTGGAAAGATGACAACATTTTGGGACAAACTAAAAAGGAAAGTAAGACAGGTAAAATGGGACAGATGAAGTATTTTTTTTTCCCCACCAATTTTTTCTTTCCTAATCACACTTACAAAATCTTCTCAAAAACTACACCAAACTCTTAACTATTGGAGAAGGCCTGAAGAATAATTTTACATGTATTCTCTCTTTTTTTTTTTTAATATTTTAAAACAAAAACATGTATTCTCTTTTATACTCTTATTTTCTAGGAAAATACTTGATGTATTCTCACTTTATACTCCTAATTTATACTCTCTCACATATTTTTTATGTAGACACTTTTTTGTGAGCTCACATGATGAAAATAATCAAAGTCTGTTTAATTGCCACCTCAAAGAGTACAAGGGAGTAGAATTTGTGAGTATGTGAAGTAGAACTCTATTTTCTATGTAGAATTTGGGAGTATGTGTAGTAGAACTTTATTTTCTATTCTTTATGATATAACATGTTTTGATTGTTTAATATAACTAGTATTTTCATTCGTGCAATGAAGAAATGGGTCGGATCGATTATGTTTTCTGATGTTATCATTGCTTGAATTCGAACAAATAATTGCTCAATTAATAGCCAATATGTAGATGTATGCATCCGGTGCTGAAACTTTAAAGATTTTATATATTAGTGTTTAGAATTTGTATAAATTGGGCAAATTTGCTCATTCTCGAGCAACTCAGTTATAGATACAAATTGTTATCCTAATTCATTTGTATGGAAGATATATTTTCTATGTAGATATATACCAATTTTTCCATCTTTGCATATATAAGGAATAAGCAATAAGACACGAAGACAGTGAATATGAACAATATATAAATAAGAAGCTGCTTCAATCACACTATAATAGTCCCTGTGTTGCATCTTCTCTTAGCTAGCTAGCTTGTTTAAACGAACACCCTCTCATCTAATTAAATGACAATTGACAATGATGATGATCTTTGGAAATATATGTGAAGTATTTTAAATTTTATTTTTTGAAAAGAGTATATTGAATTTTATTTTATTTAATAGTTTAGTCATATTCTTATTCGCGAAGTAGAGTATTTATTTTTTATTTTTTAGAAAAAAATATATATAGGCATGTTTATGTAATCCAATTATTTATACCATTGGTGTTATTAGGAGTGGGAACAAAAATAAGGATGGAGTAGTATTTTTTTTTTAAATATTACTCTATATCAATGTTGTTGAATTTTATTATATAGTAACTTTATTCTAACTTTAATCTATATTGGTAGATTACATATTATGTTTTGTTACAACTTTAATCTATCGGGAGTTCAAATAATAATTATTTAATAGTAATTATAATAGAATATAGTTTACTTTAGGAGTTATGAGACTTAAACGGGTTTATGGAATGCGATTTTCAACAAAAAAAAAAAAGTCAAATCATATTTAATTTTAAATTGGAGTTGTTATTATATTGAGTAATAAAATCATAATTAATAAATAATAAGTTATAAAACGGGATAAGATAATGTATGTCCAGTGCCAATTAATCCTTGCGAGTTGAAGCCCATGCAGTTGAATAGATGCAAATATCTAAATGATACTACGTATTACATATACCCATTCAAATCTAATATGAATAGTCTTCTAATAATAAGACTAATTGTAATGCAATTAATTCGACAACCACTCAAGAATTGATTATAAAGTTAACAATAATATTACGAAATAAAAAGAAACATAATATCACCGGTTAAAATTACACATTATTGAAAACCTCATTGTAGACGACATTGGTAGTAGCAACAGAATCTTGCCCATCCTCGTCTAGAGCTAACACCTTCAAGCCATCAGGATGGTGACTCGTGAAAAAGCCACGTACAATTGACCGTGATTAAAGTTTAGTTTTTTCAGCAATAACCCAAGGTGAGTTAGCGTTTGACTCTGATTTTTCTTGATAGTCATGGCATATGCGAGCATCAATGGGAATTGTTTACGCTAGAACTTGAAGGGCAATCTCTTATAAGAAGGACTAAGAGACATTAGAAAGATAAGAACTTTGGTTCATGCATGTGTCTCATTAACTATTATTGCTTCGACAATGTGATTTGTCAATCTTATAACAATGAGGCACGTACCATTGCAAAGACCAAGAGAGTGGTATATGCTCTGCAATAACATAACAGGTGCACTAACCTTTAATGTCAATGAATGACTAGGAAGTCTAAACAATCTCAAACTATTTAAGAATTCACGAGTGTGCACTTAAATATGTTCGACCTTCTACAGTGTTCATGTCGCATATGCACTGATTAATTTGATCAACGACATCTAAAGTCAGCGAGAGGATCACTCGGCCTTCTAGGTGCGGCTCATTAAGTATGTCGTATCTTGCGTTTGGGAATGTGTTTTCCACTATAGTTGTTGTGGGATCGGGTCCGCACTTGAACAAAAATCGTGCCAAAATATCGATCTCATACAAACCGTCGTTTACACCCCCTACAATCCAATCTCCGATGTCGGCAATCCATTTTTGAAAATGAATCAGTCATCCGTCTATCTTCCTCTAAAGATCAGCTCCATAGTCTCAAGTTCTTTGTGAGCCACAATACCTTGCAATTCGTCCATAGGTACGAAATATCAATAGTGACTCTAACAACTACTAGTCTTAGTGCTTTCGGAATAACAAGTAAAATTTGTCTAAAATCGCCGTAAAAAAAAAACGATTGTCTTTCCACCAAATGTCTTTTCAACACTACCTGGTATGGCGAACCTCAATAGGTCCCTCATGGTTTTGTCCAAAGCCTCAAGACAGTGTTTGTGCAATTGTGCGTTATCAGTGCTTCGTCTCATATTATCAATTTGCTCCTAATTATAAGCTCATCAAGGTCACTGCTTTGCGATATATTGCACATTTGCACGCGGAATCTTCGTTCAAAGAGAGCAGTATAGCACATTTGGAATGTGTCATCCTACATCCTGGCAAGAGCAAAGATGCTATTCCACTCGAAGCAACATTCAGAACAATATCATCGCAGCTCCTTGTCTTTGCCAACAACGTTATCCACACGAACGTCTTGCCTGTTCCTCGATCTGTAACTATACACAAAGAATAATCCACCTCTATTGGAATCTATATCATTCATAACAAAAGTCGTAGACATTCTTTTACTCGTCGGTCAATTGTGTTATGAACGATTCATGCTCTGTCTCCAACGATTCCTTGTCATACGCCAACTCTTCGCCTAACAACATATTTTCAATCAAACTCATAATGCTTTCGTTAGTAATTGGCATTTCTGGAAAGTCCCTCAAACTCTTCCCCCACAAAGATAACAACTTCTCACACTCCACAAGAGCAAACTGTTTCTTATCCAAATTCGATAACACCAACTCGTAAAAAGGCCAAAAAAATCACAAATTAGTTTATTTAGAAATAATGACAAGAAAATAACAAAGTCGAATAAATATATGGGAGCTTGATATACCTAGATTCTTTATGAGATGTCGACGTTGAAACTGTGCATCCTCGGATTAACTGGATTAAATGTGCATGGGTTATTGGAAAAAAACAAATTTACTCACCATTCAATCTTGGATTAACTAGATTAAATGCTGGAGAACCAATAGTTTATTGCAATACCGACTCATTTTCTAAAAAAAAAAAAAGAAAGAAAAATTATCGGTGTTTAAACGATTCTCATAGAATGGCTCGTACTTTAGATACACAACTATGAATTCATGTCCTAATACAAATTAAATATTATAAATTAATTGGATATATATATATATATATATATATATATATATATATATATATATATATATATATATATATATATTTTTTTTTTTTTTTGGGTTGCAAGCAACTGCAATATTTTTGGAAAATAATAAAAATAAATAAATACATAATAATTAACACATTAATTGGAGTAAATCAATAATTTAAAACAATAAATAAATCAAAATTTGTATATAATAAAATATAAAGATTATTACAAATAATTTCAATGTGAGTTGCGTTACCATTCCTAGACATATTAATAGGTGTTCTTGGAGAGCAAACCATTTAAAAATGCTAAAAATGCATTTTATTTCAATAAAATAGTTAGTTAGGCTATTGAGATAACAAATTTGTTTACCATTCACTCTTGGATTAACTGGACTGAATGCGGGTGAACCAACAACTGATTCTAACGACGACTAAGTATTATCGAACAACTTATTTGGTCGGAACAATAGTACTTGTATATTATTATGACTAAAATATTATTATTATTATTATTATTATTATTATTATTATTATTATTTTTGAAAACTATTATTATTATTATTATTATTATTATTATTTAAGCATATTTATATTCGTTATTTTTTTACCGGTATCAGTTCGGGTGGGTTGCGTGTGATTTGTCTTGGCCGATGACCTGGGTTAACGGTGGGTTGCTCTACCGATGTTGGTTGGTCAGCGTCCAGCTGGCGAGAGGGCATACTTTGGGTTCAAATGATGCACATGGTTGGGTTTCCTGTGGGTTAAAGACTGCAATAGACGTTTTTTCCCAAAAAGTGATAAAAAAATATGACGAATTAACAAATTAGACAAAAATTACAAAAAAAAAAAAAAAAGAAAAAGGAAAAAAAGAGTATTTGAATTTGCATTTGAGGTCAGAAACGCAAATCTCAAATGTATTTGTTAATTTTTTTTTAAATGTTAACCATAAACGCAAGTTAATAAAATAAAATAAAAATTGTCTGCAGTAGAAGACGACCAGAGCCGGAGAAGGCGACAATAATGAAAATGCACACGTTTAACATGCACAAGTAAAATAGTGGCTTCAGCGAGAAATTGTGCACACACAACGCATTACAAATATGCACACGTATGACGTGCGCACATAGTTAAGGGGCTTGGGTAAAAAGTGGTGCACAAAAACTAATCACACACAGTTGATATGCACACCACTTAATAACATATGTGAACAGATCGAAATGGCATACAAAAAAAAAATATATGGACTTAGGTTAACATCAGGTGTGCACATGAAAGAGATGCTAATCTAATTTTAAGTATCCCCATTGCTAAGACAAATAGATATGATGAACTGATTTGGCCGAAGGAAGAGAATGGCAAGTTTAGTGTGAAGAGTTGCTAAACTTGCTACAGGGCATTAACCGGAGAGCTGGGCAATAATAGGGAGGAAGATTGAACCAATGTGGAATTTATGGTTACCGGCAAAAATAAAAAATAAAAAATAAAAAATTCTAGCAAGCTTGTACACAGTGCCTACCCACAGCAGATCTATTGACGGCCAAGAAAGTTGATTGTCCAAGGCTGTGTTAAATGTGCCATAAAACTGATGGATCTATTTTTCACACACTTGTAGATTGTGAATAGTGCAAAGGCCTGCTGGAACCTCTTGGAAGCTCTTAGGATGTCTAAATTTCTCCGATATAGAGCGTTCACAGCTTTTGATAAGGAAAAACAGAGCATCCTTCTTGTCATTTGTTGGAAATTGTGGTACGCTAGGAACCAGAAAGTATGGAATAATATTAGTGTGTGTTTGGGAACCTGAAAAATAATTTCTTGGATTTTGATGTTTGACAATTATCAGAAAATGTGGTCAACGGAACCACGTAAAATAGGTGTTTTTTTCCGCAAATTTCCAGACACAGAAAATGCATCGCGCCAGAGCCTCCCTCTGTCTAGCGGATCCGGCTCTTTTCCGACGGGGCTTGAAACCAGAGCAGTTCGGCCGGAAACCAGAGCAGTCGTCCTCTTTTTTTTTTTTTTTTTAATTTTTAATTTTAAATTTAGTTATAATAAATATTATTAGGTTATATATTTTTTATATTTTAAATAAAAGAATAAAAATATATAATTATATATTTCTACCCATTTTCCCTAAAAATAACCAAACATTAAAGACAGTTTTCCATAGTACATTCAAACACGAAAAATAAAATTATTTTTCAGAAAATATTTTACAGAAGTCCTTTTTCTACTTTCCAAACACACTCTTAAGGGCCGTTTAGTTCGGGTAATCTCAGATTACCTAGGTAATCAGAGTCTGGTAATGTTATATTACCTTGTTTGTTTCAAGTTATGAGATTACCTGGTAATGTTATATTACCTCAAAGCTGACGTGGCGGTAATGTTTCAAGGTAATGTGATTACCCCCGTTTTTTTTAGGTAATCTAAGATTACCTTGGTTATTCCAATTTTTCCCTTGTTAACTAATTCTTATATAATAATAATAATAATAATAATAATAATAATAATAACATATATAAAATAAATATATGTTTATATAATCAAATATACATGTGTGTATATTTATATATTTATTATTTTAATATTAAGCATCAATACATTCATACATATAAATAAATAAAAATACACACAATAAAGGCACACAAATAAATAAATAAATATATATATTGGGTTTATCGAGGCAAATCCCACTCCTCTTCCGAGTATGTGAGTAAACACTCGCCCTTATATATATATATATATATATATATATATATATATATATATATATATATATATATATATATATATATATTAAAAGGACATTATAGTAAATTGTCCCATATAACCTAAAATATAACCTTTAACCAAACAAAGTAATATTATATTCCACAATCCAAACCAAACATATCAGGTAATCTTACATTCCCGAAATTTCACATTACCTTCCTGGAGGTAATCCTATTACCTGGGGTAATCCAAGATTCCGTAAACCAAACGCCCCCTTAGTATTGTATACCGCCAGCTTGGAAGAAAGCACAAGAACCAGGTAATGATTCCAGAACTCAGGAACCTAGGATGGAAAAGTACGTGGAAGAGACCTCAAAATGGATGGACAAAATTAAATGTGGATGCCACTCTCCAGAAAGATTTGAACAAGATGGGTTTTGGCTTTATTCTCGAAGATGATAATGGAGTATTTATAGCAGCTAAAAGTGTGCCTCGGCCCTTGAGTGGTATTTTCAAATCGAAGGACGCCAAAGCTATGGCAGTTCGTGAAGCTTTGAGTTGGTTAAAAGGAAGAAATGTTAAGTTTGTTGAAGTTGAAACTGATTGTCAGCAGCTTGTACAAGCTCTCAATAGGAACAATGGGGCTGCCTCTTTTAATCTCATTGTTTGTGATTAAGGAGTTGATGATGAAGTTTACTCATATCTCCTTAATTGTTAGACGATTTGCGATTCAAACTGCCCATTGCCTAATTACGGAGTCTGATTTTTTTTTCCCTGATTGTAAAAAGTGGTGTCTGTATCATTCAGATTTGAATTAATTAAAGTTAACAGTTGTGCACAAGCACTGATTTCACACAGTGTATATGCACACAGCTAATATTAAAAGTTGCACACAAAGTGGAGATGCACACAGGACATAACTTACGTGCACATTTATGGCCTGCACACATATTATAAGGACTTGCGTAATCCGTAAACCTACTAATAGAAATACCCTAGTAGGAATACCCACAATCCGGTGTGCAAACATATTTTAATTTATGAAGTGTTTTCTCGGATCGTTATTTCTAGGGGTGTATTCGATCATGACCTTTATAGACTTTTATAAATTTTAAAAGTTTGTGTAAAGCTCACTGATGAGGGATAAGGAAAACAAAAAGGGAATAGCAGAATTTGGGGGAGAGGAAGAGAAGAAAGAGAGAGAAGAGAAGAATAGTGATATTACTCAACATAAAAATCATCCAATTTCCCCGGAGGGTTTAAATACAAAGCTAGCAATTCAAGTTAGCAAAACAACCAACTAATTTATTCATCGGTCCACAATATAGCAAACTAACTATGATGTGGACAGGAGGGTGAAACGACGTCGCTTGACAAAAGCCTAACTGCCTTGGAGTGAAACGACGACGTTTGACAGCAGCTCAACTGCCATTCAACCGTCTGCTTCAATTGCTTCAGACGATAACATTTTGACCAGCTTTGTTTTAACGCCTTTAACTGTTGGTACTTTCGTCAAAGTCCATTTAAAGAGAATAATGTGGCCACTAGATGAACACTATTAAGTGCAATCACAAATGATGTATCTTATATTCAAATTATCATATTTCTCATTTCGGCTAAAGTAATATTTTAATCTGATTTTATTTATTTAGTTTTTTTACGTGTCAACGTGTTAATATTATATATTTTGTATTTATTTGTTTCTATTATGCTTTTTGAAAATATTGCAGTTGCTAGCAACCCAAGTTTAGATGCATTGCACATTATAATTCGGCCTGTCACACCTTCGATTGTTGTCACAAATGGAAACACTTCTCTCTAATAGTTGACTACTTATTTCTTTATTGGTTCTATATGCGAAATGTGGTGTCATATATGTTTGAATAAAAAAAAAATTGCACTTAATATGCGCAACATGTATTCATCGTCCAATGAACGTTCATTGAATATGCCAAATATGTCAACTTCAACGTCTTCATCACGCCAACCATTAACTAATGTTACGAACGGTAATTTAGACTTGACTGTTCATGAATTTCGTCTTTTTGTTATTCTCAGCGTGTGTTTACAACTTTTTTCATTACTAAAAAACAAATTTAACAATTCACTATTTTTTTTTAACGTGGATAGAGTATTGCATCCTCGGCATAATCATGCTTTGTGGTCAATTGTAAGAAATTCTAGTAGTATATCGACAAGAACAAATGTAAGGAATTTAAACACAGATTTCGAACATGTTGTGGCTCAAAATAATAGATGTGGTGAGTTTTTTTTTAATACAAAACTTCATTTCGTCCATTTTTGTCACAACATAATTGATATGCGTTAATTAATGAATATGGATTATTAGATAATGACAAAGAGTACATTGATAGCACTGCTAACTCAAGTTACTGGGCAACTATATATGTATGCTTTGCGAAGGCTTTTTGCTACGCTGTTCACTTCAAGTTCAATCAGTAGACCAAAGGTGGTGTGGATTGTAGTGTGGCAATTTGTTGCTGAGGATGCACAATTTCAATGTCGACATCTCATGCCGAATCTAAGTATATCAAGCTCCTATCTATTTATTCGACTTTGTTATTTGTTTAATCATTATTTCTAAATAAACTAATTTGTGATTTTTTTTTGTTTTTTGTTTTTATTTTTTTGCCTTTTAAAAAGAGTTTGTGTTATTGGATTCGGATAAGAAACAGTTCGTTCTTATGTAGTTGGAGAAGTTGTTATCTTTGTGAGAGAAGAACTTGAGCCTTGAGGGACATTCTAGAAATGCCAATTCCTAACGAAAGTAACATATGTTTGATTGAAAACATGTTATTAGGTGAAGAGTAGTTGACGTATGACAAGGAATCGTTAAAGACAGAGCATGAATCATTGGTAACACAATTGACCAACGAGCCAAAGAATGTCTATGACTCTGTGATGAATGGTATAGATTCCAATGGAGGTGGATTATTCTTTGTGTATGGTTACAGAGGAACATGCAAGACGTTCGTGTGGAGAACGTTATTGACAAAGATAAGGAGTCGCGGTTATATTGTTTTGAATGTTGCTTTGAGTTGAAAAACATCTTTGCTCTTGCCGAGAGGTAGAACGGCGCATTCTAAATTTGCTATACCGCTTTCTTTGGACGAAGATTCCACATGCAATATATCGCAAGGTAGTGACATTGCTGAGTTTATAATCAAGAGCAAATTGATAATATGGGACGAAGCATCGATGCCGCACAAACACTATTTTGAGGCTTTGGACAAAATCATGAGGGATCTATTAAGGTTCGCTATACCGGGTAGTAATGAAAAGACATTTAGTGGAAAGATATTAATTTTTTGCGTCGATTTTATACATATTCTTCCTGTTATTCCGAAGACACTAAGACCAGTAATTATTAGAGCCACTATTAATCCTTTGTACTTGTTGACGAATTGCAAGGTATTGAGGCTCACGAATAACTTGATACGATGGAGCTTAGCTTCAGAGGAATATAGACGGATGGCTGATTTTTTTTTTCAAAATTGATTGTAGATATCAGAGATGGGATTGTGGGGGTTGTAAATGACATTTTGTCTGAGATCGATATTTCGGCATGGTTTTGTTTGATTGTGAACCTGATCCCATAGCAAATATAGTAGAAATTACTTTCCCAAGCGCGAGATATGGCGTGCTTGATGAGTTACACATAGAAGGCCGCTCGATCCTCTCGCCGACTTTAGATATCGTTGATCAAATTAATCAGTACATGTGTGACATGAACACTATAGATGTCGAGCGATCCTCTGATTCCTCTCGCCGACTTTAGATGTTGTTGATCAAATTAATCAGTACATGTGTTACATGAACACTATAGAAGGTCAAATATATTTTTTATGACTAGCTCATTGTGTAAGGCGTAATTAGACGTTGAAAATCTTTCAGAAGTACACACCCCTGAATTTTTAAATAGTTTGAGATTGTTTGAACTTCATAATCATTCATTGACATTAAACGTTGGTGCACTTGTTATGTTATTGCAGAACATAGACCATTATTTTGATCTTTGCAACAGTGCGCGCCTTATTGTCACAATATTATATTGGCAAATCACATTGTCGAAGCAAGAATAGTTAGTGGGATATATGCAGGAACCAAAGTTCTTATCCCCCGAATGTCTCTCACTGCTTTTGATACAAGATTGCCCTTCAAGTTCCAGCGTAAACAATTCTCATTCATGCCCGCATATGCCATGACTACTAACAACAGCTAGGATCAACGCTAACTCATGTTGGGTTATTGCTGAAAAAAATGATCTTTAATCACGATCAATTGTACGTTGTTTTTTCCGAGTAACACATCTTGATTGCCTAAAGGTGTTAGCTCTAGACGAGTATGGGCAAGATTTTGTTCCTATTACCAATGTCGTCTACAAAGAGGTTTTCAATAATGTGTAATTCCAACTAGTGTTATTATGTTTTCTTTTTATTTCATAATATTATTGTTAAATTTATAATTAATTCCTAAGAGATTATCGAATTAATTGCATTACAGTTACTGTGATTATTAGAAGAGTATCCGTATTATATTTGAATGGGTATGTAATGCCCTTTAGACATTTGTATCTATTCAATTGTATGGGCCTCAATTCGTAGGGATTAATTGGCGCGGGACACACATTTTCTTATCCCGTTTTATAATTTATAATTTATTAATTATTATTTTATTAATCAATATAATAACAACTCCAATTTAAAATTTGATTAGAATTTTTTTTGGTTGAAAATCGCATTACTTAAAACCCGTTTAAATCTCATAACTCCTAAAGTAAACTATATTTTATTACAATTACTATTAAATAGTTATTATTTGAACTCCCCATAGAATAAAGCTGCAACAAAATATAATCTATAATCTATTATCTATCAATATAGATTAAAGTTAGAATAAAGTTACTATAATAATCAAATTCAACAACATTGATACAAAGTAATTTTTAGAAAAATACTACTCCGCTCCATACTTATTTTTGTTCCACTCCCAATAATACCAATGGTATAAAGAATTAGATTATATGAACATGTCTATCTATATTCTCTCTTTTTTTATTTTTATTTTTTTAATATATACACTACTTCGCGAAAAATATGACTAAACTATTAAATACAAAAATTCAACATACTCTTTCCAAAAAATAAAATTTAAAATACTCCACATATATTTTCAAAGATCATCATCATTGTTAATTGTCATTTAATTAAATAAAAGGGTGTTCATTTAAACAAGCTAGCTAAGAAAAGATGCAGGGATTGTTTGGCAAATAGTTGTTAGCTTATTGGTTTAGCTAGTAGTTGATAAGTAATTGCGTTAACTGGTTTTGATTAGCTGATTGTATTAGTTTGTTATAAAAAAAACTGTTTGGTAAATTAAATATTAACTAGTAGCTGATTGAATGTAAAATGACATTTAAGGGTATAAGTGTATTGTATTATTTCAACCTTTGAATATAAAAAGAAGATAAACTCTTATTAATAAATAATTATAAAATTTAGGTATCATCTATATTTTTTTAAGGACATAAGTTAATTATTTTTGTGTATTTAACTCTTATTAAATTATATTCTAAAACAATAATAATAATAATAATAATAATAATAATATAATATAATACTAATAATAATAATTATTATTATTACTTTATAAAAATGACAAACCCATCACCCGTTTATTATTATTATTATTATTATTATTATTATTATTATTATTATTATTATTATTATTATTATTATTATTATTATTTATTAATTAATTATTATAAAATAACAAACCAACCACCCATTTAAAAGTAAATCACATTGATTTCAAAAGATAAAATAGTCAATATATCTATTGATCTCAACTAGCTGATAAAAAAACTACATTCATCAGCTTTTCAATTTTCAGCTTATTGACCCAACCAACCAAGGCTAATAAGCCATTTAACAAACACTTCAAAATAACTTATTGGTAAGTCAATCAGCTAAACTTGGTCTCTCAAATTTGGCTGATAAGCCAATAACCAAACACCTCCGCAATGCATGGACCATTAGAGTGTGACTGAAGTAGCTTATTCTTTATATACTGTTCATATTCAATTCATCGTCTTCGTGTCTTATTACTCATTCCTTATATTTGCAAAGATGACAAAATTGATATATATATATATATATATATATATATATATATATATATATATACATAGAAAATATATCTTCCATACAAATGAATTAGGATATCAATTTATTTATATAATTAAGTTGCTCGAGAACGAATGAAATTTTCAAATTTATACAAATCCTAAATTGATATATAAAAGCTCTAAAGTTTTAGCATCAGATGTATACATATACACATTGGTTATTAATTGGACAATTATTTAATTACTCTATATAATATTCGATGTTATAATTTATATAATTGTATATTGATCAAATTATAACAAAGTCATTTCGTGTATCGCATGGTAAAAATTCTAAGTATTTATAAAAAAACAACAAACTTTTAATATTATATATAATATTTTAAAAATTTTAATGTTATATATAATAATGTTTTCCAAAAATTGGGGTTGACTGTAGAAATCTCCATTTGATGGGCTTGTTTGGTTATCAGCTGTTAGCAGTTAGCGGTAGCGGGTAGTGTTAGCGGTTATCAAATAGTGGATTGTATTAGCGAGTTTGACCAGCGAAATGTATTAGCGAGTTTGACCAGCGAAATGTATTAGCGGTTTTTAAAAAAATATTTGATAAAATTAGCTGTTTAAATTAGCGGTTAACATGTAAAATGACCGAAAAGGTATACATATAATCCTACTCCGTAATAATAATAATAACAATAATAATAATAATAATTATTATTATTATTATTATTATTAGTATTATTATTATTATTAAACCAAAAAGAAAGAAAAGAAACCAAAAGAAAAAAAAAACTAAAAAGATGTGGGATCTAAGTTGTTAAAAAAAGGGGGTCTTGAGCTCAACGCCCCTTATTATTCTCTTGCCTACCAATGGGCAAGAGAAGAGAAGAGGCTTCTAAATAGCGTAGTAATTTATTGGGAAAAGTGTCAAATTGATCCCCTAAGTGGGTGGATAGTGCAATTAGGCCCCTAACTGAAAAAAGTTCCATTCAAGCCCCCTAAACCGGCAAAAAGCTCCATTCAAGCCCCCTAAACCAGCAAAAAAGTGCAATTAAGTCCTAAATGACTTGTTTATCAGGTCAAATTTAGTTAGGGGGCCAAATTGCACTATCCACCCAGTTTAGGGGGCTAATTTGACACTTTTCATTTTTTTGTTATATTTTTCAAAATAAATATTTTTTATTTATTCCAATTCAAAAAAATTATTTTTATTTATTAAAAATATTATTTATTATAAATAAAAAAAATTTAAAAAAATTAAGAAACAGCCACAGGCCGTTTAATAATTTGGTCCTACTATCAAATTAATTTGTAGAATTCGTCCCCAAGTGTTGGCCATACGCATTTTTCGTTTCTAAGTTATAATTGATGTTGCATTTTTTGTGCCTTTATTAATAAAACATTAGAGATGAATTTTACAATTTTAGTATAATTCACGAACGAATATGTTGGCATTGCATTTTTCGTTCTTTTGCGCTCTCCTTTAGAGACGAAAAATGTAATTTTTTTTTTGTTTTTTTTTAAATTATTTAAAATAATTATTTTTAAATTATTTAAAATAATTTTACAAAACTTTTTTCATAATATAAAAACAATTATTTAAATAATGTTTTTGAAAAAAAAAAAAGAAAAAATAGTCGACAGTCCCCAGTTGGGATTGCCGACTTTTGTTTTTGTTTTTTTTTGTTTAAAAAAAATTAAAAATTATTAAAATTATTTATATAATACAAATTAATTTGATATTATGACCAAATGTGATACAAATTACAAAGTTTCTCACTTAATTTCAATCCAAGGAGTAGTAACCTGATAAACAAGTCATCTAGGACTCAATTGCACTTTTTTGCCAATTTAGGGGGCTTGAATGAAGCTTTTTTCAGTTAGGGGGCCTATTTGCACTATCCACCCCACTTAGGGGGCCAATTTGACACTTTTCTCTAATTTATTTTTTTAAAATAAAATGGAGGGCGTTTTGGGGAATCCAATCCCAAACGCTGCCATTAGTAGTGTTTGGGATTTCAGCGGTTTAGAGCAAACCGCTGTTAACCAAACGCCTTCTTTAACGGTTTGACTTGGTCAAACCGCTAAAGTTGGTCAAAATCGCCAAAATTTGGCGGATAAGCTGTTAACTAAACACACCCGATATTTGATTTAGTATTTTAGTAATTTTAGTCATTATCCAAGGCTGAATGAGTCATTCAGTCATCCGTAGCCTCTCGTGGGGCGTGAATCTAAAATGGTGATTTGACGTTTGCCGTTTGGTGAGTGTTATTGCCACAATAGCCTCCAAGAAGTTGCTAGCCATTTGCAGGTAAACCCTAAAAAAACCATGAAATCCATGAATATCGAATTGCTGCGCTCTAAATTCTCTCATGATGAGAACAATAGAGTTTGAGTTCTCTCATCAACATCATCTTCAGCTCGTCCAATTCTACAAGAAAGTGAAGTCTTCTGGATGGATGATGTGGAAGCAAATAAACGCTTCGAAACGATAGATCTTGCAGGTATATATATGTAGATGAAATTGAAACTCCGATCCAAGAAGTAGATCGATCTTTATGAGGATTGAAGGTCCTTATCTTGCATCACAACTATCACCAGAGAGAGAGAGAGAGAGGGAGTAAAGCTCGTCCTTATTCTGCTTAGCTTGTATTTATCCCCAATGTTTCTCCCTTTCTCCTGCTTTTTACTCGATTCCATCTCCTTTTTCTCTAACTATGAGTAAGTTTCTTCATATACTAATTTATTTTCATTGATTCATCACAGTCCTACTATAATAGAGATGAGTTTAATGAATTTGAGGTGGATGAATATGGCAGAACATGCATAACGAAGAAGACTACACTTCTAATTAATACCAATACTTACCGTTGCAATATTGGTTGCACACAACTGGTTCAATTCTCGAAGCCAAAGGTAGTCCTTTCTATCCACATGCCCTTGCTACTTCCTGATTGTTCTTTTATTTCATTTACACCATGTGAAGAACTTTTTAAATCTTTTTGTTAGTTGTTTTATTTTTAAAATTTATATTATTAAAAATAAATTATAAAGATTTAAAGATCTCATGGAGATGTTTAAAATGAGATCAATGTTTACTATTAAATAATTAAAAATTAAAATACATAAAAACATAAAATTCATTTTCAAATATTATCATGTATATCAAAATTATATTTTATATTAAAATAATTAAAGTAAACAAAATTAAAGCTTTAAATTATAATAATATAAATTATTTTAGTGTATAAATAGAATTTTGTATAAATGGATTTGAGATGAAATAAAATATGGTGTAAATTGGGTTAAAAATGAAAACATCTTAATGTAAAAATATGCTGAGAATATTTATTTTGATTAAAATTTGATATTTTGGGTTGGAGATGGCTTTAGGCTTTATTTGGGAGAAAAACAATGACATTATGAACTGTTTAGTTGGATGCAGTTGCAATTCAATTATAACACAATTCTTTGGCCACCCAAATTATAATGTTTGGTTGGAGAGAATTGCAATTCCCTCATTTTGTTAAATTACTATTCATACCCTCCCCAATATGAATTGCAATTGAATAGGGAAAGGAAGGAGGAAAAGGAAGAAGAATATTGTTTTACCATTGTTATTATTAGTATTGGTATTATTATTACACAAAGATATTTTAATCTTTATATTATTTTTTTTTTCTTTTTATTCCCAATAATTCAATTCCTCCGTGAATTCATATTTTATTCCCACATTTTTTTTCACCGAATTACTATTCATTTCTCTCGTAATTTCTTATTTTCTTCCAACCAAACACCCTATTAGGGTTTGGTGAGTTTGATTGGTCTTTATAAAATTGGAGTCCACCAAATATATTTTTTTTTATTATAACATTTTATTTTTTCTTTGAAAGGAAAAGAAAAATTTTCAATTTTTATTCAAGAATGTACATCGAATACACTCCACCTAGTGAATTTTAAAGGTTTTTGAAAGTTTTAAAGGTTAGATAAACGAAACATAAATAAGAGAGAGAATGTTCCACTTTTGCCCTTTGTCTTTTGTATTAATTCATTTTGTATCCTTATTTTGTTTTTATGAAATTACATATTTTGTTAAATACATAAACATAAAATTTAAATAATTAAAAATAAATTATACCATTTGAAAGATCACATCAAAACGATTAAAACAAGACTAATATCATATATAGATTAATTAAAAATTAAAGTACATAAAACATAATTTTCATAAAATTAAACTTAATACATTCGAAATTAAACAAAACATATTTAGATTTAATAGTCTCCAAGACCACCTCCATTTCCTCCCAATTAGTCCATTTATATATATATATAAATTGTAATCCCTTGATCCCAGTTGTGCAATTACTTCCACAGCTATCAACTCTTCTGACTCCTTCACTCATATGTCTAATCTCTTGGCAGAACAAAGGCCCTAGTCTTATCGCTCCACAATGGTGTGGGTACATGTTGGCCAATGTGTAGGTATGAGTGGGTGATATATCCCAGATATTTTCATCCTATCGTCTCCTACATATTTTGTGTGCATAATTTATACATTTAGGGGCCGTTTGGTTCGGATCATCTTAGATTACCTAGGTAATCTGAGTCTGGTAATGTTATATTACCTTGTTTGTTTCAAGTTATGAGATTACCAGGTAATGTTACATTACCTCAAAGCTGATGTGGCGGTAATGTTTCAAGGTAATGTGATTACCTCCGTTTTTTTAGGTAATCTAAGATTACCTTGGATTATTCCGACTTTGCCCTTCTTAACTAATCCTTATATATAATAATAATAATAATAATAATAATAATAATAATTATAATAATAATAATAATAATAATACTAACACAATAACATATATAAAATAAATATATGTTTATATAATTAAATATACATGTGTGTATATTTATATATTTATTTTTTTAATATTAAGCATCAATACATTCATACATATAAATAAATAAAAATACACACAATAAAGGCACACAAATATATATATAAAAGGACATTATAGTAAATTGTCTCATATAACCTAAAATATAACCCTTAACCAAACACAGTAATATTATATTCCACAATCCAAACCAAACACATCAGGTAATCTTACATTCCCAAAATCTCACATTACCTTCCTGGAGGTAATCCTATTACCTGGGGTAATCCAAGATTCCGTGAACCAAACGCCCCCTTAGAGCATCCACCAAGTGTAATTTTTGGAAGACAAAAATTCAGAACAAAAACTTGAGAGCTTAATGAGTTTTTTCTTACAAATAAATATTTTTGTAGGTAGGATCCGCACACCGCAGTGAGAAAATATATAAAGTATGGCCCATGGGCGCTTCAAAGTGTCAGCCATTTGGTGATGGGCCTGATTGGACTCTCCTAGAGACCCGGGTAATGTATTTTTTTTCCCTTTCTCTTTCCTACACAAATCTCAAAATACCTTGCTCTTAGGCCATGTCCAAGGTAGCACCAAAATGACAAATCGGTAAAGGCATTCCACAAAAAAATCTATTCCGATTGGCAGCAAATGTAGCGCCAAATGCCAAATTTGGCGTCGATGAACAGTGCTACACCACACGTCATTTTATGGGTAAATTTTTTATTCTTGTTTTCCTCATGTTTTTATTTGTTAATTCTTTTGTGTCCTTTATTTTGTTTTTATGTGTTTATATATTTTGTTAAATACTTTAACATAAATATTATAGTATGATAAATAAATTATATCATTTGAAAAATCTCATCAAGATAATTAAAACAAGACAATTATTGAATATAGATTAATTAAAAATTAAATTAAAGGGAAAATGGTCAAATAGACCCTCTTACATTTCATAAAAAGTCAATTAGACTCACGAACTTTTAAAAGGTGCAATTAAACGCTCAAACATGACAAATCAAAGCAATGAAGCCTAAAATCTGGTAATTGACTTGTTATCACCGGTCATTGGCATTTTTCGGCGGCTGGCGTCAATTTTAGGTGACCGGCTATGACTGAATCGTTGCCGGTCGCCATTTCCAGCGAAAAGGTGGAAGAAGGCGACCAGAGATCTGGTCATTTTAATTAATTGTGCACCTTGTACCAAAACTATGTCGTTTTGGTCATTTTAATTAATGGTTTGTTTGTTTGAAAATCGCGTTTTCCGTTTTGACCATTGACTTCCAAATATTAAAAAAAAAAAAAAAGATTGTGTTGTTCAGATTGGCGATTTTAGTTCGCGTTGATGCAAATAAATGAATTCGTATGTGATATTCGTTGATGAATTATCTAAGAATAGTTATAGGAGTGTTTTTGAAACAACTAGATGATTTGAATGTTCCGAGGATGAGTTCTGTGTATTTTGTGTCAATATTCTGTGTATTCTATGAAGACATTCTGTGTATTCTAGACAACCGTTCTGTGTATTTATGTTTGTAACATAGGTTGTGATGTGTTTGTGCATTCGAATGTTAAGAGGATGAGTTCTGTGTATTTTGTGTCAATATTCTGTGTATTCTATGAAGACATTATGTGTATTCTAGACAACCGTTCTGTGTATTTATGTTTGTAACATAGGTTGTGATGTGTTTGTGTATTCGAATGTTAAGAGGATGAGTTCTGTGTATTTTGTGTCAATATTTTGTGTATTCTATGAAGACATTTTGTGTATTTTAGACAACCGTTCTGTGTATTCATGTTAGTAACACAGGTTGTGATGGGTTTGTGCATTTAAAAATTAAGAGAATGAGTTCTGTGTATTTTGTGTCAATATTCTGTGTATTCTGTGAAGATATTCTGTATATTCTAGACAACCGTTCTGTGTATTCATGTTAGTAACACATGTTGTGATGTGTTTGTGCATTTGAATATTAGGAGGATGAGTTTTGTGTATTTTGTGTCAATATTCTGTGTACTCTATGAAGATATTCTGTATATTCTAGACAATCGTTCTGTGCATTCATATTAGTAACACAGGCTGTGATGTGTTTGTGCATTCGAATATTAGGAAGATGAGTCCGGTGTATTTTGTGTCAATATTCCGTGTATTCTATGAAGATATTCTGTATATTCTAGACAATCGTTTTGTGTATTCAAGTTAGTAACACATGTTGTGATGTGTTTGTGCATTCGAATATTAGGAGGAGGGGTTCTGTGTATTTTGTGTCAATATTCTGTGTATTCTATATATCTATTAAGACATTCTGTATATTCTAGACAACCGTCCTGTGTATTCATGTTAGTAACATAGGTTATGATGTGTTTGTGCATTCGAATATAAGGCGGATGCGTTCTGAGTATTTTATGTCAATATTCTGTGTATGCTATGAAGACATTCTGTATATTCTAGACAACCGTTCTGTGTATTCATGTTAGTAACACGGGTTGTGATGTGTTTGTACATTCGAATATTAGGCGGATGCGTTCTGAGTATTTTATGTTAATATTATGTGTATTTTATGATGACATTCTGTATATTCTAGACAACTGTTCTGTATATTCATGTTAGTAACACAGGTTGTGATGTGTTTGTGCATTCGAATGTTAGGATAAACAGAATATAAGCGCAAGTATTATCTTTTATGTTCCATGCTTTTCAAATTTCACAATGTTTAAATATCCACCTTTTGTTGTGTGTGTTTTTGTGATCTGATGAACTTGTGTGTGTTTTTTGTTCTTGCTTTTTGTCACTGTTTTTGTTTTGTTTTTTGTTTTTGGTGAAGTGACTGAAGTTATTTGTTTTTGTTGTTCAAATTATAGTTACATTTTAGTTTAAAAAAAACTGTAACGGGATTGGACGGACGGAACGGCATCTATCTAGTCACTTGTAACAATACGATGCTGTTTCGGACCAGGGTCAACGGTATAATGATTGAGCATTGTGTGGGTGTGAGTTATCTAGAGGTGATCATGATTCCATTCAGTTTGTCCGATTTGACCCGAATCGTGCAGGGTAGAAATTGAATTCGAAACGGAACTGTACTGATTGAATTCGAAAAGGGTAAAGTTAATGACTCTTTAAAAATAAAAGATAAGAGAATTACGTTTAAATTTTGATTATATATATATATATATATATATATATATATATATTTAATTTAATCTTGGTAAAATTAAGAATAAGTCTAAATTTATTTTTATTTTTTTTTAGTTTAACTCTGAAGTTAATTTTTCTTTTTCCAAACAAAGTTTAAATATTTGATATTAACTAGTTTTTAAAAATTTCAGAATGAAAAAATTAAAAAGAAAATTGTTGAATCTGAATTATTATTAAAATAGAAAATAGAATTAAAAGAAAATTGATTCGAAGCAGGATGATACAATAGATTTGGCAAGAACGCTTCTTACAGATTGATTCCAGTATTTCACACAATCACAATCATAGTTTTATTACAACATCACAACAGATCTACATGCCAGGAAAACATATCTAGAAGACTCTGCCTGCCATACTATCAGGCTTTGGATTCACACAAAGACAAACCATAATTTTATTACAACACAACTTCATAACTAAATACCTGGAAAAGAGCAATATATCAAGAAGAAAACATATCCAGAAGACTGCCATTCTTTCAGGCTTTGACTTCACACAACAGAACATATAGATAGACTCCGATCTTTACACAACCTGATTATGTTATCTCAATCGCCAGGGGATGGAGCGCTCTTACTTGGCGCAGCATTGATCTTAGAACTGTAAATGCTCTGATTGTTAAAACAGGGATTGCTCAGAGTTTCCACGGCAGCTGTGATTAATCCCATTGCTAAGATAATAATTATTATGAGGAGGCTTGAAATTGTGTTTCTCATGATAAGAGGAAGAGGACTGCCTTTTCTATTTGTTTTTTGGTAGTGAGACGCTGATTTCTCTTAATTGGGGTTTTATAATGCGGGGATACGGTATAATCTAATTTAGATCAGGGATGAATTAGATTAATTTGTGGATTAAATTAAATATAGTTGAAATACAGGTTAAATTAAAGAGTGAGAAAATCAAACTACCTTAGTTATATCATGTGCTCCATCTCATGTGGTGTGTGGTTGAGGCGAAGTTTCGGACCTATGACCTTTAGCATGGTTCTAATATCAAATTGAAGCATGCGCTTCATCTCAACTAAAAACTGCGCATTTATGTTTATATATGATTTATGCTCAACAATGACACTCATATTAGTATGATTCAATTTTATGATGAACATATAAGTTCTGTTTAGTAGAGCTTTTTGGAACTTATAACTTATTTTAAGCTACAAATAAGTTATTAGCTCTGTTTGGTAAAATATGTTGAGCTTAAAATAACCTCATTGCACCTCACTTGTGTCCATATAATAGAATTTGACACAATTTGCATTAAAAATGTGAACTTATTCGTTAATGCGCACAAATTAGTTTATACGGAGTATATATGTGCACTCATTCGTTGGATTATGTTCCTTATTATTGGAATTTGATTTTCCCAATAACTTATTCATTAATCCTTATTAGTCGTCATGTCTAATGTGGGGAGGCATGCTAATAGGAGTATTATGATATATATTCTAGTTTTTTTCGTGTATTGCGCATTTAATATTAATATTTAACACATAGTATTATGCATATTTAATATTAAAAATTGTACTTGTAAAAATTTGAAACTACATTGCACTGGGTTTTAATGTTAGAGTTTATGATTGAATTTTTGATTTGATTTAGTGGTTCACTTTTTACTTGCAAATTTACTATTGTATCATTTATTTATTTTAATAATTTTTTAGTTATATATTTGAGGGCCCTTCGCCGACCTGCGAGTTAGGCAAGACAGGCTAAAAGCTTGTCAAAATACAGACTCAAAATATTAAAGTTCGTTCCATCTATTTAACGAAACGAGACGAATTAATTCGAGGAGTTAAACCCATTTTGATGGCTTTATATGGCGTGATGCAGTGATTGATGGATTTGAAGCTTCTCTCTTAGTCGTCACGAGCTTTCTCTGTTAGGGTGAGTAAATTATGCTTTGATCTCCTCCAATAATTCTCTGATTTTTTCTTCTTTTCTTATCCAGATTCTCTCTCTGATTTTGCTTTGCTCTCGTCCAATAATTTTCTCATTTTATCTTATCCAGTTATCTTATCTTATTATTGAAAGACTTGTTAGGGTGAGTAAATTATGCTTTGATCTCCTCCAATAATTCTCTGATTTTTTCTTCTTTTCTTATCCAGATTCTCTCTCTGATTTTGCTTTGCTCTCGTCCAATAATTTTCTCATTTTTTCTTTTTATCTTATCCAGTTATCTTATCTTATTATTGAAAGACTTATTATTATTATTATTATTATTATTATTATTATTATTATTATTATTATTACCACTACTACTAGAGCTGTCAATGCGGGCTGGCGGGCCCCGCCCCGCCAAAACCCGCCAAAGCCCGCCTTTGTGGCGGGGCGGGCTAAAAAGCCCGCCAAAAAGCGGCCTAAGTAGGGGCAGCCCGCCCCGCCCCGCCTTAAGCCCGCGAGTCTTGGCGGGGCCCGCCAAATTTTAAAAGTTTTAAATTTAAATAAAAATTAATATAAAAATGTAGTAAGTGTATACTAAAATAATTTGGATAATTTAAACATATAGTAATGTATTTGTAATTTTTTAAACACAATAATAACTAATAAATAAGTGCTAATCCATAAGTTAATAACAAATCATTTATATAATTTACTAATGTTTTGAACTTGATTATATATATATATATATATATTAGTGTATTAGTTTACAGTTTGCTATATATTATAATTATAGTGTTAGTTTACAGTTTATACTCCGTATATTATAATTAGTGTATTAATTTATATATTGAAAACTAATATAATTATATAATTAGTTTATAAAATTCTATATAATTGAATATTGAATTTTGATTTACAGTTTACACTATAAACCAAAATTCAATTACTATTACATTAATTATATAAAATAGTGTATATATATATTACAGACACACTAATGTTAGTAATATAATCAAGATGAAAAGACATATTAAATGTTATAGATTTACTACTGTAGTATTTATTTATTTTATAATTTATTTTTTATTATACATTTGGCGGGCCCCTTCCGGCCCGCCAAGCCTGCCCCGCCAAGCCCGCGGGTTTGGCGGGGGCGGGCTAAAAAGCCCACCTTAAAACGGGCTCAAAAAATTAGAGCCCGCCCCGCCCTTTTGGCGGGGCGGGACGGGCTAGCCCGGCGGGCTAAGCCCGTTTTGACGGCTCTAACTACTACATATACTATAACATAAGAGCATTTTAGTCATTTTGTCACTTCTTACCTTTCAATTCCCTGTACTCCTATTCTTGCCTACCAAACCCTGTAATTTCAATTTCTACTTTATTCATTGAATTGCAATTCAACCAAATTACAATTCTTTTCCCTCTTCCCAACCAAACGCCCCGTAATTCTCTCATTTTTTTGCTTATCTTATCCAGATTCTCTCTCTGATTTTGCTTTGCTCTCCTCCAATAATTTTCGCTCATTTTTTTTTCTTTTTATCTTATCCTTGGAATTGAAAATTTTTGTAAAAACTTGCTACTATTGCAAAAGACAAAAATGTCCCAATCTTATAGCAGACTTTTGAGGTTGCACTTCGATCCGTTACAATATTTAAAATAAAAAATTCCTCCACTATTTTTTTTTTTTTGAAAATACTTTAATGATTTAATAATTTGACCAAGTCCGTTTTCAAAAAATAAAGAATAAAAAAATTGACCACTAAGTCCTATTTGTCCTCAACCACTTTTACTTTAATTCAGGATTAGTTATCTCAATACTGTGGATCTCAAAGAATGTTAACATTAAAATTCTGTAAGAGGTAAAAAGTGAGAATAAAATAGTATTTTCCTTGAATTGTTGATAGTGGTGTATATTTGGTTAATCGTTCCATTAACTAAATCGTTTTAAACAAAATTTAAAAATTTTAACTGTTAATTGAATTGAAAGTTTTTTTGATTAATCGATTAGTTAATCAATAAATCCAAAAAAATTTAGCTAAATTTTTAAATACTTAAAAGGAAATCTATAATAATAAATTCAATTGTTTCAATACCCATAATAATAAATTCATGACTTAAATCCAAAATCTAAATTCCAAACATCCATAGTACATAAGGATTTTATTTTAAGTTTAGGAATTTTACATTATATATTTATTTATTTATATATTAAAATTTCTGTTAATATGGCGGTAATATTTTAAGATAATGCGATTACCTCAATCTCTTTTGTATTTTATATATATTACTTTCAATTATTGAAATGCCCTTATTAGCTAATAATTCAGTAGTAAGTATTAGTATAATTTTCATCAATTACAGAAGCCTTCTTTATTGTATGAATCTTTTATTAGCTAATTTAATTGATTTATACGGGGATTTGGTTACATCATTCTATAAATCTTGCCCACAATCTTTCTAATATATACAAAAACTAAGCTAAAGTTACTGATAGTATAAATACGATTGATTTATTTAGTGTATATAGAATGTCAATAAAAATTGAATGAGAATCCAGAGAGCCTGAGAGAGCTGGGCTTAGAGCCTTCATTATCTCTTACAAGTGTTCTAGAGAGAAGGAAAGAAGAATGACCCTTTGAGTGGTGTTTAGAGAGAGCTAAGAGAGGAGAGGAAATGGAATCCCTTTTTACTTTAGAGTCTAATGGGCTTTATATACAGCTAAGATATTGACTGCTTGACTTTGACCGAACTACACAATTCGAATCTGGACCGACCTAGGATCGTATATTGTATAGTACATCGTATACCCGGGGTATATTCCCTATCAAGTAGCCCCCCGTCCGTGCCCTGCTGTTGAGCTAATGAGGAAGGGTTCGGGCTGGAAAATCTAGTTACACAGTCCGTGACTTACGCTGATTACCTCGTTAAAAACCTTAGACTAAGAAAAACTCAATGGAAAAAAATCTTAGCAAATGAAAAAAAAAATCACAACTTTAAGCGCCAATAAGAAAGAGTTCGCGATGGAAAAACTGACCGTATAGTTCGTGATTTACGTCAGTTGCCTCGCTAAAAACCTTAGACTAAGAAAAAACTTAATGGAAACAAATCTTAGCCTAGGAAAAAAAGAGAACAACCTTAGGCACAATCTTTTGAACCATAAGGGTCGTCCAAACTCTACCGATCTATGAATCATATATTTGCGATACGATTGAGGGGTCAAATTTTACCGATCTAGTGACCGGATTACTAGTTATGATCGGGAGGTCAAATTAATCACAATTTAGAGATTCAACTTTACCAATCAAAGGATAACCTAGCGAACTGGCACCTCAACTACCATACCCCCCCCTATAATATATATAAAAATAATAATACAACCCCAGTGACAGGAGCAGACACAGTTTGTCTCGAAAATCACACGGGATTTCGGGCCAATTCGAGCATATACTTTCTCAACCTATTGAAACACAAAGAGTCAATATCCTGACACTAGTCAATATATATATATATATATATATATATATATATATATATATATATATATATATATATATATATTGGAATTGGCAATGTCTTTGCTAATTGAGATTTAGATTATGATATATTTCCTAATCCAAATAGATTGTCAATTCCGTTTCGCAATTATATTTTAGAAATCATAATCCTACATCTCAATTAGACAATTAGCAAATTCTTAATTCCCAACCCTATAAAAAAAATACGGTAATATTGTAACGAAATTCGACAATTCAACAATGTCTCAATTCACAATTCGGTAATTTCGTAGATCGCAGACTGCAACTCAACAAATTCTTCAATTCCTCTTGAAACAGATGAGTTGTTTTCCAACTGTTACTATTGCATACCGAATATTATTGACTATCCCTATTACTATTGCCTCTGTAGAAAGGAGTTTTTCAAAGTTGAAATTGCTGAAATCTTACTTACGATCAAGTATGTTGCAAGAGAGACTCAATGGATTAGCTTTAATCTCCATTGAAAATGAGCTTTTGGAAGAAGTTGATATCAAAAGTTTGATTGATAATTTTGCGTCTAAATGTGCACGATGCATGTCATTTTTTAAATAAAATTCTATTTGTGTTTTTTTATGCAATATTTATATTTTAATACAACTTTTTGAACAACTATTATTTATATATAAAAATTACTCGAAAAAATGGTCCAAATTAATATATGGCACAGGGCCCCAATTTTTATTGGAACGGCCCTGATCATGTTACATGCCCAGCGAACATAGACTAAAATCAAGGGATTATCACTATAAATATTGAAGTAGGTAATGAAGACAAATTGAAGTTTCTGAAATACTATGGTAAATATAAGTTAGGAAGGTGCTGCGAAGAAACTTTAATACAGGGAAAAGATTGGTGTACTATCCGGAGAAATCAACTCTAAGTTATATCAATACAAGCTGTGTTAAAATTCAGGTTGGTTACAGTTTGTTTAATTGGTAGAATTAGCTCAAACTATACGTGTAAATTTTTCATAGAGTTGTTTTATAAGGTTAGTGTTTAAATAGGTGGTAGACCTAGTTTTGTAATTCGTTGAACCTTGTAATTGTAAAAACCAGCGAACTGTTCTCTAGTGAAAAAGTTTTTGGGTGTGGCCCCGCAAATTAGGAGGTGTTCTCCAACTGCGTTATCAAATTCAGCTGTGTACTTATTTTGGCGCTTCTTTTATTACTTAATATTTTGATACATATTTGCATTACATAATTTCAATTGGTATCAGAGCAGTGTCGCTTAATCTGTCGCGTTATGCCATAGTTGGCGCCCACTCGGGCGCGTCAAGCACGCTTGGCAAACCTGACCTTTTATTATTTTTTTTTTTTAAAAATAGTTTTGTTTTTTGTTTTCCTCTCCACCCATTTTTTCTTTCATAATCACACTTAGAAAAACTCCTCAAAAAACCGCGAATAAACTCCATTAATAAGGATGCTATTAGTTTAAGAAAAAAATAAAAGGTAGTCGCGTTTATTTTAGGGAAGTGGCAACATTTTGGGATAGACTAAAAAAGAAAGTAAGACAGGTAAAATGAGACGGAGGGTGTATATGTTAAAAAATCATCACAGATTTGCATTATATATACATACATATATGAGTTAGTGTCATCTGCGGTCCTTCGAGTACAGTGATTGTCACACGTTTAGTCCTAAACTTTTAAATTAACCACATGTGGTTCTTTGACTTTCAAATTGTTACCATATGTGGTCAAAGTTAACCATCAATTGTCCTTCAATTATCAAAGTTTAACTAGATGTGGTCCTTCTAGAAGGACCGTGGCTGGTCACATTTTGAAAGCTCAGGGACCATGAGTGGTGAACTTGGATCACAGATGGTAACAATTTGAAAGTCGAAAGACCACTAGTGTCAATTTGAAAGCTTAGGACTAAACGCGGTAAAATTACTGATGAGCACAAATGATGAGTGTAAAAGGGGTGTAACGTCGTTCCGCTGAGGATTGGTGTTATGGCACGGAACTGTGTGAATTACTAGGCACTAGAGTATATGAATTTATAGAATCCAAGTAACAAATACTGAATGTGTTAGGAACATAATGTAATAGGTTTTGATGATACCAAATGTATATCAGAATCCCCTAAGTCTCGAAAGATAGGAATCTATGTAAGTTCGACAAGTAAACTAAGAGCGAAAATATAACCGGGTAACCTTGAACTCAACTCGGAGAATATTTTAGCTTAAGGTAAACTTGATTGAACATTTTAGATGTTTTCGTGTTGTAAGTCTATGGATAGATCAGAAGAAGGCACGAGACTACACTGGAGGAATAAGGGTCTGCGAGACATCAACTAAGTCTCGAGACATGAGCAGAATTCGAGAGATAGAGTCTCTCGAAACATCAATCCAGTTCGAGACATGGATTCGAGACATCAGTCAGGCGAGACACCAAACTAGGTCTCGATACAACTGACACTTCTCCATAGGGCTGAACGGCAGTAAAGGAAGCTTGGATTAAATTAATCTAAGTTTGGAGAAGAAGAATATCATGGGGATGAAAGAGGGTGCCTACAGAACGTTATGGGATCTACCGGAAGTGGATGCCACGTCAGATTTGCACAACAAACGGATAGAAAGTGCACCAACCCAAGGTCGGTCTTATTCCCTAAATCAAGGATCATGAGAATATAAAAAGAGTAACTTTTGCCAAAAGGAGTAAGTGGAGCATGGACTCTAGAAAGTGAATTAAAGAATATTCACTACAAGACAAAAGGCACAAGTTGCAAGACCACCAATCCATGGAACATGCCTAAAATACTCAAGTCCCATGATCAGCATGGGAGACAAATTTCAAACGGAATAATTTTCCCTCCAACGGAATTATTCCTCAAACTCTCATATATAAGGACGTGAAGACACAAGCTGAAAGAGTTACGAAGAACTAGCGAACTAATTTACAAGAAGTGTCTAATTCAAACGTTCAAGTGCAAGTGCTAAATCTGGAATATCATTCTTGATATTCAACACAGCGAGAAAAACACATCTTAGTGTTTGAGAGAGTTACAAAGCTTAAACATACACACATCCAGAAGGTGACCGAAGCTGCTCTACATCAATGTTATTTCAACGATAGCTTGTGGTCAGATTGGAGTTTGTTACATTAAACTGTGACAACCAAAGGTCCTTGCTTTGGATTAAGCAAGAAGAGGCGGAGTAACCTGGCTGCTGTCTAGTGAAGATCCTGAGGCTTGAGGCGGGCTTGGTGATCAAAGCTCAAGTGTTCGAGAGGTGGAGTACCTGGAAGCGGGGAGAAAAACCTGAGGAGAGGCGGAGTAACCTGGGAGCTGTCTTGTGAAGATCCTGAGGCTTGAGGCGGGCTTGGTGATCAAAGCTCAAGTGCTCGAGAGGTGGACTAACAAGAAGCGGGGCGAAAAACCTGAGGCTTGAGGTGGGCTTCGTGATCAAAGCTCAAGCGCTCGATATTGTACTAAAAAGGGAAGTTTTAGTGCAATCCTTCTAGGGAGTTTCTAGAAGAAGAGTGGACGTAGGCGGGTTGGCCAAACCACTTAAAAATCTCTCTCTCGCATTTACTTTCTGCTTTTATCTCTCGCTATCTAACTCTCGAATTGCACTGCATAAAATCGCACTTCTCGAACTAACTCAAACTCGTGCTAATTAAAAGGGGATAACATTTTCCGCTGCGCATAAAACTTTGTCTTCATCACGTGAGGTATTGGACCTAAACATCCTAAGTCCAGTACACACGAGAGGTCGAAAAGATTTGCAAAATCTTATACAAGTCTATTCACCCCCCTCTAAACTTGTACCCCATCCCCTTGGGACCAACAGAATGGTGTAGAAGGAAGCAATTAATTAATGTGTAAACTGTATGATAAAAGGTATGGGCCAGATTAGGAGGAATTGTAATCTTGATATTCCAACCAACTCAGGATTAGGGAAATAATAATTAACCAAGGGATATATGGGCAATGCACTGAAGAATTCTACTCAGCTACTTTCGTAATCAATAAGAGAATTAGGCTAAGATTGCCCCACTGTCGTGATGCATCAATCATAACCTTAAACACCTAAGCATTGTAAGCCCCCAAAATTACCTCTACTTTCATAGCAGGAAAATTAGGTTGAATTTGGTAAGGCTCGAGGTCTCCATCCAACTTTCGTTGTAATGAATCCCTATCCTAGACTAGCAATTAATTCTGGCCACAAACCAATAACTAGTGCAAAGAAATCCCCAAATCAACATAAACCCTAGGTAAAAGATTCAATCCCTTTAATGCAATTAATTACCAATTGAACATCAAGATTAACAATGGATCCCTAATCCAAACCCATAAACGAATTACTCCCGCATGATGGGAGTAAACACAGCAAAGCAAGAATTAATAACCATAAACATTGCGAGAATTAAAAGGGAATAGAAACTTATCTGATAAATAACAAATCCAAGTTCAATCCTTGATTCCAATCTTGAAATAAAATAATCTAATCACTACAAAAAAACGCGGAAATAGCGACGGAATTTTCCGTCGCTAGAAAGGGAAAAATCCGTCGCTAACGGGTTTAGCGACGGATTAGCGACGGAAATGGTCCGTCGCTAAAACCCTTCTCGCTAAAATTTTGTGACGCAATATAATTCCGTTGCTAAAATTAGCGACGGATATTTCCGTCGCTAGACCTAAATAAATCCGTCGCTATTTTCCTCTCCACAACGATTTGAATAATGAAATTTGTAAGGGAATAGCATCAGATATTTCCGTCGCTAAATCTAGTGACAGAAAATTCCATCACTAAGTTGTAAACATTTGTTGCAATAGGTGTCATTTAGCTACGGCTTAGAGACGAAAATATTCGTCGCAAGGTATTTAGCTACGAATTTCCTACGATTTTTATCTATTGCTGAATTTTTAAAATTAAAAAAAAAATCAACCTACTAATTAATATCATATGCTTGTATTGTACTTCAATAATGTAACTGTAAAATATATTATATTAAGAAATTCAAATCCAATAACAATAGCATTGTAAAGTTTTACATCTTTAAAAACAATAAAAAATATATTACTCCGTGATAAACACAATCTAATCTCCTAAGTTTAGAGCATTTGAATTAGCAGAATGTTCAGTTTGAGTAGTTGCAAGTCGTGGCATAAAAGTTGGTATCATGTCGTTGCATGTCCTCCGCCCAAACCATTATATATAGGTGGTACAAGCTTCTTGAGTCTACTACACCTTGCACCAAGCTGAAAATATGAAAGACAATGAGAGGGCAAAATAAGAGTATAGAAATGTTTTTCTAAAGCAGCAAAAATGACATGTTTACAGTTTTTTGGCCCACAATAATCACAAATATAAAGTTTTTCTTTGAGAAAGAAAGAATGAAAGAGTTGAAGGTCATTAACCTGATTTTCCGTAACTCTAGATTCCTCTCAAAATAGGTCGTTGCTATCAAAAGTTCATTTACATGTGGCCTGGGACTTGCTTGATGCAGGGCAAGCAGCAAGAAAAGCTCTATGTCTCTTACACAACTCAGTTCTGTACATTGTTGTCGTGATGCTTGAGAGGACAATTGAACTGAAAGAATTATTAAGGAGGCAATGTGAGACAATTTCACCTTTAAGTGAATAAGCTTTTATAATGTAATTCCTAAATGTAACTCAATTTTCCAAATCATTGTGTTAATACTCAGATTATACAGAAATTTGAATAATACTGCATCATTATAGTAGTTGTTATAGATTAAGTTTCCCAAGGTATTTTACCTTCCTTGGTAGTATGTCCTGATTGTGAAATTTGATATCTGCCTGGATTTCATTGCCTATGTTGATGGAGAGGTTCTTCATCTTAGCATATGCCGTTGAGATAGTTACTGAATCCATAACGAAACTTTCTAAACTTGTTGACAACAACTCGTCAGTTTCCACCATGTGCTTTCTACACCTCTTTGCAGCTGCTATCTGTTGTTAAATCATACTTTAATTAGAATTGTGAGTAATGAACCAGCAATGATGCAATACACTCACATGAAGACACCCACCTGCAAATAGTTTTTGAGGATTGTCTGAGAGTCTCGGGCAAGAATATAATGAAGAACAAGAAGAATGTGATCATACAAGGGGAAAGGATAATAAAAAAAAAAAAAAAACTATGCTCACATTCCTCATTCAGAAGACTACTAATATGTTAAATACCATTGTTCTTTATTCTTTATATTTTTTATAAGTAATTGTTAATGGCATCACTATTACCATCTTAAGCATCAAATGTCAGCGAGTGAGTCATATGATGATTATAAAGATTGATAATTCAAGCATCTACAACACACAAAAGCATTTTTTTTCTTTTTTCAGCTAAGCAATGCTTTACCAATTCATCATGATTAATCTTCTTTAAAACTTGAAAAGTAATCCACAGTTGGAATAAAAAGAGACAGACTGCTCTTAAAATGGTCATTATAACATTTAATGATTTCACTG
>CP025647.1:5631888-5701097 GCA_003576665.1 Ipomoea trifida | reverse complement strand
GGGGTAGGATTGTCTATACAACACATTTTTTCTTCACATCCAGCTTGGAATTACAATTTTTGGAGAAGGGTACGATTTTAAATTCCATGGAAAGAGGGAATTACAATTCCTTTCAAGAAAATAATGTAATTTTACAAGTAGATGGTGACCTAAGTGGATGAGTGGCAATTGTTATACTAACGACTAGGTTCACATTGTATTGTGGATCTTGATCTAAAAATTACGTATTTGTAATTTACATATTATATGTCTTTCAATTAATAAATTATGTGCACGTAATTAAATTAAACGCATATAATATGTTAACTGCATGTACATAATATGTTAACTATATATTATCTGCCTACATTAACATATTATGTACATGTAGTAACATATCATGTACTTGTAAATATATTATGTATATTCCTAGACTGATAGGTGACAATTCACTTTTAGTCCTTTTTATTTTCAAAACATCCTCATTCGGTCATAGTATTATTGTGGCATGACCATTTTTAGTTCTCCGCCAACAAAATCATTGAAATATGTCCTTTTTATTTTCAGAACACCCTCATTCGGTCATAGTATTATTGTGGCATGACCATTTTTAGTTCTCCGCCAACAAAATCATTGAAATATCATTAAATACAAGGAATTTCAATCTTTTCTTTACAAAGTGAGTTGACCCACTATATTTTTATTTTTACTTTTTTTTTAAAGAATTCATAATTGAAGACCTAAATGCCCTTGTATTTTACGAAATTTATATAGTTTTGTTGATGGAATACCAAAAATGCTCGTACCACAATAATACTAGTACCAAATATTTGGAAAATAAAAACTAAAAGTGAATTGTCACCTGTAAATCTAATACCGAAAATGGAATTAACTCTTCAATTTATTTATAAACACATCATTGGAATGTCATTTTGAACCAAGGTTCACAATGCAAAATGGGCCACTGGCCCTAGTTCATGGTATAATTTGCTAATAGGACTTACCCCATACATGATACATCATTTTTTTTGAACCTTTTATGAAAATTATTATTTTCTTAACGAGTTAATTCCATTTTTGGTTCTAGAATTATAGGTAACAATCTACTTTATGTTTTTTTTTTATTAGAACATCCACTTTTAGTCCTAGTACTAGTATTATTGTGACATGGTCATTTTTGGTCCTTTATCAGCAAAACAGTTTAAATATCGTTAAATACAAAGACATTTCGATCTACAATTATGAAAGTTTTCAAAAAAAAAAAAAACATAAAAAATATAGCGGTTTAATTTACTTTGTATAAAAAAAATTGAAATATTTTTATATTTAACGATATTGCAACGATTTTATTGATAAAGGACTATAAACGGTCATGCCACAATAATACTAGGACCAAATGAGGATATTTTAATAAAAAGGACTAAAAATGAATTATCACCTATAAATCTATGATTAAAAATAAAATTAACTCTTTCTTAATTGTTCTCTCTAACAAGATTGAATATTTAGAGGAAGTGATCGAGTGGGTAAAAGCATGAGTGTTGTATCTTTTTTGTGTGGTAGATCAGTACCAATAATATCTAATACAATTAACACCAATATCGATTGACCTAATAAAACTTTCCTAAATAATTCATACTCATAATATATAATTAAGAACATCAAACAGGGAACTAGTTGGTCAGCATCCATGGATATTGCATCAAAACTATACTACTAGTACCACATTGTAAGGAGAAGTGTAACTTACAAAATTATTTGCAGTGTACACAACATATCTTCAATATAGAATGGATGATCTATGGAATTGAAACATGCTTCAAGCAACTATTTATGTTCAAAGCAACTCTGATCTTTGAATACAATCATTTTCTACAGAAAAATGCATATATATTGTGTAGTAATCAGATCAGTGACGATAACCTTTCCAAAGAAGAAAAAATATACATTATATTTCCTATAACTTGAATAATAATACAAGGAAAAATTAGCTAGCACTGCAATCATAGTTAATCAAAGGTCATTCAATTCCTCGCATTTTTTTTTACTACAACGTACCTTCTTTGAGAGGGAGATCATAAACTGGAGACGAAATGAAGTTACCTTCCCGCTCATTAGACTCGATCAGCAGAATCACGACTTCCCTCATTGATGGGCGGTCGAAAGGAGACATACTGGTGCAATGCATAGCAATTCTCAAAACACTAAGCATGTGATTAACAGTGGTTTCATCTGTCAGGTCTAATCGGCTATCAAGTATCCCCCGTGTGAACTTATGTTCACGAATATAGTGCTTCACCCATGTGACAAGATCGCCCCCCTGATCTAGTGGCTGCACGGGAGCTCTTCCCGTTATCAGCTCAAGTAGGACAACACCGTAACTATAAATATCACATTTTTCTGTAACCTTCATAGTGTACGCATACTCTGGCACGAGAAAGGCGGAGTCATATATTAGTCATAAGGAAAACGCAAACACAAGTTTTTTTTTTAATACTATTGACTCAGTTACAATGTAGTATCTGTTCATACATACTTTTCTCAACCTACTGAAGCACAAAGAGCCAACGCGGGATCAAACCTGTGACCTCTCTCACTTGGGAGGGCCACAGCTATGCCGCTTGACCACAAGGTCTTTGGCAAGTTAATGAAGTTATAAAGAAAGATTTTAAGGCTCTTACCGGGTGCTATGTAGCCATATGATCCAGCAACGGCAGACATGGACTTAGACTGGGGCATGTCGATAACTTTTGCCAAACCAAAATCGCCAACGTGGGCTTCAAACTTCTCATCGAGGAGAATATTGTTGGACTTTATATCGCGGTGGATTATTCTCGGTTTGCAATCATGATGTAAATAAAGAAGGCCTTGAGCGGCCCCTAGAGCAATCATGAAGCGGGTAGGCCAATCTAAATTACACGATGCCCCGTGCAGCAATTCACCCAAGCTACCCTTCTCCATGTACTCATAAAGAAGCACATTGGAACCCTGGTGGTAGCAAAAGCCGTGTAACTTGACAATGTTACGATGCCTAATCCTCCCGAGGGTCAAAATCTCTGCTCGGAAACTGTTCTCGATGTTATTGCCTTCTCGATTGGAAGCCAGCTTCTTCACCGCTATAGTTTGCCCAGACTGCATCACTGCCTTGTAAACCGTCCCAACAGCCCCCCTTCCTATGACATAACTGTCATGAAAATTGTTCGTGGCTTCGACTAAATCCTGCAAAGTGAACCCTTCTTTCGGAGGGAAATAGATGTCTGATGCCGGGGATAAAATATCCTTATCCTGTGAAGATCCAGCCATGTCAACTGGGTGCCGCTTCATAAAATACAAGATGACCACAATTAGAACGAGAGAAACCCCGCCAATCACAGCTGCAACCACTGTAACAATCTTCCCTCCAGAAGCACCCGTGCTTGTTACAAGAGGGGGCTTCAAACTGGAACTAATAGATTCATTGCATCCTCCAAGAGGCCCGCCACAAAGACCGCTATTCCCAACAAAGCTGCTAAGGCTCATATTATTGAACAACGGTACATCAGGCAACGGTCCGCTGAGGTTGTTATATGAGAAGTCACAACCCATAAGGCTCGACAGATTCCCAAATGTGCTTGGAATCTCGCCACTCAAGTGATTGTTATTGAGCAGAAGGTACTCGAGCAATATAAGATTACCAAGCTCGGGTGGTATGACACCCGAGAGATTATTGTTACTAAGATTCATTGCAATCTGCAAGCCTGTCAAATAGCCTAACTCCGATGGTATTTCCCCGGATAACAGATTTCCACCCATCTGAAGTTCGGTCAAGTGAGAAAGATTGCCTAATGCTGCTGGTATCCTTCCAGATAGCTTATTTTCTGAAAGCATAAGGAGTTCTAGCTGAGAAAGATTCCCAAGCTCGTCTGGTATAGCATCTACAAACCTGTTGTGGCTGAGATCGAGCCTTTGTAGTGCTTTAGAGTTGAGAATTTCGGGCGGTATCCTTCCAGTGAACATATTAGACGAGATATTGAAAGTCACAAGCTGAGTCAGGTTTCCAATTGACCTCGGCAACTCAGACGAGAAGTAATTGCCAGAAAGATCCAGCCTTTGCAACTTTTGACAGTTCCCGATCTCTGACGGTATTGCACCACCGAAATTATTCTCACCCAATTCAACAGCAGACAGGTTTACCAATTTGCACAAGTCAGAAGGGAAATCCCCGATTAGCCTGTTGCCATCGAGACGAAGTTGTACTAATGAAACACAATTGGTGACACCAGGTGGGATTTTCCCGTAAAGTTTATTTGAGCCTAGATTCAGCAAAATCAAATTAGAATGGTAACAGACATGAGGAGGAATTCTTCCGGTGAGGTTGTTGTCAGAAAAATCAAGCACCCACAGTCGACTATAAATTCCAAACCCTTGAGGAATGGTGCCATTTAAAGAGTTGTCGAAAAGCTGTAATTGGACCATTTTAGTTAGATACTGAAAGCCAGATGGAATAGGACCTGTGAGGTAATTAATCGACAGATCAAGCTTGGTCAAGTTTCTTAAACTGCTGAACTCGTTTGGTATAACGCCTGTGAGTTGGTTCTGGAACAGATATAATAATTGTAGCCCCTTTATCAGACTCAGCTCTCTCGGGATTTCTCCTATCAAATAGTTCTCAGAGAAATCAATTTGAATTACTGAAGAGAGATTCCCGAGCTCCCTTGGAATTGTTCCATTCAACTGATTCCTGTAGAGATACAAGTTCTGCAGAGACTTGAGATTTCCTATTTCAGCCGGAATCTCCCCGACCAGATTGTTCTGGTACAAAGCAAGCGTTATAAGTCTGGTACAATTTCCAATTTCCCGAGGGATAGAGCCAGACAATTGGTTATTCCAAAGGACAATTTCAGTCAACCAAGTAAGCATTCCAAGCTCTCTCGGGATATTTCCTCCGAGTTGGTTTTGAGCAAGACCAAGAATTTCCAGGTTCTCACAGCCACCTAACTCTCTCGGCAGACTTCCAGAAATTGCATTCTGCCCGACTCGAAATGTCTGCAAATTCTTGAGATTACCAAGAGACGGAGGCAAAGGGCCAGTGAGATTGTTTGTGAATGCAGCAAAGTCAACCAGGGAAGAAAGTTTCCCAATCTCGACAGGAATAGGACCCGAAATCAAGTTGTTGCTCAAATTCAAAAGTGCAAGATTAAACAGATTACCCAACTCTGGTGGAATAGCCCCATCAAACTGATTATTCCTCAGCAAAAGGAATTCCAATCTCGAGCAATTCCCGATTTCCTTGGGGATGCTCCCAGTGAATCCATTGAAAGAAAGGTCCAGACTAGTTAGAAAGGCAAGGCCACCAATACTAGAGTTCAAAGTCCCCAAAAGCCTCATTGATTGCAGATCAAGAGACTCCACAACAGGATTATTATAGGCAGAACTGCAATTCACACCCACCCACCCACATGGTGTTTCATCATTAGGGTTCCAATTTGCCAGATTGTTATGGGGATCATGAATGCTCTTCTTCAACTCCAGGAGGTACATCCCTTCCAAATTCAACCCTTCTGAGTGATAAACCACCAATACAGAAGCCATCAAAACTCCAATCCAAACCAAAGTAAACCCTTTTCTTGATTTACACATCCCAGGCATCATAAGAACCTATAATCTGTCAATATTACAGCTACAACTATTACCCTACCACTCAAATAATTTATGGATCACAAGTTAATAAATACAACTTACAAGCTAGTACAATTATCAATCTCTTTATGGTCTAACAAATTGAATACAAATACCCACAAGACAGATACATTAAAAGAGAGCCCCAACCCCAAGAATCCAGAAATACTGGGAAACTCAACCAAACCCATTGAAGATCAGAGCTTAAACATACCTCTGAGACACCCCCCACAACAGCAACACCCAATCAAGACTCTGCTCAGGTGACTCCTTTCGATGATGACAAGGCAAAAACCATTAAAACCATGAATATGTTGCGTGAAAAGTGGAATCTTGCTCACATGCAAGATTTGAGAAGAGGAAAAGGGGAAAAGGCTGAGGCTTTGTTTAAGGGAGAAGCCAAAAAAAGAAAAAAGAAAAATAAAAATTGGGAATCTCAAAATATGCAAGGAATCAGAGATTTCTTTTCTTTCCCCTTTTCTTCATCACCAAGGAGTATATTTTATTGATTCAATGGAAGTTGCGTGCGCATTTCTTGAAGAAGCAAAAGAACAGCAGGACACTTCTTGTTCCAAACGGCAATGATAGTAAAGGAAAAAGAAAAAAAGAAAAAATCTTTAAGAGAAATCAAGGGCGGGCGAGGCGGGCTGAGAGCTCTTCATTGAAGCTCTAATGGCCGACAAAGCATGCTTACACCTCCCTCTCTTTCTCTGTATGTATATATATGGAGTGGATTGATATGATTCTTTGTGTGTGCGTGTGTTGTCTTCAATATGGGAAATGGGTACAGCGAGAAATCCGTAATCTACATTCGCTTTCACACAATCTCTTCCTCTCACTTTCACTGTCTGCCTCTCTCTCTCCCTCTCTCTCTAAAAGGTTGGCGTTTTCCAGTGCTCGTGAAAAGTTCAGGTCTCATTCAACTTTCAACTTTGTAGGTATGGGGAAAAAGTTTGGCCTTTTTTCTTCTTCTTTACATTCTAATAAATTAATATTTCTTGATCAGAATATTAGGGCGGGTGGGGGATAAAATAAAAAGTTTCCCATTATACAATTTTTATATAAAGCTAATGTTATATGGTGTCCTCCGAGTATAGTAATTTTGTCATATATGGTCTTAAGTTTTTAAATTTATCATTTGTGATACTCCGACTTTTAAATTGTTATCATATGTGGCCTAAGTTAACAACTCATGGTTATTCAACTTTCAAAATTTAACAAATCGTGATCATCTTGGAACGACAATGAATAGTTAAAATTTGATAGTTGAAAGATCGTTGGTAGTTAACTTGGACCACAGACGGTAACAATTTGAAAGTTGAAGGATCACTGGTTGTCAATTTGAAAACTTAGGACTAAACGTGACAACCACTATACTCGAAGAATCCCATAAATTGGCAACCATAGTTGTGCCACTATTACTGGACGAAGTAGTCAGTCTTTCACCCAATTTGTCTTTGTCCCTTACTAAAAACAAACAAAGACAATCTCTATCGTCTCATATCTAGGGCGAAGGCTCATTGTCTTTGCCCTTTCGTCTTTGGAATGAAAAATATCATTAAACTATCTTTGTCTAACCCCAGACGAATATAGTTCGTTGATTAAAAATTATTATTATCCAAATAAAACTTTGAAAGAAAGTTAAATTGTTTTAATAGTTATGGTTGTCTTTTTTTTCTTTTGAGTAGTGCTGACTCTGTTACAATAGTATCTGTTCATAGTTACTTTCCTAATGAAGCACAAAGAGTCAACAGTTGTCTCTACTGAGGTTCTCATCTGTTCATAGTTACTTTCTTAATGAATCAGAAGCACAAAGAGTCAACAGTTGCCTCTACTGAGGCTCCCATCTGTTCATAGTTACTTTCTTAATGAATCACAAACCTCTCGAGGCTCGAACTCACTCCCACTCTCATCATCCATGTGAGAGTGTTAATCGGGACACTGGATGTCACTAAATCACAAGGTTTTTGGCAGTTATGGTTGTCTTTAATTAGTATATATAGTCATGCATGGTTGTTATTTAATGACGGATAGGAACAAAGTTGCTAGGTTATTTTCCTACCGTATATGTGTTTTTTTGGTACTAGTGGTAGGTTGGAGATAACAAATGGCGGCCTTATATTTTTTCTTCTTCTTCTTCTTATTTTTTTGAACGCGCATTATTTGCAGTAATGTATCACATCCTCTAAAATCGAACAAAAGAATCTAATATTATCGTAATCATATTCTTAAAATTATGTGAAATAATATGAATCAAATACTTATTAGACTATTTTTACACAAGAACAACCTAATTTTTACTAAAATTATTTGAGGAAAAAAAAAAAAAAAAAAGGATTGATAACTACCTAGAATAAGCCTACTAGAACGAGACAGCCAGACAGGTTTTGATTTTGAGTGTACCCTATAAATACTGAGGTCAGATGTGATGTATGCAAGTTCGTCATATTCCATGATTTTCTTTTCTTTTTATTTTTTTGGACTTTATCTTTGTTTTATTTGATCTTAGTTGGTTATTGGCTTCAATATATTATTTTTACTCCTTGGCTCTTATGTTTTTGGACACAATTACAATTTGGACTTTACCTAAATTTATAGTACATTTTGGACTTTCCTAAAGATCCTTTTGACGCGGCAAAACATTATCGACAATAGCATTTTTTTTCTTATTAAAACAATTATAATTATAGAGGAAGGGGATGGAGCCCCGCAGTTCAAAAACTGCTAAAACAAAATATTATGCTCCAAGGCACCGAGCTTGTCCTCCTCATAATACTCACGAGTATCGTTGGGAGGCGCACTACACTCAATCCAGTCATGCATTTTCCGAACGGCAATCTTAGCAAGTCTGTCAACCACTCAGTTGTGTTCCCGAGGTGTGGGTAATCCTTACCTCCCAATTCCTTTAAACCCAGTCCTGGCATGCATGAACAATATCTTTGGCAAGCCCCAATATCTCGTGGTCTCTGTTTTTTTTTTTTTTTTTTTTTTGAAAACATCTTGTGGTCTCCGTTAATCCCTTGCATTGCATCCCTAGAGTCGCTTTGAATACACACTTTTCACACACCTTTCCCATGTCCGATCCACTATTAAAAATTAAAATAATTAATAGATTTACTTATTGATTAAATACCTAGAATTTTTTTTAAAAAAATACTAATGATTTTCAGTCCAAAGAATCTAAGTCCCACCATCGGAGTTCGACCTATGACTACCCTTTGGAATGGTAACCGAGATTTCATCACAATACATGATAGTTGGCTTAAATATATAGAGTTTAAATACACAAAAATTTCATTGGTTGTGCAATGAAATAAATTAGGTCCTTTTTTATATAATTGGAGATACAAAATTAGAAATAATATTTATAAAAAAAAAAAAAAAAGTCTATCAAAATATAAAATATTTAACAAAAAAATACAACCTAAAAATTTTCTGACATTATAAATTTGGGGTTTAATTGGTCAATTAGCAATGATATGATCATTGATTAGGCAATTAAAATTATTTTTTTAAAAAAATAAGAAATAAGATATATTAAAATATTAAATATATATTATATATAATTCTGTTATGGTGTTTGAAAAATTACTTATTAATTAAATATATAAAGAATTAATCAAGTATTGGCACATAAAAATGTGACAATTATATGAGGTAAATCATGAGGGCAATATAGCATTGGTTATTGCTTCAGGGGCCAGATTTTTTCACCAAAGTTTTTTTTTTTTACCATTTAACATGATGATAAATCTCTTTTAATTTCGTGGTTATCCTGAATTAGCCCCGCGTTAAATATGAAATATATTTATTAATCAAATACTATTATATTCATAGAATCATACTACATGGACCAAACTTTTTCACCAAAAAAATCATACAATTTAATGTGTTAGTATATGATCCGTATGTAATTAATAAATAGATTAATTTTTAAATGCAAGGTGGGGTTGATCAATTCATGAAAACTAAAAAAAAAAAAACAACATAGTCATGTCAAATACTGAATAGAATTTTGGTCCCTCTAGCAATATCCACAAATCATATATTGTCACATTAGATAGTGAAAGAGTTTGGTGAAGTTTTGGTCATTGTATTAACATGATACAATAGTATTACGGATATTGTTATAGGGATCCAAATTCTTTTACAATCTGACATGGTAATAAAGCTCTTTTTTTATTCATTAGTGATGGCTTTATTGGCCAGACTAGACCCATCAGGAAACTGAATTGTCAATTGTATTTTAGGTAACGGGTACAAGAATTAAATAATAGGACGTTAGGTCGTGGGTGCCCTTTAATTTCAGTTGGTAATGAAATAATATTAAGTAGTGTTTGGGCTAAAGGATCGTGTAGGTCTAAGCAATAGTCGAGAGATCATTTTGAAAAAAAAAAAAAAAAAATTCTTCTTGAGTTCACCAAGTTGTAAATTTAGAATATACCTCTCAATTATATTATTGTTGTAAATTAATAGTGAATCGTTCAAAATAATGTTTCAATATAATCACTCACATGTCAAACTTTTTGTCAATTGTTTAACAAACTAAGTCTAATCAAAGAGGGGTGATGAGTGTGTTATGATTCGAGAGTATATGTCAAACGATTTGAATAGGCTTCTAAGGTTAGAGTAAGGCCAATGGTTGAGATTTTTTGTAAAACTTTTGTCTAAGATTCAAGATTAAAGAGCTAATAATAATAATAAGAATAACAATAATAATAACAATAACAATAACAATAACAACATAAAACAGGGGTGGTCATCTGTTGGTCACTGCCTATCATGTCTAACGGGTGCATGCAATGCATGATTTTTTTAATACACAAAGACCCTTAGCTTTTTGGATAACACTTGTGTGAGACCGTCTTACGGATCTCAATCGGTGAGATGGGTCAGATCTTCAACTAATGCGTCGGATCTTTGACATCATTAATCACCACAATGACTTTTGTTATATATACCACAAGAACTTATTCATGCAAAGTAAAGCAGTAAAAATGTTCAACTAGTTTTTTTTTATTTATTTCTTAGTCATTTTTATATTCCATTATACAACGAAAAAAACAAAAAACAAAAAAAAAAAAACATTTCTATTTCCATTTCTTTTAATATACACAAGGAGGTAAGGCATTAGAGGATTAAATGAAATAAAAAACATGTCATACAACACAATTAGCTGTCAAAAAGTGTCTAAAACCATTTAGTTTTTTTTGGCCCAAGGGGAATCGTCACTTGTGAGAATTGAACTCGGGTTCTCCTGAAATTCCTCCCCACAAAGAGAGCTCACTTGCCACTTGAGCTACCCCGTTGGGTTATCTAAAACCATTTAGTGGTAAAACAAGAACTCGGATACCCAATTACATACAATCAATATTCATCGCATCTACTCTGCATTCTATTAATTTTCATATTAGCCTGCAAAAGGTATAAAGTATATTAGAACAATGTCTTCAATTAATTACAAAAAGATTGTATGGACCTTTTCTTACCATCAAATCATTAGTCTTACACCTCTAAGTTTTTATAAGATTTTCTCAAAAAAAAAAAAGTTTTTATAAGAAAGAATTGTTAATTAATCGTTTCACTTTATGAATCTCAGCACTTGAAACCATCCATTCAAATAAATAGATTTCTTTTTTACATCTGATTGCAATGAAAGAGAAAATAATTTGAACACATTACTCAACTATATCAAATTTGTAATTTAAGTAAATAGATATGCTACAATATAGAAATTGTGAATCAATTGGTAAAATTAGTCACTAGAGATGACAATTTTTCCTAATCATCATGAGGATGTGGATATATACTCCTCCCTATCCGGCCATGTCGTATATCTAGTACGTTAAATAAATAAATATATAAATAAACATATATATATATATATATATATATATATATATATATATATATAAATAATTGAAGATTATATATTTATTTTATTTGCATATTAAAGTATTGGATATGTTGGCTTGTGTGTTTTAAATTTATTATTTACATTAAGACTATAGTATTTGGTACTTTAGACTTTGATAGTTTTCTTGTAATTGAAAATTTGATCAAGAATTAAAACTTCAGTATTTTAATTTTCAAGACAAAAAAATTTAATATTTGAATTTTGTTATATGAATATTAAAAAGTGTACTAGTTATTTGACTAGGGTTTGACCAAGAATGAAATTCTCTGTCACCATAAAATTTTATGTAGGGCGAAAAATACTTTTTATTCCCCAATGAGGATGGAAAACGAGGAACCTAACGTGGTGGGGTTGCACTCTCATCCACGCCATTGTCATCCCCAATAGTCACCAGCCAAAAATAATTACATTCTTTATTAGAGTTAGTTATTTTTCCTTTCACAAGTTCAATATTATTTTAACTATTGCGTACAACTATTTAAATTGTCATTATAAGTACATGACTTCTATTTTTCACTTTTGGGCCATTTTTGTGAAATTTCATCGAACTTTGTTACAAATTTACAAGTGATCAGATTTTATAAATAAAAATGTCTATTCACATGATATGCTTCAATATATATATATATATATATATATATATATATATATATATATATATATATATATATATATATATATATATATATATATATATATATATATATATATATATATATATATATATATATACCTTTTGCTCATAAACATTAATTACTCGCAAATTATGTGACAAAATCTTATTAAAAATTATCAATTTTCTCACTAGAAAGATTAAAAGTGAAAAACAAAATTTATAAACCTATAAATAATAAGAATGTTATTAAACCCGTGGGAAAAAAAAAAAAAACTTCCTAATTATTATGATTATGATGCCATGTGATTTCCTATTATCCCACTATTGTTTACTCCGGCTACCATTTTTTATAGTTGTTGTATAATGGGATGAAGTAATAAAATAAAATTAGCCTAGGTGTGTAGGATAATGAAGTGGAGCCCACCCCCATTGAGGTAGGATGTGGACCAATAAAGGCAAGAAATGAATGAAGATGATGCCTACTTGCTGCACAATATAATGTTAAGCTGTCCAGCCACTTACTTTAAGTCCAAATCAATGATACTCACAAGCTGTGGATATGTTAAGTCTTCCCACTAATGATTTGATGCTTGAAAAATGAACATTGAATATTGATTGTTGAACACACCCTCCATTTTGGGTTGGGTTGCCTCAATTATTGAAAATTTTTACAAAAAAGTAGTATTTTTTTATATAGTAATATTTATAATAATGTTGATTCTTGTGGGTGCACATCTCATTTCATGACTAGACTTTTCATTTTCTTTGGCTTAGTGCTTGCATTCCTACCCCCTCAATTTTTTCTCCCCTTTTGCTTCACCTCCCCCCACTACATACATTCTCACCTACAAACCCAATACAATTTGTATTTTTGGAAATATATGTGTGTGTGTGTATATATATATATATATATAGGGTAATTCTGGTGTGAAAGACCTCTCATGTGAAAGATGGGGTTAGATATGAGTTGTTCATCAAATCTAGATCAACGGCTCAAATCAATAATTTTTATTTTCCTAAGAAAAAAAAGAAAGGCGTACCCAGGATCTGCTATTGGCGCTCATCTCTTCTCTTCTATGTTACTTCGGCAATGTCCATTAACTGATTGTTGAAATGTGATTGAAAAATGATAGTGGTTGTGTTTGAGACTGGAAAAAAAGTTCGTCCTCACTTAAAGAAGCAAATTGTATAAAATGGCACACCTTAAGCACAAAAACCACGCACCTTGAGAATGAAAATCATGCACCTTAAAATTGACCTAGATGCAAAAAGATCAAATTGCCACTACGTTTTTTTTAATCTATGTTCAATATGGGTCGTTGATTTGATTAGATTAAGGGTTGAGATTAATCTGGATTGTTGATTTTGATTAGTTTAAGGAGTGAGATTAAACTCATCTTTTACCTGAAACATATTACCGCATTTGATATATATATATATATAAAATTCAGTTCCCGTGCGGTTGTGCGGTTACTTTAGGTGCGTAATTTTTTTCTTAATGTGCGTGATTTGTATGCTTAAGGTGCGTGAGTATTGAAATTTAAGGTGAGTTAATCTAAAGCTTAAGGTGCGTGGTTTTCCTTCTTAAGGTGCGTTGTTTTCCTTCTTAAGGTGTGCGATATGTATGCTTAAGGTGCGTGATATGTATGCTTAGGTGCGTGGTTTGTGTTCTTAAGGTGCGTTGTTGGTGTAGTTAAGGTGCGTGGCCTAAAACCTTAAGTGCGCGTGATTTGTGTTTTTAAGGTGCTTTGTTTGTGTGTTTAAAGTGCATGGTTTGTGTATTTAAGGTACGCCATTGTTAAAACTTAAGACTTAAAAGCAAGTAAGCATTGCACTTTTGGCATATCAACACTGAATTCGAGTATGGTTAGCATTGACCTAACAACTTAGAAACCTCCTCACCAAAAAAAAAAAACAACTTAGAATCTTAGATGTATTCCCGTTTCAATATAAATATAAGGCAAAAATTTATGTGAGACCGTTTCACGAATTTTTGTCCGTGAGACAAGTTGAGTTAAGATGAAATGTAATATTAAATCAAGAATAAAATGTTTATTACTTATATGAAAAAATATAATAATTTTGAAGAAAAAATGTAATACTTTTACATTTTGATGTAAAAGTATTATATTTTTCATCAAAAATATTACATTTTCCTTTATAAGTGCAACATTACTTATAAGAGAAAATATAATGCTTTTGACGGAAAAAGTAATACTTTTACATCAAAATATAAAAGTATTACATTTGTGCTCAAACGTATTATGTTTTTCCTTATAAGTAACAAACATTTTATTCCTGATTTAGTATTATATTTGCTAGTATAAGTATTATATTTACATATTGACTCGACGTCTCGACCCGACCGACCCATCTCACGGATAAGAATATGTGAGACGGTCTCATACAAGTGTGACCCTAAATATAATAATATAATAATATAATAATAGAAGAATATTATATAAACCTAATTCTTTACTTCCAAACTTTTATTTTTACATTCAAATTTTTTTTTTAAATGTAAACTCTTTTTTGAGACTCACATAATAAAAAATAACTTATGATTACACATGTCACATCATGAAATAAAATAAATGGAGTATAAATTTAAAATACATATACTATAACTCATAATAATATAATTACTCCACATCAAATTTATAAAAGATTGTGAATTGATATTTAAATTTGAAAGATTCTTTCCCCATTGAAATATTCTTTTGGGATGAATTCTCCGGAGTTGATGAGCAGTAATATTGACGCTCTCATGCCACTGCTTGGCATAAAATTATTCATGATAGTGTTTTACTAAGTTTCAGTACCTATCATATAAATTCATTATTTTTTTCATGATGGTTACAAACTACCCCAATTCTATACCTAATATTCACAACTTTAATAGTTTATATATAATGTTCACAAAAAATAAGCATTATTCACACACTCATCAATTTGTTATATTTTACAATCTTGTCAATGTCAATTTTATGTTATCACTTCATTCATTGTTAGAAATTATTATAATAATATACTTTTATGAATATTATGTATTAAACTTGTGAATATTATTTATGAATGACGTAAGGATTTTCAAGACTGGTTCGAAAATAACATTATTATGTTGAATCTTATATTGTCATGTATATGATTCCATATACTATTGTTGTGAGATTCATATACTTTAAGCTAATGAGTAAGATGAGATAGATTATTAAAGCAATCAAAATAAGTCGAATAGTAAAAAGAAATAACTACTAGTGAGACTAAAAACTATATGTTGTCGAATACTATGTATATTATATGATATAATTCTATTGCAATCTTTTCTAACTAAGTAACAATTTTTTTTACCACTATCAACATATTTTACTATTTCCTCATGCTACACATGCTAAGATCCAATCTTAGTTGCACACTCAAAAACTATTCAAAGTGGGATTCCCCCTTAACCTCAAAAAGAACCAACAACTTGATAGTATATTAGTCTCTTTTGTCTCCACCAATTATCTTAAGAATATTGTTAGGTCAATATTCCACAAGGAATTAAATGATCAAGATCGGATAGCTAGCTAGATAATATAATTTGAGTTCTTTAAAATAGATACTCCCTAACTTTTTGTCTATTTTTTATATTTATTTCAATTAATGGGAATTAACTTGAATTATATATAATTTTATTTTTGAATTATTTAATTTTTTATTCAAAAGAAGTGATCAGATACAACTCAATCATGTACTCTATTAAAACCTTCTTCTCCCTAAAGGTTACGTTACAACCCGACTGGACATAGCATGTGGGAGGATGTAATTCAATGGCTCAGCAGACAACAAGGTGTACAAGGGATCTGTCCACTTTGGATATAATCCACACATTATCATCACCGAGATTCAAGCATGGATCTCTTCTCCTAAATACTGTCTACTAAACGATATGATTGAACTAAGCCCACTCGCCCAATCCTCCATTAAAACCTTAGGACTCCAGTCATTGTATACTAAGCTAATCCATGTAGGAACACTCATAAAAATGATGTCCTTAATTAAATATTATAATTTTGTATTTCTCACTTATTTGAATATATTATAGTGTTTCTGAAATTCAGTGAACTTTCCTCAATTTGTTACACGAAAAGGTCATCAACTTGACATTTAATATTTCTATTTAAAATTAGAATACATGGAGATATTAAACTATTACAAAATGATAAGTGTATTTGCATTGACTAAAACTCTTTTATATGTGTTAATTTTATTTGATGAAAGAGAAAATAAAAATAAAAATCGCATTCAAAAGATTATTCTTAATGAGAATTGCCTATTTAGTTAGATGTTATACGCTTAATGGAATTAGCCTTAGGCCAAGATGGATCGATTGAAGAAGAAATGAATTAGTCTTGTTGAACCTTTCTTTTTGCATCAATGCGATCGAGCAAAGTCTTCCAATTAAGGTTGAAGAGTCAACTAAGCTTCTCAGTGACAGAATTTTTTTGAGTACTACTGACTTTTTTTAAGTACTACTGACTCGGTTACAGTGTAATATTTGTTCATTAGTGGCACAATTTAATAATACATCTTTTAAAAATTCATTAGTCATTACCATTACAACTTCCTTAGAATAATTGCTCCCAAGTAATATTTTATTAAATTAATCTCATTTTATGGCATATGGAGTGTGAAAAATATAAAGACAAAAGACCAGATTATGAAGGCAATTCAACTTTGGTCTAAAAAATGTCTTAAACAAATGTTGATATCTGATGAAGGCTACAAGTCCCAATGATGAACTTCAATTGACGTAGAAGAGCAGAAAGTCGTTCAAAGTTATAGATCAGATCTTACAAGTCCAAGATATTGGATATTTATGCAAAAAGGTCCTACACTAATTAATTTATTCCAATTTGATCCTTTTAGATTGTCTTAACGTGGGGAACAATTTTAATCTCCAATTTTAATCTCCAATGTCTTAAGGATAGAAAAGTCATTGTCTCTTTTTAATATTAAAAAAAAAAAGTATAAACAAATTAATTAAATATTGCAAAACATTGACCATGGTATATTGGTATGGTCAATATGCACATGAGGCTGAACTGTAACCATCTCAAGTTCTCAACTCTGTCCAGTTAAACTACATTTCTTTTTATTTTCCATCTTTTAATAATTTCTGATACGAAAATATTTAAGGCGTTTCGTTGGTCAATACCGATGATGTTTTATATAGGATATTTACATGTAAATATAATAGGTTGTACTAAATACAATTGATACTAATGTCAATAATATATGACTATCGGTACACTAAATACAATTAATACTAATGTCAATAATATATGACTATCAGTACAATATGTTGTATTTGTATAGTTTTACCAAATACAATATCTGTCCTGTTTCGTAACATAGTTAGCTTATCAATTAATTTGACTTGTTTGATCATTATAGATGTTTAACTTGGTTAAATAGTTGATATGAGTGTTTGATTATTATATAGCAACTTATTCCCTTAAAAAGCTAAAATTTAAAAAGATGCTTAAAATAGTTTTTTCGATGATAGAGTCATTTTGCATGTAATCAGCTATCAGTTAACAACTAATTTATCATACATCTTTCTACAATCAACTAATATTATCAACTAGTCAAACCCACTAACCTAATCAGCTAACAAAATCCACTAACCTAATCAGCTAACAGCTATTTACCAAATACTCATAGTCTCGATATCAACTAACACCATAAAATTTTCCTTATTTTGTATTTTTAAAAATCCTTTTATGTAAATATTAGTATCCAATAATGTGTTTTTGTTGTATTAAATAATCTTTGGCAATAATGCTCCAAAAGGGGTGACTGAGTGGGTGAAATATAATTTTTGTATCTAAAGGTCACATATTTGAATATTTGATTAATACTAACGCCATCTCAAGCTAGTCCGTAGCACAAGGCCTTCATAGTGTAATTTGTGCTTTATTACACAAGAGCGAGATTTACGCAAATATATCATAGCGTATCGAAAAATAAATAAAATAAACTAATTTTTGGCATTAAGAGTGTTTAATTTGTTGCATCAAGATGTAGTTGTCCTTGAAACTATATAAATAATACAGTCCAGAATGATGAAATGATTCACCCAGGTGTGATTGGATCAAGTAGGTTGTTGCTTCGAGATGATACCAATCTAAGTTTTATTTTATTTTATTATCACAAATTTTATAATACATGTTATTAAAAAATAAAAAATAAAAACGAAATACAAATTTAAATTCAATACAAGAAATGAAGAAAATACAGTGTACATACTGTCTTATGTTTGGGCATTTAATTTAGTACTGTTTGGAAGCTTTATAGCTTGGGTCCAATTAAAACTCTGTTTGTGATGGATGTTCATCCTTACACACTTTGTACACCTATTTTGAATTAATATCTTCTTCTTCTTTTTTATTTTTGATTTGGACATTTGGTCACTTTTAGGCCTCAATTTTAAAATTGATTCTCGCCATTGTAAAATTAATTCAGATTCAACCTGATAAAGTTTGATTCTTATGCACGCCTCAGCAAGAGGTCAAACATCCAACTTCACATTTATATTAATAAACAGTTTACTGTCTCAAGCTACAAGTCAATACAACCAAACTAATTACATACATATAATGAAAGAAATATATATAAAAAAAATTATAACAGACTTTCTTTTTTGAATTAGTCAAAGAACTACATGTCATGTTAGCATTAGATAACAAGTGACAGTATATATATATATATTATTAGTGTTTTATGTGAGGATAGTCACGTCTTCCTAAAAACAAGTCTAGCCATAGCCACAGTGCAACTAATGGGCTATGTTAATTGGGCTCTCTCATTCCAACATATTTCTCCTAGAAGTAAGAAGACAAATTATATCGTGGACCTCCACATTGTATGATGCATTATAATTTAGAATGACTTTGTTTGATATTAAGTGTCAATTATCACATTATGTTCGCTTATATTATCATTTATCATGTATTTTGTTCATAATATTTGATATATATATTCATATAATGAACCTACTGAACTAAATGTACATTATATGTATTTTATGTTCACTATATAGTAGGTTCATAATGTTTATTCTATATGTTCATAATCCTTACACCACAGATGGACAGATGCACCATGTTTAATAAGAATCATCATGTACTATATTTATTAATAGGGAATATACCCTAATATTTTGTAGGTATATCGGGTATATGAGTACGGGTATTAGCCCTATATAAGGGACTATATCGGGGTATATGAGTACGGGTATTAGTCCTATATAAGGGACCTTAGTGCCACTGACTCGTTTTCCCCTAACGAAGTCTCGTGCGGCCTCAGCTATTTTTCCCCTCAAATAGCTAAGTCAGTCTCATTCCTCCCTCAGAAAGTATGCAAAGTAAGTGATGAGATGGCTACAGAATCAGGAAGTATGCAAAGTAAGTGATGAGATGGTTACGGAAATAAATTGGACAAGAAGCTAAAGGAAAAACTCGAACTTTGTAGGGAACTTGTAATACTTCTACTTCTACGCTTTATTCCACTCTTGAGTGGTTTCTTGGATTGTTGGATGGTTTACAAATGAGCCCTACTAGGGGTATTTATACAAATTCCACCTCCTCAATAGATGGTGGAGATCTAATTAATCCTACGGCTAATATTGATTATCTATAATCCTCCATAACAATCTCTACACACTTGAAGATTCCATAAAGTTCTAGAATATTCTATGGTTCTCTATTACCTCTACACTTATGTATATAATTCTAGATCATTCTACCAACTATGAGAACTTATGTACAACTCGTAGAAAACTCCGGAAAAGTGTAGCAAACCTCGGCAAGATGTCCCACGCGTCTCAAAAATGTGTAGGAAAGTGCCCCGCGCGTTACATTAGTCCTTCATGAAAGGGGTTTTTTTCCCCTCTTCTTCTCTCTAAAACGCCCAAGAAGCAATACTCTCTCTTTTCCCTCTAAATTATTCAAGAACAATCAATAAAAGGGATGAATTGAGAGCTAATTTACTGATCTACACTATACTTTACAAACAATTTCTATACATAGTTTGTACACTTGAGTACATTGGAGAATTAACCGCCAATAACCTTATGGTCTAGTGACACCCAGTTTACACTCCCACATAGATGGGAGTGGGTTTGAGCAGGCGACTCTTCAGTGAGTGAGTACTACTAAAAAACCTCGTTCATCATATAGCTGCTTATTGATGATAGAATGGGTATATATGGAGAACAATTATAATCTCCAACTAAAAACTTGGTCATATTAATAGTCAATGAAAGTAGACATAAAATAACACACATTATTGTGGTGCACTATACAATTTTCCTTACGGTTCAACAGGCTGAAAGTGAACGCAAGTAGTTGGACTATATGTGCATATAAAAATGACACCATTGACAACGACCTTATCCTAATCAAACCACACAAAAAATGGCACAACTGGAGGCAACTGCCGACCAAAAACGTTGTACACATAAAAAAAAAAACATATAGATGGGATGTAGCCACAGCCGCCCTGGTTCCCTATACTGCTAGGCTACTCAAACAAATGTGGATGGGATATATGGATACGCTACAAACTACAAAGATTTTGTAAATCTTGTGACAAAGAACACGACCCCATCTTCACCACACAACAACATGGTATATAGTATATACAATTATTAAATCAATCCCTGCATGTGATACAAGGGCCACATTCAGTGTATTTGATAGGATCCATGTCACAAGAAAATATAAAAAAGCACATATATCTTTAAAGCCTATACCCTTTCAACCACATGGCTCGTGACAAATCATGATCCAAGGTCATAAAATATAAAGTTATTGCTTAGAATTGGGGCAACTCCAAGCCAAATTCATAGAACTATCTTCTTGATTTAAATCGATCAGTTTATATTTCTTCACAGACTAGGATAATCGATCAGTTTATATTTCTTCACAGACTAGGATAATAGAGCTTCATTCAGTGCACACTTTCGCGTAACAACTGTGAATTTTGCAAGCTAGAACAACAAAGCAAGCTTCATCCAGAACATACCTCCGAGTAGCAGTTGTGGACTTTTCCATTAATCAAGGAAATTACAAATTTGCCCATGGAGTTAACAATAAGGAACAAATTATAATATGATAAGAGGCAGCAGCTGAGATTGATAGGCAAAATAAGCACAAAGGTGGTGAAAAGGTGCACATTTATAGTAAAAAGGGATAAAAACTCCAAAGATAAAGATTATAAGCAATATATGAAGCATGAGAACCATAGCTAAAACTAAAGCAATGCAAGAATTGGAGGATTAAAATGAAAAAGATCAGATGTGGCAAAAAAAAAGCTAGCTAGCTAGCTTATAGGACAGCCACAACAAAATGCACTCACAAAAAGGACTAGCTTAGCTTTCACATCATATCTCACAAACCAAATCCATCCTTTCAAAATTTCACCACTTGAAATAGGCACATGAAATTTGGACATATAGTATATAGTAAATGAGAAAACCATAAAAACTCCTATGTTAGGAAAACTTCTTTTTGGAATTCTGTTCTAATCATGACCAATCACAACTAAGTTCAAAATTCCCTAAGTAGATTATGATTGAAACAAAGCAACTATGATCCCCTAACCATCTAGGCCATTACAACAATCCCTAAACCTTAAGCTGACTCGACTTTAAAAAAAAAAAAAAAAATAGTTCCACAAGATGCTGTAAAACTACTCACCACTAGCTACCCTATATCCACAGGCTTCGTTACTCGGGATCCCATCCTTTCCTCCCATCCTTTGCCGCCTCATCTCCAAAACCTTTCTGTGAGAATTGGAATGCACTGCAGCTGAAAAGGTAGGGCTATTTGCGGGGCGATACTCTGGCAGGAGCCTACCAGACTTGTACCGCACCCCACAGGCATTACACAACGTCTTTGGCCCCATGGGGCCAGCCCGCCATTGTGGAGTCTTATCAACCCCGCAATGCTGGCACCTCCTTCCAATGGTGGGAGTTTCCTCCGGAGTTGCTGGTAGCTCTTTGAACGATGACCGTTTCTTATTGTTCTTGTTTTTCACATGGTTGACCCACAGGCAGTTCCTGGCGGGCAAGTACCCAATGCCCGCTTCCCGTCTTTTCCTGTTCTTGCTCCTGGGGCGCGTAGGATAGGTAACTGGCACTCGCAGGCTGTCGTAGCAGCTGATCATACCATTGCCACCGCTATTGCTATTACTATTGCTATTGCTGGTACTACTGCTATTCTCCAAAACAGACACTGGGCTCTTGTGATCGAATAACGGGTTATCCCCGAAAATGTCAAAACATGTCTCAACACCCGGGAATGCATCCTTGTTTGACAACCACTCCAGTTCTTCCTCCATATCTTCCTGGAAAAACAAAACCCATAACCCATCTCAGTACAAAGCACTATATCTTCCTTCATTTGAATTCCATTAAAGATTGCTTTTTTAATAACAATCTTTTAAGCAAGGTTCATTTCATTGATGAATCAACACCAAACACCAAACACCAAACACCAACATTTAGTCAATTCATTCCTTGAATTCCTCAAAAGTTTAATTGTAATATCTCATTTTTCTAGGTAATTAAGTATACGTAATAAAAACAATTGAGATTAAGCAAATTTGGGAATCTAATTCACAATTCACAAAGTTTGAAATTTGAGTTGGAAATTCCCAGGTGGGGATTGATTTATGCAATTGGACAAATTGGGGAAACCGTTACAAAGGGGCAAAAGTGTCCTTTCGGCGCACTGAAAATGCACCGCATGTGAGCGTTGGAGCAGATAAGGGCATTTATTTATACAGCTCAGATATCGTGATAACCGAGGGACCCAACAATAATCTCGCCTTTAAAAACTTTTCAAATTTGCCCCAAAAATATTCCTTTTTTTTCAAAACTGCCCTCACTTCCGTTTCTTGACTTTCGTCTAGTTCAGCAAATCCATGCTTATTACAGTAACGTTTAGGGTTCCAGGGACAAAATGGTCAAACACAAAAAATAAAAATAAAAAAAATTCAATTTTCAAATGCCCACCATTCAAAGTTTAATTACAGAAAATGACACTCGCGTGCAGAAATGGGACAGAGAGAGCTATCAGCCACCACCTCTGACTCGGCCGCCTCGTGTTAGTGAGTGACAGTACGGGTCAACTCGTCCGAGTCGACTCACCGCGCCGCCGCCGAGTCACGCCTAATCCGGCCACACAACCAGGCGAATCCCCCGGACTCGTCCGAGTCAAGCCGAAACGCGGACACAAACACACAGAGAAAAGGATTAATCGGAAGGAGCGAGACTTACAGGGAAGTCATCAGGGTTAACGGATTTTGATGACCCCAAGGAAGACGAAACAACAGGCGAAGTGCCAATGGCGGCGGCGGCGGCGGCCTGGTTCTTCTCTCCTTCACCCTCGTCCAAGGTAAAGTTCAGAAGGTCATCGCCGTCGACCATGAAACACGCGTCCAATTTCATTTCCGCGAAGAGAAGAGAGACTGCACTGGTCTGGGTTTGGTTGCGGAGATATAGAGAGAGAGAGGGGGAAAAAATGAGGGTAGAGAGAGAGAGGTTAATTTCTCTTTCCTCTCTCTTTCTTTAAGGGGAGAGAGAGAGAAACGAGGGTGTATTATTATCAATCAAAATGGCCAGGACGGCAACAGGGTGGACAATTTTTTATTTTTATTTTTTTTCCTTATCGGAGAAATTCTTTCCTACTTTGCCCATAGTCTTTCCTCAGTGTGTACCAGCACCCTTTTTTCCCTTTATGGAGAATAGCACAATATTTATTGTAATTATAACTTTTTTGGAAAGTCTCAAATTTATTTCTTAAGTTGGGCTAATGTTATAATTCAATCGATAAAATATTAAAATTGAATCATAATTTTATTTAGAGTTGTATTTAAAAATAATTTTATTTAGAGTTAGTTTCAGTAATGTTCAATTTACTATTGATATTTATCCATTTTTATTACCCATTTTTTCAGTTAGACCATAAATAGTTATTAATTATTGATCTTTATCAATTTTTATTATCGACTTTCAATTTGATCATAAATAGTCTCTTAATTATTGATTTTGTTTCGAATTTGATCATCTAGTTAAATATCGATTTAGTAAACATTAAATTTAAGGGTAATAATGTAGGAATTTGGTTATTCACATTTCCATTAATGATGAACCAAATTTATTATGTTTGTAAACCCAATTTGTATATATCAATAACAAACCAATTTTTAGAGTTAATTCCGTTTTTGGTCATATGTTTATACTTTATAGGTGACAGTTCATTTTTAGTCATTTTTTTAAAACATCCCTCTTTGGTCCTAGTTGTATTGTGGCATGGTCAATTTTTGTCCTTCATCAACAAAATTGTTTAAATTCTATAAAATACAAAGGGCATTTAGGTCATCAATTATGAATTTTTTTCTTAAAATAAAAATAAAAATATAGCGGGTCAACCCACTTTATATTAAAAAAAAATCAAAATGTCCTTGTATTTAACGATATTTCAACAATTTTGTTGACGAATGACCAAAAATACTGATGATTTCATCAGGATCGGATCTCTCATAAATGGGGTATAGAGATATAGAACGGGGGTAGGAAAATAGTAAATTTTATTATTGGGGGGAGGATACAAGACCACTTGACCAAAAGAGTCTTCATGACCTGAGGTGTGTCTTATAAGGAGTTAAGGACCAGCCCCCCTCCTTTTATAATGTCAACAACCCATCCTGAACCACTCACGTGTCAACGGACCATAACCCATCAGTTCCAGTCAAACATGTGTCTCATGTTGTCCCCCTGTCGTCAACAACCTTAACCACCCTGTCCAGTCACCAAGCACCACGAGGTAGCACGACCAGCCGCCACCTAGGGCGATTAGCTGCGCCCTTGGGGCGTTGGGGGGCGCCTTGTCCCTAGGCGACGCGTCGGAGACGATCAGCGCCTACCACTTGCCGCTTACCCCCGCCTTGCACCATTTTGTGTCATGCCTTGCACTCCTTCTTCTTGGACCTTGATATGCACCGCCTTGTACCCTGCCTCTCTCTTGGGCTCCTGGTTGCTTGCTTCCATGTCTGCCGCCCACGTCACATGGCTTCCTAACCCAACGAGATTTGCGTCCAACCTCTTTCCATCACCAGCACCCCCCCCCCTCCCCACTTGGCTAAGGCTTTCCAATAAAATGGGCCTCGAGGTCCCATGGCCCCATCAAATACTATGACTAAAGGATGATGTTCTAAAAAAAAATAACTAAAAGTTTATTGTACTTATAAATCTAGGACAAAAAATGGAATTAACTTCAATTTTTATATTCTTACCCTTGAATTTAATGTTTACTAAACGAATGTTTAACTGGAAGATCAAATTTAAAACAAAATCAATAGTTAATCAATAATTTATAGTTAAACTAAAAGTAAATAATAAAAATTGATAAATATCAATAGTTAATAAATCATTTATGGTTCAATTAAAAGTTAAAAGATAAAATTAATAAACGTCAATAGTTAAGAAAAAATTCTTAAAATTAATTATTTTATTTATTAATATGTTACCGTATTATTGATGTTATACTGAATAATGACTATTTTTTCTTGTTCATACTTTCTCAACCTAATGAAGCAAAAAGAGTCAATGCCCTACTAAAGTTTGAAACTATGATCTTCTATTTGAAAGAGCTGCAATCATACTATTCAACCACAAGTTCTTTTGGCCACTGATTATTGACTTAAATAGTTTTGAACAATCAAAAATTAAAATATTGAATACAAACAATTGTGGGTATCTTTTGTTTGATAAAATCACAGTAATGACTACGTTAAAATCTTTTAATTTTTCTAAGATAACCATAGTTGTGAGTTGTGATGTCACCAAGCCGAAACAACCACGTTTGTCTCTATCTAAAATTCTTAATTTATTCTTAACTTTATGTTCAAATTTGTCTAATTCATTAAGGCAAATCAATGTCTATTCTAAAATAAGTCGCCAGACCAATAGTAATATGTTAAATACATAACATTAGTACATATAATTGCACTATAATAATGATTTATGGCACATCATTAAGAGCAATGCATTCTTTGCGTGAAACTAATACAGTTGACTTAATAAGACCTAAATACTTAAGTATTATGGCCTAAAAAAACATGATAAAAATCATCCTAATTAGTCAAAAATATATAAGTCCAATAACCAAATTAAAGCAAGCTAGTCCGATAGATCAAGTCCTAAACTAATATTTGTTTCACAAGTGTTCTGCAACAAAATATACAAGGTAGTAGAGATTGCAATTTGCCTTGTGTCCCATTCTCGATGGGGATCCTCGATCACTGTCCTGACGGGAATAGAAATGGGAAAAATTTTCGAGAAATAGAGACGGGGAATGTATGTAATTTCTTGTCGGGAACGGAGATACACCTCCCTGCCCACCCTGTCCCCGAATAATTATTATAATTTTAAAAGTATATATATATATATATATATATATATAGACATTTAAATTGATTAAATAACGTTTTAATTTTATATTTATTAATGCAAATCCGTTAATTTGTTAAAATTAAAATTTTTTTTTTGAAGATAAACGTAGCTATTCCATTAATTCATAACATAAAACGTTTACATCAACGATCAATGAAATGGTAAACCATTCCTTACAGTCAGACATAGAAACAAGTTTTCTAATTATGCTATAGAAAACTTGAATCGCAGACTGTTTCATAACTAGGAAGCTATGTTCCTTCAAGGAGCTTAAAGCTTCATCAAAAATCTGGGTCATCATCATCATTCTTTTTTGCTCGCCCATGATAAGATCAACACTTGCCGAAACCAAACTAAACGATTTATGCTAATGATAATGAAAAGCTCGTGAAAGTAACGAGAGAAAAAAGCCCGTGAAAGTAACGAGAGGAAAACACAATAATAGAGAAAATAAAAAGTGGTAAAGCCAAAGTAGGGTTGGGAGTTCAAGACTACCAACACAAACCCCAATACCTACCTACTATTATTTTATTCAAAGGGAAAGAAAACGGAAGAAGAAGATCTGTGGCGGACGGAGCTGCGACGGTGGTCGGGGCGGAAGAAGAGCGAGAGCAAACGTAGAAGGTGACCAAAACCGCCGGCTCAAAGCTCCATTAGAGCTCCGGCCGGAGGCCGGCGGTGGAAGCCGAAGTTGAGCAGCAGAGAAAAGCTTTTTGTTTTAGAGAGAAAAGGGAGGCAGCATTAGTGTTTGGTGAATTGTTAAAATTAAAATTTTAAAATGTCAAAATTTTTAATTGAGTTTCGATAGTTTGAGGTTTTAGGATTAGGGTCAAAAAATTTTAAATTGATAAAAAAAAAAAAATCGATTGAATTAGTACAAAATAAATTAGTATGATGGATCAAGTGAACTAGCTCAATTAACATTCGTACTAATTTGTGATAATTGATGTGGAATGTGTTTTGTGGTTCAGTTTTTAAAAGAGAATATACTTGTTATGAATTATTTACCTATAATTGTCCAGAAGTTTTATCCTATTTTGAAATGTATTTTTCACTCCTACTCATTTATATTTTTTGCTCTACTTTATTATGATTTTTCTCTGGATGATATTCTTTCCTCTAATATATACGGAGTACTCAAGATTAATGTTAAATATGCTCTCAGACTAGTATAAATAATAAAATTAGCATATTTAATTAAAAAAAGGTTTCAATCGTAAATTTGAATTTTAAAAAAAAATACAATTTACACGAATAGCCAATTATTATCTGGCTTGATGTATGACATAGATTTTATTTTATTTTTTTCCCAATTCTGCACAGAAGAAGAGAGCGGGCGTAGGTTCACATAAATAGTTAATAAAATATTAAAATTTGAAGTATCACATCAGAGGACAAAACGGGGAGAGTGAATGGCGGATTCTCTTCTTTTTATTCTTGTTAATATTTTTCAGTTCATTACATATAATTTTTAAAAAAATTAATTTTAATTTTTAGTTCTTGATTTATAGATGTTAGTTTATTTTTAATCTTTTTTTTAGAATATACTACGTATCATTTTGGTCCTAGTATTATAGTGACATGATTATTTTTGTCTTTCGTCAACAAAATTATTAAAATATTGTTAAATATAATGACATTTCGACTAAATGTTATATTTTTATTTATTTTTATTTAAAAAAATCATAATTGAAGACTAAATGTCCTTGTATTTTATGGAACTTAAACAGTTTTGTAGATGAAGGACAAAAAATAGTCATGCCACAATAATATTAAGACCAAATGATGATGTTTAAAAAAAAATTTTAAAGTGAATTGTTATATATAAATCTAAGACCACAAATTAAATTAACTCTTTTTAATATAATTTGTAAGTTATTATATAAGAGCAGAATTTACTTAATTAGTACACACTTTCTGATAATAATTACGAATTATATATATATATATATATATATATATATATATATATATATATATATAAGTGAGTGAAGCATAGTGCTTGAACATGAAAAGTAAGTAAACCAACCCTCTCATATTGATTCTCGCACGTTGCTGTCCGGCTTCAACTTCGGATGGCCAGAACACAATTGTCAATACTCTTACAAAGTTTATTTAAGATAATATTTTTTATAGGATATTTTTACACCAATGCTCACCTACTTTGTGACTAACATTAGTTCAGAGTTTTAAAATAATGTGAATTTTATAAATTGATGAGCCAATTTTAAAAGAAAGATTTGGTATAGGATGGTTAATTTTTAAGATCATTTCAGATCGAATTATTTTCTTAATATAATAATATAAATGTTTTATGGATAAGTTCGACTTTATGATAAAAATAAAATTAATCAAGTTGGTCATAATACTGCTTTTCTAAACATAGAATTATAAGTTCGATTTTCAGTGAGAATGACATATTGGTCACCCCACTAAGGGTAGACAGGAGGGTGGAGGGAACATTTTTCAAAGAAAAAATCATATTAGTATGAATATGGATAAGGTAAAACTCATACATTTTTCGACAACACGTTGATTCAATAATTAAGGTCCTTAACGAAGGATTGATTTTTGAATTATTGAGTAAAAATTAAATAGTTGAAGACTTAATTGGTAAAATTGATAGTCGATGACTAATATATGACTCCTTAAGGTGAGAACGGGTAGCCCAAGAGATAATTAAGAACCACTCACAGTCGTCCACGTGTCCAAATCTAACGAATCGGAAACACTGATTTAAAAAAAAAATGCGGTGACATTTTCGTAAATAATTGAATATCAAAGTGCAAGTAAATCGTGCTAAAAGTGCAAGTAACAGTTTCATACAGTGCACCTAAGTGTAAGTAAAATGTACACTGAGTATCAATGTTAAGTACACCTAACGTTATCATTAGTTGCACCGGATGTTATCGTTAAGTGCACCTATGTGAAAGACTTCATCATTAGGTGCACGAATGTTACCAAAGTAAATTACTTGCACTTGTAAGTGAAACTAGTTGCACTTGTAAGTGATTTTACTTGCATTTTTTACTTACAAACTTATACCAGTTAATTGCATTTGTAACACATTTTACTTGCACCAAAGTTAGAGTTATTTACCGAAATGCCACCGCATCGTTTTTTTTTTTTCTCTAAATTATATCTGATTTGTTGATTTTGGACATGTGAACGGATGCAAGTAGTTCTTACAGGGCGTTTGGTTGGGAGAAGGGAATTAGGGGGGGAAAAGAATTGTAATTCGGTGGAATTGCAATTCAATGAATAAAGTAGAAATTGAAATTACAGTGTTTGGTATGCAAAAATAGGAGTACAGGGAATTGAAATGTAAGAAGCGACAAAATGACTAAAATGCTCTTATGTTGTGGTAGATGTTGTAGTAATAATAATAATAATAATAATAATAATAATAACTCTTTCAAATTCTAAAAAGAAAAAAGACAGAGGGTATGGGAGGAGGGGCAAAATTGTCTTTACACCAACAAATTGCCCCTCCTCTCTACCGAATTGCACCCCATGAATTGCAATTCAACATTTGGAGGGAATTGTTCTGCGGAATTTCAATTCCTCCAACCAAACACTGTAGTTTGAGAATTCACTGAATTGAATTCCTCCAAACTACATCCAACCAAACAGACTATTAATTCTCTCTTGGCACCATTCTCACTTGAGTGTGCCGCTATATATATATATATTTCAATTTGAATGTATTGGAATAGCATTTATAAGCCAACCAAGCACTTGAATAACATTCTTAAAGTTTATTCATTCACTAAATCAGATAATGGAATACTAATCCTATTCTATATATATATATATATATCAATTTAAATGTACTGGAATAACATTTATAAGCCAACGAAGCATTTGAATAACATTCTTAGAGTTTATTCATTCACTAAATAGATAATGGAATACTAATCTTATTCTATTTCTTCTTTATTCTATTTCTCATGAAATAATATTTCTGTTCGCCTAAAATTATTCCAGTAAATCCTTTTTATGCGTAACTGCTATCTTAATTGTCTTTGTAACATTAGTTTGACTAAGTTAATTTCATGAACTAGATTGTCATATACCTCGACCATTTAGACATATGCCATCAGAATCAATTAAAAACGCTTAAATACAGTTAATTATGCATTATTTTCTAGTTTCTTAAAAAAAATAAAATTAAAGCAGTACAACTGGATTGATATTCTATTCTTTTTGTTAGGTATAAGTATTTTGAAATTCTATTCTTATTTTTTATTTTCATTTTTATGAAGTAAACGTGCAGATAATATGAGACTTAGGTTCCATATATATGAAAAAGCAGTGAAAAAACATGTGTTTTAGAAAGAAAAAAAAAATAGTCGTAATGATGTGAGGTGTGTTAATTGGCAGCTCGTGATGCTGAAGCGATTGGTGTTCGGGAGGTCCTTAGTTGATTGAAGGAGATGTGTCTAGACGATGTGGAATTTGAAATGGATGCCCAGCAAGTGGTGGGTGCGATTTAAGGGTCCGCCAAAATTGACTCTTTTAGTTTGATTATTGAGGATATCAAGGTGCTTGCACAATTATCGCTAATTCACTATTTTCAAACTTTATAAAAATAAAAAATTACTAATGCGTTTAATAATCATGTTAACTGCTCTCTCAAGTGTAATAATCCAATAATAGAATTAGATTTTACGGAGTATTATTATTTGGGATAAGATTTTATTATTATTTTATAAACTTGTATTTTGGCCCCTTTCATAAGCGTTGACCGAATGTGGACTTTGAATGCATTTGGTTGAGGAAACCACGTTTGTATTTGGCATGTTGGTGGGGCCCGCCCACGTTTGTAACTCCGTGAACAGTAGTAGTTGAATGCCTACACCAATTGCACTCCCATAAGTCCTACCTGCATGTGACCACCACATGCGACCAACCAAAGTCTTGCTATCTTGCCTTGTTCATAATAGTAAGGAACAAAATGTTTTTTTTTGGTGGGGTGGGGGGATAATTTTTTTTAATTTTTTTTAATAATTTCGTTAGACTATATTATGAATTTTGTGAACATGTTCTTAGGTTTATGAGGAGGTAAATAAGTCAATTTAACTCTAAGCCTATGAGAAGGTAAATCGAGACGATCTAATTTCGAGACTTAACACTAAAGAGTACACTTATGCACACAAGGAGTCCAATCCAAACTCATATTCCCAATGTTTGTGATAGGAATCGAGCCCCCACCTTGTCGTTGGAAGCAAGTCGTGAATCTTGTCATATGCTAAACCAATGCCATGGCCTCGTGGGACTCAAAATGTTATTTAATAGCCCCTAAATGGTGACAGAGTGGGTAAAATATGATTCTCATCACAAAAGATTACAATCGCAAATTTAATTTGTATTAATATATTCGAGGTCTTTATAGTGTGATTTACATTTTCTAAATAGGTGGTTAAAAATAACCGTGGACCATTTATGTACTAGTGATTTATGTGCAATTGCTAATTGTACTGTTTGGTTGAAATCAATATATATATATATATATATATTGTTGATTCATATTATTTTTCCCTTTAAAAAAAAAAATCAAACTAAGTATTATTAAATGGGAGTTATCAAATTAAAGCATGAACACAATTGGGTAGGACATCGCACCATATGTGAGAACAAATCAAACTCACATGAAATTGTGAAGAAAATGCACCTTTGTGAAGAGATAATTTGAAAATTAGATTAAAAAAATGGAAGGAGAACTCTGCGCCTCTGCTGCTCGGACAGTTTCTACGTGAAGAACATAGGAAACATGAAAAATGGAGCGAAGAATTGATAAAATGAATTAATAAAACTGGGCTAAAAGAAGCCAATATCTGATTGCTACAAAATTGTCCAAATAAAACTAACCCATAAATTGAATATGACCCAATGCGTCTCATTGAGACCCGTGAGACGATCTCACACAAATATTACCCTATATTTTCATATTGATATGATCCGACCTGACCCGACTTATGGATAAGGATCAATCTCAAACAAGTGTGACCCAATAATAAGGAAAGCAATCTCCTAGATTTGGTCAAAGAATCTTCAATCATTACATTGTGAACCATAATTCACATTGCAAGATAGATCACTAACAAACATGTTCATTTTTTAGATATTCATTTAGTATATTATAGGTTCATTTTTAATAGGAAAAAGTGTCAAATAGGCCATTGAACTTATCGCTTTTGTGCAATTGGGTCATTGAACTTAAAAAGTGTGCAATTTAACCATCAAACAAGTAAAATTTGTGCAATTGGACCATTTTTAAAAAAAATTTCTGGTAAAATTCAATTATATTACTAACATATATGTATTAAGAGTGACATTTTCTTCTACCATACTAGTTGGGAGTCAATATTGAAATGTTTTTAACTCAAATTCAATTAAATTTTTTTTGTAAAAATGGTCCAATTGCACAAATTTTGCTTGTTTGATGGTTGAATTGCACACTTTTTAAGTTCAATGGCCCAATTGCACAAAAACGACAAGTTTAGTGGTCTATTTGACACTTTTTCCTTTTTAATATATTAACTAAAACTTAGATTTTCAAGGCTAAAGTGTCATCTAGCACCATGAACTATATCCAATTATTCATGCCGCACCCTGAACTTTCATATCGTATATATCGAGCCGCAAACCAAAATAAAAAATTCACCTAGAACTTTTAGCAGGTTTCCAGGTCTTCCTGCTGACATGGCGCAGGTTTTCAAGTGATGTGACATTTCTTTTAACCTTATGTTGTCCATGTAAACATTTACATATTAAAAATAATTTTTTTTTAAAAAAAATAAAAAATACAAACAAAAAAAATTAGCATTTCTATAAATTTGGAAAATTGAAAAAATACTAAACAAAAAATTGGCCAAAAAATATAAATTCTGAAAAAAAATTGAAACATTGGAATTGCAAAATTGAAAAGTATACATTATAAAAATAAAGAGAATAAAATTCTAGTTATTTTAATATAATAATTTTGTTTTTTTTTTAATTTTAAATATGTAAACGCTTACATGGACAACATAAGGTTAAGAGAAATGCCACATCAGACGCCATGTCAGCAAGAAGACCTGGAAACCTGCTAAAATTTCTAGGTGAATTTTTTATTTTGGTTTGCGGCTCGATATATACTATATGAAAGTTTAGGGTGCGGCATGAATAATTGGATATAGTTCATGGTGCTAGATGACACTTATATTAAAAATGGATTTGTAATGTAGACCATGATATATGGTATAATTTGTCAAGAATCTTCTAGCTGCCCTTCTTATAAATGAACAATCATTATTACATGGACAATGTTCCACACAACAAATACATTTTTAGTATACTGACAATACAATATTTTTGCATGTAAAGTACATTATTTAAGTATTGAAAGTATATTATTTTAAATACTATCAAATAATGTATCTTCAATATAAAAATAATGTATTTTTAGTATATTAAAAATATATATTATATTGGTGGTCCACACAGCTTTGTTGACTATAGTCTACACAACTATATGAACCATAATCCACACAATTATGTGAACCATGTTCCACACAATAATTTGTCATAAATGAGATAACATACCAAGTCCAATTGTTGGTGCAGAGGATGAAATATCAGACCGCCTTTATCTAACCCATCAAATATTATATGCATATAAAAAGAAAAAAGAGTTAATTCAATTTTTGGTCATAGACTTATTGTGGCTTGGACAATTTTAGTCCTCCATAAAAAATTTTGCCATATTTTAGCCACTCTTATTGTGACCGTGCCACTTTTGATCCTCCGTCTAAATTCTCGTTTGTTGACCGTCTAAATGAGGGGTATTTTCGTCCGTTCGTGTTATATTCTTCCAAAGCCTTTAATTATTGCTATTCTCTTCGACATTATCTTGCAGCTCCAAAATCTCTCCACCAATTAGTCCATTAAAGATTAGTTTTTATTTTTTATTTAAGTATAGATTATTTAAGCACTCGACATTCTCCCATATCAGAAATCAATTATTCATGAACAATTGAGCAATACATATGGAGTTTCAACAACCTTCTGGGAGCAAAACATATGAATTTTCAACAACCTTCTGATTGTCTCCTCCGTTTATCAGTGCCGCCGCCTTCAACCTCACTCTCCCCATCAACACCTACCCCTACCCTGAAGCTGTGGTTCAGGAAGTTCAGAGGTAAAATGGAAGAATTTGTGCAGACATTGTAAACACAACTTACTTATAGATTGACATGGGTTTTGTCCACTATAGTAGATTTCCAATCTGAATTTTAGAGTTATTGCCATTTTCTGATCTGGTTCTCATTCTATTTTCCAGAACAACAGAAAAAAAAAAGTTTTTACCTTGATTTTAATATGCTTTTTGACTCTAAAATTTTCACAAACATTTGGTCTGTAAATTACAAGAGAGTAAATGAATCAGTTTCAAGACGTCAAAATTTTACAAAGATTGGGTATTTTGTTTGCAAACATTTGGTTTGCATATGTTTGTGAAAATTCTAGTGTATTTTGTTTCCAAACATTTGGCCTGCATATGTTTGTGAAACATTTGGTCTGCAAATTACGGTTAATGATCGCTTTTGGTACGCAGAGGACTTGATGGGCGAGCAATCGCCTGCGGCTGGTGGACTACGGCATTATATTAGGTTCATGCAAGTAGCAATGGGAGGGAAAGGCGGCAAGATCTACATAGTCTTTGACTTCTCTGACCAGGACATCGTGGAGCTGAAGCAGTGGGGACGCTCTGGCACACCGTGATCCAAGCAGAGCCCCTCTGGATCATCTTCGTCGATGGGCGACGCCAAAGTCCACATCATCGGCGGTGGCTGCATTACCCTGAGAAGAAGAACACATTGAATGACATAAATGCCCCTTATTTAGACAGTCAATTAACGGAAATTTAGACGGAGGATCAAAAGTGGCACTATCACAATAAGAGTGGCTAAAATGTGGCAAAATTTGTTATGGAGGACTAAAATTGTCCAAATCACAATAAGTCTAGGACCAAAAATAGAATTAACTCACAGAGGGTATAGTCGGTAGTCCGAGTACCGCATAAATATAAATGGTTTCTTCGTAGGATAGCGTTTTGCGAACAATTTTCAATGGAACCTGTTTTTCGATGCTCCGCATGATCCGCCTGCTGGCTGCTGCATATATATGCTTTCTTTTGCTTCGTCAAAGTAGTCATGGCAAACAACAAAGTGATATGGGGGCCAAGAGCCTGGGCCCACTTATCGGACGTCCGCCAGCGCTCGCCCTTAGTTCAGTGCATCACCAATTTCGTCTCCATGGATTTCATGGCCAACACGCTGTTATCCGCCGGAGCTTCCCCTGCAATGATCCACTCCGCAGACGAAATCCCGGAGTTCACTCCTAAGGTGCATGCGCTCTTGATAAACATGGGTACGCTCACTGCCGACTGGCTTCCGAGCATGAAATTGGCGGCGCAGGTGGCCAACCAAGCCGGGAAGCCCTGGGTGCTCGACCCCGTGGCCGCCGGCGCGTCCGGTTTCCGGTTAAATGCTTGTTTGGAGCTTTTGGGGTTTAGACCCACAGTTGTTCGAGGAAATGCCTCTGAGATTCTTGCGCTTTCTAAAGGTTGCGTTGATTCTAATTCTAAGGTAAACCGTACTATATTTCCACTTTTTTTTTTCCGGTTTAGTCCCTCGTAATTTGTTACCCTGTAAAAATCTTGTTAGAAAATTTGTTATTGTTTCTTTCCACTTTGACATTTCTTCAATAACCTTTTTATTGGGGATCTTTGTAGGAGTATGGGTTATTTGAATAATTATGCTTAGACATGCCAGAAACCAAAAGTCCAAAAGGGCTGCTGAGCTTGAAATTAGAAAGGAGGGTTACACATTGCCAAACATAGAGTGACTTGTTTTGACTTTACCCATGTATCAGTTCTTTTTTACTACAACAAATGTGGGCATAGCATTTTGCATTTGTGATACACTGTTGTTAATTGTATTGATTTTGTTTCTTTGCATTCTTTCATCCTCTAGCTAAAATTTAGACGAGCTTTACTAGAGCTTCATGCCTTCTTCACATAATATTATAATAATGGCTTTTAGACTAGATAGTTTGATCAATGCCAGTACTCATATTGAAGTTGTCAAAGTTATTAGATTTCAAATCAAGGTTGACTCCTTTTCTGTAAAAGAGTGGGTTCCATAGTTGGATAATGAAGAATTGCCTCAAACATGAATATATTGGTCAATGTATGTTACGGAGTATTCATTATTATGATGGTTGATCATTTTCTTGTTACAAATAGGACATTATGATGGTTGATCATTTTCTTGTTAAAAAATAGGACTTAATGAACAAATCCGGCATTATGCTATGTTATTTTACCTCTACGGGGAGATTGTTTCTGCGAACCCATGGCCAAAAAGTTGAGGGATTAGCTTTTGGGCATTCCATTCCCCTATATTCCACCTTTATTTCTTTTGTGTATTGAGTGATCAACTATGAAAATAATATCATGCTCTCTTCAAGTGAATGAATTGAAGCATTTATTCAACTCATATCTTTTAGTTTGACTTCTCTTAAGGGTGTCGACAGCGTTCATGGTTCAACGGATGCTGTAGAAGCAGCTAAATCTCTGGCTCGATTAAGTGGAAGTATAGTTGCCGTTTCTGGAGCTACTGACTTTGTCACAGATGGCCAAAGGGTTATTGGCGTACAAAATGGCGTGCCTATGCTGCAAAAAATAACTGCAACCGGATGCTCTGTGACGGCCCTCATAGCCGCCTTTGTTTCAGTTGATCCATCACATGCTTTGGAAGCCACAGTTTCCGCCTTTTCCGTCTTTGGGATTGCTGCTGAGGCGGGGATGGAGACAGCTAAAGGTCCAGCTTCACTGCGTACAAACTTGATTGATTCACTTCACGGTCTAGATGAAGATACTGTGCTTTCTCGGATCAGCATTATCAACTTTTAAGTCTTAGGGATGCTACTTGAATGTGTTTAGAATTTAGAGTTGCCCCGAATTAGCCCAACCGAGGTTCAGCTGGATTAGTCGCACCAGAACAATATAGAGAAATTTGTGTTTAGAATTTGTCCACAGCATGTAGTGAATATAAATAAATGCATTCTTGCAATAATATGGGGATTTTTCTTGCCTATAATCTGCCACTCAGGAACCAATTGAACTACCCATGTGGGTAATATGGGAATTTTTCTTCATATTCATAGATGAGGAGAGATGAAAAATACAAAATATTTCAATGGACAGACAGATAAAAACACACAGATGAAGATGAATAGTTATCACACAAAACAACCCACAATTCTTATGTATTTGTTTCTTTGTACAGATGAACCATCTCAGTAGGTAAGATGGACAGCCATCCTCAGCAGTGTCTGTGCACCATCTGTGATGTGCTGACCGGCCGGAATGAGTGATCTGAGCTCCGCAAACCCACAGGCGTTCTTGAACTTACCAGTGCCTCCGGTCACCGTGAGCCGAGACATTGTGCTTCCTATCTTGTACACCCCGAAGAAGTTAAGGCTGTCGCCATATTCGCCTCCTTCAAACATGGCGGTGAACGCCATCATCTGTGTGCTGCCATCAGCCGAGCTGGAGACGTAAATCCCTTGAGCTTTGCCGATGGTTTGCGTGCCCAACTCCGGGGTGTTTGTCAAGATATCATCGATCACAGTTATGGTCCCAAAACCGAGCCCCAATCCATCAGGTCCAAGCTGGGTTGCAATGTTATTGTTGTTGTTGTTCCCATTGTTGGTCACCCCCGCAAATGTCGTCCCTGCCAGCCCGGTTCCCAGAGGAATCCCGTTTATATTGAGCGTCGGGATGGCGCCATTCGCATTGGGAATGGCCACCGCGTCCTGGGGAGGCTGGAAACCAAGCGGCTTCGCAAACGGAACTTGGCTGCTGTAGATGCTCCCCAGCAGGCCCGTGATCGGCCGTGCTGTTGGGTTGTTGCCGCCGAGGATGTCGTGCATGTACATCTCAAGAACAGGCGGCTCTCCGGCCGCCTCGGGGTCGGCTACTCCTGCCACCATGACTGCCACATTCATGGCTGCAAACACCATTGCCAGGAAAATGGATGATGAAGATTTCTTGAACATCTTGAAACCCAACAATCTGCAAAGACACTGATGTTTTTCTATGTTGTATTGAATCAGATGTTCTTGTTCTTGAATCTTGATGGAATGATCTTGAAATTGCCAGTTTATATAGTAGAAAGATAATAATAAGCAAAAGAGATGGAGTTGTTAGGGGATTCCAACATGGTGCAGTTGGAGTTCCAACAAAGTGTTTCTGGTACAACCAAAACAAATATACTTTTATTTCCTTAAATATGGGAAATTTATTCTGAATTTCCTATGATTACAAGAGTCCAAAGATTCATCTGGATAACTGCATCACCTTTACAACAAACCAAGAAAGAATGGCAAAAAAAAAAAAAGTTTATTGCAACTTCAAACCATATTAACCAAAATTAGAAATGGTATTCATTGCAATAATGGTTTATCCATCCAAGAACATTATTGTGATGAATATCGTTTGTAATTTCAGTGAATATAACTAATCACTGCAATGAATATCAAAATTCATTCTGAAGCTAGGTTTTCAACTTCCTGCCCAGGCTGCTCTTCATGATCCATGACTTTGATTGGTCTGATTGTGGGGTACATCAACTTCCACACTGCATTTAATAGAAGCCAAAAAAGAAAGAAAATGAACCTTTTTTTTTTCTTTTTATTTTGCGTATGAATATCTAGCTTGGGGAAATGGTATTTACCACTGACTCTATTACAATGCAGTATCTATTTATAATTACTTTTCTCAACCTACTGAAGCAGAAAGGGTCAAACCCTACTGTTTTCAACCTACTGAAGCACAAAAAAGGGTCAATACCCTACTTTTCTCAACCTACTGAAACACAAAGAGTCAAAACCGTCTCCATTGAGGCTCGAACCCACAACCTCTCAACCTATTGAAGCCCAAAGAGTCAATACCATACTTTTTTCAACCGCTAAAGCACAAAGAGTCAATACCGTCTCCACTGAGGTTCAAACCCACAACCTCTCCACTGAGGCTCAAACCCACAAACTCTCATATAAGAGTATAACTTAGTATCATTAAACCAGAAGGTCTTGGCAATTTGGACTGAATTACTATAAGTTAAATGAGTGAAGTGACTTACAATATAGAGCTGCAGCAAACCACTCATTAACAATCTTGACCCAAGTGCTAGCCCAGCCAACATCTATGCTCCATCTGTTGTTTATAGAGTTAAGAAAATGTTGATTAGATCACCATAAGTTCTGCTAGGGAATAAATATAAACATGCTTGTTAAACGTGGTGAATATTGTTGTTACTTTCTGGGTAAACTGTCAAGATTCCAACTGATGAAGAGCATTGCAAAATACATGGCCCCCAAGGAGAACACCAGGTGGAAGAAGCCATACTTGTAGGGAATATCATCCTCCATCTCTGCTTTCCCTTTACGAAACTGAAACGACAAATCAAACGTTTTTTTTTTATCTGTCTCAATGGTTTATGCCATGACTGTTGAATGAATAATATATAAAATATAAATGTGTAGTCTCACTAACTGAACGCATCCTTCAATTTAGTATTAGAGGTAAATGACCATATGATTTCCAATGTCTTCTCTCAAGGTTTAAGGATGTCTAACCTGAAATGTCTTGGAATCAATGCCAGTGGAGAATGTAGCCATGACTATTGCAACAATAGCTATAAGAAACCCCTGAAAAGCAGTGGCACAAACTATCAACATTGCTCCCAACATCAATCAAATGAATGAAGCTCAAAAGGCATCCAATCTTATACATTTTTTTTAGGGAAACCCGAAGCCACTACCTGAGAGTGTACACTGGGTAAATCCCGCCTTTTAACCCTAGCTGACAAAGGATCACAAGGAGGTAAACTAACCTAGGTCGCCAATAGCTTACCAGTTCAAACCAAGAAGGCCAATAAGTCACTCCTGCTGAAGTCGAACTTATAACCTTACGGTTACTAAGTCAACAGTCTGACCAACTTAGATGGGGTTGACCCACTTATCTGATAAATTTGTTAACACAGAAAGGCATGAATGCTTACAATGACAGTAGTCCAACCACCTCCTCCACTGTTCTTATTCTGGGGGCTGCATTTTGCCATCCCCGGCTCGCTGCAGATAGAACATTCATCACTAAAACATTACATTTTTCAATCGAAACATACACATATATGCTCGCGTTGTAAACACGAATCTAACCTTCTTATCGCGCTCCAACAGAGGAATACGAGGTAAGAAGCCATAATCCCAGAAGACAACAGACCTCTATTCACCTGTCCTAAGCATGACACAATTGTTTAATTTGTCACAATTTCAATGGGAGAACTGAAATTCTAGCATAGATTGAAAGGTGAAAAAGACTATATATAAACAAAATCGTACCTTATAGTGCAAGGATATGACCATCATTACAACGAGCAGAAGCGCGGTCCAAGAGATGAAGAATATGTTGAGCGTGCACGATGATTTGGAGGCATAAAGCATGTACATTACAGCTATCCCACAGACAGAAGAAACGTAGAACACTGTCGACATGAATAATCCAATCGAGCAGCTGTTTTCAGAGAATAATAACGAAACATAAATGAGACATCATCGGACTGTATAACATAGACCAGATCAAAGATAGATCATACATTTGTACATATATAATATGCTGAAGTTCATGGTAGGTCTTAGAAAACGACCATCCATAAGAAAATAAGACCTACTAATTAAGGATTGTAATGTGAACCTTTGCTTCTTTGTTTCATCGAGCATCCAGTAGTTATTCCACCATGTAATGAACTCGATGACGCTAACAAGTTGAAGGACAAGAAAAACCCTGCACCACATAAAAAAAAATCGCAGATTTGTACATGAAAGAAAGCTATCTAGCTGATAAAACATTAATTGATAAACGCGTTGTTCATTCGAGTCATTCTAGGCTACAAAAGGGCACAACTTGTGACACTGTCCGAGGAAATTGTCCTATCAAAGGTATCACTAGGAAAGCTTGTAAATTTCTAGGTAGAACCGGAATGAATAGAAGATTACCCTGCACCAACACGAGCAAGTTCGCCTGCATAGACAGTAATTTTTTAACTTTTAATTCAACAGTACATTGTATGGAGCAAGATTGAAGCTTATAAGTGGAATTGTAATTGTGGGCATACCGTATAATTGGATGTAGTCCGAGGGGATAAAGAATGGAACTGTCAGACATACGATTAATATAACAAACTTAAGAACCCACCACCCAGAATGCCAGGCATTTCGAGCTTCACACAGTTTTCTTGTGTAACATGTCGAAAGAAACATGGCGAAGAAGAATATCTGAATTGTATGTCAAGGAGCGATCGAGCTAGAACTATGCAGACAAGCTAGCAAGGAATTGGGAACGAGTTTTATTTGAGATATATTTGGCCATCTCATATATGGCATTAAGGGTGAAATTCAAATAATGAAAGAGGGAATTGAAATTTCTCTTAATTCTAACAGGCAAAAGATACAAAGCATCCTAAGCTCACGCGAAGAACTCCCATAGTATGAAAACATTTGGCTCCCTCGATTCCACAAGCTCTAGAATCTGCAGCAAAAACCACTATGAATAACAAGATTCTTCTATATAAGATCGAGTTTCCCGGAGGATTAAATTGCAGAAATTAAACAAGTTTTGCTCACAATGAAGCACTGGGATAAAGCGTTCTCCATAGTCACGAATGAACCAGGCTACAAGATTTGTAATCAAGAATATAATGCCATAGGAATAGCGAGCTCGCAAGGACTTCTTGCTTTTTACTTTATACTCAGCTCTCTTCTGCTGCCATAATGCCAATTGAATCTCGTTGCCAACCACCTCGACTTCTGCTAAATTAGCTTCAACCTTTTGGCCCGTAGGTTCAACCATCCTGTAGGTTTGTGTAAAAGCCAGTCGCAAAATCACTACATATATATAATCCCAACCACAATCACATTAAGCAACAACAAATCCTAGGATAGCCATTAATAGTTAAGCATTTAGCCCGACACTACAATGGATATATATTTTCCTAGGATGACATTCATTGTGGTCATACATACCCGAACTAATAAGGTAAGAATTTCGATTTAAAAACTCAATCTAGTATGACTTATGAATGAATCTTGAACTGGTCTAAAAATGACATAATTAAGCTGGGAATTATTTAGGAAATTGTGAATTTTGTTCATCAACCCCCAACCACCAAGCAATGCAAGAATTAGCAGATAACACAAAGTACAAGAAACCAGCACGACGACATAATAATATAGGGAAAGATCGAGAACAACATTCTCAAGCAGCACTCAACCTTACTTGTAGTAAACCTAAGAATTAAGAAATATGCCTACATACATACATTGTTTGATTTTCAAAGGATAAAGTGGTTAAACTTCTAAACGTGTCTAATTAACCAAAACAAGTTTCTTTCATCGTACATTGTCTGAAACAGGGACAACCTCAGTCCAAAAAAGACATGAATTGTGAAGTGTGAAGCCTCCCCAGTCCAAAATATTCTGCAAAAGTAACAAAACTGAGAATGCTATCAAAGAAAGGTGAGAAATTTCAGTTCAGAATGACAATGCAGCAAGAAAAATTACAATAATAATGGCAGCAGAAAACAAGTGTGAAAAGGGATGAGAGTAAAGTCTTTACCTTTGATAATATTTTCTTGCTGGTTTGGTTGGTTGCCACTCTTCAAGTCTTCAGCAAGAAGTGAATGAAAGCTGTTTTTTATATTTAGTCTTACACCTCTCTACAGGGGTCACATTTTAAGTATTTTGAACTAAAAATTAGAACTTTTTTTCCCCTAAATAAAGGGTTAAAAGTGAAACATCGATTTAACCAAAAACGAAAATAACATGGTAACAAGTGGAATAGTAATTTTTCTAGGTGTTATTGATTCTGCTACAATGTAGTATAAGTTATAACTACTTTCTCAACCTATTGAAGCACAAAGAGAAACCTACAAGGTCATGATGAAATTAGTGTTAATATTAATAATTGCATGTTAAATCTTGAATGTCAATTTCTTGGCATGTTAAATCAACTTTTTTTTTTGGTGGATATGATTGATAAACTTAGTTTCTTGTGTTGAATGATAAGAAATAATGAAAATTCTCCAAAAAAAGAAGAGAAAGAAATAAAGATGAATGCATATTTTTGTTGGTAGAAAGACTTTACAGTGAAAGACAAATAGAGGAAGACAAGAAAGTAGGTTAGGCTAAGAGTGTAGATTTTGACCACATTAACATGCCCTTAATCTTTACACTAATTTTGGAATTTTTTTTAAAATAATTGGTGGGGTCCATGTCACGCGGCATAGCAATTCTTCAATTCCCTCCATTCTCCTAGCCGTTGCACACTTACACGTCGGGCGGTGCTCGAGACTATCTATAATAATAATAATAATAATAATAATAATAATAATAATAATAATAAGAATAATTCAATGGTAAAAGTTGGTTTTGATTATCATTTAAAGAATTGTTATTTATATTAGGGTTTTTTCATAATGTGAGGGTAATCATCAAGTTAGGAGTTTCTAGGGGACACCTTATTTTACTGTGTTGTGATAGCGTCTCTGTGCATGAGCATTAAATGTCATTTAATAATGTCTAGTGTCAATCCAGATAGATTTTGACTACCAGGTCGATTTGGACTACTACTTAGACAACAAGCTAAGTATATTGATTAAATAAATAAAAATAAACAATAATTTATTTGCTCATGTGTTTATATGATATATTTTGAAGTGTCTTTTTAACTTTTCAAATATAATAAATATTAATATTAATTAAATTATGAAGTAAAATGATATTCATAAAAGAATTTGACATGGTGTCTTATTTACTATAAAAGTATCATATACTTCAACGATTATATTGCTTTTTGCGCAATATAGAATAACATAGGTGCATATAGACTATTATAAAATTAAGACTCTATAATAATATAAGTGCATATATAGATTATAATATATAATTTTATAAAAGCCGAATAAAATTTGTTCAGTGGTTAGTTTGAATTATGTTAAAATAATTGATAAAATATGGAAATAAAATAGTTGAGAAAAGAATAAGAAACTAATACCGTTATAACAGTAGGGATATTTTTGTCTAAAAAAAAACTTTTTAAATATAAAATATAAAATACTTTTAAATGAAAAAAAGAAAATTAAGATATAAGTCTCACTCACTCTTTGCCATCTCATCTCAATAGTTAAACCATGGATATCGATCTGAGTTTACCTTGCAAGGTGGACCCATCACAATTTACATATACTAAATGTTCACAATTCAAATTATATATGAACATTAAGTATGTAAATTGTGAACAATTACAAAGTCACATTTGCAACAGTTGCCTCTACTGAGACTCGAACCCACTCCCATCATTCGTGTGAAAGTGTTAACTGGGACACCGGGTGTCACTAGACCACAAAGTCTTTGGCCTCATTGTTGTAGCTTGTTTTCATCTGATTTCTCTTTTTAAGTTTTAAATGATATACAAGTAATTAGGTATGGTATGATTGGGTTTAGTTGTGTCCTTTAATTTAGAGTGAGTCAGTCTGTAATGTAGGAAGGAAGTGAAGTGTGGAGGGGACAGTAATGGATTTGGTGAATTTTGGAAGGAATATTTATTGGCTAGCTTATCAATTTCAGGATTAAAAGCTCTACATAAATAATTGAACTAAAATAAATTATATATTGATCAAATTGCCAGCATTTGTCTATAGGAATGAAATGATGCTCATCATTTCATTAAAAAAAAATTCAACTATAATATGAACTCTATTCCACCTAACCTTGTTTAAATTCTCACAACTAAGCAATCTTTTCATGTACATGGTAAGGAAATCTTAATGAGCAAGTCTAAGAAGGTTGTCTCATGTGGCACTATTGTGACACTCAAAGTCAGCAAAAAAATTCAATAATTACTTTTAGGAAGTAATTTCTTGATCAAAACTGGTAAATTCTAATTTGATGTCTCATGAAACACCACTAATGTGACATCCTTTTAATTTGTAAAATGAAAATAAATAAATAAATAAATAAATAAATAAATAAATAAATAAATAAAAATGAAGGTGATTACAAGTAGTCTAGAACAAATAACCTTTTTTAATCTCCCATGTTCGAAAATATAAATGGATTTTTTTTGTCTCTAATAACTGGAGACGAAGAGATCTTTTTTTGGTTCCCATCTCTAAATTGGAGATGAAGTTTTCTTCGTTATCTCCACTCTTCATCTCTATATTAGAGACGAAGGGAAGAGAAGTTTCCTCTTTGTCTGATATGGAGACCAAGAAGGGGAAGATAACTGACCACGACTTATTACTTATCTAAGAGTATTATAGATCACACATTAATATTTTTTAATAAGTAATTAGCTAAAATAGTTTGGTTACACTTTTTTGCTAGTTGGAAAATGTATATAGAAAGTTCAAAAGTCGGATCCCCATTAATTTTCTTTTGAGAAACGGGTCAAATAAGTCTCATCAATTAGGCACATGAATTTTCAAAAGCTGCAATTGAACACATTAACTTTTCATTTTGTTGCATCCGTGCGCAATAACCAGTTACCCACCAGTAATATCCAGTAATTAAAGTTCCAACGATAAAATTGGTGAATGTCGATGGTTGCCTCTTCACTGAAAGAACAGTCTTTTTTCCTCATTTGAAGAAGGCGACCTGCCTATAAGGCTCATACAACGGTCAAAACGCCGGGCTTAGAGTATAGCTGCAGACGAAATCTACGCCATCTTTGTAAGACTTATACAGAGTGTTGAAGAAAAATCAGACGAAATCTACGCCATCTTTGTAAGACTTATACAGAGTGTGGAAGAAAAATGGAGTTGATGGGCACAAAAAATTCTTGATGTGCTATTCAAGTGCTTCAATGTCTTTCCAAAAGGGTCTTTTGGATAGGGTGCCAATTTGGCCCTTTTCCCATTGGCCAGCCTTCCACATTGGTTCGACAAGCCATCATGGTCCTAGCCAAACCATGGTGGAGCACACTCACTTGGGTGGAGGGATTGATTTTTTATAGGTGCGTTGGTTCATGGGAGGTTTGGCCATTTGGCCTATTGGTTGGTCTAGGCCATGGATAGTTAGCTAGTAGTATTTCGATCATGTGAATTCTAGCTATTGATTATGTGTATTCTAGTATATAATTTTGAACATTATTAATTTTTTTTTTGGGTAAATGTAAATGAATATATTAACCCGAACTCGATATACAAGTACGCAGGGCATATCCTGGTGAAAACAACTACATCAAACAATATTAACCACTATACACCGTAAGCTGAAAAACGAGAAAAAAAACTAAGATCATCCACAAGAACATATATACAGAGCTGGTTCCTACCCAAAACTCTAAGACAAAGAGATCACAGATGGCTTCCATCACAATTCGGCGATGTGAGTCATCCGGTGCAGACGTGCAGTAACCAGCCATAACTAAGGGCCTGATCCTCCATCATCTTGGCAACCTTCTGTTGCGAGAAAACTCACTGGGCTTGGTTAAAGGAAACCGCTGTAGCCCTGAACACTGCTCAGCTCACATAGAAAAACCTGCTCTGTGTTGGGACCTAACATACGACTGAGCAGAAAGAGGAGCACTGAAATCAAAAGGCAAAAACTATCCAAAACATACAAATACACGGGGCATACCCCGGAATCTAGCAAAAGCACAAAAGACCGCCGAAACAGAAATAACGAACGGGAGAACGACGGGACAGGCTGAGCAGAAACAACAAAAGCAGAAAGGCAAACTGATCATAACTAAAGAAAAGAAGACTAACAGAGAACATTATTAATTTCCAATATCATACCTCATGGGTTAGCTTTATGAGTTAAGGCCGAAAGGGAAACAGAAAAGCCGTTAATTAAAGGAACCAAAACGACGTCATTTTAGATCGAGTAAGCCGTTAATTAAATGAACCAAAACGACGTCATTTTGGATCGAGTCACACAATGCATTGTGCACCCTTGGTCCATGATATAAATTGCCCTAATAATAGTAATATCAACTTATCAAGTATCAACTACGATCTCGTGTTATATTCAATTCCCTGTTAATCGATTCGGGTCAAGTCGGGTCATCTTCCTTGTTTTCCGATTTCCAGTTAGTTTCACCTGAATTGTGAAGTCCGAAGTCGTTGGCTACTTGTTTAATCCATTTCTCCTGTTGTTGGGTGTTGCTAAGCTGAGCTCTCAGCTCCGGCATCGAGAAACCCTAGCAAATATGACGGAGGCAATGATAAGGAAGAAGCCTGGCATGGCCAGCGTGAAGGACATGCCGCTTCTTCAGGATGGTCCGCCGCCTGGAGGTTTCGCTCCGGTCCGTTTCGCCCGCCGGATCCCCAACACCGGCCCCAGCGCCTTGGCCATTTTCCTCACCGCTTTTGGCGCCTTCTCTTGGGGCATGTATCAGGTGGGCCAGGGCAATAAGAAACGCAGGTCAGCTTCCCTACCCCTACTCAAATATTTTCCCTATGTGTTTCACTTTGCATTTTAAAAATTGGATCTTCATTTGATTTGATTACAATTCCGAGGATGTTTATTCAATATCGTAGTCGATTACTGCGCGTAAATTACACTGAATCTTAAGTCCAACGCTAGAGACACCGAGATTATATGCACCTTTGTTTTGTTAGTTAGGATAATGAGGTGAAAATCTATAATTTTTAATTGAAATTCTCTGTTATTAATTGGTAATTAATGAATTTATGAGGATTTGAGTTCTAGGGTTATGTTGGTTTAGTGTTAAATGAATTGAAAGATAGGCTGGAATATATCAATGGTATTTCGTATTCAAATTTGTTCATGCTTTTAAATTCTGACAATGATGGTTTGAAATAAAAACAATTGATGTGGCAATAGCAGTGCCACCTTGATGTTAATGTCAAAGAATAGATGAAATTTGAGTGTGATATTGATTTTACTGTTAAATATGAAATTGTTAGCTTGCATTGCAATGAAGGATAATGGTGACAACAGAAATGCCTTCATGTCATAAGGTCCAAAAATAGATGAAATGAAATATGGAATTATGGAGTATGTGTTTTGCATTTAGATATGAAATTGTCAATAAAGGACAGAGGCAGAAATGGATTGCCACCTTGATGGTGAGGTGAAGAGGGATTCAAGTCATTCAACTGAGGCCTATACGTAGTGTACCAGCTGGTGCCATTGGATTTCTAGTAAATTACAACTTTTACTTAGGTGACAACGAAATTCTCATAGATACAAAATGTAAATTTTATTGAACAACTACTGGACTGGTATTCTTCATCACAATGAATATTGGGCACTAAGGAATAAGATGTCTAAATGAAATGGAATGCTAGGAAGGAAGTGTTAGGACACAAAAATGATCATAATAGAAATAAATTTGTTCAGAGACAAACAAATTGAGAAAAAGTAGACTAAGATACTTAGATACCTATGAATTTTGCTATGATTTGAGAGATAGGACTAAATGGCTACACTTTAACTTACTTGGGTAGAAGTATTAAGATATTATTGTTTTTAAATTTTTTACATACTCAAGCAATGCCTACAGATGCTGCCAAAGACCTTTTGGTCAAGAGCCTGCGACTCTAGATAAGTGGTCATAGGTTTGATTTCCAACCCATCAAATGTACCCCAAAAAAATTGGTTAAACTTGTGTCTGCCTATTGTTTCCTCTTTTCTAAGTACCAATCCATTATTGCTAGTTACTGGATGCATGTTACCATTTATTATGCTTGAAATCAGTTAGCATATAAGTTTATGTCTAATTGTCTCTAATACTGTAGGTGATCTTGAATATGTTGTTTATGATGCAAGATATGGCATCTTTGATTTCTCAATTGAATAATACATCAATATATAAGAGATATAATAGATTCCATCTTGTAAGTTGTAACATGTCAAGCCTTTGGTATAGTGTTAAGAGTCCCACATTGATAAAATAAGAAAGAGAATATGGGTTTATAAGGCTATGGGTTAGACTAGCTAATTGGTTGAATTCAATCTTTTAGTGTGGTTTGACCCATGTGCATTATAGCCCAGTTGAGTGACCCGAGCCCAATATTGAATTATAACATGGTATCAGAGCCTGTTCGGTCCACTTTGTGTTCACCCGGTTATGGGTTGGTGGTGGCGTGCGGTCCACTTTGTGTTCACCCGGTTGTGGGTGGTGTTTGTGGCGTCCAAGCTTGTATGGGTGTTGTAAGCCCGCTTGGTCGGTCTACTTTGGTGGCGTCCAGAGCTTTCGTTTCAGAGCCCGCTTGGTCGGTCTACTTTGGTGGCGTCCAGAGCTTTCGTTTCAGGGGAGGGTCCGGTCCGATCTAATTTCAAGTGGTCAACCGGTTAGATTCAAAATGGCCCGGTTGTCCACTTGAGGGGGAGTGTTAAGAGTCCCACATTGATAAAATAAGAAAGAGAATATGGGTTTATAAGGCTATGGGTTAGACTAGCTAATTGGTTGAATTCAATCTTTTAGTGTGGTTTGACCCATGTGCATTATAGCCCAGTTGAGTGACCCGAGCCCAATATTGAATTATAACAGAAATGATAGAGCATCTGTTTTGGAGGTCGTAGCCTCCTTAAACTCTATTTGTTTTAACAGAATCTTTATCAGTTAGGAATTAATATATTATCTTAATCTTAGTCTTAATTATATTAGAAATAATTACATATTCCCAATCTCATGAAAGTAGGAATATTATATTCCAACAATTGTTAAGATCAAATTAATTCCATTTTTGAAACTAATTAACGCATATCTTTCTATTCTCTCTGTATAATGTAAGATCTTTTGATATAACTTTCTAAGTTGACAGCCTAGTCACAATGAGAATAACAGAAACACTTTCAGTAATATTTAAGAATGGTTATTTAGGAACTATTCTTAAATCTTTTATAAGTCACATGTGACACCTAGCCTATCTCGACTTCCAAGTTCCAACCGATAATGAAACAAGATAACCTGTGGTCTTTACAGAACTCTAATGGCCATTAGAGTTCATAAAAAGTAGGTAAATTCTAGGATGTACAGTAAGTATTTTCTCATCACATATATCCTTAACCCTCAAAGATGAGAAGCTGGGTATATATATCTAACAGAGTATACAATGATTTTGACATTCTTCAGGGCAATAAAGGAAGAAAAATATGCTGCTCGTAGGGCTATCTTGCCCATGCTACAAGCCGAAGAGGATGAAAGGTTAGCAACTTGTGCTTTTTGTTACCCTCTAGCCTTACAAGGATACATTTTTCTTCTTTTCTCAAAGCTGCTTGCTTTTTATAGATTTGTCAAAGAATGGAGGAAGTATCTAGAGGAAGAGGCTAGAATTATGAAAGATGTGCCTGGCTGGAAAGTTGGTGAGAGCGTGTACAACTCTGGAAGATGGATGCCCCCAGCAACCGGGGAGCTTCGACCTGATGTCTGGTAAGGTCTGCAGATGCACTGTTGGTTATAGCAGTGAAAGCAATTTTTATTTATTTTTTCGATTATTGCAGTCTTTACTGCACTTGGTTGCGCTCTGCGCTTTTATCGGTGTAATAATGTACCTTAAAAGCATGCTTTAATGCAAAACATTGATACATACTACTGAAGTATATCTTTCTTTTCAACATGATTTAGTTTGCTTTTCTCCACATGGGAAGTCACTTTTACTTGGTGACCATTGTTTGATCATGTAATCATTGAACATTGAACAGCAGAATTGTCCTTACCTATTTGTCACTTTATCACCCTTTGCTTTTTATAAAGAACTGAACAAATCTATCAATATTGATGTTGGTTGGTAAATTGACACATTGGGTATAATCATGGCTAGATCACAAAGTGTGATGAGATCTAATGAGTTAGGGCAAACTGTATTAATACAACTCATGATTATTTTCAAAAAATAAAAATAAAAATACAACTCATGATTAAAACTACACTCTTGAATGTATGTGGAAGGAGAGAGATTTTTTTAAATATGCTAAACAAAAAATGTTAAACACTACAACACATTTTTATTATCCGCTTATTAGGGGTGAGTATGAATTTGTCAAATTCGTTTCGATCTGCAAAATTTGCGAATTCACTAAGTAGAAATTTACTTGTATTGGATGTGAATTTAGAAATAAGGGTCAAATAGATCCTGCAATTAGTCCAATTTACAGGTTTTTTAGGTTTCTAACAGATCATCAAAAATTAAAAATATTTTTTAAAAAATAATTATTTAAAATATTAAAAAAAAAAAAAAGCAGAGCTTCCTCTTAAACACACTGCAAATTCAAAACATTAGTGGAACTTCATAGTTCATATTCAACACACGGCAAATTCAAAATATGGAGAAACTGGTTTGCATTAGCTACTATAACAAATCACTAATATAGCTCCAACAACAAAAAAAGTCAAATAGAAATCTAAAATGTCAAAATAAATTTCAAAACCGCAATGTGGTAAATTCTAAGACTTAATTTTGATTGAAACAGACTCGTTAGGTAGGGTGGGGAGTGATAATATGACAATCCAACAAATCTTGGGCGTTGCAGATTTAATTATGAAAACCCCCCACCCTAGGCAGCAAATCTAAGATAAGATTATATGGGTCATGAAGATGATGGAGTCTTTACGGTTAAGAGTTGCTACAAGGCTTTGCAAGGAGCTAGCTCTTGGTGAGGAAGATATTCAAGAGTGGAGCAAAATTTGAAACTTGAAAGTGTAAGGTCCCCCGGCCCCCAAGGTAAAGACTTTCCTGTGGCAATCATGCCCCATGAGCTTACCAACCAAAGATCTGGTTGAGTGTGACTATGCTAAAGCATGTTGGAATCATTTGGGGATCACTACAGTACATGGGGCTTCCATGATTATTGGATTAATCTCATGACATCTTCACTGTCCAGTAACCAATCTGAAATTATATATATTCATGCATGGTTTGCTGGACCATTTGGACTTTGAGGAACAATATCTTATGGAATAATCATGCAATCGACTCAGCAGCTTTCACGGTCACAAAAGCACAAGACTTCTACACAGACTGGTCTGAGGCAAACAAGGATCAGCTATCACATATTGCATGAGGTATTGAAAGATGTATTTCCTTTTAACTAAAAGACTAATCTGGAGAAGGACCAAAATGAGGTAAACTAGCCTAGTAGCTGATCCACTCAAACCAAGAAGGTCAAGGCCAATAGGCTACTCTCATTGGGAGTCAAACTTGTAACTTTATGGTTACCAAGTCAGCAATATAACCAACTTGATTGGAGTTGCTCCCATCATAATTGGAGAGGCCGGTAAAAGTATGATGGAAGTGACCCACCATCACTTTAATTGCTTCAATTCCACCATTCTCCCAAATGCACACTTAGTTGAAGGGCATAAAATCTGATCTTGCATATCTTTTATGGTTTAAGGCTTCAAACTTGTCCTTTAATGACTATTGTATTACTTTTTATAGGGTCCTATTTGACAGAGGCTTGGGAAAGAAGAATTTCTTCAATGGGGACTCAATTGGATTGGTGGATATATCATTTGGGTGGCTTGAAGCCATGGAAGAAACTGCAGGAATACAATTTTGGGGTCAAATACATTACCAAGATTGCATGCATGGATCAAGAACTTGTATGTTGTACTTGTTCCTGTGATCAATGAAAACCTTCCTCATCACCAGACATTGTTAGAATATATGGCTCACAAGAGAGAAAATATTGTTAATCATTTATCTATATGAATCGGTACCAATTATGATTAATAACACACAATTTCTTTATAACATATACAGACTTATACTCTCAATCGGTTAGATAGACAGTCTAGCTCCATAAGGATTATACACCCCAACTTACATGACTTCATGTGTAGTAAATAAAGATTATATGCCTAAACTTGATATTTGAGCTTGAACAAGTGGGGATTGTGCTAGATTATGTAAGTGTATTTAGTTTTTACAGTATGTTAGTTTTCTGTAAATGAAAATACTGAAGACTAGTTCTTCAGTTACTCAGTACTCTTCTTGTATAGATATAATAAAGTATAAAGTAAAAGAAAATTAAAAATAAAAGGTAAATGATATAAGAAAAATTTTTATTGAGGCTTTAATTATTGAGTGTTGTTTCCTTTTGTACAAAAAGAATCGAGGGAGCAGTAAGTACTAAGTATGGCTCCCCTTCCCCCTCCCAAAACTACTTAATTCTTTACAAATAATTAATCTGGCTAAAGGCAGGCAGGCAGGCTTCATCTAAGGACATAAATAGAACAGAACATATTGAGTGGCAACCATTCAGCCTGTTCCCTGCATCTAACTAAACCTAAAACTCTATAATGAATTTGGAGCAACTTTATAACAAGGGCAGCTGCAATGAGAAGCTCAGGTGTGGATTTATACAGTGACATTTACTGAAGAACAAATCTTCATCAAAATCATCCTAATCTGCAAGAAACTTGGGGGGACAAGCTTGCCTTATTCACGTAAAAATTCAAAGCCTTTCTGGTCGACGACTTTTGCAGCAGGTTTTACACCAGTAAAATTCATATCTCTAAGGGAATGGCTAAGCTCCTCAACTGAGAAGGGGATACTGCAGTTAAAAAGAAACATGTAAATTGGTGGATGAATCGAATCACGAATCATTCAAACATGATTTCCATTTTCCTATTGTAATTGTACCTTGGATTGTCATCCAACAAGAACGCGTTCTCAGCATCATCTGACTCCTCCTTTGATATTAGAATCTTGATGCTGGAAATTACCTAAAAACGACAGGTAGTTCAAGGGAGCAACAATGAGCAAATGCAACGAAAAATTAGATTTAGGTAAGGGGGTTATCCCCCATTCACCCCTCTCGCACCAGTAGAGGGAAAGCAAAAGAGAAATAGAAGGGAGAACAGCTCACATCTTCAGATACACTTCCAGTATTGTCATTTTCACCTGAGCATAGTGTACACAATCTGTACAGCTGTTGACTACCCAGAATCTGGAAACATGAGATATTAATGAGAGAATTTTCAAGATTCGCAATTTCATGTACAGCTACTACACAAGTAAAGATGACACCAGCAGTATGCATTCAATTTTTTCAAATGCTGTCCTTGCTTGACTTTATTGGCTCTAAAGGGAACCATTGAATCTGAAGCCCAAATATATGTTGGATATGCTAGGACACAGTTTTATAGGGAACTGCACCCATTTGTAGCAGCATATCCTACACATACTGGATATGCTAGGCATGCCTAGAGGAAGAAACATTTTGGATATAATTTTCATTACTCTTAATGCACCTTGGGCACTAAGGTTTTGTTTCTATATTTGAGTTTTGCAGTTCTTTGTCTAGAAGTTGGATAAAATCTTGTGTGTGAACAGTTCTGTAATAGAAGGAATTTGATGCCAAAGACCTTGTGGTTAAGTGGCATGAAGTGACTCTCCCAAATGGGAGGTCATGGGTTTGAGCCTCAGTGGGGGCGATTTTGACTCGTTGGGCTTCAATAGGTTAAGAAAATATATATGGACAGATACTACATGTAACATGGTCAATAGTACTCAAAAAAATAAGGAATTTGATAATTTTTATGTTTCCATTCCTTGTAGGGTTGTACTTTTAGGTTGAAAACAATCACTAAATATAATTCTTTTGCTGATTGGACAAGTTATTGCATTTTGTTGCACCGTAGTTCCTTAACTTCTAATAATCTTTGTTTTAACTAATTTCCTAACCAATGCAGTATTTGTCAGAAACTGATTTTTGCTGCTTCCACATCTTAATTCAACATAATGAACCTGTCCAAATCAAACTAATTAGGCACATTTAAGCTCATAATTTCTATTTTCTATAATATCCTGGCAAATTCTACTCTGTATTTCTATTTCTATAATGTCTTAAGCTTCCCATCTCAGGACAGATACATTCAGCTATGCCACACCTGGCACCAGCACAGATTCACAATATAGGGGAAAAATCACATGCAAATAGATTTAAAAAAAAAAAAGAAAAGATCTTACTGGGCACAAGTCAGTTATAAGATCATCATAGGTAATTTTTGTCTTATCCTTCATAACCTGCCAAATAAAATTGTAACTTAGTTCTAGCTTTTTGAGGTAATCAGTTAAGAGTGAAAAATAAAATTGAAGATAAGTACGGAAGTATTAGAACTTTAGAAGTATGAATCAGAACAGCTACAAAAATACTGAATACATTACTCACATTCACAAACCAAAAAAATACTTTGCCCTAAAAAGATGGAAAGGAAACATACCAAGAACCCAGCAGTCTCCTTTATGTGTCTCATTTCATCCCAACAGGAACCTACAATCTGCAACAAATAATTGTCAACATTACTAAAGCATCAAATGGTTTAATAAAGCCATCCCAGTAAAAGCATAGAGCAAAGATATTGAGCTAAAGTTTAAAGATATGACCTAAGCACTCAAAAATACCAATCTACTTATACATTGGAATAGTACCTCTTCCTGTGCATTTCCACACCAAAGTTCTAATTCATCTAACCCAGCTTTTATATATTCCCCATTTCTCAAAGTACAGCATTCTTTTTGTTGAAGGATGCTGCAGCAGTACATTAACAATGTTAAATTGCAGGAAGTGCAGTATTTGCTCTAGGATAAAATTTCTGCTGGATTATAGGAAAACATACCTGTTAAATAATTGTACATTGAGATAAGAGAAAATTTGGACGATCATATTCTGAATAAGAAATGCAGGTACCTGAAACATCATTTATAACATTATGTTTTTGTTTATATGACATCAGAATATCATGGAATACAACAGTAGGAATGTTTTCATACATAATTTTCATTCATTGTATTGAGAAGTCTATTAAGATTCTCAGTAATGCTTTTCCATGGATTTTCTCCGCCTGATTCTGTAGGAGCCTAAATATGATAAGTGGAAAGAAATTAGACATCTGAAAAGTAGAACACAAAGACAGGGGTCATGCAAAGCATTCCAAAACTGAAAAAGAAAACCTGTTTACATAAACGATTTTAAAAGCATACAACCCTAAAGCTATGCACTACATTTGAACTACAATCTCCCATAGTATTTAGAGAGGTGGATTCAAAATTAAACTGAAGGCAATTGAGTATCAACTGACTTAGTCCTGCAGATTTTTTTTGTTGGAAATATATTACTTGCTCCATCCAAATTCCAAAATAGTGTCCCATTTGACCGGACACATAGATTTAGGAAAGTATATTTAATGTATTGACTAAGTGATATATTTCCATTTTCCGATAATAAATGCACTGTATTTTTTTCCTCATAATAAATGTAGTAGGTTTTTAAAGGGCGTTTTAGGTAATTAATGTTGAATATTAGGTAACCTTTATTGAATATTAGGAAACTCCTAGTAGGGTGGACTTAGTTTCCTATTCCTATTAGGGTTTCCTATTCCTATTATGGTAGATTTGGTAGGTAGTTTAGTATATATAGAGGCATAGAGAACAACCCCATTGTACTCTTTCATTATAATACATTCATATATTCTATTATTCTCTGGTTTTTTTACATACTTTGCTTCCGCTAACTGGCGGGTGGTTGTTATTCTCCACCCGCCAGGTCTTTCAATCCCTCAATTTCAACATGGTATCAGAGCCTAAACCCTAAAACAAACCCTGGACAAAACCCTAGTTGTTCTGCCGTCGCCGGGAGTATCTTTGGTTTTCCGGCCAGATCTCTCTCCTCCGATCTCTGATCAAGACGCCGCTGCCACCATTGGTTTCGTATCGACGAGACGCTCCTGACTGTGTTTTCAGATCATTCGTTCGTCGCCGGTCAACAGCCAGTCAACGCTGGTCAACAGTCAACTCCGGTCAACCTCGCCGGTCAACATCTCCAACCATCCCTTGAGATTGTTGTTTTTCCATTCTTTGGTGAAATTTGAAGGCATATTGGATTTATTGCTGAGCTTCTTCAGTTCTTCCCATGGTGTTTCACTATTTTGGTATTACCGTGCTATTCCTTTATCTCCGGTATGCCTTATCCCATGGATGTTAAGTTTCAGCACTATTATAATGGCCTTTGATTATTTCCCATGTTTCAAGTAAGGCCGTAAGGGGGAGTGTGACTATCTATAATCAAACGGTGTTCTAGTTTATATTACTTTGTTTTCCCGGTTATCTTTATCTCGTTGGTTTGGATTTATCTTCATTACTATGGGGGCTCTACTGCATCCTTTGCTATTCTTTACTCCCTTTTCGCCTCTACCACTCTTAATGAAGTTCAATGAAGGCTTTGTTAGCATGTCCTACTCTATCCTTGGTGTGTTCATCTCTATTCCCGAGGTTCGTGTTCAACTCCATCCTCGGTGCGTTCATTCTCAAGATCATGTTCAGCTCCGTCCTTGGTGTGTTCACCTTTATTCCCAAGGATTGTGTTCAGCTCCATTCTTGGTGCATTCGTCTTCATTCCCAAGGAATGGTCAGGCATAGCGCAATCTCTTTTGAAGCCATCAATCCTAGAATGCTTATGTTGCTGTGGTGGTGTTCGCTTTACCCTTGGTGCCGTCATTCCCAAGGATGTTCGTGACAAGCTTCGCCCTTGATGCATTTCCAAGGGTACACAATTGTCCCTCCGAAGCCATCCAGCACTGTTATCCTCTAGTTAGCTTTTAATTTTCATTTGTAATTTTGAGTGAGGTAGAGTGTTTTGATTCAAGCTTGGAACTTTCAAACGTTCCAGTTTGAGGGGGAGTGTTGAATATTAGGTAACCTTTATTGAATATTAGGAAACTCCTAGTAGGGTGGACTTAGTTTCCTATTCCTATTAGGGTTTCCTATTCCTATTATGGTAGATTTGGTAGGTAGTTTAGTATATATAGAGGCATAGAGAACAACCTTATTGTACTCTTTCATTATAATACATTCATACATTCTATTATTCTCTGGTTTTCTTACATACTTTGCTTCCGCTAACTAACGGGTGGTTGTTATTCTCCACCCGCTAGGTCTTTCAATCCCTCAATTTCAACAATTAAATTATAAATATTATTGTATTTATGATGCACTTCATTAAAGAAGAGCAACAGAAAAGGGAGTTAGTACAGAATGCATGTAAAATAATATAAGAGGAAACTTTATATGGGGAATTGTCACCTGGATACATGAAGGAAGTACCGATGACAGTTCCTTTTTGAAGTTATCTCTAATGATTCCATAAATCTTGTCCATATAGGCAGTGAGCTGTTGTTTGAAAAGCAAAGCAGGATACTTTGCTTCTACCTGGCGTAATGCATCAAGTCCACCAACTGGGAGGCTGCTTGAAGAAAAAGATGACCTGCTGAACATCCTTCCAAAAAAAGATGTTGGTTGGGGGGGTTTATGTGGAGTTGAAACTGTAGTAGCTCTTAGTGTATGTTGAAGCAGAAACAGTAATGTAGATGTGTTTGACAGCCAATAAGCCATTTGATTGTTGTTCGCCTCGTCCTGTTAATGATGTTAATGATATTATAGAGAGAGAGAGAGAGAGAGAGTGAGAAAGAAGGGAAAAAAGCATCTTAAATAGAAGAGTTCAAGTTGAGAACATGGATGGGTCCTACTTACACAGAGAGCTCAAGATTTATAAGAACCTTAGGGTACTAAATGAGCTATGCTAAAGATGGTTGTTAGTTGATATTGCAAAGGCTTAGGTTGGTTTTACTTCATCATTCTAATCCATTATACCCCCTTTCCTGCAAAAGGCTTGTCCATAAATAAAATTACTTGCTTCTATCTAAAGGAAAGAAAATGTACAAACACTATTAATAAGGTCCACTTCAGTGAGAAGAAAAGGAAATAGCAAAATGATGAGATAGGCATGCATAAAGAATATGCAATAATATAGACCTAATGCCACACGCACCTCAATTTTTAACAGATCAAATCATAGAAGTCACAAGCATAAGTCATATTTTAATGAGGGTAAATTATTAATTTAGATATGAACAATTACCTCTATAGCAGAACCAATAATCTGAATAAGACGATCAAATACATTAGTTCTTTCTGCTTCAAAGGATTTCCAGTGAAAAAGGCATTTGTATATAGTAAATGCTGCAACTGGTTTTCCTTCGCTAAATCCGAGATCTTCGTTGGTGTATTTGATAAGAATATCCACACTTTCCTACAGAAAATATAATATAAAATGATGAAATCAGTTAACCTCAATTTTTTAAGTCCACATTGATAAAATAAGAGAGAACATATGGGTTTATAAGGCCATGGGTTAGACTAGCTAATAGGAGGTTGGATTCAATCTTTTAGTGTGGTTTGGCCCATGTGCATTATAGCCCAATTGAGTGACCCTAGCTCAATCTTAGTTTATAACAGCACTAAATCCATTACAGAGAGTGAGAGATTCTTCAATGCCACTGCCAACCATGCCTCCTTTACAAAATGGAAAAGGTGGAATGGAAGTATTTGGGTCATATCAATGGATTATAATAAAAAGGAAAAAAGGGTAATGAAATGAAAGCCCCCTTCCCACTCCCCCTCCTAAATTTCCTTTATTGGCAAAGAGGCACGGGAGGCAGTGGAACCAAAGCCTTTTCTATACACGCACAAAGAAAGACTCTTTGGCTACTCAATCCAGGTTAAGTGAGAACATATCAACAGGATGGTTGGACGGTTACCATCCAACTTCCCCTAAAGCTGAAGTGTATATATCCTAAGGGGTTTAGTGAATATATTTGCCAACTTATTGATGACCATTCATGTTTTATTGAGATCTTACTCGTTGCCTCTCAATTTGGGATCTTCTCAATGATAAGGAGGCAAATGGTTTTGACGTTGCTTGTTGTGGATCCTGTATAAACCATCCTCACACATTAATCATCCATGGGGACAATGCAACTATTATGCAAAAGCATGGGATAGAGGTAGCACGCCTTTTAATTACCTGATGGCCATTCTCTGAAGGCTGCAATAGAAAATAAAAGATCAGTAAGAAAAACCAACAAAAAGTCCAAAAACATGAAATACATTTTTTGTGGTGTCATGACCTGAGTGGCTACAGAAAAACGTCCAGACATTCTTCTAGATTGTGAATTCAACAATGCTTGTTGTCGAAGAATATGTTCTTCAGTTTCTATATCAGATATTTTCTCCTTAAGCCTGTCACAAGAAACAAACAGAAGAACAAAAAATGCAACCAAAAGAACAAAAAGTATGTCGTTATGGTTCTACCAATCTCAAATGATAAATATGAAACTTTAATGAATAAATCAGATGCAAAAAATAAAAATGTTGCTTGAAATTAGGTTGATATGTATATCTTGGATGCATAATGGGAGAAGTTCATTTGTTCAACCTTTGATTTTCAGTCTTTAACTCAATCACTTTTGACTCAGCTTCAATGGCTTGCTTTCTGGCATCCTCTTTTTCTTTCTCCAGCGAGCTAACTAAGTCCTTCAATAGAATCAGTACATTAAACCCATCATATTATTGATATAGTCAAAGGACTGAACAAGCCAATCTAGACCATGCATAGAAGCCAGAAAGAGAGGACGAGACAGAGAACAAAACAAAAAACATAGAAGCAACATAGATTTATATGCCTTCTAGATAAATTTTCAAATTTGTACAACTATATAGTGGAGCTTAGCAAGCCAGAATATAAATGGAAGACCATATTTGAGAAACTCAGAACATACCTTAAACTGAAGGTTTTCAGCAGCAAGCTTACTGACAATTTCATGATCAACCTTGACCTCTTGGAGGCTTTGGAGCTGAAGCTGAAACGCTTCCATAGTAGATTGTAGTTTTGCATCCGTGGTTTTGGCTTCATCCTGGTCAACATATAAGAAGTATCCATAATTATGCATGGGAATGTAAAAGTTGTGGTGAGAGGTGGAATGTTGAAATAGCAACAAAGAATATTGTCTTTTAGATATCTCTTCAGGTCTGCACAATGGAGCTTAGCAACCTAGCATCTCTATCAAGGAATAAATGAAATTATTATTTAAAAAAAAAAAAAAAAAGCACACAAACTTACCTTAGGCAACTCGTTTTGAGCAGTAGGCTCATTGACCTTTTCTTGATCAGTAACCTTGACCTCTTGTACCACAGGCATTTGGTCAGCAGTCCGGTTTGTGGTCTCACGTTCAGTCAAAAGCAAAGCTTCAGTCTCCTGGAGCTGAAGCTTCATTTCTTCCAAAGAAGATTGTAGTTTTGCATTTTCCTGGGTTTTGGCTTCTTCTGAAGCCTATAAGAAATGATATCCATAATCAAGCATGAGAATTTGGAAACCACAAGGAGTGGAAAGGAGAAACAATAGTTAGAATCAGTAGTAGATACGGCTTGAAGGTATCTTTTCAAGTTTGTAAAATGGAGCTTAGCAAGCCAGCATCCCTCTACCAGGGATATAAAACATACAAGAAAAGCAAACAACCTTACCTTGAGCTGCTCATTTTCAGCTGTAAGCTTGTTGACCATTTCATTATCAATGACCTGGACCTCTTGTACAACAGACACCTTTTCAGCTTTCTCTTTTGCTTCCTCACATTCTTTCATGAGTGACTCTTTAGTCTCTTGAAACTGAAGTCGCGTTTCTTCCAAATCAGACTGTAGTTTCACATTTTCTTCAGTTTTGGCCTCTACCATGTCAGCAAGCTCCTTTTCTTTCTCTTGTTCCCTCACGAGCAGTTCTTGAGTTTCTTGATACTGAACTCGCACTTCTTCCAAAGAAGACTGTAGTTTCACATTTTCTTCAGTTTTGGACTCTACTATGTCAGCAAGCTCCTTTGCTTTCTCTTGTTCCCTCATGAGCAATTCTTTATTCTCTTGAAACTGAAGTCGCGTTTCTTCCAAATCAGACTGTAGTTTCACATTTTCTTCAGTTTTGGCCTCTACCATATCAGCAAGCTCCTTTTCTTTCTCTTGTTCCCTCACGAGCAGTTCTTGAGTTTCTTGATACTGAACTCGCACTTCTTCCAAAGAAGACTGTAGTTTCACATTTTCTTCAGTTTTGGCCTCTACTATGTCAGCAAGCTCCTTTGCTTTCTCTTGTTCCCTCATGAGCAATTCTTTATTCTCTTGAAACTGAAGTCGCGTTTCTTCCAAATCAGACTGTAGTTTCACATTTTCTTCAGTTTTGGCCTCTACTATGTTAGCAAGCTCCTTTTCTTTCTCTTGTCCCCTCATGAGCAGTTCTTGAGTTTCTTGATACTGAACTCGCACTTCTTCCAAAGAAGACTGTAGTTTCACATTTTCTTTAGTTTTGGCTTCCTCCATGTCAGCCTATAAGAAGGAATGCAATTATCATCTTTTATTCCATCTTGCTGCCACAGTTAAACACAACTTCACTAAGCCTTAATCCCAATCTAAGTGGATTAAGATATGTTGATTCTGTTTAATGCTAAACCAATCGCAATCACAATTACACTTTCTTACTAGGCATCCAGAGGCTATGTTGAAAATGTCTAACTCATCTAAAGTTTATTTCATCTAATTTGTCATCAGTAGGGACCACTTGTGCCTGACTTTAAATAAACCATTTTGTATTCGCACATATACAAATTAGCATTCTTATCTTAGTCACAGCAATTTTACAGATATGCTGCTTCTTTATTGCCCAATATTTGCTGCCACAAAGAATAACTGGCTTAATGGTTGTTCAATGGAATCTGCCTCTATCTCAGTTCATTGAACAATGCAATAAAACAAAGTGCTGAAAACTAGACAAAAACTTCCACCTTTTTTACCCTTCATAGATTATGGATATAATTCAATGTGTTGGCTGTAAGCATAGATCAAATGCATAAGAACAGAGAGGGACCATTCAACAGTCAATAATTTGACGCACTTACTACCATGAATAGACCCGATATCAAGTCAAGATCTCATTGAAGGCACTTATCATCTTATCCACAGATATACATTGGATATTTATTTTAACATTCAAACATAGAGGTCATAGATTGTCCACTGCATCTGCGGGAGTTTCTTGCAAAAGTCAAGTTGGAACAAAACTATGCTATAGTTTTAAGAACATTAATAGTATGGGTTCAGAAAAATGAGAAAATAAATTAGGGATAAAAGAAAAGGGATTTGAGCTTTAGGCACTCTATGCATTTGGTCTGTGGTAAAGTTGAACCCCCTATCCCCAAAATAACTAAGGGTGTGTTTGGTAACTCGTAAAATGACTTCCGGATAATGTTTTCCGAGTTTTCTGTGTTTGGCAATGTCTGGAAAATGTGGTCAACGGAAAATGTTTTCCGTTGACCAAGGAAAATCAGTTCATTTTTCCGGAAAATGACTTACGGAATTTTTTTCCGTAAGTCATTTTACGGAATCGACAGAATAGCTGTTTCGCATGTTTTCAACCAAAACCAAGCCATATCATCCATGACCATGGACCAAGGAGGTGGGAAAACCGCCGAAAACCTTTGCTACATTTTTTTTTTTTTTAATTTTTAATTTTTATTTTTTATTATAAATTCTATTTTTATTAAATACCATTATTTTAATAACTATTATAATTTTTTATATTTTAAATAAAACAATTACAATGTTTAATTATACAATTCTATCCATTTTCCAGAAAATGAACCAAACACACAAAGACAGTTTTCCATAATACATCCAAACACGGGAAATGATACTGTTTTCCGGAAAATGACTCATTTTCCAGAAAACATTTTCCAGAAGTCATTTTCCTGCTTTCCAAACGCACCCTAAGGGTCCGTTTGGAAAGCAAAAAAATGACTTTTGGAAAATGAGTCATTTTCCAAAAAACATTTTCCTTTCCCGTGTTTGGCTGCACAACAAAAAACTTTGTGTGTTTGGTTCATTTTCTAGAAATGAGTAGAATTGTATAATTAAACATTTACATATTTTATTTAGAATATAAAAATATTTTTAATAATATTAAAAATTAAAAATAATAATAATTAAAAAAAAAAAAAACAAAAAAAAAAAAAAACTGATTTCCCCAGAAACCTTGTTTTCAAATTTTGGCAAATGTCATTATTCGCAAAAATGACTAGATTTTCCCAAGTCAACAGAAAATTCTGTTGACTTGATTTTCAAGTTGCATCCAAACACTGGAAACCCAGAAAATGATTTCCAAAAATCATTTTTCGGGTTTCCAAACACAGCCTAAATATAAAAAAGACATTTTCACATTTCAAAGAAACATATTTACCCTCATGCGCTTCTGGAACTCCAATTCTGAAGTGAGGTCTTCAACTTGCTTTTCCAGGGCAGCTTGCATAGCAGCTGCTTCTTTTGCAGCCTGAAGCATACAAGAAAAACACGGCCTTCAACACACAATAAAATTTTGCCTTTGTAGCAATCATACATTAATTCCAAGGAACATATTTATAAGAACCTTCTTTTTGGTTGGGAAAGTCTAAACTGTTCTTGTCAACACAAATGATTCTATCAGAATACATGCTAAAATATGGATTTCCATAAAGATTGATCAACCTATGGGCAAAGATAATGGGGCACAGATCAGCTCTGGCCTTGCTTTAAAAACAAAAAGGATTAATACAGATCATCACAAATCTTTAAAAGAGTAAAAAAGATTATCTACGCTCTCTGTCTTGAAGCAATCACTTTCACCTCTTGGGTAGGTAGTAACAGTAAGTAAGTGATCCTCTCAAATTCTTTTACAAAAATGTTTTAGAAAGAATTAAATTTCCAATTCAACAAGGCAAAAGATAAACAGGAACTGGTTGAGTATGATCTAAGTAATGTCCAGGCAACAATAGGTTGGCAGAGAAAGCAATCCTCACAAGATTAACATCAAAACAAAATCCTTCATTTTTAAGTCAGTCACAGATACTTGAAAATTGTAAAACTACTCCTGAGTTATCTTAGGTTAAAAAAGAAAAGAAGAGAGAATAATGTTCAGTAGCATGCCTGTAATAAATGTGTTCAGAATTTATTTATTTATTTTTTAAATGAGATGAAAGAAAGAGAATAGGAAGAAGGAAGAAAAAGCATACTAGAAAACAAGATCTCACCATTTTAAGTTTGCGCAGTTCTCTTTTTGCAATTTTCATCCTCCATGCACACTGTGTAGCAATTGCTGCTTTCATCAACCTCCTATAATAAAGGCGGGCCCGGAATCCACGGCAATGCCTCTGAAATCAATGCAAATAGATTAGATAAATACTATTAAGTCAGATACAGACACAAAGATGAAAAGTAATTTCCCTCTAGCCTTTCTTAACCAAGCCTGAATGCAAATAACCAATCTAGTCAGGTAGGCAAGTTTTGTCATAGACAAAATCATAGCAAATGGGATTCCCTACATGTGATTAATGGTGGAAGAACTACTAAAATCTTTGGATTGTTTCAATGGTCCCAACACTCGAACTTCATTGAAAGAATAAGCAACAGCATATCGATAATTAGTAATGATATCTATTTTGATTGCTCCGAGTACCAACCAAGAATACTAGATAATATACAGTGGATCCAATCTATGAAACCATGATCACCAAGTAATATTTATCAATATGATTGGCAATCATAATAGTGACAGTTTGAAATCTGTTGATCTCACCAAAATTAAGTTATCTTTGCCTACATCAAGGGCTAAATTTAGTGAGTCTTCACTAGCCACGTATCAAACTAGTACAACATGTCAAGAGTATTGTGTTATCTTGCTAAGTGATATTCAGCAGAAAAAAAAAAATGGCTACTTAGCTATAAGAAATGAGTTCCAGTTATGCAGCTCTAAACCAAGTAACCAACTAAGCAATTAAGCAAAAAATGATATATAGTAACTTCATGTAACAAACACTGACTTGTAAAACTTTGCAGAACCCTTGTTACCTCGATAGCAATAGCTGCTTTATTATCTCTTCTATAATTAAGCTCATTAATAGCAGCCATCCTACGCAGTACTGTCTGGATGGAAACAGCTGAAGAGCAAAGCAATTTGTAATCTTTCCTTGCAAGGAACATACGTGTGCATTTTCCAATTATCAAAGATGCCCTATCTCTCCTCTTCCATTCATAAAAGTTGCGTGCAAGTTGACCTGTATTCAGATCATGGTCAGGTCAAGAGAACTTTTAGCTTACAGTATCACATCAATAAATCAAGATTGGGATATAGGTCAGCCAGACCTCTGCATATAGTTTGGATTTCAGTGGCTGAATCTCGTAACAAAAGAAACATTTTGCGCTTAAAATAGGTACGGACTTTTCTCTGTACAGTGCATGCAGATCTTCCAAGGACCTCATTACGGTGAGCATCCAATTCTGCCATCTGACCAGCTCTAAGAAACACTTTGGTTTTGCCAATCTGCATTGAACAATTATTAACAGAATTTACACAATACTTCATGTTCTTTTATACATACTAGTGTTGAGACCCACACATTGCAAATGTTATTAGAAGTTTTTTTATTATCTTTATGTTGGTGAAGTATTTAATTCAAACTATGCTATATTAAAGTTTTTTTTTTCAATATAAAAATTTGTTTTGGCAATTTAATCCAAAATTAGGAATTTATTTTATATTATACCAAATATAATACTAAGTACAAGTTTAAAAGACATTTTTTCATAAACTACTCCTTTCCTGTATTTATTAATCATTTAATAACATGGGGTAGTTTATTTTATTTGTAAAGTTATTAGAAATAATGTTAAGAGTCCCACCTTGAAAATGGATTCAGTCTTTTAGTGTGGTATGGCCCATGTGCATTATAGCCCAATTGAGTGACCTTGGCCCAATCTTTTTTTTTTGAAAACCCTTGGCCCAATCTTAGATTATAACAACTAGAAAGTCAAACTAAGAAAAATGTCATAAAGCCAAGTGGTTACAAATGCCACTCCAAAAACTTAACAAATGTTGCAGAAATATGTTCTCTCCTTGCTTTATATTTTGTATACTCCGTATGTATTATACTAGATGTGTATATAGCATGACAACCTAATGTGTCTCAGGTTCAAATGGTTAAGATAACTTTCTGTAAACTTTCATTCATATTATAAATTATAAGCATTTTATTACTCATATGAGCACCAGCATCATAGAACTAAGTACTGTTTTATAACAGTTTCATCACACTTTCCTTCACTATCCTGTAATAAAAATGTAGCTAAATAGTCAAACAACAGCTACAAAGACTGGTAACTTTCCAACAGTGAAAAAGAGTAAAACATGTCACTGCAAAAATGAAGTACCTTTGATAATTTAAGAGCCATACAGGGATGACACCTAATAGACACACTTTTTTTTTGAAACCCCTAATAGACACACTTAGTTGCAATACACCCATGTAACTCATTTAAATTGAAACAAGAACATTTATCAGCACGGAAGGATATAGGAATTGAACTTTCTTTAGGGGGAACTTAAATAAGAGACTTGAAAAATAAACAAAAATGCTCAGACTTTTAGTGAAGCAAAAGCCAAGCAGTGACCTGATGACCAGTGAAGAGTATATAAGTTACCTGATAACCTTTGAGGCCAACCTTCTCTAAAATTTTCTTGGAAGCAGTGATGTCATCACAGCTATAAATTAAAAATAAAATAAAATAAAGAAGCTTTGTGATGTGATAGAGGGGTAATGAGAAAGGAAACAACTTTAGCAAAAGAGAACAAAAGTAAAACAAAATCAAATCAAAGGCCTATAAATACCTGCCCTTCTTAATTTCAGGAGCAAGAATATTAAAACGTTTCATGAATTCATCAAATGTTCTCCGAGTGGGAAATCCAGCACAGCTAATCCTAATTGCCTCCATAACTCCCTGGAAAAACACAATTATCATTTGAGCAAGTTTGAAAACATAAACATCTTTTTAAATAATTAAATGACATAAAATTATGAAAGCATACCCCACATCGAAGCTGTTGAAGTATATTTTGATTCTCAAAGATGGCTGGCTTTAGAAGATTATTTGGCTTTACACAACGAATGTAGTGAGGCTCGGTGGCACTAAGTGTTTCAAGCAATGATTGCAATTGTTGCTGTATCATATACAGGTCATTTTACTTTACAAAGTTAGACAAAAGCACACAGTAAAATATTAGTTAATAAAAACATAATATTTGAAACCATCGTACCAATCAAACCATCATAGTAATAGTAATACTAATAGTAATAGTAATAGTAGTAGTAGTAATAGTAATAGTAATAGTAATAGTAATAGTAATAGTAATAGTAATAGTAATAGTAATAATAATAATAATAATAATAATAATAATAATAATAATAATAATAATAATAATAATAATAATAATAATAATGAGTAGATTGCAAGATAGTGGCTCAAAGTGTCAGAACAACCAATGTACTCATCTTATTACAGGGGTTTCACAAAATCTTTACTAGTAAATACAACTACGTACAATGATGCAATGTTCAAAGTTAGCATTGTTTTACTTGAAGAGTGGGAATGATTTATAATTTATTTAATAGGCAAGGAAAGAGCTGATCAAAAAAGTTGTACCCAGAAAAAAGTAGTGTCCATCTTTGCTTCTTTTTTGTTTTTGTTTGTTTGTTTTTTTTTTTTTTTTTTTTGGTT